>CM075209.1:18293485-19493485 GCA_037577465.1 Liposcelis bostrychophila | reverse complement strand
ATTGAGGAAGGGGGGGGGGGGTCAAAAGGGCTTCATGTTTACTGACCGCATCATCTTTCGGATATTATTTTAAAGGGAAAACTTTTGAACGATGAAATTTCATGGTGGACGCTCATTCAAGCGTTACAAAAAAAAAAAAAAAAAAAAAAAAAGTGATTTTGGAAACCCCTGACGACGATTTTTTTTTTCAATGATTATTAATAAAAGAAGAGAGGGGGAGGGAAAATTAAAATAAAAAATCCGAAATCAATAAAAAAAAAATTCTTCGGAAAATTTAATTAAATTAAACCTGTTTCTTTTCCATTTCAATAAATGTACTTTAAAAAAAAAAAAAATTCTTATGCACGTTCTCTTTCCGGTTTCTATTTAATTTTTTGAAAATTTTAAAATTCCCCGTGCACAAAACCATTGCGGAAACGATGATTTCCAGGGAACGAAAGTGCAATTTAACAAAATAAAATAAAAAAATAAAAAAAGGAGAAGTCTCGTCACGTAATTTTTATAGTTTATGCGAGTGTCGGACGATTAATAGAAAGCAGGTAGGGTACCCCGGAATCAGTAAACAGGAAGCGTGCTTTTGTAACGATCCTGAAACTTCCTATATTTCTACCCTTTTATGTTTTCTGTTTCATCTCCGCGGCAAAACAAAAGTTAATTCAGTTAGCATGAAAAAAAAAAAAGGACGTTTCATCTCTTTCGAATACATGGTCTAGGTCGAAATTTCATGCTATAACATGTTGTAGTAACAAGTTTCTCAACACGTTTTAGAAACATGTTGCTGAACATGTTGCAGCATAGAAACATGTTGTGCGGAAATGTTTCTATTCTGCAACATTTACAAATTTTTATTTTTCATTCTTCACAATCTTCAGTGTTTCGTAACATAATTTTTACTCTTCAACATGTTGAGCAGTGTTGGCGACATGTTTCTAACTTTTGCAAAAAGTTGAGCCAAAATTAATTATACCACCGGAAATCCTGTAAATTTTTATCTTTTTTCTTGTGCTACAAATTTTTTTATTGTTTTGATTATTTTTTCGAACATTAAAAGATTTTTCCAAAGTAAATTCCCAAATTTTCCTGCTTTATGTTTTAAAAAAAATTATGTGCATGAATTATACAAAAACTATGCATATCCAGATTTCCATGCTTAAAAAAGTTATGCGTAAAGTTTTTCAAAATTATACATATTCAAATTTTGGTGCTTAAGAAAATTATGTTATTACTTTGCATCACATTGAATACACTTTTTGCATCACTTTTTCGGCAAGTGTCACTTCACCCATGGTAAATAATTTGTGAAAAATTGGTTCATCATTTGCGCTCATAAAGATTTTTCATTTAAAAAAGGTATTGATCACCTCTCGTACGAAAAAGTGATGCAAAAAATGAATAAAAGTTCTGCAAAATAAATGCAAAAAATTTATATAAAAAATTGTTTTTGTATCATTTATAGAAAAATTTGGACATGTATAATTTTCACAAAGGTTATGCATAATTTTTGCATAATTGAAGCATATAATTTTTTTTAAAATACTAAAACAGGAAGCAAATTTGCAAATGCAACTTCTTTTACATTTTATGCATACTTATTTATGCATAATTGTATTGGATAATTTTTAAAAAAAATTTTCGGTAAAAAAGTTACATTTTTTACACATAATTTGTGCATTTTTTATGTAAGTCTAATTTTTTGTATAATTTACACATGATTTTTCGTAAGGGTCCCTTGAGCCTGATTTTTTTTTTTTTTTTTACGTACAGTACACCCTGGGTGCTTTGTACTTAGTCAGCTGAGCAAAATACTTCGGTCAGCTTAGCGGTATATTTATTCAGCCATTTTTTTAAAATACTCCTGCATTTATTGTTCTATTTTAATTTTGTTCTTTTTTTTTCTGTTTTCAGGTAAGGCTTCGTTGATTGTTGATTTTTTTTACAAGGGAACATACGAGGTTTCTTTTGTCTAGGACCTGTTGAAACATCATGTAGGTAAAATATTTTTGATTTTTTTTGAAGATTTTTGAGTGGCAAAAAAAAAAAAAAAAAAAAAAAAAAAAAAAAAAAAAAAAACATTTTACGCCCCCTTGTAAAGGGGCACCTTAATACTTCCCATACGAAAAATAGATGCATTATAAAAATCATATATCAATTACACGAATTGGACATCTATAAAATATACATAAAAAACGTATCCTCTGTCTCCATTGGAGAATTAATTGGAGTGTACAATTAATTAGGGTACCACCAGAAAAACTGTATATTTTTGGACTTTTTTCTTCTGCTACCACTTTTTTTTTCGTTTTCATTATTTTTAGTCAGGGTTGCTGTTTAAAACATTTTTTAATAAAAAACAGTTTAAAACGTTTTATATTATTTTCCTATGTTTTAAAACGTTTTAAAACGTCTTTTATTCGGCCTGGTTTTAAAACATGTTTTAAAACACGTTCAAAATGTTTTAAATTCGTTTCTATTTTTATTCAATTTTTTTAAAACGGTGTTTTTTATTCCAATGTTTAAAACGTTTTAAAACACCGTGTTTTAAACCAATTTGTTTTAAAACAATCATCCCTGCGATTAAGCAACCATTATGAATATGAGCCGCTCATACAATCTATGGTATGGTGCATACCGTAGATTGTATAAAATGAGTCGTGCGCGACAAATTGCGGGCTCGGGCCTCTTAAAAATGCATTTTAAAACGTATTTTATTCACTTAATAAAATACGGTGTTTCAAACAGTGTTTTAAAACGGTGTTTTTTATTCGAATGTTTTAAAACGTTTTAAAACACCATGTTTTAAACCAATTTGTTTTAAAACAATCATCCCTGTTTTTAGTGTTCAAAAAAATAATCAAAACAATTAACTACAATAAATGGTACAATTAATTGTACCCTTCGATTAATTGGCCAATGGAGACAGAACATTAACTTTTCTTAAACGAAAAATTTTTTTTCATCCTCCAATATAATTATGCATAAATTATGCATAAATGAGTATGCATAAATTGGGGAAAAAGTTGAATAAGCATACTATTTGCAAATTTTCCTGCATTATGATTTTAAAAAAAATTATTTGCATAAATTATGCTGAAATTAGGCATATCCAGATTTTCATGCTTAAAAAAATGATGCATAAATTTTGTAACAATTATGCGTATTCAAATTTTGATGCTTAGAAAGTTATGCATAAACTTTTGCAAAAATTATGCATGACAAATTTTTGTATAAATAATCAGGGATGATATGGACCATCTATGGTATGGACCACACCATAGATTGTATGAGCCGCTCATATTCATAATGGTTGCTTAATCGCAGGGATGATTGTTTTAAAACAAATTGGTTTAAAACACGGTGTTTTAAAACGTTTTAAAACATTTGTAACCGTTTTAAAAATTTGAATAAAAATAGAAACGAATTTAAAACATTTTTAACGTGTTTTAAAACATGTTTTAAAACCAGGCCGAATAAAAGACGTTTTAAAACGTTTTAAAACATGGGAAAATAATATAAAACGTTTTAAACTGTTTTTTATTAAAAAATTTTTTAAACAGCAACCCTGTAAAATAATACAAAATTTTTATTACATACATTTTTCGTATGAATTTTTTGCATTTATTTTGCAAATATTTTATACAATTTTTGCAATTTCGTTTTCAGAAATTTTTTTCGTGGTAGCCTATGAAGGACTTTTAATTGTCATCTCGCTTTCTTAGTATATTGAGATTTGCACCTTCTCATTCTTGCACTTATGCACATATGTGCGATACTGTGTCGATACTTTCGGAATAAATTCTTTTTTTTTCGCAATATCGATTCTTAGAGTCGAGTATTCTTCCTTGGTATCGCCCATACCTACACTGAAATCGCTGGTGTCGGCTTCCTTCTTTTACTTAACTGTACTATCTCGTCCGCTACCTTTCAGGGAAGACAAAAAAAAAAAACCAGGTGATAAATAATCATACAAACATGAAATAGATGTAGTCATTAAATAAAAAGAATTATTAGCGGTAAACAATTTAAATTTTTAATGTTGGAAGTCATAGAAAAGAAATCGCCTAACCCTCATAAAAGTGTTAATAGGTTTGCTTCCGAATGAGGTTCTATTACAAACTTATATGTTGATAATGCATTCATCGGGGTCTACCAGACACTAATGAGGAGAATGTTTGTTAATGGACCGTATCAACCTTTATTTTCAAAACACAAACAGAAAAAACGACATATGTTCCTACCGTCGTTAATTTATGAACTTGTCGCGGGGTCCCTCCAAAAGACAATATACAGAAATTCGAAACCGTTTTTACACATATATCACCCCATCCGGGGGACGGGGACGGACGCGGTTGTGTATGATTTTCATCCTGCCACACGCTTCCCTTTTTTTTTTTTCTCTCCTTCTTTTCCTTTGTGGCAAAACGGTCAAAAAAACTTTCGTTAACTTTCGTTGTCAACAATTGGGAAACGTAAAATGTAATATATCGCAGTGGAAATACGTGAGGAATTTTCCCAACCTGAATAGTTTCGGATTCCGATGTGACGTTTCAGAATGTAATCCGAGGTTTTTGACGGACGTAAACCACGCATCCTTTCCTCAACTAGACTTCTACTCTTACATACACGTACCACAATCAAATCCCGAAATTAAATATCCCCCCCGAATGATTCATCGTTAAATTATACGAGGATCCCGCGCATAAATTTTAATACCTTGACACTTTTTATATCATGTTAATTAAATATATTAGACTTTGTTTAAAATTTTAAAACATTTTATTTTTGGTCGAATAAAGTGGGAATAAATGTCGTGGGATTCGAAAAATTTCGGTTTCCGTTTAAACATATGCGAAAGGTGCTTAAGGGGGGCTACGCCCCTAACTAATCGGGTTATTTATTGCGGTATTCCGGAATACCAGGTTCCACGTACGTATAATTCAACCTATTAACCATCATTATTGTCGAGTTTGTAAGCTTTTGTTTACCTAGTCTCCCCCGCGGACCCCGCAGCCCTTTTCGATTACGTAAACAAAATTCGATTCCATCCGGTAACTGCGATCAACTTCGGCCATGTAATTTCTAATTAGTCCATTGAATTAATTATTTATTGCCTCGTTTAATTATTCATAACGTTTTGATAATTTATTTACGATCAGTCTCGGTACGAGATTATGACCTCATAATGAATTCCAAAAAAAAAAAAAAAAAAAAAAAAAAAAAAAAAAAACCTGCTAATTTGTTAAATTTTTTTTGTTAATCCCAAAATTTTACGAAAATATGTACCGTAGCAGGGGGTTACTTTTTACACTTTTCGACGGTTTTTCCCACGAAACAGATATAAAGTTTAAAAGCAAATTAAAATCTGTTTGTACAAACATCAAGAGTGGTCTTTTAGCTTTCATACGATACCCTGTCATAATATCTATGCTTGTTTTATCACGAATAAAAACTCGATTTTCTAAAAAGGTGTCGTTCTACGAAAATTCAAAAATGGGGTTACTTTTTACAATTTATGTTTATACCTGAATTCAGGTATAAAACATGATTGTAAAAAGTAACCCCGTTTTTGTTATCAGGTATAAACACGATTTTAAAAAGTAACCCCATTTTTTTATCAGGTATAAACACGATTTTTAAAAGTAATCCCATTTTTATTAGAACGACACCTTTTGGAAAATCAAGTTTTTTAAATCATGTTTATACCCGATCAGGTATAAACATGATTGTAAAAAGTAACCCCATTTTGTTATCAGGTATAAACATGATTGTAGAAGGTAACCCCATTTTCGTTATCTGGTATAAACACGATTTTAAAAAGTAACCCCATTTTGTTATCAGGTATAAACATGATTGTAGAAGGTAACCCCATTTTTGTTATCTGGTATATACACGATTTTAAAAAGTAACCCCATTTTTATTAGACCGACACCTTTTGGAAAATCAAGTTTTTTAAATCATGTTTATACCTGAAATCAGGTATAAACATATTCATCAACATATTCCATCAGGTTTAAACATATCGAGATATTCGAATATCTTTAATAATTGAAGAGGATGTGACAAATTATTAGCTTCTGCAAACGGAAAGTGTCTTAATAAAACGATTTGTGCCTTTTTAGATGTTCTATTAATGACTATATCGCCGTTTATTTAAAAAAATTAGAGAACGTTGTTAAAACGTAATCAAAACCTTGGAAACGTTGTCAATTCGTTGTGGATTTAGCACCCATAGGACATCCCCATTGAAATATCTGTAAAAAGTAACCCCATTGATCGTCATTTTTTTTTCTTATTAATTTTTTTTGCCTTCTAATAATTTAATTTTGAGTGAAATCAGGATGATTGTTTAATGGACTATATAGGGCAAGTTCGAAAAGCAATTTAATTTAAATTTGACCGGTGGATGCAGCAGAATGGATCTCAAAGCATTTTAGGTTGCGTGATTTCTTAATTTTTTTTTCATATTAAAAACTTAATTTTTTCATAATAAAACAAGTTTAGGCAACTAACCTTGTACATAACACTCAAAAATAATCAATAACTAAGAATAAGTTTAATTTTTGAAAAAGCTCATAGCCGTTTTCACGTATTTTATAAAAAATAAATGTGTCAAAAGTTACCCCTTGGAGTAAAAAGTAACCGCTTGCTACGGTATCGCTGTTAATTTTAAAAAAATTAGTGAACGTAGTAAAAACGTAACCAAAATCTTGAAAGCGTAGTCAACTCGTTGTGGATTTAGCACCCATAGGACATCGCCATTGAAATATCTGTAAAAAGTAACCCCATTGATCGTAATTTTTCTTTTCTTTTTAAAATTTTTTGGCTTGTAGTAACTTAATTTCGAGTGAAATTAGGATGATCGTTTAAGGAACTGTATAGGGCAAATGCGAAAAGCAATTTAACTTCAATTTGAACCGGTGGATGCAGAGGAATGCACCTTAGCAATTTAGGTCGCGTAATTTCCTAATTTTTTTTTTTTTTTTTTTTTTTTTTTTTTTTTTTTTTTTTGCATTAACAACTTAAAATTTTTATTAGAAAACAAGTTTAGGCAATAGTTTCATTAGAAAACAAATTTAGGCAACTTGGCTTGAACATAACACTTGAAAATAATCAATTAACAAGGGGCTACTTTTTACTCCAGGGGGTTACTTTTGACACTTTTTTTTTAAATATTTGAAGACGGCTAAGTATTTTTTCAAAAATTAAACATATTCTAAATTATTGATCATTTTCGAGTGTTATGTTCAAGCCTGGTTGCTAAAACTTGTGTTATAATGAAAATATTAAGTTTTTAATACGAAAAAAAAAGTTAAGAAATCTCGCAGCCTAAAATACTAAGATGCACTATCCTGCATCCACCGGACAAATTGAAATTAAATTGCTTTTTGCACTTTCCCTATATATAGTACCTTAAACAATCATCCTAATTTCACTCGAAATTAAACTATTAGAAGCCAGAAAAAATTAACAAGAAAAAAAAATGACGATCAATGGGGTTACTTTTTACAGATATTTCAATGGCGATGTCCTATGGGTGCTAAATCCACAACGAATTGACAACGGTTTTGATTACGTTTTTTCTACGTTCGCTAATTTTTTTTAAATAAACAGTGATAGTCATTAATAGAACATCTAGAAAGGTACAAATCGTTTTATTAAGAAATTTTCCCTTTACAGAAGCCAATAATTTGTCATATCTTCTTCAATTATTAAAGATATTCAGGTATAAACATGATTGTAAAAAGTAACCCCATTTTTGTTAGAACGACACATTTTGGAAAATCGAGTTTTCGTTCGTGTTAGAAAAAGTATTGATATTATAACAGGGTATCGTATGAAAGCTAAAAGACCGCTCTTGATGTTTTTATAAACAGATTTAAATTTGGTTTTAAATTTTATATCTGTTTCGTGGAAAAACCAGCAAAATGTATAAAAAGGGGGTTCCCTGCTACGGTAATTAGAATAAGTTAAGCTTTTGAAAAAATTCATGGCCGTTTTCAAGTATTTTTAAAAATTGAAAATGTCAAAAGTAACCCCTGGAGTAAAAAGTAACCCCCTAATTTTTTTAATTTTAAAAAGTAACGGCACTAATTTTGCACGATTTACTCTGCTACGATTTTCTCGCTTGGTTTATTTCGGTTAGTGAGGGCTCTTAACTTCAGAAGTGCAAAACGTGGTACTGAAAATTCCCCGTCGATATTGTCGGTACTATAGCAAAGCTTAAATTTTCGATGTGGGCCTCAAAAATTCAGAGCACCATTAGGATGGTCATTATTTTACGAATTTTTGAATTTCCGCGAACCCAACAGCAAATCCATATAAGCTCGCAAAAATGTTTGATTTTGTAAAAATTTTTCACGAAACCCCGACCTGAAAAATATATTTTTTAAAAACGCATCCTCCAAATCCTTTTTCAAAAACAAGCTTTTGTAATGTTGCTAAAATTTTCATTTTATCTTTAAATCTTTCATTTGCGTTAGATTTTCCCTTTTATAAAACGAAATGAACCGAACGGGGAACATGATTTCGAAACAAACCTATTCTAATTCAACCTTACATATATTCCAGATATAAAAGGGGAGTGGAGGGGGGGGGGGGAAGGAAAGAAGGGTGAGGGGTGCGATACATACGCAGTCCGGCGTTTGCAAACAAGGAAAATTAATTAGCAATACCCTTGCGAATAGTATTTTCCTAACTCAAAATTTCTGGGAAAGAGGGGGAAGGGGGGATGAAGAATAAAAAAAGTCTTATGATAAATTTTGAAATAATATTTTGCCCCCGTTCGTATTGAAGTTTATATATAATTTTAAGGGGACCCAGACGGGAAATTGATTTTTTGTTTTTATACGTATATACGAGGAACTCACACGGAGCATTCGTGTCCATTACCTCTATACGACGGTAATTGAGTTAAATACACTTTTACCCCGATATATCAGAGCTTTTCCGTATTTTCGTGATAGGAGCAGTACACGGGTGCACCTCTCCCAATCAAGTTGCCCGAACCCCTCGGTAACGTTAATTGGTTCGGGATAACGTAGAGTCGTTATAGTTAATTTGATAACAGTAGCGACTCTTTCCCCTTAAGAAATCCGATCACCCCGAACAATCGGGGCGAGTTTGAATTACGCTCCTGTCCCCGGATTTCCATGTTTTTCCCCGAAAATTTTGTCAACAACTGTGTCCCCACAATTCTTCTATTGTGTTCGTTTAATGGCGAGATGGGCTGCTGCCCACTTTGATTTATCGTATCTTTTACAAACACATTAGCGCAAAAAGAAAACGTGGGGAAAAATCATGTTACACGCGCTCTTTGTGGGGTTGTCGAGTTTTTCTGATCCGATTTTAATGTTTGCCCCGGCGAAAAATTAAATCCCCGAATTTTTTTTTTTTTTTTCTTTTTCTTTCACGCCCAGATAGCAAAGTCTATCCAGTCTCGAGGACGTCTTCAGGACATCATGAGGGTATTCATTGGGCGTCCATTGGATTTACCTACGTTCCCGACCATTTTTTTAAAATCCGTTTTTCCTAAAAAAAATAAATGCCTTATCCTCTTTTCAAAAATTTTTATTCCAAAAATTTTTGATTCTTAAAATAAAATTTTTTAAAATGAATTTTTTTCCTAATTTTTTAAATCCCTAGAGGGATTTTAGGAGATTTTATTTTAGCGATTGTAGGAAATTTTATTTTTGGAATCAAAAATTTCTAGGAAAATTAAATATTAGAAGAAAAGTAGTTAAAAAAACAATTTTGGAAACCAAAATTTTTAGAAAAAACGGGTGAAGAATTAATTTTTTTTCGGAAAAACGGATTAGGAATTAATTCTTTTAAAAAATTATTCTTTTAGGAATAATGGATTTTGAAAAATGGATTAGGAATTAATTTTTTTTAGGAGTAATAGATTAGGAAATTATTTTTTTTACGAAAAACGGATTAGAAATTTTTTTTTTTAAAATAACACATTAGGAAATTTTATTTTTTCGAAAAACGGATTAGGAATAAATTTGTTTACGAAAAACGGATTAGGAATTTTTTTTTAAGGAAAATGGATTAGGAATAAATTTTTTTATAAAAATATATATTTTTTTATAATAAAAATATATATTATTTTTTTTTACGAAAAACGGATTAGGAATTTTTTTTTTTAAGAAAAACTGATTAGGATTTTTTTAGACCATACGGAGTTGGAATTCATTTTTTTAGGAAGAACGGATTAGGAATTTATTTTTTTAAGGAATAACGACGACGAAGAAATCCGAATAACTGACCCCGACGAAGAAATCCGAACTCGAATTGAAATTGCCAGATCGGCATTTATGCGTATGAGAAATGTGTTATGTTGTCGGTCTTTAAAACTATCCGTACGTCTTAAGGTTCTCCGGTGCTACGTTTGGTCAACTCTTTTTTATGGATGCGAGACCTGGACTCTCAAAGTTTCCATGATGAATCGACTTGAAGCTTTTGAGATGTGATGCTACCGTAGAATCCTTCGAATTTCATGGGTCGATCGGGTAACCAACGATGAAGTTTTGCGAAGATCGCATAGGGAGAGAGAAGTTTTGCAAATCGTGAAACGACGGAAGTTGGAGTACTTCGGTCATTTTCTGAGAGGGCCAAAATATGAGCTTCTGAAGACGATCATTCAGGGGCATATCGAAGGAAAAAGGAGAATAGGCCGGAAGAACCTATCGTGGCTGCGTAATTTAAGAGCTTGGACCGGTTTGAGCGTCGAGGAGCTCTTCAGAATTGCCCCCGATAGAGACGAATATAAAAGTTTCATTGATGGTCGCCTACACCTGGACACAGGTACGGCACCATAAGAAGAAGGAATAACGGATTAGGAATTTATTTTTTTTAAATGTAAATAATTCGCGTTCCAGCCTATTTATTCATGTATTTATATTCGTTCATATTATTAACTAATCCGATGCTTTCGTTTTTAAAAATTGGATGGAGCGCTCAACCATGAGGTGGCTTGTCATTGGTATCAGCCATCTTATCTTTCATGGATTACCTTGGTTTTTATCATTTTTGTTGTTTTTATGTTAAATTAATCCACTTATTCTTGTAAGGTAATGTTACAACTGAAATATTTGATCTTTTTTTGTGCATTTTTCGGTATTAATTTCTATGTTTCGTTAATTTATTGCCTCGAATAAGGTTGATTATAAAAATCACCGAAACGTCGGCGTAATATTCAAGAAATATGTTTAATTTCCTGTTCCTCTTCCCACGAATATAAATACTTTTTTTTTTTTTTTTTTTTTCGAAAAACGGATTAGGAATTTATTTTCGTCTAAGGAAAATGGATTTGAAGTTTTTTTTTTTTAGAAAAAACGGATTAGGAATTTATTTTTTTAGGAAAAATGGATTAGGAATTTATGTATTTTAGGAAATACGAATTAGGAATTTTTTTTTTTTTAGAAAAAACGGATTAGGAATTTATTTTTTTAGGAAAAATGGATTAGAAATTTATTCTTTTAGGAAAAATGGATTAGGAATTTTATTTTTTTTTTAAGGAAAAACGGATTAGTAATTTATTTTTTTTAGGAAAAACGGACTAGGATTTTTTTTTTTTTTTAGGAAAAATGTTAGGGAATCATTTACCTATGTCCGCACTGATCCAAAAAGCGTGATTGAAATGGATGTCCAAATCCGTCGATATCCCATGGATTTGGATATCCTGTAGATGTCTGATGGACAATCCATAGGATGTCCAATGGATTGAAAATTCTATCTAAACGACCTTGACCGACTGCAATTTTTTTTTTTTTTTTTAAATATATGTGCACGCCTTTACGCATTTCATAGGGTTGCATTGTTCTCTCACCCTTCGATCCTACCTTGGATGGATGTAACGTTATATCTATAGGTCATTCATACGATAGGAATCATTCATATAATGGTGGGTTAATCATTAACGTCAATATAGGGAAGTGAAAAACCCATGTGCTCCTTTCAGAACTTATGATATTATCTGGAAATCCCCTTCCTTTTTATTTTTTCCTCCGTTGGGAGAGCGAGGATGGAGTGCGTTAGAGATCAAGCACGATGAGATTAGAAACGATATATGAGAGGAAAAAGAAAATACTTATCTCGGAATCGTCCGACATAATGCTAACTTAATAGCTGACTGCAATGGTCAGATCGATTATTATAAAAAGATTATACGTAATTAGTCCGTATGCTGAAAGACATTTTTTTTTTGTTATTTTATTTTTTTTTTTTATTTTTTATTTTTTTTTTGTTGTGGGTTATTTTTTACGTTAGGGTCAGCTGGCGATGGTGGTACGTTGTAATCTGTTTAGAGCAGGTTGCAACTTGGGCGACTAATACACAGTGGTCCGAAAGCAGATTTTTGGTGGCCAAAAACCAAAAAAAAAAGGAAAGTTTATATTTCGAAGCTGTTATAGCTTAAACTTATTTAGCAATACAATACTAGGTATTTTTGATCTGATCCACGCGATCTTAAGTGTCATTGATCAGTGACACCTAAGGTCGCGGATCACCCGCTTCCAAGCGGATGAAATCAGAGCTACTGATAAAAAACTGCGTAATCAGATTTTGCTTTATATTTGTGATTGCGTCTTCCTGTTATTGATTCCAAAACGCATATATCTGTTAGGGTGGTTCGAAAATCAACTTTGTTGGAATTTCGAAACTCCTATATATTGGGAAAAGTTTCTTTATAGGGCCCTAAATTTTTTCAGATTTTTTTGAAGAGCATCTTGAGGTGTCAAATTGGCCCTTGGCCCCTTGGTTAACCTGTATTCTCGAAAATAAAAGTATGCTATTAAGACTAAAAGGCTTTGGCTATGCAGAATCATAAAACCAATCCTTCGTTTTTTTTTTTTTTTTTGCTGAAATCAAACAATAAATTTTTTAATGTTTTTTATCGCAGAAACGAAAGAAAAAAAATCAAGGTTACCGTTAAATCTGTCGATTTTTTTCCCGGTTTTTAACGACCCGGTCGTTAACTCGAAGGAAAAAAAAAAGTTAGGACCGATGTTTCGAAAGAAATCCGATAAATGTCCGCTTAGACGCTTCGGCTAACAATGGAAAAAAGGAGCAATACAAAGAAAGAAGCGCCTGTAAAATGTCAACATGTTTTAGGATTTAAACAAGCAAAAAACGGGAGAGAAAAAGAAGAAAAGCAGAAGAAGAAGAGAGAAAAAGAAAATGCTCTTCTTTTTCTTCATTGGCACCATTACCTAGTGAAAGAAACCGGGGAAAAAGAAACGACACAAAGTTGTCTCTTGTAATTTACGGCGGTTATAAAACTTTTAAGAAAGCTATCTGCTTCTTTATTTTAAAAGAAAGGAAAAGAGAAACGGGCGCGTTAATTCCTTTTTATAAATCAGGGAGGATGAGGGGGCCTATCATCGAAAAAATACGGCATGATTTGATGGACACAAACTGCGAAAAAAAAAAACATATATTCCCCGTAATTAAAATTGACAGGTTTTCTTAAGTAGCATACGTGCGTTGCTTTGCATGATTTAACATGCGGTCACGCAATGCCCATGTTTTTTTTCCTGATTTTCCTACGCACCAAACTTAACGGAAGGAAGTTTCAAAATCCGTTTTTCAAAATTACACGGCAGCCAACTGAAAAAAAAAAAATGAAAAGTTAATGAAAAGTGGTCCAGCCCGAATCGATATCGTTCCTGTTTGTCAAAAACCTTATAATTATCACATCGTCTTGTTGACGAAGTGATTGCTATGGTTTATAATCCTCGACTTTAAATAATCGTCATGATCTATCGTTAAATGCGCAAGCCCATTTCTTTTTTTTTTCCCCCTGCTCCTCTCTCCTCCCCTAGTAAATAAAAAGGGATATTTGCATACACAAAGTAAAAGGAGGTTGCTAAAAGGGGGAGGGAGGGGGATTTTATTTAGATAGAGGGTGGTTCATTATAGGAAAAAGAAATTCCACAATAGGATTAACTCCTTCAATCAGCAGAAAGTAAATTCGATTTTCGAACTTTTCGGGATTACAGGGTGGCGAAAGCATTGCATTCTTTGAGTTTGGATTCAAAACTCGACTCGTGTGCATCCCAGGGGCTCCTCGCTCATGCATTTCGGTGTAAACTTGACTTTGAGTTACATTGTCTATCTAATGCTATGCCGCTGATACTGGCAGCAATTTATTTTTTGAAGATGAATCAGGTTTAAGTATTCGATATGCTGTAGTTGACCATGATTTTGAGTTTTGACTCTCTTTCCCCCCATGAAGTAAGTTTTTCGGAAACGCTCTTTCCCTTTATTACGTAAAATGTCTGCCAAACGTCCTTAAATAAGAATTTACCAAAACCAAAATTTACCAACCAATTTATCAACCAATATTTACCAGTCCAAATACTAATCCCAATTTACGAACTAAAATTTACCAACCTTAATTCACTAATCCAAATTTACGAACCAAAATTATCCAATTTTATTTATCAACCACAACCAAATATACCAACCCAAATACTAATCCAAAATATACCAACCCAAATTACTAATCCAAAAACCAAAATATACCAACCAAATATACCAACCCAAATTTACTAATCCAAATGTACGAACCCAAATTTACGAATCCAATTTATCAATCAAAGTTTACCAACCCAAATTCACTCATCCAAATTTACTAACCGAAATTAACCAACTTAATTTATCAACCAAAATTTACCAACCAAAATGTACTAAACCAAATTTAACTACCCAATTTATGAACCAAAACTTACACACCCAATTTATCAACCAGAATTTACCAACCCATTTTATCAACCAGAATTTACCAACCCAATTTATCAACGAAAATTTACTAATCCAAATTTACCAACCCAATTTATCAACGAAAATTTGCCAACCCAATTTATCAGCCATAGTTTAGCAACCCAAATTCACTCATCCAAATTTACTAACCTAAATTAACCAACTTAATTTATCAACCAAAATACGAACCAAAATTTACCTACCCAATTTATCAACCAAAACTTACCAACCCAAATTTGGTTCGTAACTATGCAAATTTTTCAAAATTTGCCAACCCAATTTATCGACGAAAATTTACTAATCCAAATATCTACCCAATTTATCAACCAAAACTTACCAACCCAATTGATCATCCAGAATTTACCAACCCAAATTCAAAGTTACGAACCAAAATTTGCCAAACCATTTTTTCAACCATTTAAAATTTACCAATCTAAATTTACTAATTTAAATTTACCAACCCGATTTATCAACCAAAACTTACCAACCCAATTGGGTTGGTAAATTTTGGTGGATTTTTCTGGAGATAAGTCGGGTTTTTGGGTTGGTATATTATGGGGGGAAATCTGGAGTGGTAAATTTTGGTTACCAACCCTATTGGGTTAGTAAATTGGGTACCAACTCAATACCAACCCAATTTGAGTAGTAAATTTTGTTTACCAACCCAGTTTACCAACCCAATTGGGTTGGTAACTAAAATTTTCCACTCCAGGTTTACTAAGCCAAATTTACGAACCCAAATTTACCAACCCAATTTATTAGAAAAAATTTACCAGCGCCAATTCACTAAATTTTACCAAAGCACCAAATTTACCATTTACCAAAAATAACAAAATTTTAAGATAAGAAAGGGTCCTAAACCCAGCAAAACGGGTTGGTTGGCTTAAGACGAACCTGCAAAGCTGGTTGGTCCGGGCAACCGGCAGCAGGTTAAATCCTGAACGTTGAAATCACCAAATCCCTAATCCCAAAAACCTTGTCGTTCTTAAGTCGTGCATCCCTACTCCAGTTATAATTTTTTTTCAGTGCTGCTTCAGTTTGGATTTATTTTCGCTGATTACTGAGCAAGAAAATTTTCCGAACTGCTGAATGTTGCCCTCACACGAGAACCAGGCGAAAAATCCCAAATCCACTTTACCGATTTCAATTTTTTGATGTAATTATTGTACCCACCCGAGGGCCAACTTTCGCCTGTTTCTCCCCTCCCGGAAAATCGATAGTTTGAAAATTTTTGCCTACAAGCACAAAACGTGATATCCATACCTTCGCTGAGGGTTTTCCTTTTTGTACCACGTACGTCTATAATGCGGTCATTTACAAGCGATTTGCTCTTTCAGTTTCCATTTTATAAAACGAGGGAAACCGGAAATGAAATAGTTATAGTTTCATTCCCCGATTATTATGTATAAAAAGAAATAAACCCATTGGGGGGGTTTTTCTCTCTTCGAGTTATTCATTTTTTTTTTCCTTTTCTGCTTGAGATTCCCATTCGAATTCTGAGAAAAAAGGGAAAAAAAAACTTCACGGTCCGTAAATTTAAGAATGGCTTTTGACACAGAATCGTGCAAGCAGAACAAGTAGCTGAGTCTCTCCCCTGCCAACTCAAATGAATGCATTTAAAAAACTTAAAGCTCTTCTTTACCCAAATAAGTTTAAAAAAAAAAAAAAAATTCCCCGCACTTGAGACTCTTGCCAATATCCGCTGTTTTTTTTACTACTCCCTTCCTTTCCTTTGTTTTTGCCAGGCCAAATTAACCCCAATTCGTTTTCCGCTCTTGGGGTTTGACACAGTTTTTAGAGTTTCGGACTCTCCGAAAACAAATTGGAGAAAACGGAGAAGGTTTTTCGAAGAGGGGGCTGGGCTGAAATTCGTGTTTGAGAATATTACAAGATTTGTTTAAACAGTAGTTCGTCGTTATTTCCGAAATGAGACCTCAAATTTTATTAGTCCCCGCCAATATCGAGTTTGGCCGAATAAACTCACACGTAAAATTGATTCTTACATTATTCAAATGACGCTTTGTTTTATACAGGGTGGGCACTGCATATCCGTTGACCGTACCTCCGACGAGTTAATTTCGTGAAAGGATTTCAGAGCCAGGGAAAAAAAATAATTGAATCACTTTGTATATAATGATTAAGATGTCGAAACTGCGAATCGACCTGCAAAATTTAACTGAAAAATAATTTGTTGAAAAGACTTATTTATCAAGTGGTCTGATAATGTAGCTGTTATGTTAATTAATATTAATACGTGCAATGATTATCAGACCTATTTAATATGCAGTGTGACAGGGGATTATGCAATTTTATATATTAGGAACGAAAAATCTAAAATTGATTGTGTAATTTTTAAACAACTTTCTTCCTCTGTAATAAAATATTGAATTTTTTTTTTTTTTGAAATAAGGTAAATGTAGGGAAGTGTGACCGTCTGAAAAGTGTGACTTTTAAATTTTAAGCCATATAAATACGCATGTTGAAAATTCGTTTTTGTCAAAATATGTATATGCACTAGATAATGATGTATTTAATATAAAATATATAAAATATACAATATATAAAATATTAATACATTTCCTAGACATTTGTTTATATGGTTAAGTCACACTTTTCAGACGGTCACACTTTCCTACCTTTTACCTTATTTTCGAAACCTAGCGAAGAAGATGACCGAAGAAAAAAGTGATGTCATTTAAACGTCGAAAAGACAACGTCAGTCATGGTCACATTTCGAGATGATTTTACGAGATTTTCGACGTCAAAATGACGTCTCTAAGAATAACCGATAACACAATCATACAAATTTTACCGATATACAAGTGAATGACATCAGGATGTCGTCTTATTGACGCCTAAAAGAAATGACATTAGCATTTCGAATTCGGGATGACGTCAATTTGACGACAATAAGATGTCATACAGTGCGTCACAATTTTATCAGTGGAACTCTGTTGACGTCATTTTTCACATCGAAAATCTCACTAAATCGTCTCGGAATGAGACCATGCTTGACATCTTTTTTTATTTTTAAACGACGTCACATTTTTTGCTCGGCACCCTTGTGACGTCGGGATCCAAAAGAGATGACGTTAGCACTTCGAAATCGAGATTACGTTAATATGACGACAATGAGACGACTTGGTCATTCTTAAAGACGTCATTTTGACGTTGAAAATCTCGTAAAATTGTCTCGGAATCTGACTATACTTGATGACGTCTATTTTTTTATTTTTAAACGACGTCACATTTTTTGCTCGGCACCCTTGGGACGTCGGGATCCAAAAGATATGATGTTAGCATTTCGAAATCGAGGTGACGTCAATATGACGACTGTCCCAGAGAAAAAGGTAACGTACTTAAACGTCATGAGGATGTCAACCACATACGTACCGGAGAAGTCATCGGGCATGGTCACTTTCCGGGACTATTTTACGAGATTTTCGACGTCAAAATGACGTCAATAAGTATGACCGATAACGTATCTCAATGAATGACGTCAATAAGACGTCATGACGTTTGTACTTCAAAATTGAGTTGGCGTCAGTACGACGAAAGTTAGACTTCAATCAGTCACAAATATTACCGGTTGTACTGTCTTGACGTCATTATGACGTCGAAAATCTCGTAAAATCGTCCCGGAAAATGACCATACTTGGTGACGAAAATCGGACGCTTCACCATGACGTCACCTTTTTCGCTGGGAATAAGACTTCACACATTGCGTCACAATATTATCAGTCGTACTCTGTCAACGTCTCTTTGACTTCGAAAGTCACGTAAAAAATTCCCGGAAAATGACCGCATTCGTATAATTATACAAATTATACCGATATACAAGTGGATGACGTCAAAAAGTCGTCTAATTGACGTCTAAAAGAAATGACATTAGCATTTCGAACTCGAGATGACGACTATAAAACGACTTGGTCATTCTTGAAGACGTCATTTTGACGTCAGAAATCTCATAAAATCGTCTTGGAATGTGACCATGCCTGATGACGTCGTTTTTTTATGTTTAAATGACGTCAAATTTTTTTCTGGGCACCTTTTTGACGTCTGGATCCATGAAGAGATGAAGTTAGCATTTCGAAATCGAGGTGACGTCTATATGACGACAATAAGACTTCACATTAGTGCTTCACAACATTATCAGTTGTACTCTAGACATCATTTTAACTTCGAAAATCACGTACAAAATTCCCGGAAAATGACCACTTAAATAAAGAATTTGACCAATGCTTGAGCTTAGGGATGGTTTTTCGTACAATGTCAAGAAAAAAGTTTACTGTGATGGAAAAAATAAGCACTATCAGATTCGCATTTTTTTTTAATCCAACTGAAAAGAAGACGTCATGGTAATGCGTCACATTTTGGTCATCGGACATAATGATTTTCCAGGGCTTTTTTTTTACGAGATTTTCGACGGTAAAATGACGTGGTTACGTCTTATTGTCGTCCTATTGATGTCACATCGATTTCAAAATGCTGATGTCACATCTATTAGTGATTACGTCAGTGGTCGTCTTTTTGACGTCATCCACCGATAGACTGTATTATCAGTCATTCTTAAAGATGCCGATTTGACGTCATTTCGACTCGTAAAATCGTACCAGACTTTACCCATGCCTGATGACGTCAATAAAACGTCTTTACGTCAACCACTGACAAACTGTATTATCAGTCATTCTTAAAGACGATAAATTCGACGTCATTTCGACTCGTAAAATCGTACCAGACTTTACCCATGTCTGATGACGTCAATAAGACGTCTTCTTGACGTCATCCACTGACAAACTGTATTATCAGTCATTCTTAAAGACGATAAATTCGACGTCATTTCGACTCGTAAAATCGTACCAGACTTTACTCATGCCTGATGACGTCAATAAGACGTCTTCTTGACGTCAACCACTGACAAACTGTATTATCAATCATTCTTGAAAACGTCATTTTGACGTCATTTCGACTAATAAAATCGTCCCAAAATGTGCCCGTGCCTGATGACGTCTTTTTGACGTCATCAGTACGTCAAATTTTTCGCTGGGAAGGATAATCGATTTAATTTTTCTGTTCTCAATTTAAGCTTTCAATAACTTCCATTTTTAAAATTTGAGTTTTATTCTACGAAGAAATTTAAAAGAAAAAAGTTTTTACGATGTAGATGCTGTATTTTCAACTCTAAAGAAAATAAAAAAAATTTTATCTTTTTTTTTTTTTTTTTTTTTTTTTTTTGGACTGCCAGATTCACTCAGACTCTGTCGTCCAGCATCTCCAAAATAAAAGCTCCAAGTTCTGCTTTCCGATAATATTATAACATCCCCTTTTCACTTCCAATTTTTGTTTAAGGCGACGATTTCATTTAACTTCATAAATTTTAAAGAAAATTACAACTGACAATTTATTCCAAAGGTCATTTTCCCAAAAGAAAAATTCGCCAAAGAAAAAAAATACGCCAAGAAAAAAAATACGCCGACGAAGGAAAAAAAAAATTCCGAAAAGAAAAACGTCAGGTTTGAAATTGTAACTCAGCTATTCGCAGCAGATGTTCCCGTTTCTTATGTTACTGTGGTTAACGATGCTCATCGTGCTACTGCTCAGTTATATTATCTTCTTTCTTATTTTTTTTTTCTCTCTTCCCCCTGAAAAGAAAAAATATATATACAAAATACTAATAAGATTATTACATTTATCAATGTTATCGGATATGTAAAAAAAAAAAAAAGGATGAAAAAAAAAGCTTCGCATACGCAAGTTTCTTCTCCCCGGACTAATAATTCATTTAACGAAAAAGGTTCGTCTATTCCACGTATTGGTCTAATAAATCAGTAATGCAGCTTTGCTGGCGGTCAATTTTATGGTCTTGTGATGCCATTGTGATCCAACGGGATCAATACCGCAGTCCCGGCCACCCCTTGTATGCAACATTTAATATCAGACTTGCTAAAGTTTCCAATTAAATTTCTTCATTTTTTTTTCTCCACCCTTGAAAAAAAAAAGGGTTCGCTTTTTGATTTAGTGGAGTCGTGTTAATTTAGTTTTATTGCAAGGGTCATACGTTTTGATTCTAGTCGAATCCTATTAAAAAAGAGTTTGTTTCATTTATAATGTTAATATTTTATCTTTGCGCTGTGGCAGCGCGGAGGGACAAATTGACTTTGGGATGGATATGTCAGAATCAAAGTTGATCGTATAAGAAGAGAAAGCGGATTCCCGAACTCGATCCCATTTAGTTTCGTGTTATTTAAGGATAACATGACGCTATAGGCGTCATGCTACGTGAGTTCTTTTGTTACTCGACGAAGTCTACAGTATCTTGGGGGCAAGACTTAAAGTTCGCCCACTAAGCAAAGAGGGAAATTCAGCGATCGAAGTTCGAAATATTTGCATTTTCAGTTCACTGAGTTTTACTAATAATAATGCCCGATATCATGGACTTTCGTCTAATATACAGACCTGATGCAGTCGCGAGGCAAAAACTTGAGTGTTGGCGTAACGCGATAAAATTAAGAAAAACATTTTGATATTTATAATTTAAATAAAAATTTTAATTTTATAAAAAGCCTATATTTTAATTGTAAATTTACAACTGTAAATTTTACAGTAGTTTTATAAACCCAATAAAAATATAAATAAAAATAAAAATACTCACCCAATAAAAATAAAATTGATAATATTTAAGTAATAATTTCATTGAGTTTAAAATTAATCTAAGCTAGTGTAAAGGAAAAAGTTAAAAATTTCAGTTTACAAAATTTAAATTTCATTTAAAGAAAATTTGATAAAAAACTCATATAAAAAAAAATTAGTTTATAATTTTAGAGGCAAATTTCATGAAAATCTTGTAAAAAACTTTTTAAAAAAACTCTTTCCCTTTTGTTAAATAAAAATTTAGCTCCAACCCAGCGGAAAAGGTGACATACTTTAAACGTCATAAAGACGTCAACCATATACGTACCGGAGGCGTCATCGGGCATGGTCACTTTACGAGATTTTTGACGTCAAAATGACGTCATTAAGTATGACCGATAACGCGTCTCATTAAATGACGTCAATATGACGTCTTATTGACGTCATGACGTTTGTACTTCAAAATTGAGTTGGCGTCAGTACGACGAAAGTTAGACGTCAAACAGTCACAAATATTATTGATCGTGCTGTTTTGACGTCATTATGAAGTCGAAAATCTCGTGAAATCGTCCCGGAAAATGACCATACCTGGTGACGAAAATCGGACGCGTCACCATGACGTCACCTTTTTCACTGGGAACCCCCCCAAAATCGATAATTTTCCGGTTACTTAAGATCTTAACTGCCCCCCTCCCGGGGGCAAATGATCCCAATTGGAAATGATCCAAATCTGGTTTGGATAGTTTACAAAACGTAATTTTTGCAAAAGGGGCAAAATTTTAAATGTTCCGAACCAGCTTCGGACCATTTGCAATGCAGTGAATCTGCAATTGTTCTAAATTGCAAAAGGTCCAAAATCAAAAGGTCCAAAAATATTTGGACCTTTATAATTATTAAATAATTATTAGATTTAGAATTAAATAAATTTTTAATTATTTTCCAGAATAATTGAATCATTTTCCAGAATAATTGAATCATTTTCAAGAATTATATTGCAAATGATTTAAATTGTTTTTCTAACATTAGCAATTTGGACAATTTTGCCCTACGCAAAAATGACTAAATGAATATCGGAAAATTCTACCACTAATTCTCTTGAAGTCCCTTTTTTTGGCAAAAAAATCCATTTTTGCCCCAAAAAACCAAATTTATACTTATACCCCTACTCAGGGTTTGATAGGAAAAAATCGGAATTGTGAAATTCGCGTTCTATTTTTGCATAAGTATGAGTAATACCAATAAAATAAAAAAAAATTTCAGGGCTCCTAAATCGAGATTAAGCCGAATTTCAGACGGAAAAAATCAGTTATAAGCTCGATAAAAATGCTAATGACGTCACAGGGGCTAATCGGAAAAATTCGGGATAGTGAAATTCGTGTTCTATGACCTCGAAAACATAAGAAAACATTTTTTCAAAATATTTTGTAGGCGTTTTAAGTGGATAAAAAAATAGAGTTTAAAAGACCTTGATTGCCCAATTTTTAAAAAGCTAAATTGGCCATGAGGAGCCACTAAGCGGCTTTAAAATATTTTTTTTTAAATTTTTTTAGTGGTTTTACACCTGAAAGAAGCCGATTTTCAACACGCCCCCCAACATTTCAAAAAATTTTTCATAACTCATAGATGGGAAGAGCCCTTTCCCATCGATGTTTAGCGGGCGGAAAGGCCTTTTTCCCGCATAGGAACTCGCCATGTTTAGCCATGTTCTTAGTGTTTGTAAACAAACAAATGAGGTTTTTTTTTTTTTTTTTTTAATCACTTAAAAAGTTATTTTTATTCGTTATAAAAAGTATCTTGTTATTCTAGGGTGTCAAATGAATTTTCCACCCTAGGTTAACAATATACTATTTCTTAACAAGACAATCTAGTGTTCAGCAGCCCCTAAGGAGATTAGTCAAAAATTGTTCCCAGACGGAATCGCCCCCGTAATTCCTAGCAGTACCTCCTCCAAAACCCCCAAAAATGGCTCTTTGGATATTTGCAAAAAATTCTCTGGTTCAAGTTCTAACTTCCTTTCAATCCGCTACTGACCTAAGCTAAATCCTACCCTATCCTACGGAACTAACGAGACTTTGCACATAAATCCTGATTAAACCCATTTCTAAAAAAAGAGGAAAAAAAAATCAAAGATGAAAATGACGTCCGACGGACACTTCCGATAATCATTTCGAAAATCATGTCTTACTGCAATAGATCAAAAAACCCACAAAACCCCGACAGGAAATAAAGTGCATTTTTCCCTCCATCATCCGTAATATATAATGAAGAGAAAAAGACTGGCAATCATTATAATGATGTAAATAACTTAAAAAACAAACACGACACACAAAAAAAAAAAGATCGGTGTTTTTTTCGGGAGGGTGTACGACGAAAGGAAGAAAAAAAAATAGAAGTAAATAAAAAAATAAATACGTATCCATATACAGTGTATTCACATATAAAAAGTTACGTGTATTCAGAAAAAAAAGGAAGAAAATAGAGGAGTAAGCGCATGATGTTCCTGGGGTGCCGAATGCAGTACGAAGCAAACGGCAGTCTAGCCTCAGTTGTCGAGGAGTACGGGTTGGAACTTGTCCGCCGGTCAAGTCGAAACATATTTCGCCGCGCGGTCGTTTTTTTGGATTTTGATTATTTATTTTTAAACGTGATTTTTTGTTTTCTCCCCTTTTTGTATGTGAAGAAAACTTTTTTTTTTTTAAAATTTAACACGTGGAAAAATTATTATAAATTAATTAATTTTAAAATGTAAAAGAAATTATTAAAGTGCCGAAATAAAAAAAAAAAGTGATTACGACCAAAAAAAAATTAGTGTCGGAATACGAAAATTTTTAGTGTGATTTGATTTTTACTTCAATAGAAAAAAAAATTAAATTGGAATTAATTTTTTTGGTTTTTGTGATTTGGTTTTTGTAGTTTTTTGTTTCTGGATTTTTCACGAATATAATTTAGGATGATGATTTTTAGGATTAATAATTATCAAGGTATTTATTTTTATAGCGAAGTCATTTTTATTATTATTTTTTTTTTATAATTTAATATATTCCGAATACGTGCGTGGAGTTATAAATCAATTAATTTTTGGGGGGCAAAAAAAAAAAAGAACAATCGAATTTTTTTTCTTTGTCGCCACTGTGTTTTAAAGATCCATGTGGACATAGAGAAAATATAATGAGTTACGCTCCAATATGAGATAATTACGTTAAATTGTACGCTTTATAAATAAAATGGGTTCATGTTATACGTAGTTTTCCACGGGTAAATAACATATCTCAGGGTGACTATTAAATCCGTTAAAAATAGGTTATCAATAGGAAATATAATAAAAAAAAACTTTTGTCAAAATAAAATATATACGTGTGCTTTTTTTGGCAATTAATTGTTTAGGATGACAACGGTTAATTCATATTCTGATTTTTATCGTAAAATACATAGTGTGAGTGTATTCCTTTTTTTTTCATTGTATAAATATTCATAATTTGTCTGTAAACCATAAATTTGAAAATTAAGTTAGGTCCTTTAAAAAAAAAAAAAAGTTTAAAACCGATTAATATATGCAAGTTATCCCACTTACAAGGCAATCGCTTGTTTGTTAGTCAATATATGATAATTGGATTTTTTCGTTTAAGTTATTTATTCTTCCGACAAAAAGTGCGAGGGGTATGTGAATTTTTTTTTGGGAGGATGTAGGAAAAAAATGTGCCAATGGGGACTTTGTATTTTTTGTCGAAAGAGCCATGAGTTGAAAAATTTATGTAGATGTGTCAGGAACTGACCACACAATTTTGTGTTTTGTTTTAACATGAAACATTTATGTTAATTCAGTTTATTTTATGTCTTTTTCTTTTTTACAAGGATGATTGGTCCATATTTTTAGGATGTGAAAGTGTGAATTGTAAGAAAGGAAATGCAGTACAGATGATGATTCGCACAGGTTGAGTCCTGTTTCGTTTTGTTTTGTTTTGCTCAGACTATTAGGAAGAAGTCAAATGCTCTGTTTTTGAAAAATTTTTATCTAGTTAAATTATTAAAGGCACAGGTGCTTTAATGAGAATTTTTTTTCTAAGTTTTAATAATCAGTTCAAAAAAAAAAAAAAAAAATATATATATAATTAAAATAAAATTTGCTTGGTGAATATTTTTATCGTTGAAAATGGTCCACATAATTTGATCTGCATTAACTTGCGATACATATACCAATTACAAAAAAGTTAAATTTTTGTGACAAGTTTTGACATGATTAATGCAAGTATGAACAGTAAACACTTCTGAGAATGCGAAATACTGTGCAAAGTTTCGTTGTTATTTTTTTTTAAAGTTAATTCGAGTCTTTGTTTACTTTCAGCAAGTTGAAACTTGCTATCGAAAAATTAAAGGAATCTTCTAGGTGTTGCGTCATATGTCAAAAATCAAATTTCAATTACTGATAAAGGTGATTTGTGACAAGTTTGAACAATGCTAGGAATTGAAAGCTTTTGATCAAGTTTTGACAGGAAAGAAATTCAAGTTAATAAAATTGAAAACGTTTTTGAAGAAAAATTTCTTAACCTACGCCTTAGTTTTGAGGGTTTTAGCCCGTTTTTGCCTAAAATAAAATTTTCGAAATACCAGATTTTTTTTCTTTGTCTTTTTTGAACATTTAAATCCTCAACGAAGTTTAATCAAATACGACAAAAAACGATGAGCATCGTTAGTCGTTTTCGTTCATTTCTAGTTTTTCTTTTGTCATTTTCAGTCAGAAAAGGCAATTTTAGTCTCAGGTTTGGCAGAAAGCGTCCCCCATTATAATTTGGCTAATTCAGTAGTTGAAAATACGAGGTAGGGCCCCTGTTAGACTGAGTTGATTTGTCTTTGGGCCAAATAGGAATTCACTAATAAACATGTCTAAACGTGTTCAATGAAGATTTTTAGGCGCAAATCTACTACTGACGTACTTGTCTGTACTTGTCTAGAGTTTTATTTGAAATTTTTCAAAAAAATTGTAGGCAAGTATAATTCGGCTTTGCAGGCCATTTTGGGTAACGACAACATGTTGGTTATGTTTACCCAATATGTTCGGCAGTGAATTAGCGCCCTAACCCTATCCGAAAATATTTAATAAAAACTTGTGTTAAAATCTCTGATGCTGAGCCAGCAAAAATTTTCCCTGTAACATCTTTACATGCTCAAAATGGTTTGGACAGATTGACTTAAAAACAGCTGAATTTACGTATATGTTTTAGGGTTTTATTATCATAGCAGATTCCTTATCATTTTTCCTAAAGAAATAAATTCCTAATCCATTTTTCCTAATATAAATAAGTTCCTAATCCATTTTTCTAAAAAAAAAAAAGAAAAATTCCTAGTCCAGTTTTCTTAAAAAAAAAAAAAAAGAAGAATTCCTATGCTGCTTCTCCATTATGGTCCTAAATTAATTTTACAAAATCTATCTATCTACCTATATAATAAAACCCCTCCGTTTGTCCGCGTTTGTCCGCAGACCTATATAATAAAACCCCTCCGTTTGTCCGCGTTTGTCCGCAGACAAGCTAATTTTAACGAATTCGACGAAAAAATACATAAAATTTTCGTATTCTTATATACATAAAGTTTTCGTTCCACAGACAAAAAATATTTTGACGAATAAAAGGAAAAGTTTTTCTGTCTGTACGCAGGGATTTTTTTTTTTTTTTTTTTTTGTCGTTTGCAAAAAATTTTTCAACTTTCGACATGTGTGTCTGTTGTAGGCGTTGATTTTTTTTTTTTTTGGGGGGGGGGGGGGGGGGGGGAGGGGATGTGTGTCTGTCTGTAGGCGGTGGTTTTTTTTTTTTTTTTTTTTTTTTTTTTAATATTTTTCAACTTTCGACATGTGCGTCTGTCTGTTCTCTTTGCACAAACTCTTTGCACAAACGTTTTTCTGCGTTTGTCCGTGTTTGTCCGCAGACAAGCTATTTAAGTAAAAATTTTTAATTTTAATTTTACTTTTTTAAATTGCTAAAGTAATGTTTTATATTAAAATTTTAATTTTGAAAAAAAATTAGTGGCATCAGACAAAAAAAAATTGGCGAAAAAAGTTTGTTTTATTTGCCTAAAATATTTCGCATTTTTGTCCACAGTCGCATTTTGGGCGGAAAAAAAAACTTAGTATTTAACGTTTTAACGTTTTCCTACATTACTTTAGGCTAGACGCGAAGGGGCCGCGAAGCGGCCCCGAAGCGGCTAGTTAATTTTATAAAATTACCGGAAATTATGCGCTTTTTCTTTCTTTTTTCATAACATATTTATTTTTTACAGATTTCTTATTCTTTTTTAAGTCATCCTCATATGTTCGATTAGTAAAATAAAAGCATTATTCCCAATAATTTTATAAAATTAATGTTGTAAAATTAATTTTGAGCCATAATGGAGAAGCAGCACTAGTCCAGTTTTCTTAAAAAAAAAAAAAAAAAATTCCTAATCCATTTTTTCTATAAAAAAAAATCAAATTCATTTTTTCTAAAGAAATAAATTCCTAATCCATTTTTCCTAACCCATTTTTTCTAAAAGTTTATGATTCCTAAAATGAAGTTTCTTAAAACCCCTAAAATTAAATTTCCTAAAATTCCTTTTAAGGATTTAAAAAAGTAGGAAAAATATACATTCTTGGAAATCTTACTTTAGGAATCAGAAAGTTTTAGGAAAATTGAAAATTAAGAAAAAATAGTTAGGAATTTTAGAAATCAAAATTTTAGCAAAAATCTATTAGGAATTTTTTTTCTTTTTTTTTTGGAAAAGTGGTCCGGCACGGGAATTAGCGCTTAAAAAACCCAATAAAAAAAACGTTTTTGGGGAACGTTAATTTTCCCAATGACATATCAGTCCATAGTTTTTCCTCACAAACAAGCTTCTCCTTGAACTTGTGCGTCAAAAGGCTTGCTCTTAGCCAATGACTTTAATGTTGCGGATGGATAAATCATTCCAACTGCGCTAAGATCCTCACACATGGAAACCGTTTGATATAATTCATCGGTTCAAAAATAAAATCCTCACTACTGCACGAATAAACAGGAAAAAAAAATTCCTCGTATTTTAATCTATATATAAAACGTGGTACAAAATTGAAAACTTTTCTTCTACAAAAAATATAAAAATAAATGCACTCTTTTTTTTTTTTTTTTTTTTATCTTCCCTAAATTACCGTAAAAAGTTCTGCTATACAACTTACGGCATTAGCAAAAAATTATTCCGCATATCAACGAAGATTTAAAATTCCTCTCTTTTTCTTTTTAACTTTTTACGATCATTAAAAATTTTAAAAAGAAGAGAAAACTTAAAGCTTATTCACTATAATATATTTATTTTTTTTCTTGTTGTTATTGTTATTGTTATTGTTATTGTTGTTGTTATGTCATTTTCGGTTGTTTTCTTTCTCTCTCACATCATCATTATCTCAACATTATCACTTTTAATAAAAGTATACGTTGCAAAAAATATTCCAAAATTAGTTTCTTTTTTTTTTTCTTAAAGCTATGAAAAAAAAAGAAAGAAATTCCCTACTGAAAAATTGATCCATTAAAACGTCATTAACTTTTTCAAATCACATAAAAAAAAATTCTTTTCTTTCACAACAATCCATCTAAAACTTCAAAAACGATTTTCTCTACATTTATATATATACTGTATATATATTCTTTTTTATCGAATTCCCCTTTTTATAACCCTAATGACACCTTCGAAATATCAAAAACAAAATCGCCTAAATTCTTAAACATCCATCAAATTACTTGACTTGGAACTTAACAAAAGCAACATGAGACAGGATGAACCCGGCACCATAGAGATCCATCCACAACTCACATACTCACAACCGAAATGTTAAAAAATATCAAACGTTTTGACATTATTTTTTTCCCTATTGATATGCCTATCATCACAAGCTCAGTCATCACCCAACACAATATGAGTTTACAACCCATTAACTAAAGCCTATATGCCAATTATCTAGTTGTTCGCAATAAAAGATTTTTTTTTTTTTTTTCAAAATTGTTTCGTGGCAGAGGCTTTTATAACGCCTACATTCAAATCGTCTACATTTCAAAACGTCTACACGTGTGTGAGGGCTTTTAACCGTGGAAGTGTTTTTCCGGAAAATTTTATAGTGCATTCAATACGAAATTGAGATGCATAAATTATGTAAAAATGATGTGTGAATTATACAAAAAAATTGGACGTGCATAAAAAATGCATAAATTATGTGTAAAAGAACTTAACTTTTTTTACAGAAATTTTTTTTTCATCTTCCAATATAATTATGCATAAATTTTACATAAATAAGTATGCATAAAATGGAAAAAATATTGGAATACTTGGAAATGTTTTGTTTTACGATTTAAAAAAAAATATATGCAGAAATTATGCATAAATATATGCAATAAATTATGCATAAAATTTTCAGCTTAAAAAAACTTGAAGAATATTTCAATTTTGGTGCTTAAAAAAAGTACATAAACTTTGCAAAAATTATGCATAGATAGATTTTTTAGCTTAAAAAAGCTATGCATAAATTTGGTAAAAATTATGCATAAATCGATTTTTCAGCTTAAAAAAGCTGTGCATAAATTTTGTAAAAACTATGCATATTTAAATTTTGATACTTAAAAACATATGCATAAATTATGCATTAAATTAAAGCATAAAAATGATGCATAAAGAGATTTTTAGCTTAAAAAATCTATGCATAAATTTTGTAAAAATGATGCATAAAGAGATTAGCTTAAAAAATCTATGCATAAACTTTGCAAAAATTATGCATAAATAGATTTTTTAGCTTAAAAAAGCTATGCATAAATTATGCATTAAATTAAAACATAAAAATGATGCATAAAGAGATTTTTAGCTTAAAAAATCTATGCATAAATTTTGTAAAAATTATGCATAAAGAGATTTTTTAGCTTTTAAAATCTATGCATAAATACATTTTTTAGCTTAAAAATGCTATGCCTAAATTTTGTAAAAACTATGCATATTTAATTTTTTGTACTTAAAAAAAATATGCATAAACTTTGCAAAAATTCGGCATGTCCATTTTTGTGTAAAAGATACACAAAAATAATACATTTTTTATACAATTTTTTACATTTATTTTGCCAAAAATTTATACACTTTTTGCATCATTTTTTCGTACTGGATAGTGCTTCACGGAGTTAAAAATTTACCGCGGATATGTCAGTAAAAATTTTGTTCCATTGCTATGATAATTTAACCCTAAAACATATATGTTAATTGAGCTGTTTTCATGTCAATATGTTTAGGTCATTTTGAACATGAAAAGATGCTACAGGGAAAAATTTTTTCTGGCTCGGCATCAGAGGTTTTAACACAAATTTTCGTAAAATACTTTTGGATTGTGTTTGAGCGCTAATTCACTGCCGAACATATTGGATAAACATAACTCCATGTTATCTATCAGTTTGACAATTTCTGGGCCAAAATAATTTCGAGACTTTTAATCCCAAAAGAACGTGGGTCGATAAGGCCGATTTTTGGGCTGTTAAAAAAAAAAAAAAAATTTTATGTTAAAAGGTAGTTTCATATGAGGTTAATAAGGGGTCATAAGTGGCACTGAGTTGCGCGCATGCTATGGCCATTTTTTTAAATTTATTCACTTTTCGCTGTTGTGAACATGACAGTCGGAAATCTTCCAGTGGCAGACAAATAGTAGCCATGAAGGCCAATTTACTGCACCATATTAAGGTTGCGACCGGCGTGTTCACACATGCTTAATTCGCATGGTTTTTAGGCCTCATGAAGAAGCCGTTGAATGGCCCTAATTTCCTTTTCACACGAGCTTTCTAATGTTGAAAGCTTACTTAATTCACCATTCCAACTTAAGCACATATGTGCGCCATTGTAAAATGAAGGAAATTGAATTTCAGATGGCTGATTTATAATGTTTATACTCTGTTTTAACCGTATTTTTCATTAATATTACATGCCTAACGTTTAAAAGGATCAGATGCATTATTGTGCGAATATATATTTTGATCTCATTATCAGTAAACATGAATAAAAGGTCCGCGATTTATTTATCAACTACTTGTTTTCGAGAACATTTTTAAAAAGTGTTCTTCCGAAAAGGCGTGAAACAAGTTTTTTTTAAAAAAATGTTCTCGAAAACAAGTAGCTAGTTGATAAATAAATCGCGGACCTTTTATTCATGTTTTACTGATTAATGAGATCAAAATATATATTCGCACAATAATGCATCTGATCCTTTTAAACGTTAGGCATGTAATATTAATGAAAAATACGGTTAAAACAGAGTATAAACATTATAAATCAGCCATCTGAAATTCAATTTCCTTCATTTTACAATGGCGCACATATGTGCTTAAGTTGGAAATGGTGAATTAAGTAAGCTTTCAACATTAGAAAGCTCGTGTGAAAAGGAAATTAGGGCCATTCAACGGCTTCTTCATGAGGCCTAAAAACCATGCGAATTAAGCATGTGTGAACACGCCGGTCGCAACCTTAATATGGTGCAGTAAATTGGCCTTCATGGCTACTATTTGTCTGCCACTGGAAGATTTCCGACTGTCATGTTCACAACAGCGAAAAGTGAATAAATTTAAAAAAATGGCCACAGCATGCGCGCAACTCAGTGCCACCTATGACCCCTTATTAACCTCATATGAAACTACCTTTTAACATAAATTTTTTTTTTTTTTTTTAACAGCCCAAAAATCGGCCTTATCGACCCACGTTCTTTGCCATTTTTTTGTCCTAAAATTTGCTCTTTTACCATCGCATATCCAAAAGTTTCTTGCTTTCAATAAAATGACAAGTTATAAACCTGCTCAATTGTTTTTAAATTAACGCGGAAAATAGTAGTGAAATTGAAATTTGGAGGGAAAAAGCGTTCCCTACAATTTTTTCTAATCCGTTTTTCCTGAAAAATTTTGGTAACTAAAATTTTCAGGAAAAATGTATTAGGAATTTATTTTTTTAGGAGAAACGGATTAGGAAAAATGGTCGTGAACGTTTTAAAGTATTATAATTTTATTATTGATGCAGTATGTTTGGCAATTTTTACGCACAACTATTAAAGTATTTCGGTGTCTGTTTCTTTTAAAAAAAATAAATTCTTAAAAAAAATGAATTCCTAATCTGTTTTTCCTAAAAAAAATTAATTCCTTGTCCATTGTTCCTGAACATTTTGGTAGCTAAAATATTTCCCTAATCATTTTTTATATTCCTGATTTTCAATTTTCCTAAAATTTTTTCATTCCTAAAATAAAATTTCCTAAAACGAATATTTTTTTTTTTCAAATTTTTTAAATCCCTAAACGGGTTTTAGGAAATTTTATTTTAGGATTTAAAAAATTTTAGAAAAATTGGAAATTAAGGGAAAAAAATTGGTTCCTAAAATTTTCAGGAAAAATGGATTAGGAATTTATTTTTTTTAGGAAAAATGGTCGGGAACGTTTTAGAGTATTATTGATACAGTATGTTGGGTCATTTTTAGGCACAACTTTTAAAGGATTTCGGTGTCTGTTTCTTTTAAGTAAATAAATTCTTAAAAAGATAAATTCCTAGTCCATTTTTCCTAAAAATTTTGGTAACTAAAATTTTTTCCTAACCCTTTTTTTCCTAATCTTCAATTTTCCTAAAATTTTTCATTCCTAAAATAAAATTTCCTGAAACAAATATTTTTCCTGATTTTTTAAATCCGTAAAGAAATTTTAGGAAATTTTATTTTGGGAGCCAAAAAATTTTAGAAAAATCGAAAATTAAAAAAAAAATGGTTAGGAAAAAAAATTTTGGTTTCTAAAGTTTTTAGGAAAAATGGATTAGGAATTCATTTTTTTTAGGAAAAACGGATTTGGAAAAATGGTCGGGAAAGTTTTAGAGTATTATTCATGTTGGGTAATTTTTAGGCACAACTATTAATGTATTTCAATGTCTGTTTCTTTGCCAATTTTTTTACTCCCTAGTTTTTTGCTCCCTACTGGCAACGGACCTGGATAAAGCAGAACCAGAAATTACATAACCTCTTACATTCTCGTTTAAACGAGGCGATTGCATTTTTTTTTTTATTATTGAAACAAATTTAAACGTGGGACGCCAAAAGGCTTTATTCATTGTCTTAATCAAACACGTACGAGTATTTGTGATTTCATTGTTAATGTGTGTAAACAATGATATTTTTGTGTCGGGTAGGTGGGAACTCAACGTTTCCGAAACTGTTTCTTAAGAGACCGCACACCTGGGGATTCAAGAAAGAAAAAAAGAAAAAAAAAATTATTTCAAGAGGTCCTCCTTCTCTCCTACTTTTTTTTTTTTTTTGGCGACACCTGTGTTTGATTTCGCTGCGTCTCATGAAAATTTTAATTTGAGCTGACTGGGGGGGGGAACAGAGAGAAAATTCCAGCTTCCCGTCGTTTCTGGTAATTATAGATATGAAAAGAGAACATATCAAGGAATGTGTGGCGCCGCGATAATAGCATTTCAACATCATTAAAAACATTTTACGGAACATTTTGTCAGCGTAAGAGCTTTTCTGAGTCTATTAGAGTAAAATACTCGATCGTTGCATAAAAAGTTAATGAGTACAGAAAGAACAAAAAAGAAGAGTGGATGGGAAAACAGTTTTGCACGTTTTTACGTGATTAAAAAAAATTAGAAGTGATGACAACGAGAGAGAGAGAGAGATGGGGAAAAGGTTGGGAGTTTTCACTTTATTTTCGTCGTAACAGGTGTGGATGGATTTTTTTTTTTTTATTTTTAAAACTTTCAGCCCCGACAGCGTGAAATGATTTCACGATTATTTCTGGTTTCTCCCCGGAAAAAAAAAAAAAAAACATTTTCATGACAATGATGCCATCATTTTCCATCCACTTAATCGGATCAAAGTCTTTCTGGAGTTGTCAGCGAAATGTCAGCACTCCAAAGTTACATGACAGACGTTAAATGCAGTTCGAAAAACAAACAAATCGATGACAACTTGTCTGTTCTATTATTGTGATGGTTTATAGCTTTTCTCCAATTCCAAAACTTGAGGCATTTGATTCTGTTTTGTTTGTTTTTGTATTTTCTCTCTTTTTACCCGATTCGTTTTTTTTTTCCCTCTCCCCCCGGTAAATTAAATTTAACGCTTGGATACTCAAACCGCATAGCTAAGGATTCCCTCCTGTTGCAAAAAGCAAAAAAAAAAAAATGCGGACATTTGATATTATTTTTGTTTTAGTTTTTTTTTTATTGAAAGATGATCGTGTGGCACATAATGCGTGGGTGTCGCGTATTGAAAAGTTCGAAACAGATCAACACATCAATGAGTCTTTTGCAAGTTTTTATTTTTTTTTTATTTGACAAGCTGGGAGGAGATTTTGAAATTTTTAGGTTGATGAATGAAAAAGCCCATACTGTGATGAAGAGTGAAGAGAGTTTTGATTGTGTTTTCAAGTGCATTTTATTTGATTGAAGTTTACGATACTGCTTTTGGAACAACATATTGTCATCCGGGGATTTAATTTATGTTATTAAGATGACAATTGACAAAAACGTTTTGACAAATTTCTCATATCAGGTTTTTGATTTATGGGAGGGTGGTCCTCAGGTGCGTTACGCATGATCGTTTTTGAAATTGAAAATGTGGGTTGAGAGTCGTCGTAATCGGAATTTCGAATGTCTGGAAGTCTGGAGGATCGCGAAAATGTTAAAAGTGCTTACTGTCAGTTATTCGATGCCAGTTGCAGTGTCAGCAATGCCACTACTATCAGCGGGTATTTCCGAGCTGCACATCCCTAGCGGTAGCCAATCAAAAGCAAAGATTTTATGAGACGGTGAATTTGAATTGGTTATCCTGAAAAAAAAAAAATCCTAACCCACTTCTCCTAAAAATTTTGGATCCTGAAATTGTTTTCCTAACTATTTTAATTTTTCTGATTTTTAATTTTCTTAAATTTTTTTGATTCCTAAAAAGAAAATTTCTTAAAATCCTTAAAATTAAATTTCCTAAAATCCCTTTAGAAATTTAAAAAATTATGAAAAATATTTATTTTAGGAAATTTAATTTTAGGGATCAAAAAATTTTAGGAAAATTGAAAATTAGGAAAAGAATGGTTAACAAAAATTTTAGTTACCAAAATTTTTAGGAAAAATATTCGTTTCAGGAAATTTTATTTTAGGGATGAAAAATTTTTAGGAAAATTGGAAATTAGGAAAAAAATAATGTAATTAGGAAAAACTTTTAGTTACCAAACTTTTTAGGAAAAATGGTCGGGAACGCTTTTTTCCTCCAAATTTCAATTTTACTATTATTTTCCGCGGTAATTTAGCGACAATTAAGCGGGTTATAACTTGTCATTTTATTAAAATTAACAACATTTTGGATATACGATGGTATTAAAGAAATTAAAGAAAAAAGGTATTAAAGAAAGAAAAAAAAAATTGCAACCGAAACCGAATCCGTTCAGGGAAAAAACTCAAACCGAAATCGAATCCGAACCCCACGAAACCCGCTTAAAATAAAAACAGAACCGAACCGGAAGCCGGTTCTTTAAAGTGAAAATAAAAAAAAAAATCGAACCCGAAACTTGTTTTTACGCCACTTTTCCGAAAAAACCAAAACCAAAACCAAAACCAGATCGAACCGGAGTTTCTGGGTCAAACGCGAAACCGGAACCGAACCGAACCTATTTTTTGAGATAAGTTGGCCAATGCTGACTCATGCGCTTTCTGGACCCCAAAAAATCAATTATTTTACGCTTAATTTGTAAAAGAATTTAAGAAATGAATTGATTTTACTGCCAGAAACTTCGATAAAAAAATACTACAAAATACCACGAAAACGCATTTCTTTTTCTTTTAGCATCAGCAGTAATACGTCGCTTTTTATAAATCAGCAACAATGACCGCTTTGTCGACAAAAAAAAAAAATTCAAAAGAAGAAAATTTTACTATCGATTTTTAATAAACTTTAAAAAAAAAAAAAAAAAACGAGAAACAAACGTATCATTGTCCTAATGCTTGACACAAAACGCCGAACGAAAAAATGAGATCGGTGAACCGATCAAAGTGCTTTATCGACTATTTAAATAATTCTCAAAAATATGGTTAGTTTTTCGATCAGAGTTCCACCAAAGCCGCAGTACGGGCACAAGGAATGCGAATTTCTGAAAAATTATTTCAGATTTTGAATCCTCAACCCCGAAAATATTCTCAAAAATACGGTTAGATTTTTGATCAGAGACACCAGAGTCGCTGTATAGGCGTAAGGAATTCGAATTTTGGAAATATTATTTCAGATTCGGAATCCTCTACCCCAAAAATATTCTCAAAAATACAGTTAGATTTTTGATCAGAGGTCCACCAAAGCCGCAATACGGGCACAAGGAATTCGAATTTTGGAAAAATTATTTCAGATTCGTAATCCTCTACCCCAAAAATATTCTCAAAAATACGGTTAGATTTTTGATCAGAGGTCGACCAAAGCCGCATTACGGGCATAAGGGATTCGAATTTCGGAAAAATTATTTCAGAATCGGAATCCTCTACCCCGAAAATATTCTCAAAAATTCGGTTAGATTTTTGATCAGAGGTCCACCAAAGCCGCAATACTGGCATAAGGATTCGAATTTAGGAAAAATTATTTCAGATTCGGAATCCTCTACCCCGAAAATATTTTACAAAAATACGGTTATTTTTTCGTTAGCTCCCACGAGGAACCCGCCAATCAGCATCCAAATCGCTTTGCTGACGTAATCGATGACGTCATATCGTGACGTTTCAAAAGTCGAGATATCGGTTTTTAGGCCTATGCCCATACTTTTAGCCCTGCTCACCGTTTCTGAACCACTCAATAGAATTTAACCAAATTTCAATGGTAGCGTATCTAGATGAATATCTACTGCACTACGAAATAGGACTCAATCGGTGGCTGCGTTCGCGATTTATAGTTAAAAAAGATCTTGAAATTGTTGAAAATTTAACATTTTCACTCACTGCTTTCGAATCGCTGGACCGATTTGGCTGAAAAACTAATCAGCACCTACATTTCATTAGAAGTTGCTAACCACCAAAAATCATCGAAATCCGTTCTTTCGTTTTTCTGCTTTTCCTCCGACAGACACTTTTTTTTCCACATATATTCATATATTCATACACACATACACACATACACACATCCACACATACACACATACACACACACGGCCACCATCCAAATTTTGCTTTTTTCGGCATCAGGGGACTTCAAAACGTGTAAAAATATCAAAAACTGAAAATCTGAAATTTGTGCTAAAAACAATGCTTTATTCTCCCTGCGGTCGATAAAGCAAAAATAAAAAAAATGATTCAGATCCTTTAAATTCCGCATCCGTCAGCAGCAGTTAAAACAAAGTTCGCAAAGAGAAAAGCAAAAGCTGGCTTTAGTATATCAACAATAACAGAAGGAAATTAAAAATAAAAAAATAATAAAAGAAATCCGTCTGGATTTAACGATCGCTAAAGAATTCGTAGTTATCAATTTGAATTTTTTTTGAAAATGAAAAACAACACGGAAATTAATGTTGAATAAATAAAACAAACAAGCGATACCTTTTATCCTTTTCAAAAGAAACAAAGATAAGCTTTGAAGAACTCCCGAAAACCGGAATAAAAAAAAAAAAAACAGTAATAACCGCCCACGATGCTCGTGTTTCCTGTAGCAATCAAAATTGATAATTTTGCATCCGGTAAAAGTTTTGTTTACGTAAAACCAAAAAAAAAATATATATATATATATACAATTCACACAAAAGAAAGAAAAAAAATGTTTTGAAGTTTTGAAAAATAAAAAAAACGTATCTCGGGGATTATCTTTGTCATTGTGTCAAACATGGGATACCGGTACACTGCAGGGGAAATAAAAAGTTGCCTCAGTAAAAATTGCATCGTATTCAGGTATAACCGTAAAAGAATCCTGAATAGAGTGGTAAGCAAAAAACAACGGAAATTTTCCGGACATATTTACTTGGGTATGAAATAAGTTTCCGGAAGTAAGAATTTAGTTTGAACCTGCCATTCTGCCTTTTTCTTTTTTTTTCCCCTACTATTTTTTCTAATCTATTTTTTCTAAAAAAAATTCCTAATCCATTTTTCCTAAAACAAAAAAAAAAAAAAATTCCTAATCCATTTTTCCTAAAACAAAAAAAAATTCCTAATCCATTTTTCCTTTAAAAAAAAATTCCTAATCCATTTTTTCTAAAAAAAAAAAAAAAATTCCTAGCCCATTTTTCCTAAAAAGAAAAAATTCCTAATCCATTTTACTTTAAAAAATAAATTCACAATCCATTTTTTCCTAAAAAAATAATCTCCTAAAACAATAAATTCCTAATCCGTTTTTCCAAAAAAAAAAAAAGAAAAAAAAAAAAAAAAAAAGAATTCCTAATCCGTTTTTCCTAAAAAAAAATTCCTAACCCATTTTTCCTTAAAAGAAAAAATCCCTAATCCATTTTACTTAAAAAAATAAATTCACAATCCATTTTTTCCAAAAAAATAATTTCCTAAAACAATAAATTCCTATTAGTCAGTTTTTCCTAAAAAAATAAATTCCTAATCCGTTTTTCCAAAAAAAAAAAAAAGAAAAGAAAAGAAAAGAAAATTCCTAATCTATTTTTCATAAAAAAATAAATTCCTAATCCATTTTTTCTAAAAGTTTTGGTTCCTAAAATTGTTTCCTTAACTACTTATTTTTTTTCTAATTTTTAATTTTCCTAAATTTTTTTGATGCCTAAAATAAAATTTCTTAAAATCCTAGTTTAGGAAAAATATTCATTTTAGGAAATTCTGTTTTAGGAATAAAAAAAATTTTAGGAAAATTGTAAATTAGGAAAAAAATGATTAGGTAAAAGATTTTAGTTACCAAAATTTTTAGGAAAAATGGATTAGGAATTTATTTTCTTAGGAAAAACGGGTTAGGAAAAATGATCAGGAACGTATAGTAGGACTTTCAGCTCCGCAACTTGCTAAAATCAGATTTGGCATCACTGGCAGTGTCAATTGTTAATTTAGGGACTGCAATCCCGGATCACTTTTTCAATCTCGGGAATTTCTTTTTCCTTTTTGGAAAAAACCCGGTTAGGTTTGGTTTAACATTTCGAAAAAAAAAATCAGTCTTTTTATTTTAAATAAAAAAATAGATTTTGCTTGGTTTTTTTTTTTTTTTTTTTTTTGTAAAAAACCGGGTTCTATTAGTTTGGGTTCTGGCTCCGGTCTGGTCTCACTTAAGGTTCTGTCCGGTTTGGCTCTTGCAATATTTTTGGTTCGGTTTTGGTTCGGTTTCACTATAGTTCGAGGATCAGGTTTGCTCTTCGAACTGAAACTAGATGAAGTATGTATTTTTATGCACATTTTAATCTCTCGCTCTTCCGTAATTTCTTTAAAAAGTCTTTGACCCACCCTAACATTCGGTAGAACGATCTCACTGGAAAAAATATAATAAAAAAAAATCTGAATATATTGAGATTTATGTTTCACGTAGGCTGTAAAAACGTTTAATATACGCATAAATAAATTCCATTCAGATGTTATTCAAATAAACACTTTGTTTATATCTTTTTAAGGATCTTCGCCAGTCCGTTTTCTTCAGACAATGCGTATCCAGCTTGTTTTTATTGTTGGTATTATATATATATATTTTTTTATATAAATGTAGGATACATACGGTTGTACAACGAAGCAAGTTGATTTACTTATGTTATTTTAAAACGTTATATACCGAGGAGAGAAAAAAAAAAGGAAAAAAAAAAGTTTTAAAAACTATTAAATACGTAACGCAGGTTCCCGTGTTTTTATTTCTGAAGAAAAGAAAAAAGAAACATAAAAAATAAATCCTTCTAACCGGTTTCCTTGTTGAAAATAATTCACCATTAAAAATTTTAAAATATTTCCATGTAAGTTTTTCTATGAGTAATTTAAGACTAAATAAAGAGTTAACGACTTGGTTTTTCTAAACGGAATTATATTTCAAAAGAGGGAAAAAAGGAATGCGTGTCTAGGACTTTTATTTTACCGATTTTGTGTCGTAAAAAAAAAAGAGGAATGTAAATTTTGGTGGAAAACAATTTTGCAGTCAGGGATAAAGAAGTTAGTGAATTTGAGACTATTAGGCTGTCCAAATATTTACGGAAACAAAATTTTGGAGATTCATGACTTTCCCGAACAAACAAAAAAGTGATGCAAAAAGTGTATAACATTTTTGCAAAATGAATGCAAATAATTCATATTTTTGTATTATTTATACAAAAATTTGGACTTGCGTAATTTTTGCAAAGTTTATGAGTATTTTTTTAAGTATCCAAATTTGAATATGGATAATTTTTATCAAATTTATGCACAATTTTTTACAAAATCTATGCATAATTTTTACAAAATGTATGCATAATTTTTACAAACTTTATGCACAATTTTTACAAAATGTTTGTATACTTTCGACAAACTGTATCCATAATTTTTACGGACTGTATGCATAATTTTTACCGACTGTATGCATAATTTTTAACAAATGAATGCATAAATTTTACCGAATGAATGCATACCTTTGACAAACTGTATGCATAATTTTTACCGACTGTATGCATAATTTTTAAAAACTATGCATAATTTTTATAAACTTAATGCCTAATATTTACCGACTGTATGCATAATTTTTACCGAATGAATGCATACCTTTGACAAACTGTATGCATAGTTTTTACAAAATGCATGCATAATTTTTACCGACTGTATGATAATGTTTACCGACTATGCATAATTTTTACCTGCTGTATGCATAATTTTTACAAAATGTATGCATAATTTTTACAAAATGTATGCATAATTTTTACAAAATGTATGCATAATTTTTACAAAATGTATGCATAATTTTTACAAACTTTATGCACAATTTTTACAAAATGTTTGCATACTTTCGACAAATTGTATGCATAATTTTTACCGCCTTTATGCATAATTTTTACCGACTGTGTGCATAATTTTTACAAAATGTATGCATAATTTTTAAAAACTGTATGCATAATTTATACCAACTGTATGCATAATCTTTACAAACTATATGCATAATTTTTTACCGACTGTATGCATAATTTTTACAAAATTGTTGCATACTTTTAACAAATTGTATGCATAATATTTACAAACTTTATGCACAATTTTTACAAAATGTTTGCATACTTTCGACTAATTGTATGCATAATTTTTACCGACTGTGTGCATAATTTTTACAAAATGTATGCATAATTTTTAAAAACTGTATGCATAAATACCAACTGTATGCATAATCTTTTCAAACTATATGCATAATTTTTTACCGACTGTATGCATAATTTTTCTAACTGTATGCATTATTTTTACAAAATTCATGCATAATTTTTTTATCTGAAAAGTTTGTATGCATAATTTCTGCATAATTTATGCATATAATGTTTTTAAAATCATAAACCAGGAAAATTTTCAAGTATTATGCTGATTATTTATGCATGATTGTTATATGAATATTTATTTATGCATGATCATACTGGTAGATAAGAAAAAAATTTCCGCTGTAAAAGTTCAGACGGTTATTCATATATTTATGCATTTTTTATGTACGTCCAATTTTTTGTATAATTTATACATGATTTTTTATATATGATTTATGCATCTCTTTTTTGTCTTCGGCTGACGGAGAATTAACATTCTAAAAACCTCTCGCTTTCGAAGCACCCTTGGAAATATCACCGACAAGATATATATTTTTTTTTTATCCCACTTTTTTTGATCATCATTCCGAAACGAATGCCCCAGAGCAAAAAGAAACGGATCTCCTTACGTTTTAAACCAACCCCGTAAAAGAGTATCAGTTACGTTGGAAACGGGTCGATAACTAAAGAGAAAAAAAAAAAAAAAAAAAAAAAAAAAAAAAGGAAATGTGTGAATGCCGTGATTTTAGATCTGCGTGATCTCCTGCCACGGCATTTCCTTTAAAAATCGGGGCTGCAGCAGTGCGGGAGGTAAGGGGGGGGGGGGGGGAGGTAGCTCAACACGCTGCAATATTTTTATTGCATCCTCTCAAGTTTAAATAAAAAAAAAAAAAATCCCAACCCTTTTTTTTATTTAATGACATCTGAGAGGTTTTTTTTTCCTAACTTTTTTTTTTTTTTTTTTTTTTTTTTTTTTTTTTTTTTTTGCAAAATTGAATTTTTTTTTTTTCTCCCTTTCATCCGGATGGTTTATGGGCTTCCATATCGATTAAAATGTATAAGACAAATGTTTAATTATGCTATGAAAAGTTTTATATTGTAATAACGTTAAAAGTTAATTAATTTCCGGTAAACTTTTTTCCATTTCCTCTTCTCTAGAAAATTAGGCTAATCGATTTGGAATTATGGGAAATTATATGGAGAAGTTGAAATGTTAGAATCCCAGTAATCTAATTTTTTTTTTCCTTTTTTTTGTAATTTTAATTTAGGAAAATGAACGTTTGGAAAAGGGTAGTCCTTGAAAAGTTGCAGGATATTATTGAGGTTTGAATTTTTTTCCATTTTTTTTGTTCCTTTTTTAATAAACGATTCTGTAGCACATGCAGTCGGAGTTAAAGTAGACTTTACATATGGGCTGGAATGAAAAAAAAAATTGAAGTTAGGTTAGAAGCAATCGGATGTGTTAGAACTACAGATTTTATTTAATGTGGTTTCCGATTTTTTTTTTTTTTACCAAGAATAGGAATTGGTTCAAAACGTTTTCTGCCATTTTTTTTTTTTATTGAAATTTCAAACTGTATTTTTTTTCGACAGGATCAAAACGTTTTGAAAATTTTGGATCTGAGCCCTGGCGAAATGAATCAAATGTTGAACAGATTATTGAACCCGCCAGATTTTTTTCTCTAAATATTTTTATTTCCGGAATAAAAAATAAAACAAATGGCTTATTAATTCCGAGATGCTTTGAAACAACATTGTGACTTCAACAAGAAAATATTAAAAGATGTTTTGACAAGGCCGTTAAACAACAAAACCATATCGATAAAATTAAAAGATATCCACCTAAGACATTGTCGAGTCAAACTTGGTAATAAAATGTAATGTGAACTGGAATTTTTCTCTTTTTTATGTAAAAAAAAAGAAATATAAAATCATGTAATCACCGTACCTGAAATCCTTCCTGAAATACACTGTGACCGGCACAAAATAATTTTTCTCCTCTGATGTTAACGGTATTTTCGTTCAAAGGAGCCCAGCACACGCCTTGTAAAAAAAGAAAAATCGTATTAAAAATGCGACCAAAAAAAAAAAAAAAAAAAAAAAAATTTTATAGCTTATGCTTACTGCATTTAAAACACGGATAATGCCATATCGTCCCTGATGTTTCGCATTCTTTTTTAGGAAACTGTATTTCATCTTTACAAAGCCCGCAGCTTCTAATAATCCTATCCTTTTTCTTATCTTCCTCAGCTATTTTAACTCTCTTCCTTTTTTTCTTTAAAAGTTCGAGATTCTCTTTAGTTTGCTGATTTTTCGATACGAATTCTTGCTTCGGCTTTGCTTTTTGTTTGGCTCCGGGAGTTTTCGATCCCTCGCCGTATTCGTATTCGGATTCGGCTTCTGGTTCCAGTTCCTGTTCTGGCTCCTTCCCTGGTTCTGGCGGGACGGGTTCAGGTTCTGGATCTGGTTCCGATTCCGGCGCTGGGGCTGGGCTTGGCTCCTGTTTCGGTTCTGGTGGAGGAGGTGGACTTGGCTCAGGTTCATCTTCTTCCGCCTCCACTTCTACCAGCTCCTCTTCTTCCGGTGCTGCATCGGATGTTCCTTCTTCGTCTGACATTCCTTTTTTTAAAATGTTTTTTCGATTTTTTTGGTGATTACGGGGACTTTGGAAAATGAAATGATTGTAAATTAAATTCAATTTAACGGATAATTGGCAAATCGGAATTTAATTAATTGAGAAATACTTACTTCTAAATAATTTTTTTTAAGTGATTTTTACTGAAATTTTGTAATTTTTTTTGGGTTTTTTAATTCTTTTATATGAAGGGAATGTTTGTTTTTGTTTCAAAAGAAACAAAATAAACACTGGTGTTTTTTCTGGAAAGGAAGGCTGTGGTTTTTTACGATTGGGAATTTGAAATAAAAAGCGAAGTGCCGGTTCAGTTTCACGAGGGGTTCTTCATATTTTTTTTTTGGCTGATATCTGCTGCTTTAATTTTAAAAGATTTTTTTTTTTTGTAATTTTTAATTAATCTGCGTATGTGCGCTACAAGCACTGACCTGAAATAAAAAAACGCGTTGAATGGCGAAAAATATTGCATTAAAAATATTTGCCAGAAAAGAAGTCTTATAATTTTTTTGTCTCATAAAAATTGGAGCGATTTTTTCCGGAAAATCATATTTGCCCACGCTTTTGAATAAAAAAAATCTGTTATCGGTAACACGAATATTTTTAATACTCATTAGGGACCGTTTCGGTTTTTTTTTTTATTATTATTAACTTAATTGCTTTTATCATTATCTGAGAATTGGTAATTCAGTATGGTATTTTAATGTTGTTTTTTCTTTTTTATTTTCAGGTAAGCTTGCGCCAGTTCATCATGAAAACAATCCGTCGTACGCATGATTGGATATAGAGTGGTCCGAAAATCGAATTTTTTGGAATTTCAAAACTCCTATATCGGGAAGAGTTAGTTTATAGGTAGAGCTCTGGCTCATTAATTATATGGAATTATTCAAATATTACGTCAGCAGTCAGGGAGGAAGGAGACCAAATCAGCTATTTTTCCCATAAACTAAGTATTGCCGGGGGGTGTCGAAAATAGCCCAAATTCAACTGATATAATATTTGAATGGCTCCTATTGTTCATTATTTCAAATTTTTTTCCAAAACTTTTTTTCTCTTTCATCGGGGATTTCCCCGACAATTCTCGGAATTCTAGAAAATTCTCGAAAATCGAGGAATTTTTCCTGAAGACTATAAAATGAGGAACTCTTCCCTAATCCCCGAAGACTTTAAAATTCTCCAAAACTCCTAACCCGTAATAACGGTTTTATGATGATACAAAATATAAATATAAATTACTTCTTTTTAATTTGAAAATATTTAGCAAGAATTACAAAAAAAAAAGCCTTCTCATATTTTCATCTTTCACGGCAAGGTACCTTGTGGGAAGGTGAAGAATTTTGTGGCCAGCAAAACCTACAAGAAAGTGGTTTAGCTGCACCTCGACTCTGAAATTATTAAAGCGGCAACAACCAAAGTTAATGTTTCCCACCTCCGCAAAAAAAAAAGAAGAGAAGCCATATACAAAAAAGAATTTTTTTTCTCTCTTTTTAATAATCCATGTGATAATTCACATATTTTAATCGTAATAAAAAAAAAAGACTATCCTAAAACATCCTGTACGTTTCAAAAACCGTTTGACCTTTAAGTGCTAGAATAGGAATATACCTTAAGGCTTAAAAGTGTGTCAAATATCAACTTTCCAACCACACACAGTCTAAAAGATTATATTTATATGTAAAAAAATACCAATTTATAAAAAGGAAATACATTAGGTGTCTGCTAAAGAGATCCCTAGTGGGAATCGGCACCAGGACTGCAATTCCGATTCCGAAAGGTGGAAAAAAATTTCAGATTCCGATTCTGATTCCAATTAAAAAATATTTTAACGATGCCGATTGCGATTCCGATTTAGGCCGAAATTGATTAACTGTAATAACGGTATTTTCATGCTTTTTAAGCATGGATCCGAAGCTTGAAAAGTTTGACCGATGCCGATGAAAATGCGGATGCCGATGGAGAAAAAAAAAATCCGATGCCTATGCTACCGTCAGCATCGGCATCGGATTTTTTTTAAATATCCGAAATCGGCATCGGCATCAACCCGAGGTATTTAGCCGACCGCGACCGGCACCGGCTTCGGATTCGGACTCCTGTTTTTAAATTAATCTGAATCGAAAATATTTTTTGGATGCCGATGCCGATGTCGAAGATTCCGAACTATTTTCAGACGAGATTCCGATTCCTATTTCTTCAAAAAAAGAAAAGAAAAGAAAAAAAAAAAAAAAAAAAAAAAAAAAAAAAGATGCATTTGGATTCCTATTCCAATAATTTTTGAAATAGCAGATTCTGATTTCGATTCCGATTCCAACTAACAAATATTTTAACGATTCTGATTCCGCTTTGAAACATATTCGATGAACTGTAATAACGTTATTTTCATCCGCTTTAAGTCAATCTGAATCTGAAAAAGTTTTTTGGATGCCGATGCCGATGCCGATTCCGATTCCGAATCTGATTCTGAAGATTCCGAACTGTTTTTAGCAGGGCTCCGGTTCCGATTCGAATTCTGAATCCCAAGATTCTTCAATATTTTTCGGGCCGATTCTGATCCCGATTCCAATTCCTATTCCGATTAGTGGTGTCGATTCCGACTGGAGAACAAAAATTTAAGTTTCCGATTCTGATTTCAATTCTGATTCCTGTTCCGATTCCAACTTGAGAACAAAAATTTAAGGTTTTCGATTCTGATTTCACTTAGAAAATTATTTTAGTAATGCCGATTCCAATTCTGATTCCCAAAATTCTTCAATATTTTTCGGGCCGATTCTGATTCCGATTCCGACTCGAGAACAAAAATTTAAGTTTCCGATTCTGATTTGATTCCGACTCGAGAACAAAAATTTAAAGTTTTAGATTCCGATTCCAATTAGAAAATATTTTAGTGGTGCCAATTCCGATTCTGATTCTCAAGATTCTTCAATATTTTTCGGGCCGATTCTAATTCCGATTCCGATTCCAATTTCGATTCCGACTAGAGAACAAAAATTTAAGTTTCTGATTCTGATTTCGATTCCGATTCCTGTTCCGATTCCGACTAGAGAACAAAAATTCAAGTTTCCGATTCCAAGTAGAAAATATTTCAGTGGTGCCGATTCCGATTCTGATTCCGATGGAAATCAGCAGGGCACTAATCGTAAAAGGCTTTTATTCACCTCAATTTGAATCAAAAGTATTTTTCGATGCCGATTAAGATTCCGATTCCGACCTGTTTTTGGCCAGACATCGATTCGATTCCGATTCCTGTTCGATTCCGACTAGAGAACAAAAATTCAAGTTTCCGATTCCAAGTAGAAAATATTTCAGTGGTGCCGATTCCGATTCGGATTCCGATGGAAATCAGCAGTGCACTAATCCTAAAAAGCTTTTATTGATACTTTTCACCTCAATTTGAATCAAAAGTATTTTTCGATGCCGATTAAGATTCCGATTCCGACCTGTTTTTGGCCAGACATCGATTTCGATTCCGATTCCATTTAACTTTTGAGCCGATCGATTCCGATAGCAATTCCGATTCCGTTTAAAATCTAAACGGCACCGCAGCCCTTGTTTTTAGACAAGATTCCGATTCCGATTCCAATTACGTTTGAGATAGCAGACTCTAATTTCGGGTCCGATTCCAAATAAAAATTAATCGAAATTGCAGCCCTGATCGGCACTTAAGCATCGAAAATCAAAAGTTAAGCAAAATTAATGTTGTTTTTCAAACAAAACCTTTGAAATTACGAATTCCCACAATGGACCTTTTCCGGCATCCGTATATTTATGTACCTGGTGCTAGCGTAAAAATATTGTCTGTAATTTATATATACACCTTTTTTTTTAAAGAAAAAAAAATAAATAAAAAAGGTGCCCAATTTCATCAAATAAAAAAATAAAAATGATTTCATTCCCCTCGATTAATAACTGGAATCGATTCGGGTTTCAGGTATCGGATCGAATAAGTGTCATTTTATTAAATTCTCGTGTTTTTCATCTTTTGATTTTGATGTCTTGGCAACTGATGACATAAAAACCAGGATGTAACTCGATACATCAGTAAAAAAAAAAAAAAAAAAAAAAAACAAGCTCACCTATTTCCAGTTCATCGATTCATACGAATTACGTACCTGAAACAAAAAGACCACAAAAAAATTAATTTTTTTTTTTTTTTTCGGTCAGGTTTTTTTTCCCCGAAAAATTATATCCATCAAAGACACAATGCTCAGGCCGATCTAGAAAACCCGCCTTGGGCCAAAACTGGCTCACTTCCCGAGCCTTGCCACACCGATGGTCCGCTTCACGATTTATACGAATCATAAATTCCTTTTTTTTTTTTTTTTTTTTGAGTTCTTTCTCTCTCGCCGTCAAAATGATTTGCGACGTTACCACCGGTACATTCTAAAAAAAAAAAAAAAAAAACGGCCTGTTTTGTTTTATGACGATAAATTTTTTATTTAAATAGTTGGTTGACAGTTTTTTTTTTTTTTTTTTTACCCGGTAACGTGAAACTCTATATGGCTCTGATTCAAATCATACGAAGGCGAAAAAAATAAAATGAAAAAAAAAAAAAACAAGAATGTACTGTACATACCTATATTAGGTATGTAACATTGATGAAAAGAAATTCTCGTTAATATCAAATCGAAAAAAATTAGTGCCTGAAATCGGTGCACTAATAGAACCCTGCTTGGTTCATTACCGAGCATTCAAGTGAGAGATGAGGGAACCTTAACACGTTTGGCATGACTCAGGTATCTTATTAATTATAATAATATCAATGATTTGAATCATTAATTATCTATTTGACGCGATACTTGCTTTGTAAAAGCGATTGCCTTCTCACGATTGGTACGGTACTATTGATTCCCTGGTTTAATTACGATTCCTTTAAAATTACAGGATGTTTAAACGAGGAGGGAATGGTTTTTCTTACTTCTTGAACTAAATGTTGCTTTTAAAGGGATATCCCATCCCCGAATTTGAATAGTTAGGAATCATCTTAATTAATATAATCTCTTAATGAATGTTTAATTAGTTCTTATGCGCGAGGATATCTGTAACAAATTCATTTACAATGGATTATGAAATTGCTAATTGACATTAATTTCAAACTGATGTCTCCCCTCTAAATTCGTGTTAAAATGTCGTCTTTTGAATTTTCACACCCAAGTTACATATACAGGTTATATCATGCCTCAATTTGACATAAACAGGTCCTATCCCTTATACATGGGACATCTTGTTCCGCTTAACTACGCGAAAATTAGTTGTTCATTACTACCACCGTAAGCGCTACTTGTACGCGAAACGCTTTTTGACTGGTCGTTGAGATTTGCAAACAACAATGGCGGCGACTTTCTTTGTTGTTCGCCCTGTGGGGTCCCAACTTGAACAATTTAGACATGTTGCGTCTTTTAAGATCAGAGCGCCATCAATGGCCCGCTTTAGAACTAAAATATGCGTAGTTGAACGGGACATGAACGGGATCGGAAGTTTACAAACGGCCGTGCCATTTGATAATTAATTGCACTATGCAATAGAGCTTGTTTACTTTAACGCAAAGCATCATGGATTACTCCCAAAATGCTTTGCGACTACTCCCACACTGCTTTGCGATTGCATGGGGACCGATGGGGACCACAAAAGCAATTTCAAAATTAATATTTTCTAACACAGTATATAAAACTAACAATTAAAATTAAATAAACCCAAGAAAAAGCGTGTTATAAAATTGAAATATTAAAAACTTAAACTTCGTTATAAAATTTTATAACCCGCCAAAAAAGACATCTATTTATAATTCGTTATAAAATTTTATAACAAAAATTATTTTCAGTTTTTTTTTTCTAAATTTTTTTATTTTCTTCTAACGCTTCCCGAATTTTTCTATTTTTGCTTTTCTTTGTTTTTGAGCCTTTGTCAAATTAAAAATACAAGAAATAAACCAAAAATTGGAAAAAATTGTAATTTTTTCCCCTCTTTTTTCTCATGAAAAATGTTTAAAAGAGTCTATAAAGTCCCAATATGCTAAATATAGTGCAATTCAAGCATAAAACTAATATATTGCTCAGTTAAAAATTTTCATTATAAAAATTTATAAATAGTTACAAAATTTTATAATCGGCCAAAACGTTATAGAGTTATAAAATTTTATAACGTACTTTTTCTTGGGAAACTAATATTTTGAACATTTATATTCTCATACAATAATTTAACATATGTTCCTGACCTTTTTCGTTTAAAATAAGAATAACATTTTGAAGTAGAACAATGTCATTTTTGGCATTTTGCTATACTCCTAAAAGAAAAATTTAAGATAAAACCAAAAAAATGTTATAATAACGTTTTCTCGCCATTTTATATTTAATTTTGTTTTTCTCCAATCACAAAGCATTGTGGGAATGATAACATGGACTTTGCGTCAAAATAATAGGCTCCGAGCGACTTTGACTGCAGCGCCACCGTTAAAATTATGTTTAGCTTATATAAAAGCAATTAATATTCCCGCCAACTAATTGCGTGATGTAAATATATACGCTTCCATAAGGTAAACAGGTATATTTAAGTGTATATTTATACGAAAAAAAGTCTCACGGAGCCTATAACCTCTATTAATTATACGATGCAATTTATTACACAAGCGTAAGTATTGTGCTGATTTTTTCATTCGAACGCCGATTTTTTAAAAAAATTTTTCAGTGTTAAAATCCGAAATAGAGGCCCTTTGTATAAATTTTTCGATTTTGTTGGCATCCATTTTTGTTTTTAATACGAAAAAAATCAAACAAAATATGCTTTCAAACGAAAAAATTAGCACAGAACTTATAGTTTTGTAATTTATTGGATCTTACATTTAATTGCATACATTGCAATTAATTATCAAATATAGACAAGACATTACTTTGCAAAGGGTTACTGTTTGCACAAATCCATCCTGGAATCAATTAACCTGATAAATCTTTTCCAAATTGCCCCCGAATCTATTTTTAAATCAGCTCTCAATAAAAATTATTAGCAAATAATCCTGAAATTTTCATTAAAAGTTTTAAATAAAACGAATAAAAGATCAAAATTAATTTTTATAAAATTTTCCCCGCCATCTTCAGGCTAATAAATGAACTAAAAAATATCTCGCCTTCAAAATTGAAAACATGCAACCGGCGTGACAAGCAGATTCCATCCTGCAAGAATCCGCGATTGTTGTGTTTCAGTCAAATAGAATGATCACGTGATCGTTTCACCATACGAGTTTAGTTAAGCTTGCGCCATCTTGTTCGGCTTACGAAAATATTTGATCTCGGGCTGTCGTTGTTTTTCTAAAGATATTGTCGTGTTAAACCAAATTAATTTTACTTAAAAAACAAAGAAAGTTTTTAAACGTTTTTCCAAATGTGTTGAGTGTGTATAAAATATCGCCATCTTGTCAGGCTAATGAAATATTCCGTCGCCTCCGTCGGTGTGTTTAGTTTTCACTTGCCGATATTTAACGTTTTAAACCATTGTAATTTTCTACGAAATGCACCGGAATGTTTAAACATATTGCAAATGTGTTGAGTGTATGTAAATATTTGCCAGAATTTTCCGAGAATTTGCGTCGAGTCAAGCGTGGACGAATGCGGTACTTTCGTGTGACCAGGTGAGGTTAAGTTGTAATATTTATTGAATTGTTGTCAAGATCTCACTTGCGGTTTATTAATTAATTAGAGGCTTATTCCCTCGTTAATAGATTCTTTGATTTATGGAATTGAATCCAAATAATGCATTTATCAATTTTCTAACCGTATTTTTCCCCTCAAAATAACCTTTGATTCCATCATTAAAAAGTGATGATTGTATGTTTTGAATTTTGGCCTGATAAAAAAGAAATTCATTGCAAAAAGAACAACCCATCATAAATAAGTTAGCGGGAAAAAATCAATAAATTGAAATGTTGTTTCTCAGGTGTAATGGGATCTGTACGGAATTGCCCTAAAAAGTTCAATTAAAATGGAGTTATAATTTTAAATTAATAATGGATTCACGATGTTATTTTAATTTGCATTCATAAGCTAAATGTTTAAGTGGTTTTTTTTTTTTTTTTAAATTTGAAGTCAGATTTGAAATGACATGAATGGATGTCCAAGAGGCTTTTATTATCGTTAAATTTTGATACATGGGAATTTTTTTAAAAATCCATTTCGCAACATCCAAATTTTAATAATCTGAGAATATTGTGCCTTGTAACTCGTTAATTACTTAATCTGAAGTTCTTAAATTTTTTTTTTTAAATTAAGAGCTACCCTTGTAAAGCGAAACCTCATTAAAGTTTCAGATCAAAAATGTAGATATCAATCTATCAGTTCTGTTACACAAGTTAAAAAAAAAAAGATGATAATTTTATATGTTAGTAAATTAAAGGATGAATACAGCAAGCGGGCTTGGGTATATAAAGTAAGGTCACTGTCCCTGGTATTATGTACAAGTTGAGGGCTCACAGCTCGAAGCTGGTTTACGATGTGTACTCGTTCCAACTTGGTCCAGCCCTATTATTCGGTGCATCATACGTCTATTTTACATATTTTTCTTCTTTTTATTTCACTCCTTTATTATCATCTAGAAAAAGAAAAAAATAATAATAATTATGATTATACAATAAAATATAACCTTTTTAATTTTTTTTATTTTTTTGGACTTGAGGCCTATGCGGGAGATTTGGCACGCGATTGTGTCATTCTGATTTCTTTTAATTAAAAAATCCTACGATGTTACGTCATAAGGTCCATGGGAGATATTTAGAGAGAGAGAAAAAAAAGTGTTTCATGTAACATCGAGTTATACCGGTTTTAATTTTATATATGCTAAAAATGTAATCAGATATACCGGGGAAAAGAAATGGTCAGTCAGTTTGAAATAATTACAAAAAAAAAAAAAAAAAAAAAAAAAAAGTGGCCGAAAGGAAGTTTAAGAGGGAGTTGCAGACAGATACGCCCTTATTTTATAAAGGTCCCTTTTGCATTTTCAAAGTTTGTGAGAAAGTCTGTTTTTAATTAGTTCAAATTTTTAATGAATTAATTACAATTTTTTTTTGAATTATGAAATAAAGTTTTCCAAATTAAAATTATGCAAGGGAAATTTTATCGAGCAAAATCAACTTTTAATTTTATCCAGGAATATTTGGGATTTTGTTCAAATGATATTGTTTTAATAAAATTTTAGGAGGTTGCCAATTTTAGCAGATATTTTAATGTGTTAAAAATTGTTCAATATTTTATCAAATTGAATTTGTCAAGCTATTTCTAATAATTTTAAGAAAATGATTTTAGTCAATTTGGGAAAAGTTTTTTTTAAAATTATTTGACAGGTTTAATTTTCATCAAAATTTAATGAATTGGAATTCACAATAAGCAAGGAAATGGGAAGAAATCTTTTTAGCAAGTAAAAATTGAAGAAATATTTTTAGCAAGTAAAAATTGCGGAAATATTTTTAGCAAGTAAAAATTAAAAGGAAATACTTTCAGCGAATAAAAACCGGAGGAAATATTTTTAGCAATTAAAAATTAAGGAAATATTTTTACCAAGTAAAAATTTAGGAAATATTTTTGGCGAATAAAAAATCAGGAAATATTTTGGGCATGCAAAAATTCAGGAAATGTTTTTAGCAAATAAAAATTCAGCAAATATTTTTAGCAAGTAAAAATTAAGAGGAAATACATTTAGCGAGTAAAAACTGGAGGAAATATTTTTAACAAGTGAAAAATTTTGGAAATTTTTTGCAAGTAAAAATTGAGGAAATACTTTTAGCGAGTAAAAGTTGGAGGAAATATTTTTAGCAAGTAAAACATTCAGGAAATATTTTAAGCAAGTAAAAATTTAGAAAATATTTTAAGCATGTAAAAATTCAGGGAATATTTTTAGTGAGTAAAAATTCAGGAAATATTTTGTGCATGCAAAAATCAGGAAATATTTTTAGCAAGTAAAAATTCAGAAAATATTTTTAGCGCATAAAAATTAAGGAAATACTTTTAGTGAGTAAAAACTGGAGGAAATATTTTTAGCAAGTGAAAAATGGACGAAATTTTTTTGCAAGTAAAAATGGAGAAAGTATTTTAAGCAACTAAAAATTCAGGAAATACTTTTAGCGAGTAAAAGTTGAGAAAATATTTTTAGCGAGTAAAAATTCTGGAAATATTTTATGCATGCAAAAATTCAGGAAATATTTTTAGCAAGAAATAATTCAGGAAATATTTTTAGCAGATAAAAATTGAGGAAATATTTTTAGCGCATAAAAATTAAAGAAGCACTTTTAGCGAGTAAAAACTGGAGGAAATATTTTTAGCAAGTGAAAAATTGAGGAAATATTTTTTGCAATTAAAAATTGAGAAAGTATTTTAAGCATCTAAAAATTCAAGAAATATGTTTAGCAAGTAATAATTGAGGAAATACTTTCAGCGAGTAAAAGTTGACAAAATATTTTTAGCGAGTAAAAATTGGAGGAAATATTTTTAGCAAGTAAAAAATTCAGAAAATATTTTTAGCAAGTAAAAGTACAGGAAATATTTTCAGCAAGTAAAAAATTCTGGAATTATTTTTAGTAAGTAGAAATTCGGAATATATTTTTATTGATTTTTCGGCACAGCACAAATTTGTTATGAAATCAAATAAAATTTCATTTTCGGCTAAATATTACCCAAATAAAAGTGACCGAATAATTTTACCGAATAAATTTTGAGAAACTGATTCTGCAGTCAGTATAATAAAAAAAATTAGCAACTACAGTAGTTGACTTTGAGTCTTTGAATAAAGATGTTTTTTTTTTTTTTTAATATAAAGAGGAAAAAAGAAATTTTTATGTCTGGTTTTTTTCTTAAAATGAAGTTCCGCAAACGATTTTTATCAAATAAAACCCGCCAGATAAAAAACCTAACCTAGTCTAACCTAAACCATATTTACCCCCACAATCATTTTTGAAAAAAAAATCTAAGTTTGTTTATTAAATTCGTTTATAAAATTTTATCAAATAAGAATTTCTCGAAGCCAAATAAGAAATAGAGTTTATTTAGGAAAGTTGAAAAAAAAAAAATCTAAACGGCACCTTTGATGAGAAAAAATGTCTTCCACGATTCCCTCAAAATAAAAAAGAAAAAACCGTATGAGAAAATATTAAACGGTTTTGATATTAATAAAATTTTTTTAACAAAAGCGAAATCCTAACATCCTGTATTTACATAATAAAACATTTGCGTGCGTATGTTATTAATCAATAATCATAATGTTTTAATGGGAGTTGTTTTCAAACTCGCATGTGCTCTCTTAAATTAAGAACTTTAATGGGTTGACTTTAAGCTAAGGAAAAAGACAACTTTGTTGCTATTGCTTAAAACCCTCAGGGTTTTTCTAGGTACACGTGGGTTGAATTACGAGGAATGCACGAGACTTTATTATTCTTTTTGCTTTCCAAGCGCCTATTTAAATGTAGGAGCCCATGTATATCGTGATCTAGGCAGAACCCGACTTCTTTTTAAATTTTTTTGACATTTTCCTATTTTGCTTATCCAAAATGTTGCAATCGAGACAGAAATCACTTTTTTTTTTTTTTTTTAACGAACCGAGAAGCGATTGCCAGTACAAAGAGGGAGTTATAAAGAAGAAAGATTTTGTCACGTCCTTCAAATGGATGAATCTTTTTTTTAATTAGTTTTTTCCCGTTTTTTTAATTATTTTGTTATTATTTAGTTTTTTTTCCCCGTTTTGCCCTCCGATAAAAGCAGGAAGGCGCTAAAGCATAAATTTATGATTTTTTTCTTCTTTTCGTTTTGCATATTTTTTGTTTTCTCTTTCCCCGGCTTTCTCTTCTGGGAAGTAAAACATTAACCGGTATAAAATATTTAAAGAAAAGTACGTGCTAATCTAGATTTTTTTTTTATCGACGTCATACTTCTTCACCTATTTCTTTCCCTTATTTCCGGAAATTGTCCTTATTATGAAATATAAAATCGAATTTCCTTTGCCAAACCAACGGGGCAATGATTGAGTCACGCTAACATCTTGTTTATAACGATATCATAATATAAGGCTTTTTTTTTACTGCTAAGAAACGGATAAGGGTGGCGGCGTGGGAGTGGGGAAGGGGAGAGTATCATACTGAAAATGGTCTCGGAGTGATTATTTGATTAAAAAGTGAAGAGACCGAGAAAATAAATAAAACGGGTTTGAATTTATTTTAAAACTAAATGTTGGTAGTTTTTAAACGAAAATTAAACGCGCGGCTGCATTTCTTTTTAAAAGTGTCTTTTCTATACTTAATTACAAGTCTAATGAAATCATTTTACTAATTAATAACATGGCTATTTTGAGATTAGATTGGATTTCCATTTTTTTTTCTCTGTCTCATTTTTGTTAGTTTGTTTATTTTGTTTATCTTTCTTCTTTGTTTGCTTGTTTTGTAATTATTTTAAGTAGTTTTTATTTTTATTTATTTTTTGATATTAGTTGCTCTCTACTGAGGGTCCGCATATTTATAAGCCCTAAAAGCGATCTTCAGCCTATTAAAAATCCAAAGAGGTTCGATTAGGCCTTTTCATAGCTAGAGATTGTGCCCGGGAATTCCCGGGATCCCGGAAAAAAAATTTAATTCCGATTCCCGGGATTGAAATTTTTCGGGATTTTTCCCGTTTTTTAGAAATTAACGGGAAAATTCCCGGGTTTTCCCGGTTAATCCCGGGAATTTCCCGGGTTCCCGCCATATCATTATTTCCAGAATCCCGGGAAATGCTTTTTCCAAAAAAAACGGGATTCCCAATCCCGAAATTTTAAATTTCCCGGGAAATCACAATCTCTATTCATAGCTGAATCGGCGAAAATGCAGATTTGAACAAGTGCTAAAATTAAATCTCGTTTTCATGGCTTTCAATTTAGAAATTGGCTGGTACTGGCTAGAAATTGGCTGGTACTCACTTATGATTTCAGTGTAGACTTGCCTCCGCGTTAGATTGCATTACCTTTGCATTATCAATGCATTTGCATTACCTATGCATTATCAATGCATTTGCATTACCTTTGTATTATCAATGCACTTGCATTACCTTTGCAATAGCGAAGCACTTGCATTACTTTTACATTATCCATGCATTCGAATTATCTTTGCATTATTGATTCGCTTGCGTTACTTTGAATTATCGATGCACTTGCTTTACCTTTGTATTATCAATGCACTTGTATTACCTTTTCATGATCAATGCACTTGCATTACTTTTGCATTATCGATGCACTTGTATTACCTTTGCATTACCGATGCACTCGCATTACCTTTGCATTACCTTTGCATTATCGATGCACTTGCATTACCGTTGCATTATCGATGCACTTGCATTACCGTTGTATTATCGATGCACTTGCATTGCCTTTGCATTATCGATGCACTTGCATTACCTTTGCATTATCGATGCATTTGTATTACCTTTGCATTATCGATTCGATTGCATTACTTTGTATTATCGATGCACTTGTATTACCTTTGCATCATCGATACACTTGCATTACCTTTGAATTACTTTGTATTATCGATTCATCACATTGTATTGTCGATTGCATTACTTTGTATTATCGATGCACTTGTATTACCTTTGCATTATCAATGCACTTGCATTACCTTTGCATTATCGATGCACTTGCATTACCTTTGCATTATCGATGCACTTGCATTGCCTTTGCATTATCGATGCACTCGCATTACCTTTGCATTACATATTGCATTATCATTGTACTAGGTGTTTTACAATATTACAAATATACAATATTTTTTAGGTACAATTTTTCGGCTTTACCATTACCGATGCCTTACTTTGCATTACCATTTATTTTGCACCGCTGGTATTACCGCTGCATTTTTTTTTTTCATTTCATTGCATCTTTGCATTACCGTGCACAGTTTTTATGAAGTGACTAACCCTACTCGTGCATTTCGGAGCACATTTGACTTTGCATCAGATTGCATTTCCTGTGCTATACACGCATTTCGCATGACCAGTGCACTGCTAATGCATTACAAATTGCATTATCTTTGCATTACAAGTAGTATCCCTTTGTTAGGTGCAATTCTTTGGCAGTATGTGCATTACCATTGCATTTGCACAGTTTGCATTATATTTTATTACCAGTGCATTTTTATCGTTTGCAATATCACTGGTATTACCGCTGAACTGTTTGCACTACTTCGCTTTTTGACGGTGTGCAAAATTATTGTGATTCTCCAACTTCCACTGTCAGCAAGTGATATGATCTCTTTTTCCTTTCTTCCCCGTCAGTTGCACTTGTTAATTTTTATTTGTTATTGTTATGTTTTGATTCCCATTTTCTTTCAGTTTCATTCGCCGCTCCTCTTTGTTTCGAATATTTTCCTTTGTTCCCGATGGCCGTTTTTACGATATCCCCCCCTCCCGACTCGTGTGTTACTTCCTCACTAAATTTTTATTACCAGACGCCCCCGTTTTTTGTTGCCCGAGACGTATATCACATTGACATTTCATAATAATCACGAGAGAGAGAGATAAGTTATATTTTACAAGCGAAAGAATGCTCCATGCCAACTACTAATGTATTATAACAATAGGGGCAGCCAGACACATGAGGCCCAGAAATGTATAATAATAATAAATATTTATTGTGACGATGATATTTTAAATATTATACATATCGAGGAAGCCCAGTAAATGGAAGTTTCGGATCGGTAAATTGTTGATTGGGATAGTGAATCGCGGCGGCTGTAATTAAAAGGCTAAATAATGATTGGCTTGTCGAGTGTTGTGATTGGCAACCCATCAAGATAGCATCAATAAAATGCTCCATAACTTGTTTGACAATCGTTTATTTTAATTTTTTCTAATTGATTTAGAATTTTTTTTTTTCTTCCCCTTCTCTTTTTTTTCGAAGTGAAAAAATGCTTGTTATTCATATGGCTATTTTGATCATGTCGAGGATATCACATTTAAAATGGACATAAACATTTAAAATGTAGAAAAAAAGAAGTGATAATGCAATTGGCTCGGTGCCCATCGTTGGAATTTTCATTTTTTTTTTTTCTTATTTTTTGAGTTTGCCTTTTTAAGGGAAACGGTCGATGTCAACTTAGCTATTTCAAGAATTTTATTTTTTTTTTCCTGGAAAAAAAAAAGGAATTCTTCCCCCTTGATAACCCCAATTAAATCATTTTACACTTGAAAATAAATTGCTTACCGGTAAGAAACTTTTTTTTTTTTTTTTTTTTCTTCCCGAACTTAACTTTTTTCACAGTTGGAATCTAAAAGTTAGGGAGTTTTAATACTTTATAAAACTAACTTTCTATCCCGTTTCCTCATTGAAAGTTCAATTTTCGAAACCGGTAAAGGGGGAAACGTGTTTAGCTTACGGAAAATGGGGATTTCCACCGGGGCCAAGCCCTTAGGATACGTCCGTCCGTGTAACATGAGATGCGCATCAATAAAGATGATTTTTTTTTCTTCTTAAATTAATTTATGAAATGACTAACGAGAATTGACATAATTGATGGGTAATTATCGATCGTTTGATTGAAAGATAAAAAGAAGGAAAAAAAAAATCGGAGAATAAAAAAAAAAAAAAGAAAAAGGTCAGGACATCTTCTTGCGAACAGAATATATACAGTTATTTTTAAGGGAGGACGTTACTGAACGCCCACGCGGGGCATGATAACCGTCTATTATTATTTTTTTTTTTTAAGGTATCATACCAATAATGGAGTTCGCGTTGTAAACCGAGGTGTGGTTTATTTTAAAATATATAAAATAATGATCGACCTAGTAAATGAAAAAAAAAACGAGTTGAATGAATAATTGATGTAAACAAAGAAATATTTTTTTAGCTTGAAGGGAGAAAAAAAAAAAAAACTTATCACGGATCGGCGAAATTTTGGAAATATGCCGAATTATTTTTTTATTTTTTAAACTTCATTTCCTCTTCAGTTTTTTTAAACTTAGAATCGAACCATGTGATGTTAATTACCCTAAAATATTTTTTGTGATGCGCCGTATCAAATGTGATGAGAATATTTAGGGGGAATAAAATTGGATTGGGATATGGGGGCATATCCCTAGGTAGAACTACGTCTTTAGGGGCTTGTCATAATATTGCTATTTAAACAATGAAACGATTTAAAAATTTTAAGGCATTTTTTTGCTCGTTTTTGATAAAAAAAAATCGAATTTTTTGATAATAATACAATTTTTTTTCCTGGCACGAAAAATCTTCAAATTTTTGATAAAAAAGGTCAAAAGTTGAAAAAAATTGGTCAAAATTTTAATATTAAAACATTGCTTTAGCAACTTTTAAGTTTCTTGAACAAGAAATTTTTTAAGTCCATGCTTTTGTTAATGTTGTCTAATTTTAAAATAAAGTTTTAAGTTCTAATTTCTTGTAAATGTTTAAGAAAATTTCTTGTAAATATTTTTCAAAATTTCTTGTAAATCTTTTAGAAAATTTCTTGTAAATTTTTCAGGGAATTTCTTGTAAGTTTTTTAGAAAATTTCTTGTAAATTTTTTAGAAAACTTCTTGTAAATTTTTTAGAAAATTTCTTATAAATTTCTTAGGGTGCAAATTCACTATGGAATGTTGGACCAACATGTTGGTACAAAAAATTCAACCAACTTGTTGTACCAACTTTCCTCACTAATTTCGGCGTGGGGGTACAAATTCACTATGGAATGTTGTATCAACATGTTGGTGCAACAAGTTGGACAAAAATGTTGTACCAACTTGTTGTACCACGTTGTTGGACCAACCTGTTGAAGGAACATGTTGGACAAACGAACGAATTGACTGTTGTAGAATTGTTTGTCCAACAAGTTCGAACAACATGTTGGTATTCCATAGTAAACTTGCAACCCTAGGGTGCAAATAGAGTTGACTAAATCCTGCAACAATCGATTCGTTCGTTTCTCAAAACTGTTGGTAAAACAAGTTGGACCAACATGTTGTACCAACTTGTTGGACCAACATTCCACAATAATTTCGGCGTAGGAGTAAATTCTGCAATAGTCGATTTGTTCGTTTGTCAAACATGTTGGCACATGTTGGTCCAACTTTTGTACCAACATGTTGGTCCAACATTCCGTAGGGAATTTGCACCCTGGGAGTAAATTTTGCAATAATTGATTCGTTCGTTTGTCAAACATGTTGGTACAACAGGCTGGTCCAACATGTTGGTCCAACATGTTTGTCCAACATGTTGGTGCAACAAGTTAAACCAACATGTCGTACCAACGTTCCTCAATAATTTCGGCGTAGGGGTGCAAACACACTATGGAATGTTGGAACAACATGTTGGCACAACAAGTTGAACAAACATGTTGTACCAACTTGTTGGAATGTTGAACGAACTTGTTGTACCAACATGTTTGACGAGCGGACGAATCGACTATTGCCGAATTTACTCCTACGCCAAAATTAATGTGGAATGTTGGTCCAAAAAGTTGGTACAACAAGTGGGTACAACATGTTGATCCAACATTCCATAGTGAATTTGCACCCTAGAAGTAAATTCTGCAATAGTCGATTCGTTCGTTTGTCAAACGTGTTGGTGCAGCAAGCTGATCCGACAAGTTGGTACAACATGTTTGTCCAACTTGTTGTACCAACATGTTGGTCCAACATTCCATAGTGAATTTGCACCCTTAAAAAATTTCTTGTAAATTTATTAGAAAATTTCTTGGGGTGCTAATTTACTATGGAATGTTGGGCCAGCATGTTGGTACAACATTTTGGTTCAACTTGTTGTACCAACTGGTTGGACCAACATTCCACACTAATTTTGGCGTAGGAATAAATTCTGCAATAGCCGATTCGTTGTATGCCAAACATGTTGGTACAACATTCCATACTGAATTTGCACCCTTGTAAATTTCTTGTTAACTTCTTGTAAATTTTACAGAAAATTTCTTAAAAATTTCTTGTAAATTTCTTGCAATTTTTTCAGAAAATTTTACTTTAAAAGAAGGAGCGAAAAATTCAAAAGAAGTTAAAAATAAAATAAACATGAAATTTACAAAGTCCTTGCTTTAGATTATGTTGTCCAATTTTACTATTAAAAAAGGCCAAAAATTTAAAAAAATAGTCTAATTATTATTTAAAATTCTTAAAGTTAAAATTTTATTATTAAAATAGTTAAATATTAATTTTTGGTGCGAACTGACCGACACCCTGACCGACAGATTTCCCCAGGACCGAGCCCCAAGACGTAGTCCCACTTCAAAAGGAAAAAAAAAAAAAAATAACCGTTTAAAAAATATATATAAAAATCCAAGGGCGAGGAAATTTCCTCGGGGGATCGTAAAATGCTAAAATCTTCACATACAGGAAGGTAAAAAAAAAAAAAAAAAAAAGGAGGGGGTGGTTGTGAAGAGAAGGAAAGGGGCGCATAAAAAATTTTCATTTTATGGTATTCCAATAAAAATTATGACTTTGTGATACTAAAAAGTACTTTTACTTGAAATAAGATCGGGGAAAGATTTTTTTTTAAAGGTTAAACTTCTCATGCAAAGGGGAGGAAAAACTTTAAGGATGCCATTAAAAATTAGGATTAATTTTTTTTTAGCGATAAAAATTTCGGTCGGTTTAATAAATCACCTCCCTCAATTTTTTTTTCTCCCCCTCTTCCTATTTTAATCACCTTGTCCCGTTAATATAACCGGATGAGGTTTTCCGTATTAAACAATAAATCCCTCATTTTGAAAAAAAAAAAAAAGAAACAAAGTTCGACCCCTGTCTCGAAATCGAGGATGACTATGACATTTAAAAGGAAGATAAAAATTCTATCTTTGAAGCAGATGATTCATAATGATTCATGAGCCTCACCTTGAGTTAAGCATAAGCAACAAAATAAACTCTCGGGGATGAAAGCTTTTAGGATGATATGCAAAATACACCCCAATCCTTTCGTTATCCCTTTCTTTTTTATTTTCCTTCTGTTTCCCCCCCCTATCTCTGTACCTTTCATTTGTCTGTCATCAAATTTTGTAATTAATGCAATCTAAAATTTTATATTAAATCCCTCTTGCTTCACTTTTTCTGTACAAAAAAGGAACAAGGAAACTAAAGTTTATTGAGTTTTAGAGAATGAATAACAAAGTCGTTGATGATTAAAAATGAGAAGCTTTAGGGTGGCGAAAGGGCGGATAAAACATCAATTAATTATCAAGTTCGAAAAAAAATGACAAAATCGAAATATTCAAAAATTACCTAAGCAAACAGAAAATAGTCATTCACTCCAAAAAAATGCTGGAGTAATACCAGAATGTCAATGCAGTGGTAATGCAGCAGTGCATTATCACCGGTAATGCAGCAGTGCATTATCACCGGTAATGCAGCAGTGCATTATCACTGGTAATGCAACAATGCCAATGTTAAGGTAATACTACCATGTCAGTGCAGTGGTATTACAGCAGTGCCAATGCACTGGTAATGCAAGAATGTAATGCACTTACAACTACATGCAAATGTAGTATCAAGCAAATGTAGTAGTAATACAACATTGACGATGCAGCGGTAATGCAGCAGTGCATTATCACTGGTAATGCAAAAATTCCAATGTTAAGGTAATAAAACCATGTCGATGCAGGGGTAATGCAATAATGCCAATGCACTAATAATGCAACAGTACCAATAATGGGGTAATACAAGAATGTCAATGCAGTTACAACTACATGCAAATGTAGTATCACGCAAATGTAATGCAATAATGCAAATTTTGTAGTAATGCAACAATTCCAATGCAGTGGCAATACAACAATGGCGATGCAGCGGTAATGCAGAGGTAATACAGTAATGCCAACAGAGTGGTAATGCAGCAATGTCAATGCAACAATGCCAATGCAGTAGTAATACAACAATGGCGATGCAGTGGTAACGCAGAGGTAATACATAATGTCAATGGAGTGGTAATGCAGCAATGTCATTGCAACAATGCCAATGCAGTGGTAATACAACAATGGCGGTGCAGTGGTAATGCAGTAATAATAATGCCAACGGAGTGGTAATGCAGTAATGTCAATGCAACAACGCCAATTCACTGGTAATGCCATTTAATACCACATAAGCATGATTTCGGGCATTTTTAGCATCTCTCCTTTGTCAGGCAAAATAAGCCAAACAAGGAATCTCCATTTTTTTTTATTACTTATTATTTATCTATTTCTGTAGGAAAAATTAGGGACCTTACGTAAATTATCATCCTTGGGTCTCCCTGAAAAAAGAAAATCTCTCAGCATTTAAATTGACTGGTAGAGTAAAAAAAAGATTAAATGAAATGACTCTAAAATTACCAAAAGAAATTTTGACAGGTTTGATAAAATAATTAAAGTACGTAACTGACCGATACCTTTTTTTTTTTTTTCTCTTGCACACCATATCATCTTCTAAGTGTAGTTTATTTACAAAAGAAAAGCATGAACGAAAAGATAATGATGTCATTTTTACGTCACGAGGATGATTAGGGCCCGGGCACGGATTTCGAACGAGCCTCATGAAAGAATAAAATTGTAGGGATACCGTGCGGTGTAATTACCGCAGCCTTAAAGATATTAACACATTGGCTCACCTTTTTCTTCTTTTAATTCTTTTCCTCTTTCACGGTACTTAAGGAACTTGCAAACTTGATTTTCGTGTATGAGAAGGTAACCCAATATTTAAAACCAAACCAGTAACATAGGCACATTTTTTTTTTTTTTTTTAGACTTTCAGACCCCTAAGCAGGAAAAGCCAACTGGTCCCCCTAAGAAATTCATAAACATTTTTCTAATTTATTTTGGGGAACATATTTTCCCTGTCTTTCTTATTCAAAGGATTTATTCGGAAGTCTCCTTAAAAAAAAATTTTACGTTCCATCTGGCCTCTCGAACTGGTTGAAAAGCTGTTTTTTCGATAATTTGTTTTTCGTTAAGATTGCGCAATTCGTCATTCAATTTCTTCTAATTAAAAAAGAATTAGTTAGGTAATTATGAACTTATGATCAACCGTCAGATAATTTTTTTTTAACGATGTTTTTTCGATCTTTTATTTCATTAGAGAACATAATCATTTCTCTCTCATTTTTTTTTTTTTTTTTTTTTTTACGATGTGTAAAAAAATAAAAGCCGGGAAGCGTTATTAAGATGTTTTTAGAGCCGAGCGACGTGAGCTATACACAAAAAAGGTAGATATAAAGATTACTGGCACTAACACGGCAGACGTATAGATCAGTGATGTTTTATCAAATCGTCATTAATAAATCGTGGGCAACAGTCACAGCATCCAAGGGGCCATTCAAGTATGACGTAAGCACGTTAGCGGGAAATGGGAAAAAAATGCTTATTTTTGCTGACAAGGGATGGAGGCATTCTAATTTGCATTACCGGGAATTGCCATTGTTAAGTTACCACAGCATTGGCATTGTTGCATGAACAGTGATGTACGTTGTTGCATTTCCAGTGAATTGGCATTATTGTATAACCGCAGCATTGTCATTGTTGCATTAACAGTGATTGACATTGACACATAAAATTATATGCAAAAATTATGCATATCCAGATATTCATGCTTAAAAAAATACATGTATTAACTTGAAAAAATTATGCATGTCCAAATTTTTGTATAAATAATACAAAAATAATGCATTTTTTATACATATAAAATTCGTCACGCATAAAAAATGAAAATTATGTATAAAGAGCGTAACCTTTTTTACCGGAATTTCTTTTTCATCCTCCAATATAATGATGCATAAATTATGCATAAATAATTATGCATACGTTTTATAAAATAAATTTTAAAAAATATGCACGAACTTTGTGAAAATTCTGCAATTTTTTATTTCATCCTCCAATATAATCATGCATAAATAATGCATAAATAGTGATGCATAAATAATGCATAAATAATGATGCATAAATAATGCATAAATAATTATGCATAAATTTTGTAAAAGTTATATTCAAATGGTGGTTAAAAAAATGCATGTACTTTGCGAAAATTCTACAAATTTTTTTTTCATCCTCCAATACTACGATGCATATTATGCATAAATAATTATGCATAAATTTTGTTAAAAGTTATGCATATTTAAATTTTGGTGCTTAAAAAAATATGCATGAACTGTGCGAAAATTCTGCAATTTTTTTTTTCATCCTCCAATATAATGATGCATAAATTAGGCATAAATAATTATGCATAAATTTTGTAAACGTTATGCCTATATATTCAAATTTTGGTGCTTATAAAAATACGCATCAACTTTGCGAAAATTCTGCAATTTTTTTTTATCCTCCAATACTACGATGCATATTATGCATAAATAATTATGCATAAATTTTGTTAAGTTATGCATATTCAAATTTTTGTGCTTAAAAAATATGCATGAACTTTGCGAAAATTCTGCAATGTTTTTCCATCCTCCAGAATAATTATGCATAATTTATGCATGAAATGGTGAAAAAAAGTTATATTTGAAAATTTTCTTGCTTTATGATTTAAAAAACAAATATATATATGCATAAATGTAGAAATAATGCATATACCGATTCTCATGCTTTAAAAAATTATACATAAATGTAAAAGTTATGCATATTCAAATTTTTGTGCTTAAAAAAATATGCATAAACTTTGCAAAAATTCTGCATGTTTCAAAATTTTCTATAAATGATGCAATAATAATTCATTTTTTATATAAATTATTTTCATTTATTGTGCAAAAATGTTATACAATTTTTACATCACTTTTTCGTACGGGGACCAGGCGAACCCAGGGCTGCTATTCCGATTCCGATTCCGATTTCGCAGAATCTTGACGATTTATGAATAAAATTCCGATTCTGATTCCGAGAGATGGAAATAAATTCCAGATTTCGATTCCGATTCCAACTAACAAATATTTTAGCGATGCCGATTCCGATTCTGATTCCGATTCCGATTCCGATTAAAACCGAAATTGATTAACTGTAGTATCATTTTTTTCGTGCTTTTTAAGTCAAATCTGAATCGAAAATATTTTTTTGGATGCCGATACCGATTCCGAATAAAAATTAATCAGAATCGCAGCCCAGGGCGAGCCTGACCTTGGAAAACTAACCAAAAACAATGAAGAGCAACGAAAACAAAGCGAAAGTAACTCAAAACGATTAAAAGCGCCGTAAGAGAAAACATGATCAATACGCACAAAGAACTTAAAGACCTGATGAAGAAGAGAACATCAAACTGATAAAACTTAAAGATGAGTTTTGAAATTTCGACCGAAACAATTTCTTACAAATTAAACTTTAAATACCTTAGTCTAGACATAAAGCATGAACTACCTAGAAAGTTCATAAGCACGAATATTTCAATCTCCTTTCAGTGAAATGATTAGAAAACGTCATTTGTTTTGTTATACACTTTTAAATATTGAAAGAAAAAAAATGTATATATATCTCTCTCCGATCGGTTAATCAATATTCAACTAAATAACACAATATTGATTTGAATCGTTATTCCGTGTTATAATATAGCAGGGTATACCTTTTATAATATTCATAGGAAAGAAACAAAACGAAAATGATATTTCACGCAAGCAAATGCTTAGCATCTCCCGAAGTGCATCGTGAAAAAAGATACATCAGCCGCATAAATTGATTTAAATTGAAACGGGTTTTGAATTCTCTAATTAAATAAGATCCATTGACAACTGGTTCGAGTGGTTGACGGGCCTAATCACGATCCGGTGCTAACCAATATTTATCTTCTCCATCGGACTTTTTTTTTTTTTTTTTTTTTTTTTGGAGTTCCTTTTCTTCTTTTCTTTTATTAAGTCACGGCGCTTCACCGAAATATTAATTTAAAAAAGAAAAAAAAAATCTCCCTTTTATTGTTGTACGGTTTCTTTTTTGAAGCTCCTAAAATCCTTGTCTTTGTTTTCATTAGTAAGCGATTTTGTGGAAATAAAATATTTCAAAATGCCCTCCTGACGTTAAACGGCTTCAGTTACTTTGGGTAATTATCGGAAACTCCGGGAAAAAGGTCAGGAGGAGGGAAAAGGAACCGGCGAGTAAATGAAATTGATTTAACTTTATACCATTGAATTTGAAAGCAGCTGACCCCGTTTTCGCCGGCCTTACAAATCTGTTTCATTTGATTGGAAAATTTTAAAGGGCTATGATTGGGGGATCCCCGCGTCGGAAAATATCAATTTCGAATAAAAATGTTGGAAACCGGTTTCGTGATGTGCGGTAGTTAAAACGTAACTCTTGAATTATTTTATGGTGCAAATTTTTTTTTAATAAGTACACGAAAGGTCCGTTTTCTTGTATTTTTATTGGAATGTCAAAAGTTAGGTTCCCCGGTAACGCCCAAAGGGAAATGGACTCTGCATTCTATGGGTCAGACATTTAAAACAGATCATTCCGGAGGGAAAACACGAGGACATTCGTTGTAAGAGTTCTGGATATAATATATTTATATTTAGCTTGAAATGGTCGCTGTGGGACCAGTCAAAATGCATTGTTATTACCATGAACCAGTAAGATAATATTTTTTTAAAAAAGTTATAACGGCATAACATCATTTAAAAAAAAATATGTTTTGAACAAAAAAATGTAAAGATTCAGAAAAAAAAAATATTGAGCGAAAGCTAGCCGAGGACTTGAACTCTGGACCTTCCGGGGCTACTTCTCGAATTTACAGAAAATTCACAAGCAAAATTTGGTGACGTTGCATTTATGATCGATTTGCAAAATGTGTATAAAATTTTTGCAAAATATATGCAAAAAACGAACCACAATAAACTTTATGCTTTATTATACCCAGACTACTGATCAAAAACCATTCTAGTGTTCAAGACAACAAGAGAAAAACAAGTTCTTTAAAGCATTCCCAATTTTTTTTTTTAATACTGCTGCAAATTTTATTGTTCCATTTTTAATTTTTTTCCTTCTTTTCTGTTTTCAGGTAAGGCTTCATCTGATTTTTTTTTACAAGTGAACATGATGAGGTTTCGTTGTCTAGAACCTGTTAAACAGCGTGTAGGTAAAAATATTTATAATTTTTTTTTGGTGGCCAGTACGAAAAAAGTATGAAAAAGTTATATAAAAATTTGGCAAAATGAATGCAAATAATTAAAATAAAAAATGGATTATTTTTGCATCATTTATAGAAAAATTTGGACATGCATAATTTTTTAACCACTCAATATTTTTGAATATGCATAATTAATGCGTATAATTTTTTAAAAACATAAATGCAAAAAAATTTACAAATATTATGCTATTCGACCTTTTTTTCATTTTATGCGTATTTATGCATGATATATGCGGTCTTAATTATTTATAATGTATACATGCTTATTTATGCATAACATGTACGTACTTATAGTACTTGCGTACTTATTTATGCATAATTTGTGCATAATTATTTATGCATAATATGTGCGTACTTAATTATTTATAATGGATGCATGCTTATTTATGCGTAACATTTACGTACTTATCTATGCATAATACTTGCGTACTTATTTATGCATAATACTTACGTACTTATTTATGCATAATATATGCGTACTTAATTATTTATAATGTATGCATGCTTATTTATGCATATCATGTACGTACTTATTTATGCATAACGTGCATAATTATTTATGCTTAATGTGCGCATAATTATTTACGAATAATATGCGCATAATTATTTATGCATAATATGTGCGTACTTAATTATTTATAATGTATGCATGCTTACATTTATTATTTATGCATAACATGTACGTACTTATTTATGCCTAATACTTGCGTACTTATTTATGCATAACGTGCATAATTATTTATGCTTAATGTGCGCATAATTATTTACGAATAATATGCGCATAATTATTTATGCATAATATGTGCGTACTTAATTATTTATAATGTATGCATGCTTACATTTATTATTTATGCATAACATATACGTACTTATTTATGCCTAATACTTGCGTACTTATTTATGCATAACGTGCATAATTATTTATGCATAATATGTGCATGCTTAATTATGTATAACATTTACGTACTTATTTATGCATAATTGGTGCTTACTTAAATATGCATGATATGTACGTGAATAAGTACGTATGTTATGCATAAAATAATCATGTACTTATTTTTGTATATAATGTGCGGACTTGTTTATGCATAATACTTGAATACTTATTTATGCATAATACTTGCAAACTTATCTATGCGTAATACTTGCATACTTATTTATGCATCATTTAAGCATACGTGTTTATGTATCACTTACGAATAATCATGTTGTAGGATAAACAGAAATTTTTGCGTTAAAAAAAATTCAAGTTGGATGTTGATGCATAATATTTATTTTTGCATATTTTATAAATACCCTATTTTTATAAAAATGTATGCATCTGCATCCTCCACAACTTTCGTTGCAGAAAATTTTGATCGCTTTAATCATTTGTCACTTTTTTTTGCTTTTCCTCAGAAATAGTTCGACGTTAGTAACCAAAGCACCTGCATGTTAACAATTTTCTCGAATTCAGTTTTAAAATCTTTAATAATATAGAAGTAAATTTTTATGCAACAAAAGTTGTGGAAAATGTTAAAAGGAATGTTCCCACATTTTTAAAAAAAGAAATATTCGATTTCAATTAAATTTTTGTAGGTGGAAATTCCTTTCTTCAAAAAATAAAGAAAATTGCGCTCATGGTTTCAGTTCCAGGAGAACTGTCAACTAAAAATCTCAAATTGTTCTGTAAAACATCTTTAAATAATATTTGAATTCCTGTGAGTTTTTAAACAAATTGTCTAATTTTTTCTTGAGGGGACAAACCCTTCGGGACTTACACAGAACACCCTGTACATATTTACAAAAAATATTCTTGCACGTATCATTTAGGGCGATTCATGAATGCTGGAAATCATATCTCGTCACGGTTGAAGAAACCGAGTCAGAACTATTCACAAAAGAACCCTTAATTTGAATCAGCGCAAAGATTCTAATTATAAAAGTTTAAAAAAAAACTGAAAAAAAAAAAATTATCCGATTTTTTTTATTAAAGCACCATGTTATTAAAATGCAGACTCGGTTAAGGGGGTGGAAAGCGAAACTCGTGGTTCGTTTCGCACTAACTGTTACATTCAATGACAAATGACAGTCATTACTGTTCGACATTTTTATTAAATCACCTAAATTATTTATTCTTGTTTTAAATTGGATTTTTGAAATGGTGCGGGTTGAGACTTTTCCTTCCCTCTATGACTTTATCATCCCTCCCTCTGCCTTCTGTTCCCGATTTTTTTTTTCCGATCAGAGAATTTTTTTTTTTTTTAACCTCCCGACTGTAGGTCATTTTCCATAAATGAAATTCCGATCCGAAAGTTATTCGAATAATCCCCGGTGAGGATGATCCATTATCCGATCTCTCTCCCTCCCTCCTCCGATGACTTAATTGCATTTCTTTGTCTCCGATTAAACTGTTGTGTGCGGCAGAGGTAATCATCAATTCCCGGAGTATCATATTTTATCTTTGGCCTCAGTCATCTGGAAACGTCAATTACCGGTGATACACGCTAAATATGTATTATGGTGAGCGAGAGGTTTCTCTCCTTGCGTTATGTATATAAAAGTTAACGGGATTTAAACAAAGAAGCCGTTTAGCTAATATAGAGTCTGCTTAGGGCGGATGTCCCAATTGTAACGTGATTATCATCGGGACGATGCGATGCACGCGCAGTTGGTTTAAAAATCCCAGGACACCCTTAAATCGCGGGGGGGGGGGGGGGAATCCCCGAGGCCCCCGTGGCAATTAGCAAAGATCAAACAGAACCTATATCTTGAGGAAATAAGGTGTTTAATTTTCCGAATTTCTCGCCTTTCCCGCGTATTTTCTCCCTCAGTTAAAAGCTAACAATCATTTCTAATGTTTGCTCCGCATTGTTTCAATATAATAAGATAGCTCGTTAACTCAAACTCAAATAAAATGTTGGAAAATGAAAATGAAATCATTTTCCCTCGCGTCTCTCAACTTTTTTTTTCTCCTACCGAGGGAAAAATAATTAAAAAATACTTATCGAAATCTGGAAAAAAAAGTTGATTTCCCCGGCTAATGTCATTAATAAATAACGGACTTAGAATTTTTTTTTACTTTTCGAGAAATCGTTTTTGGTTATGGTTTTATCGGGACACCTGACGCTTCTTTTAACGTTCGTTAGCTTTTTTTTTTTTTCTTTTCTTTCTCGTTAAGCAAGAGTAGGAGTGATGGCTTATTTAAAGTCTTCGTGCTGTTTTCAGTTTTAAGCGAAGTACAAAGTCACTTTTCTTTTTCCTCATTCCTTTTTCTCTTTGTTCTTTACTTCTTTCTCTTAGGAAAAAAAAGAAAGAAATAAAATTTCCCTTCGGAAAAAGCAAGATGTCACCTTTGTGTTTTGGAACAGCTTTTGACAGTTGCTTTTTTTTTTTATATCGATTTTTGTTTTATTAATTACTTATGTCAAAAACGGAACAACATTTTTGAGTTGGGGGCTAGAGGTCGGGGGTCGAGAGTCGGGTTTTCGCCTAGGGAGGGGTCAAGAATTCTTTTCGAGGTGGAGGGGCAAACGTGGAAACGATCAGGGCCGTCTCTGCTCGTATCGAACTCATTGGAGGAACATGATTTTTGGTGAACTTAGGGGTGAAAAAATTAACCGAATTTGTCGAAACCGGTAATAGCGAATAAAAATCAAGATTACCGATATTACCGGTAATGCCGAAGAAAAATTGAAGTTGAGTTACTTATACCGCGACAGTAAAAAAAATTTTCAACTGTATGAATCTTAATTTCTAATATAATAATCTAACAAGTTGATTCTAAAACTTTACTTTGTTTAGGCATAAAAGCAGACTTTTTACTTAGTAAAGTAAATAGTAAAACCAGTAAAATTTATATCTTGGTCGTCGGCGGCCGTCTGTTTGCGATTTTTTAACATTCACATAATACAAAAAATAATAACCACTTGTTCTTATCTCTTGTACGTGACCGCCGTATTGAATTTTGAAAAATGATTACTAAATTCGAAATCAGCGATCCCGAAAACCCCTTGAATCATATTTTTTGTGGTACGGCACCTGTTTTTTCAGAAAAGTTTCGTGGATCCGACTTTTTGGAGCCGCCATCTTGAATTTGGAAATTTTATCAAATTCGTAATCAGTGACCCTGAAAATACCCTGATATATTTCTGTGCTGCTAGAACGAGTTTGTCTAAAATTGTCCGCCATATTGGATTCGCCATTTTGAATCTCGAAAAACGATTATTGAAATCAGCGACTCCCAAAACCCCTGGAAACATATTTTGGCAGTACGACAGCTATTTCTTCAGAAAAGACGAAAAGTGCCCGCCTTATTGCATCCGATATGTCGGAGCCGCCATCTTGAATTTTGAAATATTGTCAAATTCGTAATCAGCGACCCTGAAAGTCCCCCGAGACACATTTCTGTGCTGCTAGGACGAGTTTTTCTAAAATATTAAGAATAAATTTTCATTCCAATGATTCAAATTATACGGAAATTTTCCGTATAAATTTTCTAAAATAGTCCGCCATATTGGATCCGCCATTTTGAATTTTGAAAAATGATCATTAAATTCGAAATCAGCAACCTCGAAAACCCCTTGAATCATATTTTTGTAGTACGACTGCTATTTTTTCAGAAAAGTGTCAGCCATATTGGGGAGCCGCCATCTTGAATTTCGAAATATTGTAAAATTCGTAATCAGCGACCCTGAAAGTCCCCCGGGACATATTTCTGTGCTGCTAGGACGAGTTTTTCTAATTGTCCGCCATATTGGATCCGCCATCTTGAATTTTGAAAAATTATTCTCACATTTGGATTCAACGACCCCGAAAACACCCGAGCGGTTCAGAGGAAACCAGGCTACCGTTCACCACAAAAATACCGGCATTATTAATTTTCCAATTTCGGCAAAAACCGGTATTATCGGTCCGGTATTGGAGTCCCACATTCCTACTTACCGACACAACATACATACTTACGATACACATATTCACCCTAAAAATTCCTAGAATTTTAAATTCAGATTTCCTGAATTCCTAAAAGTTCAAACCTGTTCTTCCGTCCGAGTTCTCGATTTTACCTGTTGAGCTCGATCCCCCCGATTCCAATCCGCCACTGGTTTAAGTAAATGGTCGGGAATAAAACATTAATAACCGGGGGGACCGGAGGAGTCCCCTGCGACGATTTACCGACACGATTTTCTTATTCCAACGTGGCTTTCACACGGTAGCCAACAGGATGTATAACAACTTTCGTTAATTACCTTAGATTTATGCCCCCCCTCAAGTTTTAAGAAATCCCTTTCATACACTGAATATTAAAAAGGAAGAAAAGGCCGGACGGGTAATAAACTTTAAAAAAAAGAAAAAAAGAAGCCGCAAAAAAGAGGTGGATGTAAAAAGATATACACGTATTCGTATATGTATATTCAACTGTAAAGGAGGGCGTGGCGGTTTCAGTCATTTTTGATGCCTTGCTTGATATATTTTAGAAATTGTATTCTTTTGTAAATCACAGGTTACCATGACAACTGATAGAGTTTTACATTACAAGACATTAACAAATGTATTATAATGCGTACCTTGACGTTTTCGGGGATTCAAAGGTTGATATAAGGGGGGAGGGGAAGCGAAGGGGAACTGGCGGCGTTTTCGAAACTGACAGCCCCCCCGATTGAATCGCAATTATTACGTCACTAGGATCTGACGTTTCACTTCTTCCTCTTTACCCGGGGTTTGAAATGTTTTGAAAAGCGGAAACCCGTAAAACCTCCATAATTTATGCAAGCGATTAATGCTGTGGTAAGCAACCGGTGTTCTTCCTTGAGACGGAGGAGAGAACCCGTCACGCAGAGAGAAAGGAAGGCAAGCAGCAAAATTTTCCCCGGATTGCACAAATTACACAAACCTAAAATGGGGTGAAGCATTAAGTTAATGTACGAAAAGGATGTTTTTGATACGTGTCAGGGTCGGTCGATGAGCAAATAACTAATTTCGAAACGATGCTATTTATCAAATGCTGTCATTTCACCTTTAAGAACATCTTTTTCTTATTTTTTTTTCTTCCCTTTTTCCCTTCTTTCTTCTTTTTAATATCGAAAATGATTGCGGCGTCAAACTTTTTTCATTCTTCTTCTTCTTTTATGGAGATTAAAAAGAGGAAAATCTAAGTAGCCCAGGTAAATTTGCCTGCAAAATAGATGAATAATTTTTAAAAATCAATATGTTTAGGTCCGCACTCAGAAAAAAGAAATGTCGCAAGCAAGTTTTGTCCTGCAACAAAACGGGGATATCTCGTAGCAAAACACGACGACAGCGGACAAGTTGTTTCTTGTCAAGATATTTTATAGGTTTCGCATGATTTTAAAGGAAATATTTTGTCACAAGACAATTTCAGTTTCGCATTAGCCATTTTCTTTTCGTGAACGAACTTGTAAATTTTTTAGATGAACGTTGGGGTTCCGCTGCCAATGTTGAAACCTGTAAACAAACCGAAAAACAACACCGAAAAAAAGTGGAAGCTTCAATTTGAATTCTGGAATAAATGGCTGTTTTGTTTTGTCCAATACTCGATTCATAAATTTCAGATATCTAATGGTTTTATACTTATATTTTTAGAGCAAGTTTAAACTTGTTTCAATTAAATATGAACCCGAAAAACGAAAATCAAAGTTTTCGTCCGCAAATCTTTCTGAAATTGTTTTCCGGCCGCTTGTACAGTTTAGACAAGTTGAAACTTGTCTAAAATGTACAAGCGCAAGTTGAAACTTGCGCTTTGTGATGAACAAGTTGAAACTTCCCGCGCTTTGTGATTCGTGTTTCAATTTTTATTTTTTTAATTTTTTTTTATTTTTTAATTTTTTAATTTTTTATTTTTTTATTTTTTTAAATTTTTTATTTTTCATAATTTCTTTTTTATTGGTTTAACTGCGTAACGCAGGTCTGTTTTACTTTTTATTTTTTTTTTATTTTTTTCCTTTTCTGTCATATGACAACTTAACTCGTACAGTGAGGTTAAGATGACTGCATTTGTAAGTTCCCTCCATCCCCGCCAGAGGGGAAGAGTGTCGGTACGGTCACCCATCCAGAAGCTGGCCCGCATCAATGCTACTTAACTTCATTGATTGTCAAAGTGCTACATGAACAAGTGTCCACTCCGACCCGCTGCAATTTAAGTCCTTCATTGAAAGATAATTCGTCGAGCGCTGATCGGTAGCTAAGTGGTAGAGCACCCGCCCGGCAAGCGGAAGACGTGGGTTCGATTCCTACTCTGCTCATGTACCCGACGAAACTTTTTCCACTATGATGTTGTTACATCCAATTCGCCGGAGGTCAACGCTGACGTATCTCCATCATCGATATATTGGAGATATCCCGTTTTAACTATTTTTCAAAGTCATGTGACCACAAGTATACACCAAAAATCGCGGGTAAGTGTGTACTCGCATGTTTTTGAAATCCAGTAAAAATAGACTCTCCATTCTCCAAACTGATTGAGATACGTCATTTGAATTTCCGGCGCACGGATTTTTTAAATTCACGGGCTTAAACACATACAATCTTGGGTCAATCCGCCCCTCCGGAAAGCTTTAACTGCGGAAAAAGTTTTCTGCGTCGGGCTCGGAAAACCGTTAAACTCAATATACGCAACCCCAAATTAGGTTGGGTCATAATTTTTTTTACTGCGTTTCCCGTAGAAAAAATTTTCGGTTTTTTTTTTTCGCAGTTCCATAAAATAAGAAACTATTATGTTTTCGATAATATTATTTATCGCCTTTTTTTTCTCTCTCTCTTATATGGATTTTTTTTAGTATTACTTATACTACACTGTATTTTTTAAATTTCCCTCCAATTTTTTTTTTTTTTTTTTTTTTTTTTTCATCAAGAATGGTCGTATAATCGTGAAGTACTCTCGACTTTTTAATACCAAGATGCTTTTTTTTTCTCCTTTAGATCTCTAGAGACTGTTTTATTTTTACGACGTTAGTTTCATGATTTACTGCTACTTTCTCATTATAACTTTCATGCAACTTTATGCCCCCAGAGTTTTTTTTTTTTTTTTTGGTAAACATGTTATTACTTTAAAATTCAAAAGTATCGAATTTTCCTTAAACTTGAAATTGAGGCGTTACTCAAAACGTGGTGCTAATTTTTTTTTTCTTAATTTTTTGTTGCAGGTAAGAGGACGTCAAGTGAGAAATAATGACAAGGTAGATTTAGATGTTCTTCGAAGATAAATTCAGATATGGATGATATGTAGGTACGGTACTATAGGAGATTGAATTTTTTTTTTTTAAAGAATCATGTTTAAGAGGAATTTTTTTTTTATTAAAAAAAAATGTTTGCGGGGATGTATAGTCACTTGACTTAATTTTGAAAGATCGATGAGATAAAAAGGAGGAATTCATGTTACTGACAGAAAAAGACGCATAGCCTCAATTGTACGAGGAAACCTCTGCAATTTGATGTCCCCTGAGCGGTATAGTTCGTTTTGATTGATGAGGTTTACTTTACAAGTGTTTGTCATTAGAACATGCTTTTGTAAGGGAAGTGAACGGGAGGAAAATTAAACGTAGTGGGCGCTTCTTTTTTTTCATTGCATTTTTCGGAATTCAGTCCTCTGTGTTTCATTGACGGTTCTTCCCTTTTTCTTTTCGTGGTGAATAAAATGATAGTAAGTATGCTAACGTTGACCCTTTTTTATGTGATCAATATGTCCCCACATGGGAGTATGACAGCTGGAGCTGTCATGCTCAAGTTTTGGTATACCAAAGCAAGCTCTAAGTCAAGCAAGACCAAGTTTGATGAGGTTTGTGTTTAGCCAGAGTGCATTACGATCATAGTGCAATCTTGCATTATCAATGCATTTGCGATAGCCACGGCATTACTTTGCATTAGCATTTATTTTGCTATTTTTGCATCACTTGGATTACCTATGCATTTTTTTCATTGCATTTTTGCAATGAAAAAAATGTGATGCATTACTTTGCAAAAAATAATGCTGATGCATTACTTTGCATCAGCATTTAATTTGATATTTTTGCATCACTTGCATTACCAATGCATTTTTTCTTTCTTACTTTGAATCTTTGCATTACCGTGTATATTATTTTGCGGAGTAGCATTTTGGTGCACACTTGACTTTGCATTGGATTACATTCCCTATGCATTACATGCATTTTGCATGACCAGTGCACTTGCGTTGCCACTGCATTACAAATTGCATTACCTTTGCAATCGATATTGTACTTCTATGGGCGCAATTTCTTTGAATTACCATTTCATTTGCATTGTTTGCATCACTTGTAGCATTACCACTGCATTGTTGGCTATATTGAAATACAATGCATAATTATTTTGGGAGTAAGTTATCCTACTCATGCATTTCGGTGCTCACTTGACTTTGCATTAGATTGCGTTTACTATGCATTGCATGCATTTCGCTGGACCAATACACTTGCATTGCCACTGCATTACGAATTGCATTGACTGTGCAATAGATGTAGTACCGCTTATTACATGCAATTTCTCTGCATTACCATTGCATTTGCACTGTCTGCATCACTTGAATATGTGCATCACTTGGAGCATTACCACTGCATTGTTTACAGTACAATATTGAATTACGATGTACAGTTTTTTTTTTTTTTTGAATTAAGTTATGCTAGTCATGCATTTCCGTGCACACTTGACTTTGCATTAGATTGCGTTTAGTATGCATTACATGCATTTCGCTGGACCAATGCACTTGCATTGCCACTGCATTACAGATTGTATTATCTTTGCAATAGATGAATAGATGTAGTACCAGTTCATTAGGTGTAATTTCTCTGCATTATCATTGCATTTGCTTTTGCATTGTCTGCATCACTTGCGTTACCACTGCATTGTTTGCATCTTTTGCATTACTACTGCATTCTCTACATTACTTGCATTGCCACGGCATCGTTTGTATCACGGCATTGTTTGCATCACTTGCATTGGCGCTACATTACAGATTGCATTACCTTTCATGTTTCATTTTTCTTCTGGCTTTTGACTCGGTAGATTTTAAATGACGTCTCAATGACGAAATCTCAAGCAGGAAATCCAATATGGCGTTGAAAATGAAATGGTCAACATTTAAAATTGAACTTTATTAAAGTGGATGATATCCCTCGGCTTTTACGTTATAGGCCAAGGGTTAACTTAGATCCTTTCGGAAACAGGTTTTTAAAAAAAAGAGCCGAGTAAGAAACCAGAAAGAGCAAAAGAAGCAAATTACATTCCAGTGGGGATGAAAATAAAATTACTATCGTTTTTCCACCATCATGAGTTTGAAAACTTCTGCAGGCCCCGCGTGCTTAATTTTAATTTGATATACTTAAAAAAGTATGAATACAACAACCATTTTTCAATGAAATCAATTTATTTCGCTAAAATGTCTCCCCCCCGCATCCTTTCACGCTTTTTTTCCCTCTGTACGACAAGGTTTATTAAAAGGCTTTGTATCGGTGATATGAAATTTCGCTTTATTAGGGAAAGTCTTATTAAAAGAGGGTTGAAAAAAAAAGGAAAAAAAATCGGCTGGGAGGGGAAAAAAAATTACAGAAAATAATCCCGCTATTTAATCGCACATTACAAGATACAAAGAGCGATCCTTTCGCACTGCTGTCATCATCAGGTGACGCAGGCAGTGATTCCCGTCCCGACTTGTGGCGTTTTCGCCTCGTTCCTATTTTCCCGACCCGCGCGCGAACCCCTCGCGCGCGCTCCCGTGTCACTCAAGTGGTAACCTGACAGATACAGACTTATGACAATGCAAATGTTTTTAGAGATAGATTTCCCACCCTTTTGCCCCTTGCTCTCCCCTTCACGACCTCGGCGACTCCCCCTACCCCCTTTCTCCCTTTTTGCCTTTTGATAACTAATCAAGAAGTCTCGGTTAAAGTTTTGCAACCACCCCGGATGGTTCATTTGAACCGAACCGCGCCTAAGAGAATGGAGTGGAACATCATTAAAAGTTATCAGGGAGTTACGGAATAAAGTTGTGATAACGTAATTTAGTAGCGGATTGACGAACGGTCCCCGAACAGACTCGAAATGTCATTGAACGGCGGAGGGGGGGGGGCAAAGAGGTGAGGCGAGGGAGGGGGAGAAAAAGGAAGAAGGTAGCCGAAGGGGAGGGGAGGGCAGAGAGGAAAAAAAGGATCTCCTTCATTCCATACGTTATTGATGGAGAAATAAAATGGTCTGTTCAGATTTTTGACATTTTTATTTCAAATTGTCATTTATCTCCATTTTTTTTTCTTTCGTTCTTTTTTTTCGAAAACGAAAGGATGGAATTCACGTGGAAGATATAGTGGTCCTAATCTTTTATTTCGAAATTTCATAGCAATTTGTTTGAGTGTATTTCTTTTTTTTTTTTTTTTTCCTTTTTTTCCGGGGGGCCTTTTTATCGTCTTGTATGTTATTACTGTAGCCATAAAAACGATCATTTCTCACAATAATCCGTCGGGGAAATTAAATTGGGTTGCTTTGATTTTTTTTTTTTTTTTTTTCGGGCGACTTTTTCAATTATCGTAAGGGGAAGGAAATTTCTTTAGCTTTAACACGAAAAAAAAAAAAAAAAAAATGGAACGTTCGCACACGCAAAAGTATATTTTTCATCCGATTTTTTTCCTTCCTTTTCTTTTTTTTTTTTTTTTCGTTTCTGGAGTAGAATTTATATTTCTCTTGGCGCATGAGTTATGTACGATTATATCCTCCAAGCCGCCCTTTAATGACTGTTTCGTTCCCGTTTTCTCTGGGAACATGTTCCTAAATCATATATGACGGAAATATACTTCTGTTGAGATGATTTCGTCACGATACGATTCAGAAAAAAAAAAAAATAAATAACCGAAGAAGAAATTTTTGCGGTTCCTTCAATTTTTTTTTCTCTTCTTCCTCCTTCTTGTTGTTATTTCTTTTCTTCCTGGGTTATAATTACTATTGTTAATTGCACGAGAGATGAAAACCGAGCTAATAACATTGTCGGTTTAGGGAGAGATATGCCTGGCTTACACGGACAGTTTTCTCATTATCATGTCTGTTCAAAATGATCGACTTCGTCATTTCGCAATTATGAGTTTGGACAAATTCACTGGTTTTGGGTTTGCTCGTTAAAAATTCTGTATCGAAAACATGATTTTCTTTCTTTCACTTTGGTGGATCGAAATTTCGTGTCAGATTATTAACCTTTTGGTCTGTTTTGAAACTTGACTTGTTTTTTTGTATTGCTCTTCCACCGCTTGGTAATTTGAATTCTGAGAATTGGTGAGATCGTCTTTGAGGATATAGAGAGGGTGAATTGCGGTATACACTTCACTTGAATTAGCCCAGATAGCATTTTCAATCTGGCAGTCCTTCTGGAATTTAATTTTTTCTACAGAAAAATTAAACAGAATAATTTTTTCTACAGAAAAATTAAACAAAATTTTTTCTACAGAAAAATTAAACAATATTTTTTTCTACAGAAAAATTAAACAGAATATTTTTTTTCTACAGAAAAATTAAAAACAATATTTTTTCTACAGAATAATTAAACAGAATAATTTTTTCGACAGAAAATTAAACAGAATAATTTTTTCTACAGAAAAATTAAAAACAATATTTTTTTCTACAGAATAATTAAACAGAATAATTTTTTCTACAGAAAAATTAAAAACAATATTTTTTTCTACAGAATAATTAAACAGAATAATTTTTTCTACAGAAAAATTAAAAACAATATTTTTTCTACAGAATAATTAAACAGAATAATTTTTTCGACAGAAAAATTAAACAGAATAATTTTTTCCACAGAAAAATTAAACAAAATAATTTTTTCTACAGAAAAATTAAACAATATTTTTTTCTACAGAAAAATTAAACAAAATAATTTTTTCTACAGAAAAATTAAAGGATATTTTTTCTACAGAAAAAAATTCTCGTTCTTTTCATAAAAATTTTCTCGTGTAGTTAGGGTAGAGGACCCAATAATGAAACAATTAAGAAAATGCGTTTTTTTAACACCAAATTTTTCGACCATTTTTGCGTTTTCGAACATCGGTTTCTGTTCCAATCAAAAGATTAATGATTAAACTTTACTTTAATGCTGCAACACGACTTCAATCTGCGTTTTCTTCCCTTAAAATAATATTTAAATAAATTATTCCCCGATTTTTCTTGTTTTCACCAATGGTGGAACATTCGAAAAACAAGTAGTGTTCTATTTTTTGAATATTTTGTTTATATTTTTTTATTTTGAAAACTCAATGTTTTCCTTAAAATTTTCAATGAAAGTCAACTTTTTGAATTAAATACGTACTGTAGACTTAATTAAATAGTTTTCCCAGTGCTGTCAGCCTCGCGGGTGAGTTATACAGTGAAGTGAAAATTGTAATTTTTTGTTTATAAACAATAGCGGCCATTTTCCGACGGCTTCAACGATAACTACGCAAATTTTTTAAGTTTTTTTTATGTGAAAAAAGTATTCAAATTCCAGTTTCGAGCTTAATATATACTTTAAAAAAATCAGATGCGATTTTATTTGCTTGAACGTTTTTGTAATTTTACATATTAGGCGCGATTTATACCCAAACGCTCCTGATCCATTAATGGTGATCGCTGTTTTTCGAGCCCCCAGTTTTGGAACGCTAATTTTATTTCCAAAAAAGAGAAAATCGGCAAATGGAAAGTTACGTTTGTTAAAATAATAATATTCTTTGATCCTTAATGTTAACAAAAAAAATTTGTTCCGAGCAAATCGTGTCTCAAAACACCAGAATAAAAATTAAATTCGTTGGAATGAAATTCGTCGGAGGAATGGCTGCCTAGTTATTTCACCGAAAATTCTCTGCTTCTGTGTTTTAATTTCGTTTTTATCGCAATAATTCATCAAGAAAGCAACTTATTGACAATTATTTTGCAAGCCAGGAATATTTCGCATCAATTAAGAGTGATTTCGGTTCCAGATTAGCTTTAATTTTTTAATAAAAAATTGATAAACAGCAAATGATCCATTACTGGGTGCTGTTCCATTATCGGTTCCTCTACCCTATTTCTGACTTCGTAAATTTTAAAATCATGAAACTTTGTTATAAAAATCTGAACAAATGTTTTTTTTCGCAAAAAATTTCTTGACATGAGAATTGAAAACTAAAAACAATGCTGCTTCTCCATTATGGCTCAAAATTAATTTTCTAGAATTAATTTGCAAAATTTCCGGAAGTACTGTGCTTTAGTTATTCTATGAATTTTCGACCATGGATTAAGAATACAAAAATTGAAATGTAGTAAAAATGACCGACTCCATTTTTAAATCTTGTGTTAGAAATCCATAGAATAACAAAAGCACAGTACTTCCGGAAATTTTGAAAATTAATTCTAGAAAATTAATTTTGAGCCATAATGGAGAAGCGGCACAACATAGAAAATCAGATATAATATTGGTAATCAGGATATATCGATCAGGATAGATATTTTCGGTTTTAAAAATCAAAAACTGCATGGAAAATCAAAGTTTTGAGAATTTCAGTAATTTTTTGCGAGTTGCGCATGTTTTGTGCGCTGCGCACATTTTGGTGCTACTCAAAAATTTACTTCTAGAAGTTTCACTTCAAAAATACATTATTTATGTGTCTAAATTATTTAATTTACAATTTAGATATCATTAATAAATCTGTAACTCAGTGCAGAACAACACCAAGTCCATTCAAGGATTACAACTTCTTATTTCAAACCTGACTATACAAAGCATACAAGCGTTGCCAACTCAAATTAATGTCTTCTGCGAGTTAACATTTCTGCTTTGTTAACGAAATAAACTTGGTAGCAGAAGGAATAGAGTCAGTTCTGCCAACCGTTGAGCCTGTATACCTTTTGTAAAGTCGGGTTTGAAATAAGAAGTTGCAATCCTTGAATGGACTTGGTGTTGTTCTGCACTGAGGTACAGATATAATTTAGATATCATTTGTATAAATGATTTCAAATTATATCTGAGTTACACATACAACTTAATTCAACTAAACCTAAACATTTTTCACCACACCAATTCTGTACGTCTGAGCCAAAAGATTCAATATGCAAATTAAAGATGTTCCGCTAAACGTTGTTTACCCACAACAAACGGACATCTTTAATTTGTATATTGAACTTTTTGGCTCTGACGTACAGAATTCCAATTCGTTAACTCCATTCTGTCTCAAGTATTCCTCTGGTGTTATGGCTCTGCGCTGACACTATCGGAACTACTGGCAATAATATAGCAATATACTACTATATGTATAGAATATATAACTATATTACAATAATATAGCAAGCAAATATATTGATAACGATATTTTTTTAAAATTCAGAGGTTGGATGTAGTCAATTATTTTTAATGTAGATTATATTGATAAATCGGGACCTTTCTCGGAATTTGCTTGTTGAGCGAATCCCCTATGAGAAAAAAATATTAATATTTATAAAATATTTTTTAAATATTTTTCGATTTTTTTAAAAGTTTTTGCAAATATTTTTAAAATATTGAAAAATATTTTAAAAATATTTTATAAATATTAATATTTTTTTTCTCATTAGGATATTGATGCCATGCCATCATCAGTTTTTCCAATGCTAAATTTTTTCTCTGTTTAAGGTGTTCATCGCGCACGAAATTTTAATTTACTGCAGCTTTTTGACCACAGTTTGCATCACTGCACATCCTGTCATGGCCCTACTCTCTTGATACGATTTTCAATATTTCGGTCTGAGTAATCGGGCTTGTTACACAAATTACCCATAAGTCGAATTATATGTAAATTGTTATAATTTACATATGAATTATTGTTATAATTTAATTTAAATTATAATTTAAATTAAATATAATTTATATATAAATTATATATAACATATAAATATTTATTATATATAATTTATATATAAATTATATATAACTTAGATATAAATAATATATAAATTATAGAAACTAAAAATCCTAAACTCCTAAAGTCCAAGCGTAAAAAGGACCCTCATGTCGGACCAACCAAAAATTCCTAAAGATATTCCTAAAAATTCCTATATTTAATATAAATTATAAATAACATAGATTTACAAATGGAGTCAACATCGCATAGCTAACCAAAATTTGGACATTTGATTTATTTTATCTTCGTTTACTTCTGTAATTTTTTGAGAAGAACCATAATTGCCAATTGCTCTTGATAAATATGACTTTAATAAGCTGTTGTAATAAAGAGTGGAGTCCGCCTGTTCTGGAGGCAATGTTTCACCTAATAACATCACTTTTCTGCAATATTCAGAATCAGCTTTACTGCAGCTTTTTGGTCACAGTTTGCATAACTGCACATCCTATCGTGACACTACTTTCTTCATATTTTTAATATTTCGACCTGAGTAATCGGGCTTGTTACACAAATTACCCATTAGCCGAATTATATGTGAATCGTTATCATTTCATATGAATTAATTATAATTTAAATTAAATATAATTTATATATAAATTATATATAACATATAAATATTTATTATATATAATTTATATATAAATTATATATAACATATATAGATTATATTAAAGTTATATATAACATATATAAATTATATATAAGTTATATATAAATTATATATAAATTATATATAAATCATACATAAATTATAGAAACTAAAAATCCTAAACTCTTGAAGTCCAAGCGTAAAAAGGACTCTCATGTCAGACCAACCAAAAATTCCTAAATATATTCCTAAAAATTCCTATATTTAATATAGGAATTTTAATATAAATTATAAATAACATAGATTTACAAATGGAGCCAACATCGCATAACTAACCAAAATTTGGACATGCATAATTTTTTATAAGCCTTAAAATCTGGATATGCATAAAAAGTTCAGTTGTTTGTAAATAATTTATGCATTTTTTATGTAATTTATGAAACTTTTTTCGTAAGGGCAGCCCTTACGGGTTTTACTCTGCTAAGTTTTTGATAATGCTGTAATTCCATCAGTGCGAATCGCTGTAATGGTAGCCAATCTAATCAAGTAGATGTCGTCGAAACGAAGAAAAACACTTCTTGAATTTTTCGTCTTTTTCTTATTTTTTGTTAATAAGTTTCGTAATTTTTGAAAATTTGTTGTTGGGAAGATGAGCAAGAGCAGATTGACTTTCATGCTATCTTCTTCTTTAAAAGACAGATGTTTTCATTAAGATACTACCTATAATATCGTGTAAAACGACATGGAAACTGGATGTTTAATTCACGATAATTAACTAAAACAATATACCCAGAACAATCATCGGTTAAAAGCATCGCAGCAGCTGCAAGGGCATCTCGCTTTAAAAAAAAAAAAAAAAAAAAAAAAAAAAAAAAAGAAGAAATAATAATTATCATAATGATTCGAAATAACTTGTCCGTGCTGGCATATATCTCAAGACTCGGCCAACTTTTATCTCCTTATGTGTTTAAATTCACCCCTTCTTAATTGAAACAAGTTTAATAAAAAAATCGTGCGGGCGTCACAATAATTATAAAGTGGCTCACTTTAAAAATAAAAAAAAAGTGAACACAGGAAAAAAAAAAAAAAGAATTATTAAAGCTAGTTTACGATGAAAAAAAGATTGTTGAGTGACATAAGTTTCCCCACAAGAAATGATGGACAGCTCTTCCACCAATTGGATAATTGTGTCGATTTTAATTTATCTTAATAGACGGGAATTTACAACTCCGGGAGTTTGCGGATTAAATTTATATTCGGATAAAATTAATTGATTAGGAATGTGGGAGGATACCGGAGTTACGATTCGGAATTCCGATTGAATTTTAGGAATGGGTTTGCACGACTATTGTTCCGGTCAGAGATGCGTGTAATGAGATTAATCACATGTAATGGCTCTGTTATATGCCCAAGGAGATTATGTTTGATTAATAGGATTAATCGGATTGTGGCGCAGTTTTTTTTTTACTTTTTTTTCTTTTATCTTTTCCATAAACTGGAAAAAAAATGGGTTTTGTTATGAGATAATCTCGTTGGAATGTTGGTGAAATTCTTTTTTTTTTTTTTTCTATAGCGAATGCCTAATCCAAAAAAAGATTTGCAGGCAATTTTTAGGCGGAAGGAGACGAATTAAAGCTGCTTCCGATTGTAACAAATTGCACGGTAAAAAATCCTATGTAACTATAAAAAAACTTTAAATGCAAAAAAAAGTCTACAAATTTTTGAAAGACTATTTTTTTTTCTTTTTTTGTTAAAATTTTTCGAGTGAAGAAAATTATTCGCTATGTCGAATATTTTCCGACATATTATTATTATATTATATATATCAATAAATATATATAAATATTTATAATATAATAAGAATATGTCGGAAAAAAATATTTAGCTCAATATTCTCATTCGTTTTAGCTTAAGCATAAAAATTTTCTGTAAAAAGTTTCCCAGATTTGGAAGCTTTTTTTGAAAAATTTTCTTTACCAAATTCCTCGGGCTAAATGTCCGATGAAAAATATATTTTGGATGTGGAAAATATGAATTTTTTTTCAGAAAATTTTTTCTGAAAAAACAAATTTATAGAGGAAAAATTTTAAATGTTTTTTCTTCAGAAAAAAATACTTTTTTCTACAGAAAAAATATTTATAGTGTTTTCACAGAAAAAAACATTTCTTTCTAAAGAAAAATCATTTTTTTCTACAGAAAAAATATTTTTTTCTACAAAAAAAGCGTTTTTTCTACAGAAAAAATATTTATAGTGTTATCGCGGAAAAAATATTTCTTTCTACACGGAAAACATTTCTTTCTACAGAAAAAATAATTATAGTTTTTTTCACAGAAAAATTGTACAAAATAATTTAAAAACTATTGAAAAAATTTAGGGTCAGGTCGCCTAAATGTAAACACTTTCCGCCATTTCGGACATCGCATTTTCAAATATTTTTTTCTTACAAAAAATTACGTTTTAAAAAGTGATCCAACGGCCCAATGTGTTCTTCAAGACATGAAGTAAATATGTGATGCAGGTACTACTTTAAAATTTTGCTTAGAGGGTTGATATAATAGCGTTGACATTTCGGTTTGATTTTACCTGTTTTTCATAAAAATGAACCTATATGTAAACGCTCACCAGACTGCTCTCCGTGAAGAGAAATCAGTTCAAAATTTATCTCTCCGGAATGCTACATCATCCCTCTAATAGTAATACATACCACTTTTACCAATCAATGCTCACAGAAATAATTTTACATTTTTTTTTTAAATAACAAAAAATCCCGAAAAATTCTTTTATTTACATAAAAATCAAATGGACAAAATGGCGTGTTGACATGTCGGACATCTTCTTGATTTTCGATCTTTTGCGGAAATTTAAGAAAAAAACATTAAAATCTTAAACATTCCTTGAAATGTAAGTCGGTAACATAAACTTCATTAACATGTATTACTTACATGTTAATGAAGTTTATGTTACTTGTGTGGAATTTCAAATTTTTTTAATGTGTCTTTCGTTCAAAATAAATATTCGAAAAAAATCCACAAGACGAGTTTTGCCGAGAAAAAAATTCGTATTTTTTTAAATACGTTATAAGAAAAACCGTAAACATTTTTCGGGGGGAAATCAGGCTTTTGAAGGAAGATTATGAAACAAAGAACACATTTCATTACATTTTGGGCCGAAAACGCTTTTTACTTAGGAAAAAATAAGGGGTGTTGACATTTCGGGAGTGTTTACATTTAGGCGACCCGACCCTACTATAAAAATTATTACAAAAAATGCAAAATAATTTTTTACAAAAATTAAACACGGCGGTCTTGAACCCATCCTCAAGCCGGCCAAAATAACGACGAAAACTGACATAGGGCTTCTGTTACGGACCTTAAAAATAGTGGAAAACCTCGGAACCAAAACCAATTTTATGGTCCGTAAAAAAAACCCCTAGATGTCAGTTTTTGTCGTCATTTTTGCCGGCATGAGGATGGGTTCAAGACCTCCGTGTAAACAGAATAATTTTTTCTACAGAAAAATTAATCAGAATCATTTTTTTCTACAAAAAAATGAAACAAATTGTTGATGATGGAGAATGGCGTTCCCAAAATAAGTTGAGGAAGTATTTTTTTGTTGACAGAAAAAATATTTCGGACATTAGCTGCAAAGCAAGCACGCAGATAGTTAATCGTAAAATGTAAGAAATTCATCTTCAAAACAAATGTAACGAAAGCTCTGTTAATTTTTTTTTACACACACGTTTTTCCCGTGTGGAAATCGATTCAAAAGAAAATCAGGATAAAAGATTGATTTTGAATCGATTCCCACGCGGCAAAAAATCGTATGGAAAAAAGGTCTGCATAGAGTTTTATGTAAAAATGAACATGAAACTTATGGGAATATTTGGTCGTCTTTCAAGGAAGAAAGTAAATGAGCCCAGAAAGCATAACGGCGTGGCCAAATTTTATTACTGTTGTCCTTGGTCCCCAATAGAATGATTCTCTTTGCTGTCACCCTGTAGAAGCCCCTGAAGTCCCTCCTGATAACAATTTCATATTCCATTTTTTTTCAAAGTTTCTGGTGAGCATATGAATCTTTAAAAATGTCAGAAACTACGTCAAATACGTCTTGCAATCTTTTATTTTAAAAAATAAAACCACGACTAATTCTGAGAAACGATATTCGCTTCCTTTTTAATCAAATGCGATGATAACTTCCGAGTACGAATTTATTTAATGAGGACAATGATCGTCCATGCCCGGAAAAAAAGAAAAAAAAACTTTGAAGGAAAAAAAAGTCGGGACTAAATTTTTAATCCATTCCCCCATTTTTTTTTTTTTTTTTTGTTTTCAATTATCTTCATGTATTTTTAAATGGGAGCAATCAGCATACTATACGTGAGACAATAGCAACCGGAGAATTGTACGGTTGTTATCTTCCCTCCCAGCACGTCAGCTTACTATTATCGTCGTTCAGCGATGAATAAAGTACATAAAAAAAACCGGGGAGCATGGAAACAAAAGAATCAGTAATTTTTTTTTTTTTTTTTCGTTCACGATTATCACTCGGAAAAAAATTGAATTGTTCTCCAAACGGAAAAGCAAAGCGTCGGGAAGGGACCTCATCGATAATTGAATTATAAAAAAAAATATCCATTGAGATACATTTCAATGTGACACTGTTGTCAGTTATAGTCAAAGGGTATCAAATAAAAAAGAGACGGTGGGGAAAATCCCCTAAATGTGGCGAAACAGATTTCCATAGGCTGTCACTTCATTTCTTTTTTTAATTGGTTCATTGACTAATTTTAATCGGATTTTTTTTTCTCGTCACTTCATAATTTTCTACACAAAACGGAAGAATCAAGGGATACGGTAGTGGCCCGTGCCAAGAACCAATCCCTAACCCCTCACCAAACCAGCCTCTCCCATCTCTGCCAAGTCACAATACAGAATGATCAAAACAAAGATGGCTACACCTAGACTTTATCATAGAGCACGGTAGTGGCGTGCGCCAAGAACGTACCCCTCCCCAAACTAGCCACACTCCGAAAATGACACCTCTATTAAGTCACAGTACCGAAAGGTCAAAACAAAGCTGGCCACACCGGGACCTTATCATAGAGCACGGTAGTGGCGTGCGCCAAGATCTTACCCCTTCCCAAACCAGCCTCTCCCACCTCTACCTATTCGCAATACCGAATGGTCAAAACGAACTTGGCCGCACATAAACTTTGTTATAGAGCCCCCGCCAAGTACCAAACCAGCCTTTCCCACCTCTACAAAGTCAAAATACCGAAAGTTCAAAATAAACTTGGCCATACCGAGACCTTATCATAGAGCACGGTAGTGGCCCTCGCCAAGAACCTCCCCCTCCCTAAACCAGCCGCTCCCCGAAAATGGCAAGTCACAGTACCGAAATGGCAAAACAAAATTGGCCAAATGAAACCATATACTGTAATGGTTTCGGGATAATGAGCTAAACTTGTGTGAAACGAATGGCCGATTAGCATCATTTTTTCAGTGTGCTCATGTGCTCAAGCTTACCATCTCGGTCACATGGTATAACCCTCCCGTTGTCACATTACTGCGTTTTCCTTCACTATGGTCAACCGCCAACGATCTGCATCTGGTGCTTGCAAAAAAATTAAAAAAAAAAAACTCAGTCTGAAAAAATAAAGCAGAGAAAACGAATCGCGTCTTTGGTCTATGCCTTATCTCCTTATGTGCGGAGATAAGACCCGACAAGGAGGAAATTGGAAACCATCGTAAGAGATATCACAGCCACGACACTGCGTTAAAAGTCATCCGCAGACGCTTTCTGCGGTCGAGCATACGAAACCACCTCTGACATATTTTCCGCGACTCTGAGGCATATAGTTTTTAATTGTTAAGGCTGAAAACCATAAACAACGGTTAAAGGAAACAATTCCTCCCCCCCCCCCCCCCACAGAAACGAAAAGTTGAAACCTTTTACCCGCATGCACGATACAAATCTTGTCTCTCTCTCTTATACTTGAGATAATTCGAGCATGACTGGATGTCGCCCGGGGGTAAAATATCCCCTAAGCTTTTTGGTTTCATTGTTTCCTCTTCGAATGTCAGAGATCCAAACACACACATACATGCTCTTTCTCTGTTTTTGATTGACAGAAATCGAGTTTCGAATTTCTCTTTTTTTATCCACCCCTCTCTTTTTTTTATCCCCTTTTCTTTTCGATCAAGCTATCTTCATAAATCGTTTCGGCAACGGTTTATTACACGTCACTGTTTTTTTACTTCAGCGCCTGTCCGGTTTAGAGTATGTGCGTATTAAGGTGTGCAAATACTCCATTGACGGATCGGACTTAGCGTTTCGCTCCCGGAAGTATCTCCTGCAGAGGGATGTCGTGTAGCCTGAAGGGAGTTGGTCACTTGTCATCGTGCCATGGGGGGAAGGGACGTTTTGAAAAGAGTCAAGGTGTTGTGTGGTTTTTTTGTATGTTTAATCGGAAAATTGCAAATACAGGACCTATGATATGGAGAATTTAAATTGCGCGCTCTTGTCCATCATAGAACAAGAGTGTTTAGCTCAAAAAATTATTGGGCACTTCTGGGAGAAGAAAGCTACCAAATCGCTCTCCGACCTTTTCTTTTTTTCGCCTATTTTGGAGCTAAAAGAATTAAAAAATTTTTGTAGCTGTCCTGTCAATCAAAAAACTTATTTTGACACCTTTGTCACTCAGGAACTTCTCGTAACGCTCCTATGTCAATCAAAAATTATATTTTCTCCCCTATCTATAAGAAAAACTGTTCTTTAGCGTCTTTGTTATCTTTGACTAGCTGGTTCCCCCTCCGCTTGGCGGCGCTCCAAGCATCTAAGCTGATGTTAAGGTTTGCTCCTCATTCAGAGTAACATTCACAACAAAGCTATCCTGAGGGATTCCCTATCATTTTCCTAAAAGGGGAAGGTTGCCCAATCAAGAAAGCGGTAGAGTACAAACAGGCTGACCTACAAATAAATGTCTTAAGCTGTAGCTGAAGATTAATAGCCGAATATTACCGATTTTTTAGCAATTTTAGAAATTCTCAATAACGTTTTAGGAAATTTTACTGTAAACTCATTAATTCCTTATTTTAATGTTTCTTTTTCTTTATTTTCAGGTAAGCAATGGATCGATTTAACATTTTAACCATTTACCATTAGGATCGTGAACTAAGACCTGCCTAAATCTGCATGTACGGTAACGAATGAAAATAAGTGACAGAGAAAAAATGCCAAAGCCTGAAAACGAAAGCGTCATTTACACTTTTTATTTTTCTTAGTCCCGGGAAAAGTTTCAAATAATGATTAAAAAGAGACACGAAGTATATCGAATGCTCAAAAGGTTTTGGAATCTCCTCTTTTTTTCTGTTTCGGGTCGCGATGTTAAAGTTACGAACTTTTCAAAAGGTATGATGACAATCACGTCGAAAGGGTTTTTGATAATGATTGAAAGCGACTCCCCGAGCATCGAATTTCAGAATTATAATGGCTGGAATTTAAAAGAGTGTTAAGATTTCGGGTCGCGTTACTCGCACGAAATTGAAATCGGAGAAGGAAATCGTTTTAACGGATATTTAAACCTGGGTTAGGTATCTCTTGACCTGGGGAGTTTCGTCCGTTCGTTTTAATTTTCCGAATACTTTTTGTGAATGGAAACGTTGCGAAAGAAGTCATTTCAAAGAAATGTGGGTTTCCGTTTAGGGAAAATAAAGGCCGATAAAATTAGTTAGGGATCAGTAGGATGTTAGGACTTTTTTCCCGTCTTTTCCTAGGCTTCTGAGACCTGGGGGATTCGCGAAAGTGATGGGAAACGAATAGATGGTTTCGAAATGTGGGTTTGGAGAAGGCTGCTCCGTATACCCCGGACAGCTAGGAGGACCAACGCGTCTGCCTTGAATGAGATCAAGCCGACTCAGCGACTATCGTCCATGACGTATAGACGGATCCTCCAGTTATTTGGCCACATCTCCCGTCGTGATACGGTGAAGAGACTTGTGGTGCAAGGTAAACCGGAAGACAAAAGAGAAAGGGGACGTTCGCCAACTAGGTGGACAGAACTAATCTCTAAACTGACAGAGTTAACCCTAGAGAAGGCGTGCAGACAGGCCAATGACCAGGACAAATGGAGGGATGTTGTGAAGCGAGTGATTCGCAATATCCCAGACACTTGAAATCGACCACTACACATCGATCACGATGTTGGATTGAGAGAGAGAGGATATTACAGTTATAGTTGTAGTTGTAGTTGTAGTTGTAGTTGTAGTTGTAGTCGTAGTCGTAGTCGTAGTCGTAGTACTAGTTATAGTTATAGCTGTAGTTATAGTACTAGTTATAGTTATAGTATATAGTTTGTATAGTTCCGAATGGCGGACTGTTGTCGACGCAGCGATTGGGTTCCAAGCCCTGTAAAAGCTAGTTGTATGTATGTATATAGTTTAGGTCCTCATTTTCTCAGAGTTATATATGAACTTCTGAAGACAGTCATTCAGGGACATATCAAAGGAAAATGGAGAATAGGCCGGAAAAACCTATCGTGGCTGCGTAATTTAACAGCTTGGACCGGTTTAAGTGTCTAGGACCTCTTCAGAATTGCCCCCGATAGAGGTGAATATAAAAATCTCATTGATGGTCGCCTACGCTTGGACACAGGTACGGCACAGTAAGAAGAAGAAAGATATACATACAGAGAGTCGAAAGAAAATATATCAACTGGAGATTAGCAACGTAATGCTCCACAATCGATTAAAATCATTAGAAGTACGCATAATTCCTCTGTTAGAGTAAAAGACTTTTACCGGTAACCGGACTTTCACTAGAAATATCAGAGGCTCCTTCCAATTGGGATTTCTTCTTTCCCGAACTGAATTTGTTCCCCAAGCGCTAATTCAGATGCAAAATAGCAGATACCATTCACTTTTATGGAAGTTAACATTAATTGCATCTTGAAATGGCGCCTTTGCCATTGAAGCTGATCTAAGGGCGATGGGAGGTAGAATGATGGGTGTTCTTATTATCCCTATCCCATTATCATCCTATACCCATCTTACAATCCTACTATCCTATTGCATTGTTATCTGAGATCTGCAATTCCAACCGCCTATCACTCTCATTTTTCATCACTTTATTTGAATCTAGAACTGTTTCGCACTTAGTTTACATTCCGACCTACAAGAGATTAAAACCAGATACGCCTACGTATGAGGGAGAAGGGCCCCCGAGTAATTTGGAAGGTTTTGTTTTTGAGCGGAAATGTAGATGTTCCCGAGTTTTGATTTCAGAACCCTGTAAGTCCCGATTACCGCAACGGCAAACGTACAAAAGCATCTGTACAAATAAACGAAATTATAGGAAAAAAAAAAAATTAAAAATCTTCACCTCGGCCATTAATATGGATAATTATAAACTCTGGTTGCTTCACGGTTATAAACTTTTTAAATTTGTGTGTTGTGCGATAAAAATTAGTCACGAAAGCCCCCGCAATAGGACTTACCAACTATTCTTTTTTTTTTTTTCAAACTTTTAAATATTAATTAGGCCTGGAAAGTCTCTGATCTAAACATTGAATAATTATACACTTTGGACTTGAAGTTTAAGTGTTTACTTGTAATTACAAGTCTGGGGATAAACATCGGGTGTGTGTTTACATTTCAGAAAAATATACAGTTGACAAGGAAGACTCGGATGAAGACTGACTACCGTTGTCGGGGAAATTTTTCCTATCAATCAAAAGAGTAGGGAAAAAAAATGATTTCGGTGCCCAACACGTCCATTGCATGACATTAGTCCATGTCACATGGCCTGTCCTTGTGCTCATGCTACGCGTTTATAAATAAAGACATTAATTTATAATTCCATTCCCTCTTCATTTATTTAACCGAGTCAGTCGTGCCGACAATCAGAGAAAAAAAAAATACACAAAGGCTATCCCAATATTTTTCGTGTCCAGACAAAAGGGAAGAAGAAAAAAAAAATATTTCCGCTACATTAAATCCGAAAAATACTCTAAAAAACAAAAAAACAAAAAAAAAGTCTAATCAAAAGATAGACTGAAGACAATTACCCCAAGGGGAGGGGGCGGGTAAAAAGGAACCCGGGGTAGAGGGAGGGAAAGGAGAAATAAGAGAGAAAAAGAAGATAATAATGTCTTCATTCGGTAATGAAGGGTTGTAGGATAATTAGAGAGAAGGGAAATAACGATCATTTTCACGGAACTGAGCATGAAGTGTATAATTGGGTGACAAAAAAATATGGGGTGATACGCACACCTGTCATGGGGTAGTAGCCCAATTTTTTTTTTTTTAACGCAATCCAGCTGCGTGATGAAAAACCATTCGTGCACTGACCGAAGTGGAGGTTTTGCAATCCGGGGATCGGAAATCCGGTCCTGGATTTCAGAAGGAAGGGGGTTGGAAAATTTAGTAGATGCTCCAAATGGCAAATTATAAGGAAAACGAGTGGGCAATTTTTTTTTCCGGGACGGAAGGGAAAGGGGGGTCACAATGTGTTGTCTTTCCCCCTCTACTTTTTGACTGAATTGAAATATATTTTTTAATTCAGAAAAAAATAAAAATTATTTTAGACGTTTGAGGAGCGAATGGGGTTGAATTTTTGGAAAATTGCACTGATTTTTTTTTAAAGTCAGTTTTTAGTTGTCAGATCTGTATTTTTTTTAGAAAGGGCTTAATTTAGGAGTGACAATTGATCGATTCCAACCATTATCCCGTTTCATCCATGATCGCGTTATCTTCAAAAAAAGATGAATATTTAAATGGAAAAGCACTTTGTATTTGATGTGTTTCATAACAACTTTTTGAAAATGGAGTATGAAAAATATAAACAATATGTATATTTCCTTTTATTTTTCGTGTTAAATCGTTCTTTTAGATACAAGACATTATTTCTGAAGGGGGTAAATTAAGGATACAAATTAACTTTATACGAAAAAAGAAGGAAATACACAGATTGTTTATATTTTTCTTATTTCATTTTCAAAAAGTGTGTTCACGAAGTGCTTTTCTATATAATTTAACTAAATTTTAATGATTATTCCGTCACCCAAATTTTTGGTGCCTGAATTTTTACATTTTTAAAGTTAAATTACCCTCCACCCCCTACATGGATGATATTTTCGGCCTGAATTATTTTTTTCCCTGCCTGTCTTTCTCACTGACCATAACAAGATACTCGGTATCTTGTTATGGATGGAGGTGGAGGTAGGAAACCTTAGATTTAAGAACGTAACCGAATTTCGGTATCTAGGGTCTTATGTCACCAGCGACAATGACATTAATTTTGAGGTCGCGGCGAGGATTCAGAGTGGCAATCGTTGCCTTTTTTCGCTAGGCCATCTCCTGCGTAGTAGAGTTCTGTCTAGACGAGCGAAACTCCGCATTTATAATACCATAATCCGTCCTGTAGTCACGTACGGCTGTGACACTTGGAGCCTGACCATCCGTGCTCAAGAAAGGTTGTTGGTATTCGAAAATAAGGTTTTACGCCGAATTCTAGGGCCTAGAAGGGATCCAATTACTGGCAGGGTGCGCATGCGTTCAAATGACGAGATCCGGAGGCTCACTGGGCAACCATTAATCACTAGTGTGATTAAATCCCGAAGGCTCAAGTGGGCGGGACATGTCGCTCGCGCACCTCCGTCAAGATATATCCGACAGGTCCTGGAGGGCAGACCGACGAGTCCAAGACCTCAGGGTAGACCCCGGATCAGATGGGAAGATAATGTCGCGGCCGATGCGAGAAGGTTGGGAGTGCCTGACTGGCGAGACGCCTGCCAGGAGAGGCCTGATTGGAAAAAGGTCTATAATGCGGCGATAGGGCTCCAGGTCCTGAAAAAGCCTGATGTGTGTGTGTGTGTGTGTATTATTTTTTTCCCGATACCCCTATATAAAGGTAAGCATCACCCTATAAAACCAAATTTTTATGCCCCGTATTCCGTAAGTGGCGAATTTTTCAATATTCATCTACAAATATTTTTTATTCCGTTTTTTCCCTTAAAAAACACTTTAAAGGACTTTAGCGACCTCTGGAAAATTTTTGAAAAATCTAATAAAAATTATCCTCTGCACAGTAAATAACCAGAATTAGACCTCGGGGCTAGAATTCGAAGTGACCGATTTATTTTGACGCACCCTATGGTCGATCTTAGGTCGCCCTATAGTGGGGGGTGGGGGGGGGGGGTGTCGCTGAGATGTAGGGGATAAAAACCCTCTAATAATTTTTTGTATAGTTAGGACTGAACTAAAGATGGCATTTTCAATATTTTCTGGTAGAAAAGGTGATCGGTAGACAATTATCTTGTGGGTTGAATTATTTTTAAAATTGTAGTTTACTCGAAATTGGGATAAAAAGGTGTTCGAAAAAAAATTCACCCCTACTGGTTCAAGCCACTTCAAGTGTCGATAAGGACTATTAAATCAAAAAAACTACCTGAAGGTTTTTTTTCGTTCTTGATAAGTTCCCAATTTCCAATTCAGCTAAGGACCGCAAGGGGCTTCAGTCCGGCAGTCACCTCGTGGTGACCCTATGTACATAAAAAAAAAAAAGAAAAAAAATATTAAAAGCCTCAAATGACTCGGGTAACTCCCTACATGCTATGAAAAATGATGTTTAAGAAAAAACCTCCGGGACTAATTTCAAAAATGGATTTTCAATCCGTTTTTCGACTCCCAGTATTTTTTTTTTTTTTTTTTTTGAAAGATGAATTTCTTCCCCTTCAGAACAAAAGGTGACAAGGTGTTTATTCTTCGGGAAAAAGTCATAATTCAAAGGTTCATTTTTTATCGCGAGAGACATATTTCCATCCCCTCCCTTTTTATTTTCTCTCTCCCGTGCGACGAAAGAAAAAAAAAAAAGGATGAAACATCCCGTATAAAAATTTTATATCAAACGACAAAAGAACATATTTCGTTGACATCTTTTCAGGGGGTTTTAATATCGTATAGTAGTACATCCTTCAGCCTGAGAAGGAAAAAAAAGTAAACGGAAAAGGAGAACAAAAAAAAAAAGAGGAAGATAGTAAACATGTGAACAATAGATAATAAAACAGTATTAATAAAATATAAAAGTGAGCACTTGATCCCTGAAGGGCATCAGACGGGGGTAGATATCAACCTTCAAAATACAAAAAAAAAAAGGGGTTGAAGTATTTTGTCATTTGTCGATCGACAAAAAAAAAATTAATACACATCTTGGGTAATGTCATTTAATTCAACAAAAAAAGATTTAACGCGACATTGCCCTTGAGCTATTACAAGTATCCTCTAATTGAATGCTTTAAATTCTTACCTTCTCACCCTTTTTGCTGAAATTTTTTTCGATAAGTACCTGCAACAACGAGAAAAAAGAATCAGAACTACTGCTGGATCGAAAATCGCAGAAGATTGGGTTGTAGCATTTGTTAGGGCGAATCAAAAAATTTGGAGGGAAATTGAAACGAATTCAAAAATTTTAGAACTTATAATTTAAAACAAGCCGCTCCGGCCCGCTTCGCGGGCCTCCGCGACTTGTTCAGCGTAATTCATTTATACCCTGTACTGGGGAGGCTCTACAGCTAATTACGGAATCGTGTGGAAGATCCCTAATTTTCTTTAGCGGAAAGAAATGGTGAGGTTGTAATACCCTAAGTACTGAACCTGAAAGAAGAGTCATAACGTCCTACTGTCTCCGATGGATATGACATTATGCTGTCAACCGGTTCTGGTGCGGTTTCCTTCAAAAAGGGGTCGATTTCGCTTTAATTTTGTCTTTGGGGCCATTGAAATATTACGTTATAATTTTTTTAGACATTTTAGACCTTCTCCCTCCCTGTGATCATCATTTGTCATCGTTAGTAGAACCCCCCTTAAAAAATTCGTCATTATTCGCTGACCCCCCCACCATTATCAAGGAATATTTTTCTTTTTCATTAAATTGGCAAAATACATTTATTATTAATACGAAATATTAACATAAAATAGGCCTGAAATTTAAAAGTGGTTAAGCTGCAAATTAAAACTTATAAGAAATTACTTATTTATTTATTACAAAATCATTTTTTAAAAAAATCATACTTTTAAATTTTTGAATGGAATTATATCTAGTGTAAATGATGACGTCAGCATCACATCACCAATACTCCCCCTTTCCCTCGTCCTCAGTGGAACGACCCCCTTCCACCGCCCTAAAATAATGACGTAATATTTGAATGGCTCCTTTTTAAAGAGTTTGATTTTGGTTTGATTCTTTATACCCATAAACGTTGTAGACATTTTCTCATAACTCCAACACAGCACTAACGACAGACCCCAGCACTAATATAAATATCAACATTTTCTTATAGCACTAAACGTAGGTGGTAGGATAGATCGAAGTTAGCCCACAGAATGATTATCTAATAACTTTTTTCCTATCGCAGCACTAACGGAGCACTAACACTATATTGTAGCACTAACGTAGCGCTGTCGATTGCGCATAGTGCCGCTTTGGCACTCCGATATGGTTGTGCCAACTTCTCGGACACCCAGTAGTTGACTAAATGGTACTTAAACAGTTTCGGCTAAAATTTTTTTGTATAAATAATTGTCTTTTAAAAATGATTAAAGCATGTGAATATTTTTAAGATATGAAATCAAAAAAAAGAAAGCCAAGTTTTTAATTTAAAAAATAGCATCTGCATAATTTTCAAAAGCTTTTACCCTGAAAAGTTCTTATACCCTTATCCTTATCCTTATCCTTATCCCTATACTTAAATTAAAAGAGTTATCGTCATTATGTAAAAAAAAAAAAGAAAAAAAAAAAAAAAAAAAAAAACGAAATATAAGAGAAGGCTAGGTTAAAAAAAAAGGTACACATGCATAAAATTGGCGACACAACAAACAAAGATTGACGGAACCTTGGATCAGGTAGAAAAAAAAAGGTTCATTGTTCCGGTTCGCCCTAGGATCAGTCTTCTAAGAAAAAATCAATTCTTTTTATGTTCCGAATTCTTCTCTGTTTACGGGTTAAATTAATGAGTTGGGTGAATTTTAAAAAGACAGGTCATGATTTTATTCGAAGGCGATTTCCCGGAAAACGCGGTGAAATTTCCCGATTTTTCGATTTTTCCCTGGCTAAGGATGAAGTGTAGCAACTTTATCCGAAAAAACAGCCTTCTGGAGTGACCGGAAATGGCCGGGAGGTTTTCGGGTTACAAACAGACACACGACGTTTTCAATTTTATATATATATAGAAGATAGAAGATAACGATTTAAATATCATCCCGGTGACGAAAATTTACACAATAATTATCCCAATTTTTTTCACCAAAGAAAAATTGACAAAACCTTTTTGGATTCAGATTTACTTTTACTACTCTAGCGATCTTCTCGTTGCGGGAAACTGCAACGGGAAAAGGGAACAAAATTTGATCTTTGAGCAAAAAAAAGAACACTCTAGTTCATTAAAAATCAGGGGGTAAAAAAAGGGAATTTTAAAAAACTTTACGCTTTCTCAACGTTTAACTTTCTCTTTCAGATGAGTCTGATATCAGCAGATTTTTTTTTTTCCAATTATAAAGTTGGTAATTAATTGCAAATCAAAGTTTTGTGATAAATTTTCCTCGACAAAGTTTATATCGTAAAAGTTGAGAACTGTCTGTAAAATTGTACACTGGCATTTAAAAAAAAAATTATAATCATCGGGATGTTTATTTAACACCCTTTTAAAATTGGATCAATCATTTTAGTTTTTTTTTTTTTTTCTCCCCCCCGACCCTATGATCAAATTGTATTTTATTGCAGGACTGGATCTGAAACTGTTAAATTTTAATAAGGGGGTCGTCTGTTTATATCGTCCGCAATAAAAAGAAGAGAAGAAAAAAAAATTATTGATGGGAAGGTGTTACGTTTCATTCGGTGTGAATTTTAAATGAATAAATCACCCAACCTTTTTTTTTTTTTCATTGAGGGTTCGGTGTCCTTTTTTTAAAAGACAAAATTTTTTGGTCGTAAAATGTAAAGTTAAACATGACCGTATTTTTAAAATTCAGGGGTAGGGGGGGAGACGACTACTGTGCTTCCTACCGGATCTAGCTCCCCCTACGGGCTACACTAGGGGAGGGGTACCATTGCTTACGTGGCACTTCAAGTTCGGGGAAAAGCGACCCAGATAGGATTTTCAATGCATTGGACATCCTGTGGACTGTCCATTAGATATCCACAGGATATCCAAATCCATGGGATATCCATAGCTCAAAAGACGCTTTCGAGTCAGTGCGGACATAGGTATCCAATGGACGTCCAATAAATATCCTCATGTCGTCCTGAAGACGCCCTTGGGACTGGATAGACTTTGCTATCTGGGGAGTGATGGGCTGAGGCTGGACCACACTCGTCTAACTCCTGTGGGGGGGAAGAAGACCCATTATATCCATGTGGAGAGCTTCTTAACGTTGAACACATTCGATTGGGGGCTCCCTAGAAAGAGCTCTCCAACCAAAATTACCTCTACTCAGAAAGGTTGTTGCATTTCTTAAGGACATCGGGATATTTTATTCACGGTGAAGGGTTGAGGGAAAATTAATCTAGCGAGTGTGAAGGTCCTGTACACCTTCCCACCATAAATGTCGTGGTTTTAAATTGGAGACCAAATGACCAAAGAGGTCATCGTAAAGAAAGCATATTAAAGCACACCGTCCATTCTACCGAGGGTAACTATCCATCTCGTCCACATGTAATTTGCATATCTTAGATTTTGCAAAATTCCGTCGATATCCCCAATATCCGACTATGGAGCATTATCATGTCGATGAGGCTATTCTCATAATGTTGGAAGATTTTGTGCCGAAAGAAATGACAATCTTTGCAATATTCTGTTCAAAACATTAACATAAAAGGGTTTGTAAATAATAATTGACAACACGCTATCCGATTATCATAGTTTTATGATCTGCCTGCTTTATTTTGAGAATATCCGGAAGGAAAAAATAGAATTCTTTCTGAATACATGGTTGATTTTCCGATAATCAATGACCATTCGAGGATCGTTATTCTTCTTACTATTAAGCTGTAGTCCGTAGTTCGAGGAGTTTCTTCAGGTTGGCATTGTGCTCTTCCAAAGTCGTTCCGGTGATAGGAATATCGTCCAGGTAAATGAATAGTCCACGATTGTGTACTTCTCTTAAAATGATGCTCATGGACACGGTGCTCAACCAGCCTCCGATTATCGGGCGGAATGGACGAAAAAATCTGACTTCACAGCGGGTTTAGGGATCATGAATATAGTCCGAAACAAGCAACCGCCAAATCGCGTCAGATCATCCTGGGCCCCCACTAGGGCCCCCCGGGAGCCCTAAACTTCTTCTTAGTCGTGTTGTATATCATATGAAAACCCGTTGCAAATGCTGTCGAATGAGACCTTACAGAGATTTCTATCTGTTATAGGCATGAAGATACTGTCATTTAAAAGAGTCTAAAATTGATCCTTCATTTTGAATGGTTTAAATGACGATATCTTCATGCCTATAAAAGATAGAAATCTCTGTAAGATCTCATTCGACAGCATTTGCAACGGGTTTTCATATGATATACAAGCGACAACACGAATGCTTAGAAGAAGTTTAGGGCTCCCGGGGGCCCCTAGTGGGGGCCCAGGATGATCTGACGCGATTTGGCGGTTGCTTGTTTCGGACTATATTCATGATCCCTAAACCCGCTGTGAAGTCAGATTTTTTCGTCCATTCCGCCCGATAATCGGAGACTGGTTGAGCACCGTGTGGAGTGCTGACTGGAAAGTTCTTGGAGCCGAAGTTACGCGAAAAGGCATCACATTGTATTCATACGATCCGGCCCCTGGTACAGTAAGTGCTGTGATTGGGTGGCTTTCTTCTGCCAGTTCAGTCTGGTTATCCTGATTTCAAGTCGATCTTTCTCTCTTCAATCCAACATCGTGATCGATGTGTGGTGGTCGATTTGAAGTGTCTGGGATATAGCGAGTCACTCGCTTAACAATATCCATCCAATTGTCCCGGTCATTTGCCTGTCTGCACGCCTTCTCTAGGGTTGACTTCGTCAATTTAGAGATTTGTTCTGTCCACCTAGTTGGCGAACACGTCCCCTTTATTTTTGGGTTTACCTTGTACCACAAGTCTCTATCGTATCATGACGAGAGATGTGGCCGAATAACTTGAGGACCCGTCTATACGTCATGGACGAGAGTCGCTGAGTCGGCTTGATCTCATTTAAGACAGACGCGTTGGCCCTCTTAGCTGTCCAGGATATTCGGAGCAGCCTTTTTTAAACCCACATTTGGAAAGCATCTATTCGTTTCCGATCTCTGAATAACCTTAGTACTCAAACACACCTGGCTTTTAAAGGACCTGAAGCCCTATCGCCGCACTATAAACCTTCTTCCATAACCTTCTTAATAACCTTAGTATTTAAGAAGACGACCGCACGTCGTTTTTAGCCCTGCAAGGCTGTCAATATCCATACATTCGGTCCTGCCTGTGGCATTTCGCCAAAAGGACTCACGCAAGGAACTCCCCCTCTCACTTGTTCCGAATACCGACACAATCCTCCCCGATTTTCTTCCTTTAACGCAGGGAAAAGGGAACTACCCTTAATGACTTTAACTTTCCTATTGTCATTCGTCTTGTTTTATAAAGGTTTTTTTTTTTTTTTTTTTTTTTTTTTTTGTTGCATGTTTGATGAACCATTTCTTTTTCCTTGTATTTCTCATTTTCCCTACGACTATAAAATTACCCAAGACGCGTTGGAAATCTTACCTAATAGAAACCGGTGCTGTCCCCAAATGTCTGGAATATCAAGGCTGATTTCCCTGGAGATCGCCGAGGGTTCGGTTTCCCGTTTCCCGTCTTCCTCGGTAAACAAATGTTATCGTTCCTTCCAATCTCCTTTCCGAAAAGCTCAGCATGCGAGGTATTAAACGTTCTTAAAAATGTATTCAGTAAAGTTAAGTACAACTGCTACTTTCGAAGCTTTTCAATCCCTCTTTTTTTTTCTTTTATTTTATTTTATTTTATTTTATTTTATTTTACTTCTTTCCTTCCTTGTTTTTCCCTTTTTTTTTTTCGGGGGAGGGGGAGAAGGGAAATCATTTCTGACCTTAGAAATTTGATATTTTTAATATTCTTCCCCCGCCCTGTTTATGATTGTTATTAGTGAGTCATGTACAGAAAAAAAATAGGGAAAAAAATGGTCAGCAGCGTATAGATTCCCAGATCAGTTTAGCTTTACTTTTCTCTTATGAAACGTTAGTAAATCGATTAGATTCCATTATCGTCGAGTAGCTCTTGACTGAGCTAAAAATAAAGGCTATGAGATAAATGGGAAATGAGTTTGGCAAACAATAACAGAAGACTAATGAAGACGAGGGAGTTGAATCAATATTTGAAGTTTTAGTCATTTTTTTTTTCTTTTTAAAAGGAAGAAGGAATTGGAGCCGTATTTTTTATCGAATAATCCTTTACGCTTCTTCGTCTTTTTCGTCTTCCCTCCCCCTTCTCCTCCTACTAGGTGTTTAAATGTGATAAAAGTTCTTTGTTTCGGTGGATTTGTTCTTCTTTTTTTTTATCAGATGGCGCCTTTACCTGTGATGTACAGTTTGCCAGCTGTGGCGTTTAAATTAATTTATTAGGGCAGGATCGTAATTAGCGGTTAATTATCTTGATTGGGGACGCTGGGAAAAATGAAAAAAAAGCTTTCGGTCTGAGTTGTGTATGACTAAAAACGTTATGTTGCGTCATTGCGTAAATAAGATATTTGATACTTTGTGCATGCTTGGACTTGGGAATGTAGTCATTTGTGTTTGACGGGGGAAAAAAACTTGTTTGCTTAATGAATTCCTCTCTGTAGGAATAGGCGACCAGTTTCGTTTCAAAGTTTTTTTTAAAAGGAGGAATATGCTGGCGCTATCATGTTTAGTAAATGTAGTTACCTTAATACGGACAGGCATGCCCAAGCTTGGGGGTGGAAGCGGGGGTATAAGATATGGTTTTGACGTAAGACTACGTCTTTGGGCTCGGTCCTGGGGAAATCTGTCTGTCCAGGATCTGTGACCGCGATGTTCGCACCAAAAATTAATATATTAATATTTTAATAAATTGACTTTAAATTGAAATTAATTAAATTAATATTATTAATTAAATGTAGTTATTAATTTAATTAATATTTATTTTTGCGCGTTTTGACTCAAAAAGATCGAATTTTTTTGACACAAAAAATTTAAAATTTTTGGTGAAAATGTCTTTTTTTTTCTGGCACGAAAAAAACTTACAATTTTTGATGAAAAAGGTCAAAAGTTGAAAAAACTTTAATAAAATTTACAAGTTTTAATTTTTTAAATAATTTTAAAATAAATTTTAATTAATTAGTACTTTTAGAAACAGCTAAATTTCGAACGTTAAAATTGTAATATTAAATTAATTTATTAAAGATTATTAATTTTTGGTGCGAAAAGTGCGGTAATTTGATTAAAATTTTAATATTATTTAACTAATAACTTTTATAACTAGAAATTTTCTAAAAAATTTACCAGAAATTTTAAGTTAAAAATTTATTTTAAAATTTGACGACATGAACGAAAGAATGGACTTTAAAAATTTCTTGTAAAGTTTACTTTTAAAAAAGCTAAATTAATTTTAAATAATATATTGACTATTTTTTTTTAACTTTTGGCTTTTTTAATAGTAAAAGCAAGGACTTGAAAAATTTCTTGTAAATTTTCAAGACACTTAAAGTTGCTAAAGCTGCAAGGACTTAAAAATTTCCTAAAATATTTAACTTTTTTTTCGCCGTTTTTTTAAATATTAAAATTACAAGTTACAAGTTAAATATAATTTAAAATTACATTAACAAAAACAAGAACTTAGAAATTTTAAATAAAATGTTCACTATATTTTTTTAATTTTGCCCTTTTTCCTTTAGGCAAGTAAATGATCTAAAGCAGTGTTTTAATATTAAAATTTTAACTTTGAAGACTTCAATTAAAATTTTGACAAGTTTTTTTTTTTAACTTTTAACCTTTTTTACCAAAATTTTTAAGTTTTTTTCGTGCCAGGAAAAACAATTTTTTGACCAAAAACGAGCAAAAAAAATGCCTTAAAAATTTTAAATCGTTTTATTGTTTAAATTTAGCAATATTAGGACAGTACCCAAAAGACGTAGTCCTACGTAGGGATATGCCCCCATATCCCAGTCTGATTTTTTATATACTTTTTTTGTGATGCAAAAAATCCTTTGGACCCGTACGAAAAGGAGACCCATAGCATTCCCTACAATTTACCGCTCTTTTTGTATCCTTCTTTTTCTCAATAAATACAAAACTATTCGCGTCAAATAGAAAAAAAAGTCTCTAAAGGAAACCGATTCATCGATGATGAATTGAAAAAGGAAAAAAAATAGAGCAAAATAGAAAAGAAACTAGAATAACACACCATTTTTGCTCCTGACAGTTTTCCTTCTTTTATCTTCCCATGGTTTGTCAAAAAGTTAAGTAATCCTTCTTCGCAAAAGCCTAGACCGGCACTTTCCCTTTTACTCATCTTCCCCTTAGAAAAAAAAAAAAAAGAAAAACAGGGAGACTATTCATTTCTCAGTCTAGTATACCAAACTTCGGAGAGAAAAACGGGAAAAAAAGGGGGAAAGAAAAAAAAACTTTTTTTTTTTTTTCTGTCTCTTCTTTTCCATCTTCTCAACATCCCTTTTCTTCCGTTTTCTTTCTTTCCCTTGATGTGATTAGGTTTGCATCGAAATCATTTGTCACTATTTTCCTTAAAATGAGTCTCGGTTTTTCTTTCACAAATGATCGTTTTTCAACTCTTGGAGGAAAAAAAAAGTACCCGGTTAAGAGAGAAAAAAAAAAAAAAACTAAACCGTTGAATTTTGAAGAAGCATCCCGCTGACGGGAAAAGGAGAAAAAAAAAAAAAAAAAAAAAGTTGAAGCTTTTGTTCAAGATGTTAAAAGTGTGAACGTGTATTGCTTTTTATTTGCTTCAAATGTTTCCCAGATGTGAACAAACAGATTTATTCTTGTTTATTCAACCGATTTTTTTCTACATCAGCAAAAGCCCTCCTTTCCTCAAGACTAAGAAAAAGAAATTTGCTTTTGTGCTTTTCTTTTGAAGTTTTTTTCTTTTTTTTTTCTCCGCTCGAGGCTTTGTAGGTATAATGTGTTTCCTATTGTAACGCTGCCTTTTTTATTAGCGAAATAATTTCGACCGAAAAAAAAGGAAAGAGTGCAGGTGTTCAATGCGTTGGTTTTTCCGCTACCTTTGAGAAAAGGTGAACGTGAGGGATAAGGTGGAAATATTTAGATTTATAAATCTTGGGGTTTAATTACGCGGTCGGAAAATTTTATTCTTCCTCAAATTTTGTGGCAGGACTCGTTTTGGAATGGGCAAAGGCGCGGGAAAATTATAGGAAAAGGGAGTGAAATCTTTGGTTTTGGTTTGACTAGCGGTCCCTATTCGTGCGTAAAAGATGCATAAAATTTTTAAAAATTATGTTTAAATTATACGAAAAATTGGGCATACATAAAAAATGCATAAATTATGTATAAAGAACTTAGCCTCTTTTACCGAGTAAATTCTTTCTTCCTTCAATATAATTATGATTGAAATTATGCATAAATTTTGTAAAAATTGTGCAAAAATTATGCATAACTTTTGATGCTTAAAAAATATGCATAAAATTTATTTTGTTTTATTTTATTTATTTATTTATTTATTTATTTACTTATTTATTTAAATTTCGGACAAGCAGTCCAGAATCGGACTAATAACATTTAATCTCTTTCAATAAAAATACAAAATAATAAGTACAGAAATAATAATAATTGCCCTGTCTCCATTGGCCAATTAATCGAAGGGTACAATTAATTGTACCACCGGAAATTCTGTATATTTTTGGACTTTTTTTCTTCTGCTACCTCTTTTTTTATTGCTTTGATTATTTTTTCGAACACTAAAAAATAATGAGAACGAGAAAAAAGTGGTAGCAGAAGAAAAACGTCCAAAAATATACAGTATTTTCGGTGGTACAATTAATTGTCCAATGGAGACAGAGCAAATAACATTAATAGTAAAAGTTACATAAATTATTAGAAAAAAAATACAATAAAAATATAAATAAGAAAATTAATAAAATGAACGAAGGCCATGTGGAACGTTTGAGGGCATCCCCAAAAGAAATTAAAAATTATGCAGAAAATTTTCTGTCTCCATTGGCCAATTAATCGAAGGGTACAATTAATTGTACCGCCGGAAATTCTGTACATTTTTGGACTTTTTTCTTCTGCTACCACTTTTTTTTGTTTTCATTTTTATTGTTTGAAAAAATAATCAAAAAAATATAAAAAAAAAGGTAGAAGAAGAAAAAAGTCCAAAAATATACAGTATTTCCGGTGGTACAATTAATTGTACCCTCCAATTAATTGTCCAATGGAGACAGAGCAAATAACATTAATAGTAAAAGTTACATAAAATTAGAAAAAAAATACAATAAAAATTTAAATAATAAAATTAATAAAATAAACGAAGGCAATGCGGAAAGTTTGGGAGCACCCCCAAAAAAATTTAGAAATTATGCACAAAATGTTCTGTCTCCATTGGCTAATTAATCGAAGGGTGCAATTAATTGTACCGCCGGAAATTCTGTATATTTTCGGACTTTTTCTTCTGCTACCACTCTTTTTTTTCGTTTTAATTTTTAGTGTTCGAAAAAATAATAAAAAAAATAAAAAAAAGTGGTAGCAGAAGAAAAAAGTCGAAAAAAATATACAGTATTTTTGGTGGTACAATTAATTGTACCCTCCTATTAGTTGTCCAACGGAGACAGCAAATGATATTAATAGTAAAAATTACATAAATTATTAGAAAAAAATACAATAAAAATATAAATAAGAAAATTAATAAAATGAACGAAGGCCATGTGGAACGTTTGAGGGCATCCCCAAAAGAAATGTAAAAATTATGCACAAAATTTTCTGTCTCCATTGGCCAATTAATCGAAGGGTACAATTAATTGTACCGCCGGAAATTCTGTACATTTTTGGACTTTTTTCTTCTGCTACCACTTTTTTTTGTTTTCATTTTTATTGTTTGAAAAAATAATCAAAAAAATATAAAAAAAATAGGTAGAAGAAGAAAAAAGTCCAAAAATATACAGTATTTCCGGTGGTACAATTAATTGTACCCTCCAATTAATTGTCCAATGGAGACAGAGCAAATAATATTAATAGTAAAATGTACATAAATTATTGGAAAAAAAAATACAATAAAATAAAAATTTAAATAATAAAATTAATAAAATAAACGAAGGCAATGCGGAAAGTTTGGGAGCGCCCCCAAAAAAATTTAGAAATTATGCACAAAATTTTCTGTCTCCATTGGCCAATTAATCGAAGGGTACAATTAATTCTACCGCCGGAAATTCTGTATATTTTCGGACTTTTTCCTTCTGCTACCGTTTTCATTTTAATTTTTAGTGTTCGAAAAAATAATAAAAAAAAAAAAAATAAAAAAAAGTGGTAGAAGAAGAAAAAAGTCCAAAAATATACAGTATTTTTGGTGGTACAATTAATTGTACCCTCCTATTAATTGTCCAACGGCGACATAGCAAATGATATTAATAGTAAAATTTACATAAATTATTAGAAAAAAAATACAATAAAATAAAGATATAAATAAGAAAATAATTAAAATGAACGAATGCAATGCGGAAGGTTTGGGAGCGCCCCCAAAAAAAATGTGGAAATTATGCACAAAATGTTCTGTCTCCATGGGCTAATTAATCGAAGGGTACAATTAATTGCACCACCGGAAAGGCTGTACATTTTTGGACTTTTTTCTTCTCTTACCACTTTTTTTTATTTCTACGATCATTTGTTCGAACACTAAAAATAATGAAAACGAAAAATAAGAGTGGTAGCAGAAGAAAAAAGTTAAAAACAATACATCATTTTCCGTGATGCAGTTTTGCATTTGCATGTACCCTTTGATCATTGATTAATTGGCCAATGGAGACAGGACAAAAGTCAAGAAAAATTGGAAAAAAATTAGGAAAATCAAGAAAAAATTCTGGGAAAAGTGAAAAAAAATTTAAAAAATATAGATGAGAATCAATTGAATAATTTTTAAAGGAACGCAGATTCGGATGCCGGTTCCGAATATTTTTGATTCCATTACTGAGATACCGATTCCGACAAAAACGTTTCACTTTTTGAACTGAAAATTCCAACTTTTTGTAGTACCTTTTCATTGCAAAGGGGTTGCGGCGGAAATTTACCACAACTAATTTTACAAGCAGTTATGCTAACATAGGAACTTTCCGTTTCAAATAAACTTTTACAATTTAATTTGGAGAAGGAAAAAAAAAAAACCCGAAATTTTACGGAAATAAAAATCCGAGTTGGAACTCTGAAAATAAATCATCATTTATCGCGCGTAAAAAAACAAGAGCCTATAATTACTTATTCGGAAAAAAAAAGAAAAAAAAAATTAAAAGTTAATACACGTTGAAAAATTTGTGTTGATATAACCCGTTTCGGTTTTTAGCCGTCAGTATGATACATCTCAATTTGATTCAGAAACCGAAGGTAAGCCGGTTAATTAAATGTTCAACATTAAAGAATTAGTCGAATCCTACGAGGCCCCGCTCGAATTAACAGTCGAAATGGGGATTTTAAAATGATTTCACCGCGTTCGGACTTTAATAAATCACATTCACGCGCAATCGCCAAACGAGGATTGTTAGGATTTCATTGTGATAATTACGTCTGGGAAGATTGTTAAAAAGAGCATGCGCATCCAGATTGATTATGGTTTGTCTTAATGCGCTTTGCTCTAAAGGTCGCCTCAATTCTCTCCACTGGCTTTTTTTTATCATTTATCTTATCCCCGTGAATTTTTTTTTTTTTTAATCATTATCTTTTTGCCTATTTACGGCCTGTTTTCAAATTTGGACATAACATTCCTCTCGCCGAGAATCATGTTCATTTTTTTTTTCTTTTTCTTCTTCATCTCTTTATTATCATTATAAACAAAGGATCTCTTTTTAGAGTTTTTTTTTCAATCGTCACAAAAAAAAATCGAAACGCAGGGGCGGATCCCTATTTAAGACGATGGTATCTGTAATTCATAAATTTTGTTTTATAAAAAAATTAAAAAAAAAAAAAAATGAATGTGGGTTTAGTATGGGGCCGGCGTATGGGCCTCCGAACGAGAACTCTCATAATTCAAATCATCGCGTCCCCATGTGAAATTTACATAAAACGTCGAAAAGAATGCGGAGAAATTTGCATAACGGAGTGTTAAATAATAAATAAACAAGGAAAATAATAGGACAAAGCGTGTACCTTGAAGCCGGTGGCACAAAGCTACCTATTATGCTCTATTTTGCATTCACCGAGTCCCCCTATGATGCATGTACAATGCACTTTCATAATTTTAAACTGTCGGGTACCTGTAAATAACAAACAAAATAAAAACAAACGCTTCGTTTTTTTTATGGTCTAGCCTCGTTCACACGATATTTTTAACTACGATAATCTATGACTGTGCCGAAGACAGGGCCGTAGCCGATTTTTATTTTTATTTGGTTATTCGGTTTTTATATTTTTTATTTCATTTTTATTTATTTTATTAATTAATTTTTTTTTTTTTTTATATCGACGTCCAGCATATTGTACAGATGTAAAAGTTATTAAGCCGGTGTTGATGGAAGGTGATTAAGCAGTTTGTTGTAATTTAGCTGTTTGGAAGGGAAGTTAACAGTGGCGTGACTTGTTGTGGTGACTGGAATTTTTTGGAAGCAGTTATTTTTTGTGTAACGAATAAAATTAGGGCAGGGGTGATTGTGGGGGTGGGGTTCAAAAACTTAAACACCTTCATTTTTTAAAAAATAAAAGCAGCCGTTTTGACCAAATTGTAAACAGGGATGCAAAGCTGATGCAATTTTTGTTGTTATCGGCATCTCGGCATCGGGCACCGAAATTGGATTCATAATTATTTAAGGCAAATATTCTATAGAATAGCAAAAGAATTCGAATCGGAAAATATTTTGACTTTTTTTTTTCTGCATTGGCATGCAGATGCCAGTACCGAATAATTTTTTTTATAAGAATTGGCATCAGCTTCGGCATTGGCATCTTCTACCGATTTTTGCCGATGCTGATGCCAACGCCAAATAATTACTTAATGTTAATTGGCATCGGCTTCGGCATCGGCAAATTCGGCCGATGCCGATGCAGATGCCAATGCCAAGTAATTTTTTAATATTAGTTGGCATCAGCTTCGGCATCGGCATCGGCATCTTCAACTACCAATTTTTTCTGATGCAGATGCCAATGCCGAATTATTTTTTAATATTAGTTGGCATCAGCTTCGGCATCGGCATCTTTATCTACCAATTTTTTCCGATGCAGATGCCAATGCCGAATTATTTTTTAATATTAATTGGCATCAGCTTCGGCATCGGCATCTTTATCTACCAATTTTTTCCGATGCAGATGCCAATGCCGAATAATTATTTAATGTTAATTGGCATCAGCTTCGGCATCGGCATCTTTATCTACCAATTTTTTCCGATGCAGAGGCCAATGCCGAATTATTTTTTAATATTAATTGGCATCAGCTTCGGCATCGGCATCTTCATCTACCAATTTTGAAAAATCAGTTACGGAATCGAAATGGAAATCGGCTGTGTAATTTTTTAAAAAATTTCCGGCCGCGTCCGGCACCGGTATCGGCTTTGCATCCCTGAAAAAAGGTAACCTTTTTCCAGGGCTCCTGCTCAGGTGCCAGTTTTTTATTTTATTTTTTTATTTTATTTTATTTATTTATTTATTTATTTATTTATTTAAAAGCTAATACAACAGTAAGAGATTACCAAAAGCAGTATTGAGATTACCGAAAACATTGCGATTGGCAATTTTTATTTTTCAGCTAAGTAGCTGAAAACTGGTAGCATTGCCAACGAAATCTCAAAAAGTTAATCTTTTTTTCGGGGGAAGTATTTTGCTTCTGCAGATTTATTATTACCTTATTTTAATTTGTTTCTCTCTTTTTATTTTCAGGTAAGCCTTACATCCGTGTTTTACGTTTTTATGGAGCAGTCAATTCACCGACTGTAACCTTCGCGTAAGTAAACGAAAAAAGCTGTGGTAGATACAAAAACCCTTGAGGCTTCGTCGGAGATCGCAGAAACTGCCACGCACCAAAAAAAAAGACTAAGCAATTAATTGGTGCAAAAGATAATTTAAATTTGAACAATAAGATAAATTATATGAAGAAGCAATTACCGAGGACCATTTTCCACCGAATTCCTAATCGAATCTCTTTTTTTGCTTTTTTTCCACCCGTAGAACCTTTGTTTCATCACGACCAATGAATTCGAGTTCCAATTTTTTTATCCGGCAAGGGACAGGGATAACCGGATTTCAGGAATATAAACGAACGATTTCCTTATTCGCTTTATAGATAAACGGAGCAATATTCTTGGACTATCTTTTTTTTTTTTTTCTAAAGTTCTAAAAACGAAAGGCAATAAATAATATTTCGGAACAGAAACTACATCCGGCGGTTTTGTTGACAACAGCTGGCAAACATTTCATAACTTTGACTCCCCGGTAAATATCGACATCACTTGGGTGTAAAATAAAAAAAACGGAATCGGGCGGGAGGAGAAAAAGCTTTCTCCAAAGTAAAAAAAAATATATATACTTCGTTTTCTGAATCATTTAGCCTCAAGTTGACTGCAATCACTCATTGCCTTCTTCCCACCCCACGGCAGGAAAAAGAAACAATTTTTTTCTTTTCTTAAATGAATCGTTTATAATTTTCGGTTTAGAACCGCAAAAAGGAATTCTTTCCAATATTCCAACGACCGTTAGCCTTGCCCCATAAACATTTATCTCCGGAGCAAAAGAGCCAAGAGATAGTCGAAACGAGTGCCAAATGAGAATTAAAATGTGACATGACGTATGGAAGAGTCCTGATCTCTCGGGCAAAGATCAAAAAAGCTCCTGCACTTTGCCACGTTTAAACTATTTAAACGGGATTAAATTGCTATTTTTATACGCGATTCCATACACAAAAAAGTAGGGTTTCGATGATTTTTTTTTTAAAATGATTTTTGAGCTTTTGGAATTTTTTTTTTATTGATTATTCGAATCTACAGATTTTGGTAAGGGATGCGGTTTTTTAGACTGAATCATTCAAAGTATTTATTTATTTACTTACTTATTTATTTTTATTAATTAATTAATTAATTAATTAAATTAGATATTAAATAAATAAATAAATAACTTAATTAATTAATCATTTTTTTTTTTTTGACAAAGACGTTTGACGTGTTAAACGTAGTCCCTGACTCTGTCCCCTTTTTCGTGCAATCGATTTTTAGAAATTTTGTGCTTCTAGGATTTATTACTATCGGCTTTGCATTATATTGCATTACCTTTGCGTCACGTGTATCTTGCATTGCCTTGGCTATACATTAGGGTGGGCCGAAAAAAGCGAATTTTTGAATTTGAAAACGCCTGATATGGGAATCGATGCCTTTTTATAATACTTTTAACCCCAATTTTTTTCAGATTTTTTGAAGGTCATCTTGAGGTCGCGCAATGACCTTGAAGTTTTTGAAAAGCCCATATAAGGGCAAAAAATAAGAATTTTTTTTTTTGCTAAAAAAAGTATCGCTCCCTATCGGAAATTTTGTGTAGATTACGAATATGAAGTCCAAAATTCATTTTTGTGTACAGTTTTTAAGGTAAAAGAAAAAGCAGCCTAAAGCATTTTCAGTGTATAAAAAATAGGCGTAAAGCTCAAAAGCAGAACTCTTAAAATGATTTCGGACTTCATATTCGTAATCTACGCAAAATTCCCGATAGGAAGCGATACTTTTTTCAGCAAAAAAAAATTCTTATTTTTTGCCCTTAAATGGGCTTTTCAAAAACTTCAAGGTCATTGCGCGACCTCAAGATGACCTTCAAAAAATCTGAAAAAAATTGGGGTTAAAAGTATTATAAAAAGGCATCGATTCCCATATCAGGCGTTTTCAAATTCAAAAATTCGCTTTTTTCGGCCCACCCTACTATACATGCATTTTGCATTACTTTTGCATCAGATGCATTTCGCATTGCCTTTTGTATCATATGTATCTTGCATTACCTTTGCATTACATGCATTTTGCATTTCTTTTGTACAGGTGCATTTTGCATTACCTTTGCATTACATGAATTTTGCATTACTTTTGTACAGGTGCATTTTGCATTACCTTACCTTTGCCTCACATTCATTTTGCGTTACCTTTGCATCAGATGTATTTTGCATTACTTTGGCATCAGACGCATTTTGCATTACCTTTGCAACAGATGCATTTTGCATTACCTTTGCATCACATGTATCTTGCATTGTTTGCGTCATATATCTTGCATCACCTTTGCATTGCATGCATTTTGCATTACCTTTGTATCAGATACATTTTGCATTACCTTTGCCTCAGATTCATTTTGCGTTACCATTGCATCAGATGCATTTTTATTACTTTTGCATCAGATGCATTTTTATTACTTTTTCATCTGACGCATTTTTATTACTTTTTCATCTGACGCATTTTGCATTACCTGTGCATCAGATGCACTTTGCATTACCTTTGCATCAGATGCACTTTGCATTACCTTTGCGTCAAATGCATTTTGCACTATCTTTGCATCAGATACATTTGGCATTATCCTTGCATCAGATGTATTTTGCATAACCAAGTTCTGGCCTTGTAATTATTTCATAAGCTGCATTATCACTGCATTTTTTTCATTGATTTCATTTTTGCATTAAGATGGACACTTTTTTTTTTCTTTTCTTTTTTTTGAAGTTAGTGACCCCTTGACTCGAACACGGGGTATTTTAGACCGAAGCAGAACAATGTTTACTTAAAAATGTTATGATTTTATTTTTGCCCTGTCTTGTTTTTACCCCGCTGCCCCATACATACACTGCATTCGGGTGTTTGAAAGGAAAGTCGGATGGCGCCAAATGGGATTTTAAATGGAGACATATAAAAATTACGGTAGACGTGCCTTTTTCCGAAAGTAGTTGTTATTTTCTCCTTCTGGGTTTAGTCTCTTTCTGCCTCCCAGATCTAACTTTTCCGGTGTCAAGTTGAATGTTTGAAGAATAATGACATTTTTTTCGAATTTAACGCCACGTAAAAAGGAAAAAAAAAAATGATATTTTTTTTTCAGGTCTGAAACGGGCCCTGACTGTAATTTTAAATAAACAAACCTTTATAATTTTCTGCTTTTCGAATATTCGTTGGTTGCGTCACCCCTTTAAAAAAACAAAAAAAAAAAAAAAAACAAATCTTAACTTGATAATGACACGGCGCTAGTGAATAAGTAATGACTCGAAGGAAATATTTCACCTTCGTATTGAATTTAAATAAACGAATCGGATACTATTACCATAAACTTTTTTTTTTCTTTTTCGAATCGAGGAAAAATCAATTTCCGAGAATCCGGTGCGGCACAGGAAGTTCGATTGAGGGAAGGGGAGAGAAAATATTCCAAAATGTCAACAAAACATCGGAAACGTATTTGCTTAGCACTTAGCAGAAACCTGAAAAAGACAAACAATAAATGGAAGGACAAATAATAACGTCAGCATGTCACTTCGCCGACATAAAAGCGCATTTTATTTAAATACCGTATATACCCCGTGTATATGTAACCCAATATTTATTCACAAGGTTGTCAACATTTTTATAGGTACCGTAAATGGGGATTTTTTTTTGTAGAATGTGGTCGAGTTATGACCACACCAAGGTAAAATAACTGGGCCGTCATTTTATTTTTTTTATTTTTTAAATAAATGCTTTGATCTCAGGATAAGGGATCAGAAATTGAAATCTTGTAAAGCTTCGTGTCGTTTTTTTTTTTTTTTTTTATTCGTAGCAGAGGATTTACACCGTGCTTGATCTTGCGTTGTTTGAATTTCTTGATGTGGAACATCTTTTGACATTTTTTTTTCCTTCAAAGGCTACAAGATTTCTTGAATGGATTTTTCATTTTTTTTTTTTCTTGACGGAAAATATTTTTTGTATGGGAGTGGCTGATTTCTCTTGGCCGAAGTGGCTGGTCCTGAGCAAATTTTAAGATTAGGAGTTTGATCCTGCATTATTTTTATGTTAAGCTTAGGGAGGATTTATTGTACCCTGGTTGATAAAACGGAACTAAGCTGGAAAGTTAGCCCAAAAATTTTTTTATTGCAAAACTGTCATTTTCGGATTTGCATCCCTGACGACATAATGTCTGACTATTCGGAAAAATTTTTTCGATGCTTGTATTTAGCGGTAAACTTTAAAAAAAATTACATCAAGTTTAAATCAGCTAATTTTTTTCTAATGGCAGGCGGCATAACAAAACCTCGCCTCTTAAAGGTGTTTTGTCCCCTCTTAAAAAGTGTTTTGTCGCCTCTTTAAGATTGTTTGTCCACTCTTTAAGGTGACAATTTTTTTTCCCTCTTAAAAGGGCAACTGGCATAAAAAGCCTCGCCCCTTAAAAATGTTTTGTTGCCTCTTAAAAGGTGTTTTGTCACCTCTTAAAAGATTGTTTGTCCTCTCTTAAAGGTGACAATCTTTTTCCCTCTTAAAAGGGCAACTGACATAAGAAAGCCTCGCCTCTTAAAGATGTTTTGTGTCCTCTTAAAAGGTGTTTTGTCACCTCTTAAAGATCGTCTGTCCTCTCTTGAAGGTGACAATTTTTTTCCCTCTTAAAAGGGCAACTGGCATAAGAAAGCCTCGCCTCTTAAAAATGTTTTGTTGCCTCTTAAAAGGTGTTTTGTCACCTCAAAGATGTTTTGTCACCTCTTAAAGACTTTCCCCTCTTAAAGGTGAAAATTTGTTTGTCACCTCTTAAAAGGTATAATGGCAAGTGGCATAAGAAAGCCTCACCTGTTAAAGGTGTTTTTTCGACTCTTGAAACGTGTTTTGTCACCTCTTAAAGATGTTTTGTTCCCCCTCAAAGGTGACATTTTTTCCCCTCTTAAAGGTGAAAATTTGTTTGTCACCACTTAAAAGGTGTAGTGGCAAGTGGCATAAGAAAGCCTCGCCTCTTAAAGGTGTTTTGTCCACTCTTGAAAAGTCTTTTTTCACCTCTTAAAGATGTTTTGTTCCCTCTTAAAAAGTGTTTTGTCACCTCTTAAAGATTGTTTGTCCCCTCTTGAAGATGACAATTTGTTTGTCACCTCTTAAAAGCCGTAAAGGCAAGTGGCATAAGAAAACCTCGCCTCTTAAAGGTGTTTTGTCACCTCTTAAAGGTGTTTTGTCTACTCTTATAGGTGACAATTTTTTTCGTCGGCTCTTATGGGTGTTTTGTTCCCTCTTAAAAGGTGTAATGGCAGGCGGCATAAGAAAACCTCGCCTCTTAAAGAAAGTGACAATTTTTTTCATTTTTCTTAATATTTGGACCAAAAAGAAAGCAAATCTTATGCGGCATAAAATTTTTGGTAAAATGAGCCGCCCTAGAAAAAGAAAGTAGGAGTCGTTTTTTAAAACTATGGCTATCGATGAGGAAAGTATTTGTCCACCTTTTTTTAAAACCAGTCCGCGCCAATCTCAATTATCATGAAATATCAATCTGCATAGTAGCACCTTTTCAATTTTCCAACTTTTGCCATTTAAGACGATATTTAAATCATTCTTTTTCTCATTCCTTCCAACCTAAAGAGATCAACTTTTCCTTGTTGATTTTAATACGTAACGAACCGATATTTATGAATGTATTACAAAACGGTGATTATAGATCACAGCATCCCACGCACCCCATTATCACAAAAAGAAACATAGCATTATAAAAAAAAAAAGTACGTGGGTACCTGTTTGGTGACACTAATCGCCTGTAACGGTAGCATTCAGGGGTTTACGACGAAATAATCTTCTTGGCAACTATAAAACAAAACAAAACTGAAATGAAAGAAATGATAATGGGGAATTTCGACGACGAAATCAAAAAAAGAAAAAAAAAATTAAAATATTAAAAAGGAGATAAGTTAATAACTTCTCTCGTTTAAGGATTTAATAAGCTTGAGAGCATTTTCTCCATTTTAATGGGTGAAAACCCGGGGAATATCCCATTGAACTCATTTTTTTTTCTTTTTTTTTCTCCCTCCTCGTTCTTTTCAAAAAAGAATTTTTAATTAATGAAACGTGACGTCAGATTCTAGTGCTCAATTAAAAATGCATTTAAACTCGTCTCCTGACCCAGTTCGTCAACAAACACACAAAAAAAAAAAAAAAAAAAAGTGTGAAGAGAGGGAAGTGAGAAAAAAAAATGAAAAGCTTCAGGGATTTGAAAAGAAAATATTTAATTCATTGAAAGTGGGCAGATTACCGGTCCGCCAAGAAATTAGTCGTCGACGACAAAGCCCTTTTCAAGACGTAAAGACAAAAGGATCTCCGAATGAAACAATAAATTAAAAGGGGATTTCTCCTAAAGAAAATGGGGAAGAAAAGCTCAGTTTGAACATGGAAAAGTCATTTCGGTAGATGATAATTCTCACCGATTGCGATCGATATCATCTTTTTTTTTTCTTTCGAGGAAAAAAAAAAAAAAGGAAATGAGGGGATAAAGTTTTGGGCTTAAAGGCAAACATAGCTGACCCAGTGAAAAGTAAATGAAGTAAAAAGAAGAACAAACTTCCTTTTAGGCTGTTATGTTTGAGTTTTACATTTGCTCTTAATAGTTTGCTACAAAAAACCAGAGGAAAACAGAGATTTATTTTTTTATTTTAAAAAATTTCGCGAATTTGCTATCATAACAAAATCCAACGAGGTGACACTTCCCTCAACATTTTTAACACTTCGCGACAAGTTTTAACATGCTTAACACTTTGTGGCAGGTGTTAACATGTTTACCTCTGCGACAAGTTTTAACATGTTTTGCGAAATGTTTAACCCTTTGCGACAAGTTTTAACATGTTCAACGCTTTGCGACCATTTTAACTTGTTTAACAGTGCGACATGTGTTAACACTTCGCGACAAGTTTTGCGAAAAATTTTTCATAACTCTAATCATCGCCAATTGGACCTACTTCGAAATTAATTGCCTTGATGAATTCCGCTCCCAAAAAAAACTCGAGAGTACACGTTAATCGTTGAACAATGAGGGCAAAACCGAGGAGGAGGAAAACTTGTCAGCTCTGGGATTAAATTTACGAGATTACTGTATTAGTTAAATTAGAAAGATGAATGTAGCAAAGCATAAATCTGTCACGAGAAAGTTTGCCGTCAGCAGAAAACGCAAAATTGTGTCATATCCTGGGGATATCGCCTGCAGGGGGTTTTCACTCTCCGGCCCGTTTCACTCATGACCAAGTAAGGAGGGAAAAACCGATCATCGTAAACCCTCACATCAGACCTTTTCTTTTTAAGACGACGGTAATCCAAAAACTAATATATCAGAATTCCCACCGTGCTGGAAATATTTTCATGTTGAGTGGAAACACTCAAGGTATATTACGCCCATCAGAAAAAAAAAAAAAATAACTCATTCAATTAAACCTTATTCAGGATGGATTTATTTGACAATTGAATAAGTAATTCAATCGAGATTATAATCACGTGGGTATTGATGTATACTCTAATGTCCACTAATTATACTCATTTTTTTTTTTTTTACTTAATCGTGTCACGGTGCGATTATACTCATCTCATTGACCCGGTGACTCGTTTTATAACATTTTTTTAACATTTTTAAATGATTTAAATCTTAAGACCCTAAAAATTTTAGTTGGTGGACATGTCGGCAAGAAAGAGGTAGCGAAGAACGCGTTGGGTAGATATGAAAGGTAGGGACGTTTTGGGCTGAAATATTGTATTCTTTGGAGAATATTTCAGCAAATCATTGAGACAAACACTGATACGTGTCAAACTTGGTATGTATAACATGTTGAAACAAGTTCATATGTATAACATGTTAAAACCTATTTGATATGTATAACATGTCATATGTATTCGATATGTTTAACATGTTAAAATGTACTTGATATGTATAACATGTTAAAACGAATTTGATATGTATAACATGTGAAATGCATTTAATATTATAACATGTCAAATGTATTCGATATTTATAACATCTTCAAATGTACTTGATTAAAGGTATAACATGTTAAAATTTATTTAATATATATAACATGTTAAAATGTACTATTTATACTCATGGCAGTTCGGCTCAGATTAGAAGGATTAAAGATTTCTATAAACTCGCAACTTATTAATGCACTGCGAAGTTATAATTATTTTCAAAATAATCAAAGACATGCATGTTATGTTGTTTGGTATATTTCCATTTACAATTATAATATTCTAAGGGAGTTTTTAATAATTTTTCGTCGTTTGATTTGATTGAAATATCGAGAGATATTTTTAAAAAATCAATTCTCAATGGAGAAATCGTTAGAAATGCTATTCTGGATTTATTATTTATTGTATGTTGTTTTTAATGTTCTTTCTTTTTTTTTCATTTTCAGGTAAGAGTTTTAACATCAATTTTCCCGTCGAAATTCCATATATGTAAGTAAACTAGTAAAAAGATCGCAGAAATGGAACTGGAGGAAGGAGGGAATTAAAATTATAAATTTAAACCTCATAGGATGTTGAGCAGAGCACCCAGGGAAATTTTGAAAAGTTGACACCTATGATTTTTGTGGTCCGCAACTTTAATGTAAGAGGTTTAACATGTCTATATTAAGGGTGAACTTTGCCCCGAAGGCTGTGGGGGGTTAATCAAAATATTAATAGCAGAATACTTGCAATTTTCCTATTGGTTTGCGTCTGGGCCTCAAAGGGAATGGTTTTGCCCCATGCCTCTTACTTTCCTTTTTCTGGCTACTACCAAAATTATGATTCCTGCAGAAGTCGTCTTCTTATGTTTAGTCTCCCTCCAACGATCAATAATTTTTCAAAACCAACATGGTTTCAGCCATAAACCGTGTCCCCGCTGTTACATGAGCATTTTTTTTTTTATCATTGTCATCCTGTCTGAAAAAAAATAAAAAATAAAGAAATAAACGATGATTGCGCAGAGTTAGTATTAGCTTTTGCGTCCCTTACGGTATTTAATGTCATTTCGCGTTATACTCAAGAGGATATGATTGACTTGAAGTTATCGAGGCAACAATAGAACGAAATTATGATCTTTTCAAATCGCTCAGTCGTGGAAAGTTTTGAGAGATTTTTTTTTTTTTTAAATACGCCCGGAGAGTTCCTTCATGTACAGGGTACCTAGAAAATTAGGTCCCTTAAGTTGGTTCTTTTTAAGAGTGGAATTTTCGAGTGGGAAGTTGTGCGTGATTTATAAACAAAAATGAGATTTACTTTAAATACTTCAAAAGAAAAAAAAATTATTGATGGTAATAATATTTTTATCAAGCGGGTAGAATAGGGAAACGTTAGAATAAAAATTTGAAATACGATTTTTTTTTCAGCTAAAGCCACCTCTTACCCTTTCTGTATCTGGGCGAGTTATTTGTTCCACTTTTTTTTTTTACTCTTCATATTGAATACTCCCGGTTTTGGCAGAGAGTTTATTTTCACTTCAATGAACTTCAAAAATGAATATATTACTAAATAAAAGGGGAGGAAGAAAGAAAGAAAGAGAAAAAAAGGCGATGGAGCAGAATGGCTCTTGCCCAAGAAAAGAAAAAAAGAAGCGTTGCTATTCGAATTTAAACAATCGAAAAAAAAAAAAAATCCCACAAAAAAGAAATAATCGATGACATTTTAAAGACCGGAAAGGAGTTATTGCATCATTTTCTTTTCTTCCCCGCTTGGCTTTTTTGTGTTACGTTTTCTCCCAGTTTCGGAAAAAAAAATATATATGTTATTGGTAATGCCCGAATTTAAGCGATTCTACGATTTCGATTCTTTATCGTAGGTCATTAGCCATGTTAATAATACCAACAACCAATTATTAACCACCAGTGTGATTGGTAAAGACCAACTACGAGCGATCAGTTACCAATTAACAACTACCAGCTAACAGCTAAATTACCAATTTTTAGCTAACGATTATTAAGTAACAGCTACCAACTACCAGCTAACAATTCCTAACCAATAGCTACCAATTACAAATCACCAGCTAACAATTCCTAACTAACAGCTAACAGTTACCGACTATCAGCTATCAACAACTACCTAGCGATCAGTTACTAACTACCAACCAACAGCTACCAGTTACCAACTAACAGCAACCAATTACCAATTACCAGCTAACGATTCCTAACCAATAGCTACCAATTACCAGCTAACAATTCCTAACCAATAGCTACCAATTACCAATTAACGACTACCAGCTATCAGTTACCAACTATCAGCTAACAGTTACCGACTACCAGCTATTATTTACCAACTACCTAGCGATAAATTACCTGCTACCAGCTATCAATTAGGGATGGACGACAACACAAGATTTCTTGTGTTGTGTTGTGGTTTTGCGTTGAAAACAAATGAAAAACAAGATCTTGCCTTGGCTTGAGAATTGTTCAAGATTTTCCTATATTTTCTGATTATATGTGAAACATAACGTTTTACCATGCAAAACGTTTTGGAAAATGTCATGTTTGCAATATGATTTGATGTAAATTGGACAATTACCTTGGCAATGGACACAATTCCTTTCGCCAAATAATTATATGGCTTTGTTTATATTTTTTTGTTTACTTTTTTCTTCACCGCCATTACAAAAAAAGTGAGAGAAGAAAAAAATATTAACTTAGAGCTTCACTGCCTTATGTTGCAAGATCTTGAGCAATACACAAGAACTAAACAAGACCGTCTTGTGCTTGTGTTGTCTTGTGTTGTGTCCATCCCTACTATCAATTACCAATTACCAACTACCAGCTATCAATTACCAACACCCAGCGATCAATTACTGACTACCAGCTAGTAGTTACGAACTAAAAACTGTCAATTACCAATTACCAGCTAACAATGCCTAACTAACAGCTAACAATTACCGACTACCAGCTATAAATTACCAACTACCTAGCGATCAATTACTAACTACCAACTATCGGCTACCAATTACCAACTAACAGGTAACAATTACCAACTACCAGCTAACACTTACCGACTAACAACTACCAATAACAGTTAACAATTCCTAACCAACAGCTACCAATTACCAATTAACGACTACGAGGTAACAGTTTACCGACTACCAGCTATTATTTACCAACTACCTAGCGATAAATGACTAGCTACCAGCTATCAATTACCAATTATCAACTACCAGCGAACAATTCCTAACTAATAGCTAACAGTTACCGACTACCAGCTATTAGTTACCAACCACCAGCGATCAATTACCAACTACTAGCTATTCATTACCAATTATTAACAATTACTAACTACCAATTACCAACTAACAACTGCTAATTGCCAATCACCAGCTAACAATTCCTAACTAACAGCTAACAGTTACCGACTATCAGCTCTCAATTACCAACCACCAGCGATCAATTACCACTTACCAGCTAACAATTGCCAACTAACAGCTGCTAGTTACCAACTATTAACTACCAACTACCAATTACCCGCTAATAATTCCTAACTATCAGCTACCAATTACCCTATACCAATTACCAATTATTACCTACAAATGCTTTGGTAATTTTAGTACAGTAGTCCTCCTCAATCTTTTACCTGAACAAGGCGATGTAACATTTCCTATTTTGAAACGAGACTTTGGCAAACGAAAAAGCAGCAAGTCGATCCCAACAAGACGATAAGGTTGAGCAATAATCGTTTGGCCTGGCCAAATCTGTCCGGGAATTTATCATCTTGTTGGGATTATTAACCAGTGCGAACTTGTACGAATTTCAAAATTTGGTGGAATTACCTCATTTCTGGCAATTACCAAAATATGCGAGATGCTATTTCTTTGGTCTTTTCCAAGGCAACCTAGCAAATTTTTTTTTTGCATTCGTATAATTGCCTTACTTAAAGGGATTGCCGGCAACATATATACGTAATATGTCTCAAAGTCCCTTTATACGAACAAAGAGATAAAGAGCAAAATATTCCCCCGGTAGTTTATTAATTCAAGAGCTTTGAATTCAAAATAGATCTTTTCATCAATCTCTATTCATGGACCCGAAATTTCCGGGGCGAGGAAGGGGAAGGCGACAAGGAAAAGCCCGGGGTACGGGGGGGAAAGGGAAGAAAGGGATTTTTCTTGTTATTTCTATTTAACTTTAAACTTGGGCGAGAAACCGAAAAACTCCTTCTCATTTTCTAATGACTATAAATGAAACTTTACGACCTTCGTAAACCGTAACATAACACATTCGATATCCCCCTCCCTCGACGGCCTTTACTAACAAAAAAAAAAACACAAATTGAACCGAAAATTTACATAGCAAAGTAATAAATTTTGAAACCGTTTGCAATATTAAAATCGATTAAATTGAAAAATGAAATAAACCGAGAGGAAAAAGGTTGGTTGTTTCCTTGTGACGCGGAAAACGAAAACCGACCTATTAAACATTATGGATATTTATATTTTCCTCGGGAGTCAAAAGGTTACAACTGGTGTTGTTGTTCAATTTAATTTTATCGTAAATCACATTGTTTGATTAAGTTAGGTTAAAAGGGAGAAAAAAAAAAAAAAAAAAAAAGAGGTGAAGGCGGGACGGGGTGGAAAAACAGGAAAAAAAAAAGATGCGCTTGCGTTGGTTATTTTAATAAAGGCAATTAACTTTTTTTAAGGTTAATGCGGTTAAAGGATAATACGATATACAATAGGAATTTTTGCCTTTTATCCCTGGGAAATGGAAAAGGAAAAAAAGAAAAGGAAAAAAATAAAAAAGTTAGTCGGGATGAGGATTATCAGGTTTTAACGGGCGTGGAGAAAAGGTAGAGAGAAAAAGACTTTCCTTTTTTTTTTCAGAATCCGATTTTAACTTGATTGGTTTAGATCAGGTGCTTTCGGTAAATCCCGTCATGGGATTAGTTAGATTCCGATAGTGGCGTCGTAAACTCGGCTATAATGCATCCCCGTAATACTCTCATTTCCCAGCTAAGGGAAGAAGCTGCAATTTATTTCCCTGAGAAAGGAAGTAGAAAATTAGGAGCGAACTTTTTCCAGGATCGTGTCGGTTGCGTTTAAACAAAAATGCGGGATTAAGCCTTTTGGATCGGTGAAATGGCGTGAGGAATGAAAGCTGATGTCGCTGTTGCAGCAGTGTAGTAGGGCTGTTTGATATCAGCTTTTTTTGAGACGAGACTACGGATGCACACAACAAATTTCAACAAAATTTCGAGTGCTCAGATTTTGGTTGTGGACCTGTAAGACTCAAAGGATTCAAAATCTAAAATTTCAGTTGACCTGCCTAGTATAGAATTTAAAAGAAATGTACATTTATTATTTGAACACAAAAATTAGAAAACAGCAAGAAACGAACACCGGGAAAAAAAATAAATGGCCAAAACTCATTCCCAAGTCTGTGTGAAACTTAAAAAGAAGATGAAGGTGTCAAAAGCTTCGATATTTTGTGCAATTAAAAACCTGCTGCCCGTGCCCCAAAATTCAAAATGGCGAACATTATATGGAAGCCGAGATTTTTAATTATGAATGAAATTTTATGAATATTTATTTTTAGGTATTTTTGTGGCTGCTGATTTCATATCTGGGATAATTATTTTAAAATTCAAGATGGCGGACTTAGTACGACGACAAATTTAAAAAAAAGTTAAAGTTGTTAAATTATCATGAAGGTTTGTACTAAGGCGTTTCCGAGGTCGCTGATCTCGAATCCATGAACCTTTTTTCTGAATTGCGAACATACAACGAGTGAATTAATTATTTTCGATTTATTGAGTCCCTTAACAACATTTTAGAAAACTATTTGCGGATTCGAGATAGCGACCTCGAAAACCCCTTAGTAAAAATTTTCATGAAAATTTAACAACTTTAACTTTTTATTACATTTGTCGCCGTACTGTGCGCTGTAGCAAAGTTTTTACTATAGTTAAGGGCACCCAAAGTCGGTTTGATTTTTTTTTAAAACCTCAAAATTAAATTTAACTTGAGTTTATAGTAAAAATCTGTCCCAAGATTTAAATCACTCCTTCGAAAAATACAGAAGAAAACATTCCGAACTTGTAAACTGCATTCAACTTTTAATTTACTTGTTCCGGTCAGAGCCGTTATATATCACCCGAATTCGTTGACCAACTGAAGGAACGGAAAAGTGAAGGCAAAGAGAAAAAAAAAAAAGTTTTACGAAACTTTTGGGAAACTGTCACGGAAACCGGGACGCTAAAGAAAATAACGAGTAAGAATTTTTTCCGTTTTCCTCTCTAATCCCACAACATACGGTATGTTTTAAAAAAATAAATAAGGAGAAACACTTTCACGGTGACGATTCTCAAAAGCCAGCTAATTAAAATGATATTAGAGATTCATTTAATGGGCGAGTCAAACTTCATTTTTTTCCCTTTCTTCAGTTTTTTTTTTTTTGCTTCTAAGGTTCCAGGTCTTGGGAGTTTAAGATGGAGCAGAATGCGAAATGAGAGTTTATTTTCCATGTTTTTGTTCCCTTGATAATTTTTCTCCGGGAATTCCGCCAACTTACGCATATTGCATATTTTTACGCTTTTTCTTTTCTTTTTTGTATTTTATGCTCCTTACAGAACATGACATCACATTTCATTTTTTTTTCTCTCCTTCACTTCAAAAACCGTGAATATATCAACAATTTTTTTTTTCTTCTTGCTTTTTATGGGATCTTCGGTAGGTTCAAGACAAAGGTTGGTTCTGCTTTACTCCAAACAGTAGACGCAGATTTTTTTCCTTTAAAATAAGCCAAACGCAGGATACTCTTTTGCACGAAAAAAAAAGTTCGGTTCCTGTTATTGAATGTTAAGTTGGGTCTTGTGACGTCTGAACATTTGAGTTGGTAATACTAAAAATTAGGTAATTATTACTAAGCGTTGGTAGTCATTACGAGCACCTTGTAATAATAACTAAATTTTCGAATTTTAGACGTCACATGACCCAACTCAACATTGAGTAGCAGGAATGAAACTTTTTTCTCCGTGTGGTTCAAATATATTTCTAAAAGCCATTTGGCTTTTAAAAATATATTTAAACCACACGGAGAAAAAAGTTACTATTACTTGGGCGTTATAACAAGTCTTTTCCCCGAATGATGTTACAAATCAGGTACAATATCAGATACGTCTATATAGCCTGACCCGCCATCGTTGTTTACAAATCTCAACGACCAATCAAAAAGCATCTCGCGTACAAGTAGCGCTTACGGTGGTAGAAAGGAAGAACCTAATTTTCGCGTAGTTAAGCGAGACAAAATCTCCCACGTATAAGGGATAGGAGTTTCCAGACTTGTCTATTCGGCCGTGGTGGTCACCCATCCACCAGCTGGCCGTTCTCAATGCTGCTTAACTTCATCACTTGATCACGTTGCCGCTAGACGGATCGAGTCACCATTCCGACTCCTCTAATGCTATGTCTACACTTAGTGGTTCCTATCGTCGATGGTAACTACTTTGCCATAAACGCATGGAACGACTGTAGTAACTATCGTATTTGCCACTAAGTGTAGACATAGCATAAGGAAGTTAAGAACGCCTTGTAAGGAAAGTAAGTTTTGATGTTGGCAGCCAACATCAAAAATTTAAAAATCGCCTAAAAACGTTCATAGAAGGCCGTGACTCACCGCGTTGACTGGCAGGGATGATTGTTTTAAAACAAATTGGTTTAAAACACGGTGTTTTAAAACGTTTTAAAACATTTGAATAAAAAACACCGTTTTAAAAATTTGAATAAAATTAGAAACGAATTTAAAACATTTTGAACGTGTTTTAAAACATGTTTTAAAACGTTTTAAAACCAGGTCGAATAAAAGACGTTTTAAAACGTTTTAAAACATGGGAAAATAATATAAAACGTTTTAAACTGTTTTTTATTAAAAAATGTTTTAAACAGCAACCCTGTTGACTGGCCACTACATACAGCGCCCCTAGCGGATAATGTTCCAGTTCAATATTTCGTTAGTATTTTCTAACGCCGTTCTCACTTTTAATTCATTCTTTTTCGATATTTTTTCTGTAATTTCGTTGTCGCTTAAACCCTCGAGCTCGATACAGTGCAAAAAACAGTCTTTATTCCGAATCACAATTTCCCATCCGATACGGGTAACTAAGATCACCTTCGCGTTATTTTTTTACCTCTTTTTTTATCCCGCGACGACATTGATTTATGTTAAACGGAACCACCTGCCAACCCGGGCTACCTGCCGTATAAAATATGTCTAATTGTTCGTTTCTTGAATAATATTTAGAAAAATATATAACGGTTATCAATTTCGATCGGAATACCTAATTTCGGTCCGTGGAATGCTTTTTATTTTATTTATTTTTTTTTTTATCCAAACAAAAAAAAAATCCGCGAACCCACGTTAACGAACCTGCTTATAATTCATGCTAATTAAAGTTTTAAAAAAATGCGAACGATCCGCCATTTTAATCGTAAAAATCGTTTGTTATACGATGGTTTTCAAATAAAATCGTTAACTTTACAACAGACGTCGCCATAATTAATAGATTTTATCGAATATTTCGCGGGGAGAAAAGAGAAGTTTATTTTTATTTTTTTCTCTCTGACATTTGTATTATTGGGCGAGATCCCCACAACGTCGAGGTGATTACAATGTTCCTGAGATAGGCGTATCCCTTAATTCTTTTTTACATTTAAATTCTATGACAACCATCCTTTAATTCCTCTTTTCTTGTACACAAGACACAGAGGGAAAAACAAAAGATTTGGAAATAAGAGAAAAAGAAACAAAAAGAAAAACGTACGAGATAAGAAGTAATCCGTTCGAGGACTGAAATCTCCTTAAATTGAGTTAACAAGTTACGACCTACAGGGAAAGTCGATCGGATGACCTCGTGCCGGTATCTTTCACCCTTTTTCTCGTCTTCTTGAGCAGCGTTTCCTTTTGTTTTTCTTTTTTTTCTCTTAATAAAAAATGTACAGTCTCCGCCTGATGCCAAGGCTCGCAAAACGAGAATCGACTTTCAGGTTCCCACGTGAGCCTATATTCGTGAGTAATCCCCGTTTCGCGTGGCAAGTTTTATCTGGCGCTGACTTGCATCGAAATGTAAAAGGGGGAAGCGATTTCTTGAAAAGGCTCCTCCTCAAGTCACTACCATTGGTCCTACGTCATTTCCGGTATCCTGAAACCGTGTGAATGGTCATGGTCGACCGGTCCTTTTAATAAGTTCAATTACAAACATGGCCGATATACATTTTTTTTTTTTTTTTTTTTTTTAATAATTTTATTTTACCATTGTTTTACGATTTCGTCAAGGACGATGGAAATGCGATCTGAAAGGAAAAAAAAAACGATGCACCTGGCTTTGAACCGTTTAAAAATGCCGGCTGTTGAATGGTATCTGATTAAAATGTAGATGAGATTTGTGTTAACTTACCTGAAACAAAAAAAAAAAAAAAAAAAAAAAGATAATTAGAATTTCTTTTAAGAAAAAATATGTAATTTTATACAACTTAATTTATAAAGGTCTGATTTTGCGGATCTTTTCATTCGAAGAGTAACAGGGATTACTCTTCGTATAAAACGATTCAGAAGCTAAATGACAGCAAATCCTTGACTTTTTTTTTTTTTTTTTTTTGCCTTTGTTGGTTGCTTTTTCCTTTTTCTGCATTGTACGATTAGATTTTTCTGGCGGAAGAACGGAGTAGGAACCGAATATTGGCTAAAATTTTCATGAGATTTTGCAACGTTTTACTGTAAAGCGCTTCACCTTTCTTATAGAACTTCTCACAGAAAAAAAGAATCTGGGTGTCGGATGAAGTTTACATTTGAAGACATCAGTGGAAGAAAGGAACCGTTCAGGTTTTAACGAAAAACTGTAGTCAATAAATGAAAATCGAAAGAGGAATCAACATTTTCTACTGCTTGTTTACAAGTAGCAAATGAATAAAATTGACTTCAATGATTAAAAATTCTGTCGGAATCAAAATGGCGTCCAAAATAAAGAACAGAAAATAGCCCGTTATCTGAATTTTTTTTCGAGAGGTCCAACTGCCTCATTCTTCTACTGATGTCTACAATTAATCCTCAGTATTAGTTTTTTTTTTTTTTTTTTTTTTTTTTGGAAAAGATTTTAGGGAACCGTTTTTTTTTAAAAAATACCATGAAGACTTAATAATATAAGGCCCACGTAAGTGGAAATGCCTTTTTAGAAACAATATTAAAAATGTATTGTATGTTTAGCTTATGGCAGATCGGAATTTTTTTTAGATTTCATTCTACATAATTTGCATTTTTGATGTTGGATTTGGATTCGGATTAGGATTAGAATTCTATTTTAAATTCTTCTGATAGTCCTTTTGAACATTAAGAGTGCCAAAAAATTATTATTGTATCCTATTAAAATGAAAATAATCAGTACCAGGGAGGCTCCATAAGCTAAACATAGGTGCGTTTTTTGGTAACAGCTAAACATAGGGATCCAATTTAAATTCAGTTTTATACTATTTTCGATTAAAAATTGTTATATTTCCTAATAAATTACTACTCAAGAAAAAGTGCGTTATAAAATTTTATAACTCTGTAACGTTTTGGCCAATTATAATTTTATGATTATTTATATAAATTTTTATAATGAAAATTTTTAACTGAGCAATATATTAATTTTATGCTTGAATTGCACTATATTTACCATATGGGGACTTTATAGGCTCTTATTTAAACCTTTTTCATGAGAAAAAATCAGAGACAAAGACTCGAAAATAATGCATTTTTGAGGCAAAGGCTCAAAAATAAAGAAAAACAAATGCAGAAAAATTCTTGAAGCGTTGGATGAAAATAAAAAAAATTATAAAAAAACCTGAAAATAATTTTTGTAATAAAATTTTATAACGAATTATAAATAGATGTCTTTTTTGCAGTTATGAAATTTTATAACGATGTTTAAGAGTTTAATAACTCCATTTTATAACACGCTTTTTCTTGGATATTTACTGATTTAAATGCGTATTATAACACAAAAAATTTTTAATTGTCAGGAATCCCGCTTCCTCGTATTTTTCTCGTTTTCGGGAATTCTCGATTCTAGGAATCGACAAGTTTTTCCCCGGAACGTGAATAATATGAATTTTATCAACTTTTTGACCTTTCATCATTTAAAAATTTTCAATATTTTAGAAAAAAGTTATAAAAAGCAGAGATTTTTTCAGCATTTTATCTTTTGCCTCTTTTGTCTAAAGTGTGCTCTATAAACAGCAGGGCTACTGTTCCGATTCCAATTCCGATATTTCCAGAAATGTGCTAATCGTAAAAAGCTTTTATTAATACTTGTCAGCTCAAATTGAATAAAAATTATTTTTCGGTGCCGATTCCCGAGAATTTATATGTCGGGGATTGGCAGTTGCTAATTTAGCAAACACCGCTTACAATGCAACAACGAAATAATCAAAATTTTCAAATGATCGGTCTAACGCGTTGCGGAATAAATTCCAAGAAAAATCCGGGAAATTCCTTTTCCGCGGTAATTTTATTCCGAAAAATAGATTTCCGATATTTTAATTAAATCTTATGATATGCATGATGAAACTTTTCGTAGAAGAGTTCTATGTGATTTCAATACTTAACCTTAAGGGGTTCGCTCTGATTGGTTTAAAAGCAATTCATAAGCTAAGCATCGTTTATCATGACATACATGGAAAATTGTCCCGTGTCCCAGACTTAAACGCGGGTCGAATGTGAACTTTCCAAGTTAAATTTCTCGGAAAACAATTTATGGAGGGAAAACAAAAGCGGCGGCAGAACTAAACCATCATCACCCCCAAACCACTCGGATAAATGAAATAACAAAAGCTTTCAAATATGTAAACTAAGTTACCAATCGACATGAAAATATTCGTACGATCAATACCGGTTTTTTTTTTTCTTTTTACAAAATTTAGCCGCAATGTGTGTCCATTGTTATTCCCACATATGTCGCAGTCCTAAAAAAAAAAAAAAAAAAAAACACAAGGGTGAGAATACGTGGGGGTTACAATTAAATAACCGGATTGTTATTATGTTGGGTTTTTTTATCTTTTCATTTTTTTTTTGTTATTCAAGCAACAGGGTGTATCACTTCACTGATTGCTGACGTGTTTTATGATGGCATTAATCAATCTCTTAAACGCACTGTGTGGCCACCTAGTTGATTATTATTTTCTTTCATTTGCTACTTAACAAAAAAATTAACGCACTTGAATTTATCAAAAAAGCAAATGGGGTTATCGTGCAAATGTTGCTTCAATTTTTTTAATTTTTTTTTGTCCCGTTCCTTAATTGCCTTGATGACGTCAGTTCCGTTTAAAAACGTTTTATAAAAGGTGAAAAGAGAGGGAGAGAGAGAGAAAAAAATAAGAAAGAGAAAAAAATCGTTTTATTTTATATTATCATTTTTTATTGATACGAAGAGTACAAAATGGTGCTATAAATAATGAGTCAAGTCAGTCGATGTATTAAATTTGATTCGATAGATCGATTGTGATAGATGATTTGTAACTGGTCTACATCTTTGAAGGTTTTTCTCTTCAATCATTTTTCAAATCTTTTATTGAACATTCCTTTTCGATTTGTTGCTCTTTTTTTTTTTTTCGTCGAACACTCTATTTTCAACAGTTGAGATTTTGTGACGTTTGATTTACTTTAACCCTTTCGTTTATTTTTATTTTCTTTTCTCCTTGAATGAAAATCTTTTTTCCGCTTCCGGAAAACGTTTTATAACCTTTTTTTTATTTCGTGATAGTTTTTTTTTTTTTTTTTTTTTTTTTTTTTTGCGAATTTTCCGACAATTGATTAATCCAAGGAGAAAAGGGAAAATGATTTGAAATGAAATTTAATTAAATTTTTTTTTTTTCCTTTTCTTCTAATTACAAATTTAATAATTTTTAATGGATTGAGTTTATTTTACGGTTCAACTGATTAATGGATTAGCGCGTGACGTCATTTTATGGTTAATCGCCTTGGTGGAAAGAAATGGGAAAATGATGGTGACTCTCCAAGCGGTTTTTATCATTTTTGCGATAGTGTGAAATTTCAGGCCAATATGTCATCCCTAAGGATCAGGAAGTCTGGAATATGTTACTTTTTTAAAAACGGGGGCCTATTTTGAAAATTTATATTCCAGGACGGAATTTTGTTTAATTGGCAGGTTATTTATTGGGCATCTCTGCTTTTATATAGGGCAAGGAGATATATCTCTGAAGGCTAGGAAACAGCCATTTTTAAAATGGTTAATGGAAAATAAAATTTTTGATTTTTCGGTCTTTATAGAAATTTCGAAATTTTTAAGTCCCCGGGGAGACGGCTAAATGACGCCCCGAAAAATCTGAAAAAAATTCAGGGAGTTTTGTTTCGGTTACTATTAAAGAATTAAGAGGTGCGTTCGCCGAAATTCAAAAATTCGTAAAATAAGGCCATTTTCAAATGTTGAAAAATATTTAAAATATGTTGAAAAATATTTAACAGATGTTGAAAAATATTTAACAGATGTTGAAAAATGTTTAACAGATGTTGAAAAATATTTAACAGATGTTGAAAAATGTTTAACCGATGTTGAAAAATGTTTAACCGATGTTGAAAAATGTTTAACAGATGTTGAAAAATAATTAAAACATGTTGAAAAATATTTAAAAAATATTGAAAAATATTTTAAACATGTTTAAAAATACTCTAAAAATGTTGAAAAATATTTAAAAGATGTTGAAAAATATTTAAAAAATGTTGAAAAATATTTTAAAAATATTGAAAAATATTTAAAACGAGACTGGGTCAAATCCCAGATCCGAGTCTCCCAGACTCTACTCCCGGGAGATCAAATCCTAGAATATATTATTTATTTATTTGGTCTATAATTTGGGAACCCAGAGTCCTACAACCCAGACCAAAAAAATAAAATAATATAATCCCGATTTTTCTCTCCCGGGAGAACAAAACGCAGAATTATATCATTTAAATTTCGATATAAATAATAAAGACCCCAACTGCGTTACGTCCTCGTCTTTGGCCAAGCAGTTTTCTAAAATTCTAAGTTTTTCAAAGAAACACCCGGTAGCCCAAAACGTAGACCAATTAGTTAATTAATTTATTATTATTTTCTAAATAATTTATTAATTTCTTTGGTCTGGGTTGTAGTACTCTATGTTCCCAAATCATAGACCAAATAAATAAATGATATACTCTAGGATTTGCTCTCCCGGGAGTAGAGTCTGGGAGACTCGGCGTCTGGGATTTGGTGCGGCCTCATTTAAAACATGTTGAAAAATATTTAAAAAATGTTGAAAAATATTTAAAACATGTTGAAAAATATTCAAAAATGTTGAAAAATATTCAAAAATGTTGAAAAATATTTGAAATATGTTGAAAAATATTTAAAAGATGTTGAAAAATATTTAAAAAATGTTGAAAAATATTTTAAAAATATTGAAAAATATTTAAAACATGTTGAAAAATATTTAAAAAATGTTGAAAAATATTTAAAACATGTTGAAAAATATTTAAAAAATATTGAAAAATATTTAAAAGATGTTGAAAAATATTTAAAAGTATTTAAAAAATACTTAAAAATATTTAAAAAGTATTAAAAAATAGGAAGAAGCTATCGTGGCTACGTAATTTAAGAGGTTGGACCGGTCTAAGCGTCGAGGAGCTCTTCAGGATTGCCCCCGAGACGAATATAAAAGTTTTATTGATGGTCGCCTACGCCTGGACACAGGTACGGCACCGTAAGAAGAAGAAGAAGAAGAAGAAGATTAAAAAATATTTTATAAATATTAATATTTCTTTGCTGACTGAACAGCACTGCTGGTGCCTTAGCACTCAGTGTTTGTCTTTTTGCATCCATCCTCAAGTTGAATTTCCCACGTCCAGTCTGTACCTCCCCATTTTGACTCCATCCACCCGACTTGATATTCACAACATTTATCGACTGCTCCTCCGGTAACCTTTCGGCGAACCGCGACCTTTCCTCGAATCGGTGATTCGAACACTAACATCAATCAGGAAATCCCTTTAGGCTTTCCGAACTGCTAACTAAAACATTTATTCCCACGAATAAATTCATTTAAGTGCAAAACAGACAGGGAAGCCCCATCAAAATATATAAAGGACATCCCGGCAATAATCATTCTCGTATATATACGTTTTGCAACTGACATGGAACACAATACGTTTCGATCGTTTTCCATAAGAGAGGAAGAGAGAGAGTGAGATAAATAGGGATTCGGCCTATTTGCATGTCATCAAACTGCAACTCCCTCATGTATTCTCCTATTTTCACCCGAATCAAATCAAATCCCGTGGAATGCGAAATTGGCCAGATTGTTACTTTCCAACAACGCTAATTCACAAATCGAATTTCCCCCCTCCCTTTCTTCTTCCCGGAAAATAACTCGATGATTCGAGGTAACAAAAAAAAAGCGAAAAGAAGAATGAAAAAAAAGAAGAAAGAAACATCATCATCGCAGGTGTCTGTAAAGGTTAATGAGATATTAACAAAAAGCTTTTAGTAACATTTAGGTGACAACAAAATCCAATCACGAAAATTGATAACTAATTATTCGAGCAGTAGGTTGAGAATATCGACACGATATTTTTTAATACCCCGAAATAGGCCCTTTGCTCTCATTTTTGGGCGTGTCTTTTCTTCCACAAAGAATGATTTCTTTATTATTTTTTTTTTCCTGGATGATATTTTCCCCGAGTGACCAATCTCGTCGAGAGATTGAGATCGAGTTCGTTCACCTAATCCTGACTCGAATTGATCTTTGAACTCAGGTTTGGTTGTTTGAGTGACGTGCAGACTCTCGACTGGATTTCTGCATATTTCCAACGGATTTTTAATAACATTCCATATATATATTTAAAAAAAAGGTTTGAAGTAAAAAACCGGTTAACTTTCCTCCAAAAAATATTTCATTTTTTCGCGAAGGATCGAAATTTGTTACACGGAAAAAAAAAAGCTAAGTCGGAGCCATTTGTTAGCTGTCATACGTGTATATAAGAGGATTACGTACCATAGACTAAAAATTGACACGTTTTCTGTTGGAATTCACTTTGAAAAATGATGCAACACTCACTTCGCCCTCGCGGGTGTAATCGAGTGTAGACGAAAGACTATTTTTCATAACCGGGGGTATGAAAAAGAAAAAAAAAAGAAGAAAATCGAGAAATGAAAATTGGGGCGAGATTAGCGAAAGAGGAAATCACAGGGTACTTACGCAATAAGCGGATTAAAAAAAAAATGATTGACCGCAACATTTGGAATCACGTCAGGGGGCAACATCTCAACTCGGGCGAACGAGTGACTCAAACTCCCGGGGGGGTGTCAAGTTGTTCCCAGACCACTTCGCACTTAACCTCTATTTTGCCCTAATTGTCGAGAAGCCCTCTTTATTGGCGCTCTTTTCCTCCTTTAAAGTGCTTTTCGAGTGAGTTTTCCATGGAAATGGTTTTCGACCTTTAAATAAAATTCAAACCGTGACGTGGCATTTTATCGCATTTCTGTAGGTTAATTGTAAACTAGTCTAACAATGTCACGTCATTTGTATCTATGAAGGAAGAAGATTGAAGGAAAAAAAAAATCGTCTGTATTCCACAATCACGCTTTTATGTTCACCGGGTATAATGGTCATTCCTTGCCTTGTCTTTTCTTTTTTTTTTTTTTTTCTTTTATGTTCCCCTCGGCATCGTTATCCTATCTTCTTTTTTAATTCAGTCAATAAAATATTCGACAGGGGTATGACAACTGGTTAACAAGTTGTTGCTCACGGTGGGTTTGCGGAACATCAATTCCTGTGAGAAACCAAAGGCTAGGGATCACAGCGGTGGTTATGGATGAGCGAGGGCCCTGATCTTGAAAGCACGAGTTTCAGAAAGGATTTAGCAATCAAACTGTTGTTGCTAAGATTGGTTGAAAGCGTTTCTTCTCATTTACAGCTGAAAACGGCTGTTGGGTGTACGTGCAGAATGAAACTGAAGTGTCGATTTTTGCCAACACGTCGTAACTCAAAAGAGCCGCGAAGAGATAAGAGACGATTGGTTGTCCTAAAATCGGCTAAGACAGAAGTGGAGAGAGAAGCACTAGTACTATAGAGAAGCGCTAGTACAACTAGTGGACGTACTAGTGCTTCTAATAGAGTTATAAGTGCCTCTATTAGAAGTAACACTATTACGCCCACGAGATGTACTAGTGCTTCTCTCTCCACTTCTGTCTTCTATACATCTGTGGAAGTACTAGTGCTTCTTCTAGTAGAGGTATAAGTGTCTCTACTAGAAGAAACACTATTACGTCCACTAGATGTATTAGTGCTTCTCCATAGTACTAGTGCCTCTCTCTCCACTTCTGTCTTCCGTATATTTTAGTTGACGTACTAGTGCTTCTTCTAGTAGAGATATAAGTGGCTCCTTTTAGTAGTTTGCTAATACTTCAAGCTTCAGATAAGGTCTTAGTTACCGTAAAATCCGCTGGGACGAAAGCGGAGGTACAGAGAGGTACTTTGTTTCTTCTAGGGGAGATATTAGTGCCTCCCTCTAGTAGTGACGCCGAGATTCTAGTGCCTCTAAGTGGAGGTAGCAGTGCTCTTTCTGGAAATGGGATAGTGCTTCAAGAAATTGTTGAGAGAGCCCTTGATGAGAAATCATCAGTTACCTCAGTACTAGGTACTAGTGCACTAGAACCTACTAGGTACTTACTAGACACTAGAGGTGCTACTGCTTCAAGGACTAATGCCTCTAGTGTCAAATAAAAGTAATAGTGCCTCCGTCTATTGCAGTACTAGATCCTCAAGTCTTGTTAGCGCAACACTGTGTCATATATACATGCTGATGAGGTTTCCTTAGGCCGCAATTTCAGGATGAATGTTGCTAACATTCACTCGACAACTTCACTAACATGTAGCTGAACATGCTACCATGTTTCTGGACATGCTGCCATTTTAGAAACATGTCGGCAACATGTTTCTGACCCTGCAACATTTTTTATCATGAAACAGCGGCCTTAGTTGTTATCGTCATTGTTGTCCAGAGATTCTTACCGGTATTTCCTGAGACTAGAATTTCGAAATAAATCTTTTTCCAAATTTTTCGGGAATCCCGTTCCTCTGGAATTATATTTTGGCAACATTTTCGGGAATATAATAATTCCTCCAATCCCGAGAATGAAAAAAAGTCGCAAAATCAGAATCTCTATTTGCAATTTTAAAAAAACACCCAGCCGGCATTCCCATCGTCACCAGTTTTGCAACTCACACCTGGTCTTCTCATCCAACTGCATTTTTGCCATAAGTTTTTCCTAATTTACCAGAATCCTAAAAACAGTTTTACGTTTTTGAATGCAGCCCATGCTCGCAAATCGGAAAGAAAACTTTTATTTTTTCCGGAAAATTTCAATAAAGAAAAGGCGTGGTCATTGCTAGAATGAAACGCCCGTAATCCAACACCTTTCCGGGGTTTCCTTTTTTTTTTTTTTTTTTTTAATTTGTCGTTCAACTGGAAACCTGCTTATTTTTAATTTCCTTAATTTGAAATCAGATGATGATTACCGTTCGGAGCTTTTTTAATTAAAAAAAATATATATAATAAAAATCTCCTTTCGGATTGATTTTCCTTTGACACTGAGTCCAACTTACAAGTAGAAACCTGCACATTAAAGAAAAAGGTACTCCACATAGGATATTGATCTTGGAGAGTTTAAAAAAAAAAAAAAGACGGCGATCGATGATGCTTCCGATCAAACAAAAAAATTATATATATATATAAAAAAAAAACACGCACATGGAACAATTATCGGGCCACCCAAGCATTAGGCAGACGGTACGAAATATACCCTCGGGGGAGAAGAAGCACTTCCAAATGCTTCCGTTCATTTTCAACGAGGCTCCCGATTTTAATTTTTGAGAAAGTTTTATTGCGAGATTTCCATAAGTCCGAAGGATATAACAACGGGAACCGACAACTGGAGCTTTGTAATTCGATTAACGGAGGAAGAGGATTCGGAGCAAGAGGGACAGATAATTATTTATGTGGCCATCATCCTTCCTGACCTACATAAATATTTGACGAACCCTCGGTTAATTTGTGTCCTTTGTGAGATTTAATTATACTCGAGGTACTCCTCTGTTTAAATTCACGTGTTTATTACGTGCTTTGAACGACAATTAATTTTCAGGAAAAAAGACGAAGAAGTATCAAAAAAAAAAAAAAAAAAAAGGTTTCTGGATTTTTCTCGGAATTTTTTCATTTTTTTTTTTTCCCTTTATCATTATTACAAATGAGATTTTTCTCGCCCATATTGATACGGTTCATTCGGCACGGCTTCCAGTTTTACATTTGTAATGGTAATTGCAGCTTAATGATGGAAAAAGATGATTGTTGTTGTGATCAAGCTGACCGACCGTGTCCTAATTTGGTTATTTTGGGATTTTTCCTTTTGATGCCTTTATATGCCGTTTGTGAATTTTTTTTTTCTTTTTAAATTTCTTTATTGAGTCAGTGTTGTGTGTGCAGTGTGCTCCGGTTTGGAAATATTAAGTACCGGTGATTATAGTTATCTTGATGGTCTTGCTCGTTTGTTGAATTGATTGGAAGTCGGGAGAATATCCTCAAGGGTTTTAATTTTTATTTTTAACGTTGCTGCTCCATTTAGATTTTTTTGACGAGATTTCGAATAAAGAAATGTAGATTTATGCAGGCGATGGATCTTTTGAGTCGGAAAGGTGCTGCATCCGATAAAGAAAAATTGACTCCTGACGTTTATATCGTTCATATAATTAGGCCAGAATTTGAAATTGGAGTAGAATCTACAAACCCCCAGTTAGAGATTGCAATCTCGAACCGGTTTTTTCCAATCCCGGGGTATCGGGATTTGATCAAAACGTTCGATTTTGACTTTTGCATTCATCAAATTGGGTTTTCGTTCCATGTGGAAGCGTTGTTATTGCTGTTCAAAATTTTTGCCGAGTTAAGATGCACTTTTTGGTAAATTTTTACCCTATTAGGCCGGAATTTCAAGCTAAAACATTTTGCAGTAGCTTGTTAAGACAACATGTTGGCAGCATGTCGTAACATTTTACTGCAACATGTTTTAGCTTGAAATTCCGGCCTTAGATAAATGTCGCCTACCTATTGTTCACCATTTTACAGCTTTGGAATATGTTCTTCAACATTTTGCAGCTTTGAAGTATTTTTTCAAGACTTTCCAGCTTTGATGGTTAAACTTTGCTGTTGTTTATGAATGGAATATTGTTAGAAACAAATGACTTTCAGTATTCGTTCCTTGCTTTGTCAATGAGTCGTATATTAAAGACAAGCAAAAGCTTTTGCTTTTACTTATCAACAATATTTAAGTTTAAAGAAACATGTTTAAGTTTATTTAAAGAGCCTAAGCAAAAGCAAAAGCTTTTGCTTGTTTTTAATATACGACTCAATCTCTTTGTACACCGAATGGCATAGATAAAGTGCTTGTTTGTTATTATTATTTCTGCCCCTGTACGCCATTTGAACGTATGTCCATTTTTGTAAACAATTGGTATCGTTTATTTTTTAACTTATGTAAACAGTGGTTCTATTCTATTGTTTTTAAAAATGGACATACGTTAAAATCGCTTACAGGGGCAGATTTTACAGCTTTGGAATATGTTGTTCAACATTTTATATCTTTGAAATATATTTTTCAACATTTTATAGCTTCGAAATATGTTGTTCCACTTTTTACAGCTTCGAAATAGGTGGTTCAACCTTTTGCAGTTTCGAAACATGTTGTTAAACATTTTAGAGCTTTGATTGAAACATTTTGTTCAACATATTATAGCTTCGAAATATGTTGTTCAACCTTTTACAGCTTCGAAGTAGATTGTTCAACCTTTTAGAGCTTGGAAATAGGTTGTTCAACCTTTTGCAGTTTTGAAACATGTTGTTAAAGATTTTAGAGCTTTGATTGAAACATTTTGTTCAACATATTATAGCTTCGAAATATGTTGTTCAACCTTTTACAGCTTCGAAATAGGTTGTTCAACCTTTTACAGCTTCGAAACATGTTGTTAAACATTTTAGAGCTTTGATTGAAACATTTTATTCAATACTTTATAGCTTCGAAATATGTCGTTCAACCTTTTACAGCTACGGAAGATGTTGTTCAACATTTTACAGCTTTGATTGAAACATGTTGTTCAACACTTTATAGCTTTGAAATATATTTTTCAACCTTTTATAGCTTCGAAGTATGTTTTTCAACCTTTTACAGCTTCGAAGTAGGTTGTTCAACCTTTAAGAGCTACGAAAGATGTTGTTCAACGTTTTATAGCTTCGGAATATGTTGTTTAATCTTTTAGAGCTTCAAAATATGTTGTTTAACCTTTTACAGTTTTAAAAGATGTTGCGCAACAACGGAAAATAAAAGATAAAAATGTTGGCAGCATGTTTCTGACGCTGCAACATGTTTAGCAACAAGTTTCATCCTGAAATTGCGGCCTGAAACAACAACTACGTAAAATGAATTTACTAATTTCAACTGACATCAATTTATACTATTTTCTTAATGTTGCCCACAATTTAGGAATCAAAAAAAAATTTTTCCTTATGATTTTCTTGTAAATTTTGTCAAATTTTCGACTAATAACCCACTAAAAAATACCTATATTTTCGGCAGTTCATAAACCCGGGATTACCTCTTTTATAATTTAAAAATTAGGTCCAAGATCCCGGGATTGCAATCTCTACCAGGATAATTTCCACAGCCATTTCTTTTTTTGTCTTCAATCCGCACAGGAACCCCTCTAAAAATTTTCAAAATAAAATATCGGAAAGACGAGTGAGGAGGAAAATCTCTTTTTGGACACCCTACTCCGCCTTGCTCGTTCGTTGCCGCCGCGGCTCATTCCCCGAAGAATGCAATTTAAGAGGACAAACAATATTATTACCGGTGGAAGAAAAAAATTGAACAATAACCCATTCCTGGTTTAATGCAGGGCAATTGAAAAACGTGACTCGGCAATCACGAAATCGATCACTCATCATCCGAAGTGGATTAAGACATTTTTGCCTGTCAACGTTTTTCCATTATTGTCTCATATTTCTGCACTCAATCATTACGATTTTTTTTTTCCCGAGCGATTCATCAAACTATAATCCCATCTACGTTCCTTTGAATAAACAAAAGGTTGAATGTTATGCTTCTTTTTTTTTTTTTAATTTTTTTTTAGACATAAATTTTGAGATATGGATCGAAAACCGGCCGTCAGTGAAAGTTTAAAGTGAATTCCCGTATAAGGATTTGTGGATAATAGTACAAGAATTCGTTGTGCATTTACCGTAATAATATTTCACGATATGATTTGGACGTCCTACGCTGCTACTTATGTCAGAGAGTGTGGCATGCGAGGCAAAAAGTTTTAGTTCCGCATTCTGTGATTTTTTTTTTTTATTTGCGTTAAATTTAATGTTAAAAGTAACGCCGAACAAAGATTTTTTTTCCAAGAAATACTAAAAAAAAAAAAAAAAAAAAAAAAAAATATGAATTTTTTTTTACTTTGAAAATTTTTTCTTGACGGATTACGGGATGACGAGCTACTTGAAGGCTATCCAACGTTTTACAGTTAGCTGCCATCTTTTGCGATATCTTTTATCGTCAATTAGTTGCCAGGGTATTGTCTTAGATGGCAAAGATGATGTGTAATCAGGACAAATATCTGAACCCTAAGACAGTTGGCCAAATGGTTGACCATCCTCGAATATTTTGTTCTGGAAAAGTTTAGATGTCATCGGTCTTTTACCGTGTAGTTTAAAAAGGGACTGTTACACAGTAAAAAAAATATGTAATTATGTAGAAAAGAGTCTACATACTAAGCATGTTACGTTTTCTTTGTTAAAAAAAGAACAAATTTGCTGTGTTGACTAAAACAAATGACGAAAAATAAAAGACGATCTTACGGCCGCTCAATGTTTTTATTTTTAACACAGTCGAGTTTGTTGACGTTTTTATGTGGACCGATATTAACAAGTGATTTTGTTAAATTTTTACATATTTTTTTTAACTGTGTAGCTTTGTGGCTTCTGTTTTTCTCTTTCGTTTTTGGTTTCTCTGCCTGACTTTACCACTCAATTCCTACAAATTTTTAAGAACTTCTCTTTAAAATTTTTTAATATTTAAGGTAAAAGCACCAATTATTGACCAGGCACCAATTACTGACCAGTCCATAAGCTAAACATGATTTCCTTTTATGGTATACGTGTTTAGCTTATGGACTAGTCAGTAATTGGTGCCTGGTCAATAATTGGTGCTTTTACCTTACATCACAGACCGAAAACGCTGGACCTAAATTTCGGCTTCTCGAAAGTCGCTGCCGTTTTGTCAAAATTTAAAAAGTGATCAATTTTTTATTCTTATAGGATTTTTCCGACATTAAAGCCGCAATTTTATAATGAAACATGTTGCAGGACCAAGTTGCGGCAATACATGTTTCTGAACATGTTACAATGTTAGGAACCTGTTGCCAGCATGCTGCGTCATAGAAATATGTCAGCAACATTTTTATTTTTAATTTTCCAATGTTGCGTAACATATTGGCAACATGCTTCGAAGCTGTAACATGTTGCTAAACATGTTGCAACGTTAGAACCATGTGACCAACATGTTCAAAATGTTGCAGCTTCGAAGCATGTTGCCAATATGTTGCACAACATTGGAAAAAAAATGTTGGCAGCATGCTTCTAAAATGCTGCAACATGTTGGCGACATGCTTCTAGAATGCTGCAACATGTTGGCTACATGCTTCTAGAATGCTGCAACATGTTGGAGACATGCTTCTCAAATGCTGCAACATGTTGGCGACATGCTTCTCAAATGCTGCAACATGTTGACGACATGCTTCTCAAATGCTGCAACATGTTGGCGACATGCTTCTCAAATGCTGCAACATATTGGCAACATGCTTCGAAGCGGTAGCGTATTGCTATACATGGTGCAACGTTAGAAACATGTGGCGATATGTTGACAAAATGCTGCAAACATATTGTTCAAAATGTTGCAGCTTCGAAGCATGTTGCCAACATGTTGCGGAACATTGGAAAAAAAATGTTAGCAACATGCTTCTAAAATGCTGCAACACGTTGACAACGTGTTTCTAAGACCGAAATTTCATGCTAAAATATGTTACAATAACATGTGACAACATGTAGCTCGACTTGTTGCAGCGTCAAAAAAATGTTGCGCAACACTTAAACATGTTGAGCAGCATGTTACCAAAACATGTTTCTTAGTGAGATTACGACCTTAGGGTCAAGTCGGCTCGGTTTTCCAATTCCCAAAAATCTAAAAAAAATAAATAATAATAATAATTAGGGGTTATTAGTGACCCAGAAGCACTGATTCGGAGAGTATACATTTTCAAATTCGAAAGTTGCAAAAACGAGGTTGTCCCTATTGGACATTCCTCCGGAAGATTGGAGTAAATGTAAAAATTGGTCATGAATGCTGAATTCAATCATCTTTCAATTCTGCACGATGCTTCCAAACAAAATCAAACTTACACAACTCACTTGAGTAAAAGAAAAAAAAAAAGAATACAACTCCCGAGATATAGTTTTTTTTTTTTTTAGGATGCAATAAAAATTCATTCCAGAAGGAAAACTATTTCTTTTTCAATAGAAAGAAATAAAACTTCAATAGGAAATTTACCGAGAAAACGTACTTAATCGCAAATTAATTACAAAGAATCATTTCAACCTTCCCATCTCGGGGAGAAAAAAATAAAAGAAAGTAAAAAAAAAAAAAAAAGAAGCAGAAAAAGTGTTTTTTTCCCAATGCTTATCACGTACACTTTTTCCACGTAAGAAGCTTTTATTTTCGTTTAGTGAAAAACCTTTTACGGTTCGAAGCTCCAGTCGAATGGTAAGAGTTTTTTTTTTTTTGCCCTCGGAGGGAAATTTACATCGACAGGTTTATCATACATCCTTTCGCCGCGTCTAGACCGAATGTAGTTAGTTTACGATTGCGTTAGCGTGATCAGGTTTAACGGTCGTTCTTTTTTTTTTTTTTTTTTTTTTTTTGCAGACACAGAAAAATAAAAAAATAAAAGGGAAATCGAGGCGTCACATATAAAACGAAAAAAAAAAAGGAAGTGCGGGTTTAAAGGGGAAAAAAGAGAAGAAAAAAAAAACAGGAGAAATTTATTTATCTCCGCAGCGACCCGCATCATCGCAGGTAGCTGAAAAAAAAGAAGGAAGACAAGGTTGGATAACTCGATTTACCGGATAAAGCTTTTTTTTTTTTTTAAATTTGTGTCTTGGTTCTAAAATTTACAGACCGATTTGCGGTTAGCAGCGCGTAGATGGTCAACAGTAACTAAAACGAGAAAAAAAAGGACGTTCTTTTCAAATTTATACGTTCACAATGGAATGTCTACGGAGAAATAACCAAAAATTTAGTTGGCAGTTTTTTTGGGTCTGCAGGCATGTGCCCTACATTACTTAGCCGTATTAATAAGCTTATAATAGGTATCTAAATGTATAATCCCCTCCTAATTTTTTCGGGCCTTATGAAATTTTGAAAAACTTAAAGCCTCTGGAGGCAGCTGAAATCGGCCTCGAAAAAATCTGAAAAAAATTAGAGTTGATATGGAGGCTAAAATGAAACTTTTCCGCCCTGAGGATACGATACATCCGAAGAAAAGACACTTTTTCATCACACGGTACTGAAAAGTCCACTTTTCAGTCCTATTCAGTTTATTTACAGACTATTTTACGCCATACCTTGTGATAAAAAATATCTTTCAATGCAAGAAATGCAAACGACTTGCCCGTCTCGACCTATTTAAGGCCCTCGCCTTCGGCTCGGGCTTAAAACTCGGTCTCGACGGGCAATTTTGTCGTTTGCAGTCCTTGTATTGAAAAATACTATTTCAACGGCCCAAACAGATCCAACTTGGGAGTCCAGTCATTTATTCAATAGACTCTTACAGGCTCGTCCAGAGGCAAAGGCAAACTCACTCCTTCTGCTTTGCCTTCCTGCTTGCCGAAGGCAAGTGGCATCTTGATTATCTATGTAAACAATACCATTTGCAACTTACCTCAGATTAATGTCCCAAAATTCCCCAATTTTCAGCAATCCTAACAAAGGGGCTGAAATAATTCCAATAATTTTATTTATATGTTTTGTGGACCAATTTTAATGCACAACGTAAGGATTTTACTCCCCTTATCCTTGGTAAATTGTGGTTTTCAATTCGAGGAAAATATCACCCCTTAGTCCATTGGCGTTATCTAGAGGATCTGGGGGGAGGTGCACTTGCGTCTTAGGCTGCCTTACCCCGGAGACGAAGTTTTACATAATTTGGTGTTTTTGTTAAGAAAATGTTACTCCAAGTTCAATATTATTTTATTTTAACGTTGTTTTTCTTTTTCTCTGATTTCAGGTAAGCCTTGCATCAGGTTTAGAAACACTAGAACCTCATTAAATATTCATGTATGTAAGTACCTAAGAAGCAGAAAAAAACCAAATAAATGGGGCTCTCGTGTTGAAGTGGCTGCTCATTTGCACAAATCTACACAAGTTATTTGGAAGTAGCAGGGCTGTTCGATATGACCACTTTTTAATACGATATTCGATACGTTATCTATAAGCGTCGCCGATATTCGATAATTATCGAACATCATATCAGCCCATTGGACATCCTACGTTTTGTCCATTAGATATCCACAGAATATCCAAATCCATAGGACATCCATAGGACGTCCAAAGGACGCTTTTTGGATCAGTGCGGACATAAGTAAATCCAATGGAGGTCCAATAAATATCCTCATGGACTCAATAAATATCCTCGGGACTGGATAGACTTTGCTGTATGGGAGGAAGTAGTCTTATAACCACGGAGTCTTAAAAACAAAAATCGCTTTGTCCAGGGTCAGTGAAGTCAGCAGTACAATCTTCTTAGTCCTTTACTCGATTACGAGCGTGGTGATCTCTCACATACACCTGTGCGTGCGCTCACAGGCATATAGGACCTCCAGTTTAACGAAAGGCTATTTTTGAGAGATTTACGAAGCAATTACTGCTCGGTGGTTTTCCATTGCCTGCCGAGGGGTGGAGACCGTTGATTTTCTGACTAGCGCACTAGTTTTGACCTGAGAAATATTCATAGCTGTGAACTAGGATAGAAGCACGTCGCGTCGCATCTCATGATTGAGAGTCGAGCGTGCTATGAACTAGGCTACGAACCACCACAGTACAATAAAAAGCTCAAATTATACAAAATGTACCAAGATTTTGAGCTTTTTTGAAGCTTTCAAGAAAACCAAATTTCAGAATTTGAGGTTTTAAAACAAAAAAGTTATTTGCATTATCAACTTTGTACTGCTAACTTACCGGGCAGTGAAATGAAAAGCTCAGATTTTAAAATAGACGCTGTTTGATGCCCCTAAATTTGTGATTTCAAAAAATCATGTTCCCAATGTAGCAACAAAACAAAAAGAAAGTTGCATGTTATATTGCTAAAGTTAGATATTAGACACCAAACTTGAGCGATGTCTGGTTCACACCTGATAATTTTCAGACTTGTAACTAGAAACGGATTTTAGGGTTGGTTATTCTACTAAATTCGAGATTTCAGAAAATACAATTCTGAGAATTGGAATTTCAGGGATCACTTTGTCCATGCTTTTTATCTTATCTACGTCTGGAAACACTCGCGAGTTTTTCTTAAATACTTTAACCTCTAAAATTTCGTCCTAACTTGGTTAATTTGTTCATATTTTACTGATGAAAACACGTCCATAATAAGTCTTGCACATTTTATTGGCCACTGGTTCTATAGATTTGGTATTCAGTCACCGCTGGTTTTCGTGTTTCCCGAAATTTTCTTATTACCGGTAATCCCCGTAAAATTCAATCCCTAGCTGTCAGCTATCAACTCACTAGACTTCTGCGTACAGTCAGAAAATATTTTCCCGGGAATTACGGGGAAAAACGGCTAAAAATAAAGTTTCACAGATCTGTGCACACCTTGTTCCAGATTTAGCTGTGAACTGAAGTGGCAGTCGAGTTTTTCAAGAACTGCACTGGAATTTAAAAAAAAAAAAAAAAAAAAAGTTGTAAAGTGCAATGAAGCGTGGTTGTACTCATTTTACGTAAAGCACACTTGAAAATTTTTTTTTTTATCATCTATGGCACTTTAAAAAGGAAATGTTTTTTAATTGCGCATTTTTTTTTCTTTCTAAAAAAAAAAAAAAAATTTAATCCAATTACATGTTTAAATAACCATATAACGAGATAAAATAAAATGGCGGTCGGGTAATTAATTCCGGGGTCGGAGAAAATCCGAGGAGGAAACGGAAACAAATTAGAAACTAAACAAGAAAAATCATAAGGAAAAACTTGAGGGAAAGGAAAACTTGTAAGGGAAGAGGAAAAAAAAAAAGAAGGAAGAAAACGGAAAAGAAGAAAAAGTAGATTAATCCAAGTGTTAAAGTTAATGAGAAAGAAGAAAGTTAAGTTGATCTTGATTTCAATCTCTCTCTCTTCATTTTCTTTGAGTGAGTCGGATAATGGAAGTAAAGATAAGGACATCGGGAAGACTTGACGGGAATACAAAACAAGGAACACAAAAGCATTAAATAGGTCATGAGATATAGTTATCAGGGAAAACCCCCCGGACGAGTTATTTACTTTTAAAGCTTTTGTTTTCCTTTTCGTCGAATACAATCATTTGATTAATTAATTTATAGAAAAGACTGCTGTTGCTGCCGCTGCTGCTGCTGGCCCCCGGGGGAAAAAACCATTTTTTTTCTCCCTCCCCGTTTCTTCTTTTTAAACACGGAAAACGTACGGAACACATGGAACATTTTTCGTCTGGGGTTTTTTTGTTTTATTTCAAAAACCCGCAAATAATTAATTGAATTATGTTCTTAGTCGATCTTAACCCCCCCCCCCCTTTCCCTCCCTTGTAGGGAAATAATTAAGTTCATCGTCCTAAACGGTTTTAATCTTCATGAACCATTGCAATTAAAACATGGAGAAAAAAAAATACAACAAGCTTAATTATAAACTCTGGTTTTAAGGTATAATTATCGTGATGTAAGGGTCCCTCAAAAAATACCCGTGACGAATATCGATTCGGGGGGAAAGGGGGGTACGATTTTTTTTTTTTAAGGTAAACAAACTGACTATAATAATTCGTACGAAATCAGAAGCATCGCAGTTTGTTTTTGTTGTTTCCGAAATGTTTTAATTAAACAAGGTGATAAATGTGCTCCGACGTTGACTCAGACTTGCTTTTTGCTTTTCCCATTCCCATCCCAAATTAACTTCCAACATAAATATTCAAATCTCTCTTTTTCCCGTTTCAACTCACGCGGAGTTATCAATTTATTTACATACAACACATATATACTAAAAAGAAAAAACAGACTATATTTTTTTTTTTTTTATTTATTTATTTGTTTCATTGCTTCGGTCCTTTTTTTTTTTTGTTTTTATCCACCCGATCGAAATTAAAATAACCGCTTTTTTTATACTAAATAAATAATCCGTTTATGCTCTTTTTTTTTTAATATTTTTCTTAACAGTTTTATTTATTTTCTGGAATGATCACAAAACCTCCGCCGGTTTACGAACTTATTAACGATTTAAAAAGTAAACGTATAAATTAATTAAATTTATATATTATATATTATATATTATATATTATATATTATATATTATATATTATATATATATTATATATTATATATTATATATTATATATTATATTATTTTCTATGGTAAAGAAAAGGAAAACTGATTTTAAGGTTATAGTTGCGGAAATGATTTTGTTTTCGTTGCGGTCAACTTTTGATTTCCTTTTGAAGAGGTATTCAAATTTCTTTTTCTAGGAATTAATTAGAAGAGTAATTCGTAGTAACGAGCAATTCCGTGTCCCACTTCTTTTTAATTTTTTACCTCAAAAAATTATTTTCTAAACGGCAGTTTTTCATGAACGTAGCTAACGTGATGTTACGGTCGTTACAAGCAAAGTAGCGGTCGTTTGGAAATAGAGTGACGCCCGTTACAGACTCAGTAACTGTCAGCTAAATACTTGCTGCAATAATTGTAACGGATGTGACACTAAAAAAGGCATTTACGCTTGAAAGGTTACTGAATTACCTTGAATTACTTCGGGTTACTCATGAATTACTTAAATTATTTATGAATCAATGGAATTAACATGTAGGAAAAGTAGCAGGTGTTACAAAGCAAAGCAACCGTTGGTTTAAAGCAAAGTGACGACCGTTACAGCACTACTAAGGCACTAAGAATTTTTTAAAAAAAATTGTCCAAATTTTAACAAAAGAAAGTTTGCAGGACAAGTAACGGTCGTTACTGCAAATGCGTACGTCCAATTCTCATTATTCGTACAAATCTGTGGTTAGGCTCTTTTATTTAACCAAAAATATGTCGAATGCTTTACTTTTCCCTGCAGCTGTAACCGGTTGCTTATGAAACGATTTGACATCACCCAATTAATTTTTTCCGATGCGGTCAAAAATAACGGAACGAAACAGGAAATAAATAGCAAATAAAAATCATAACCATTAAAGAAACGCTTAAAAAGCTCTATGTGCCAGAAATGAATCATTTTTATAACATGACGTTTCTCGTTTTATAGGAAACATTATTTGGTTTTTGCGAATAAATAAAAAGAAAAAAAAAGGGCGGCTTTTAAAAACAATAGAACGCTGTCACGGACAATTGAATGTAATTCACGACAACTAAAAAAAAAAAAAAAATGTTTGGTTCTTTTCAAAAGCAAAAACTCCCAAGCCTTTTTTTTTTTTATTTCATTTTGTCTCTCCAATTTATTCAGTTCTTAAAGAGGAATCAAATCTTTTGTTTTGCGATTTTTCCAAAGTGTTTGGAAAAAATTGATTTAATCAAGAAAAAAAAAAAAAAGGTTTTTTAATTATTCCTCATTTTTAAAAAAAAAGGCAGAGGGTTTATTTATTTTAGGTATTAAACGTTTTTTCGAGCGTTAAACATCGGTCAGAAAACGTATTGTATTTCCGCTCGAGAAAAGTCTTTTTTTTTTTTTTTAATTAATACTAAAAAACTAACGAGGAAAAATTAAAACTCAAGAGGGAATGAAAAGAGAGAGATAGGGAGATACGAAGGGAAGAAAAAAAAAGCAAATTTAGCAAAATGTCTGATAATATTTTTTTTTTTTTTTTTTTTTTTTTTTTTTTTTTTTTTTTGAAAATTTCATATTTCTCATGTGTAATCGAAGGAATTTTCATCCACCCACTCGGGGGAATTTTAGAACTTAACTGTCAACAAGGTGTCAAGAACACAGGAGTTATAATTAATCGAAATCTGACGTGGAACGGTCATGTTACACGGAACATAATTATTATGCGAGAGAAATTTTCACGTTTCCTCAACTCTTTTTAACATCGTTTAAAACTGTATCATGTTTGCTGTACTATATCGTATTACCATGGAGCTTTAGTGTTTAGTGAGCGATTGCTTTTGTATTGAAAACAATGAAAATATTTCGACCACAGGGGATCTAATTTTAAAAAAATACAACATTGGATTGTCTTAAATTGGAACATTTTTCGAGTTCTTCTTTTGATATCTTCTGGATTGAAGCAAGAGATTATTTGTCGCGTAACGACCGCAACGTTGGGTCTATGCGGTACATGCAAAAAGCCAGCATAAAAAAGCAAACCATTTATCCAAAGATTAAGTAATACAGGAATTTTTTTTTTTTTTTTTAATAAACCATAAGAATTTTTATAATTACAGCGATGTTTGAGGTAACGGCCGTGACGTTTTAAAATTAAAATATAGCAAACTTAAGATCGTTATTTGGAACTTGAAATGATATGCATAAATTTTGCAAAACATTACACAGGTCCAAATTTTTATATAAATTTTGCAAAATTATTCGATTTTTTTACAAAATTTTTTGCATTTATTTTGCAAAATTGTATAAAAATTTTGCAAAATAAATGCAAAAACTTTATGTAAAAAATGTAATATTTTTCAAAAAACTATAATATTATAATTTAATACTATAATATTATAAAACTTATAATTTTACAAAACTCTATAATATATATTGTAAATTTGTATTATTTATACAAAAATTTGGACATGCATATTATGCATGTCCAAATTATGCATTGCATAATTTTTGCAAAGTTTATGCATAATATTTTTAAGCATGAACATCTGGATATGCATCTGCTGCTGCATATGGGTTATGGACTGGGTTGGCTTATGGGCCCAAATTGGGCCCATAACCTATGAAAATAATAATAACTGACGGAATAAGAAAACGGAAGCTCGGTGGTTCGAGTCCACTATTCCAATACCTCTGGTGTATTCTTTTGCTGAACATCTTCCCGGTTCCCTCTTTGATCCACATACTGAAAAACCCCAACTGAGAGAATTACACTCCCCATGCCTCAAAGCAGTTTTAGGTTTATTGGAAAAATTAAAATACGAATAATAATAATGTTAAACGCCACAGTAATTATTATTTTCACAGGTAATTGGCCCGTTGTGGGCCCATAACCTATGAAAATATAATACCAAATTTTCGATGCGTGATTTTTGATCGTGTGCAGGAAAAGGTAGCTTAGAATGAAAATTTTCGAAATCGACTTTTGGTGGTTTCTTATTCCAAGCTGCTTATGCATTTACTGCATGTGCTGCAAATGCATCTGCTGCTTATGCATTTTTTAGGTGAGTCGAATTTTTCGTATATAATTTAAACACAATTTCTATATAATTTAAGCATTTCATTTTCGTTCGGGACTCCCCTTCAGCCCATGTCCATCAAGACAAGTCATGCTCGAAGGAAAATTTTCTTTAGTTTCACCCGTAGCTAAAATCCAAACTTCCATAAGCGACACCCAACCAAAGCTCATGTTTCAGACTCCGAATATTCCTCATTTTTCCGGAAAGCTTTTGTACACAATAAAAGTGAAAAAGCAAAACCGGTTAAATTCCGGATGATCCCTATTCCTTATCTCCCTTTGGTCCATAAAGAAAAATAAAAAGACAACATTTTCGTAATCATTCTATACAGAGAGTCTGTTTGAAAAGAAACTAATTATCTTCGAAACGGTGTGACAATGAGAGATGATTCTCTATTTTTAAACGAAAATCACTTTTTTTTTTTTTTTTTTTTTTTTTTTTTTCATCCTCTCCTTCTCTCTTTATCTCGACTGTTGTTTTAAATACGTTGATTAATTCTTTTTCATTCTTTTAATGAGTTCCGTGGAATCCTCCCGGTTCAGTTCTTTGCGTTTCCACCGCTGACGGACGACCCTATCCTGATAAATTATCCCGTTCATTTTTTTTTTCCTATCTTTTTTTAAGCTTTTAAAATTCAAGAAAATTCGAACACGGAAGTTTCTATTGCGCTATTTCGAAAAGAAATAAAAATAAAAAAATTTATAACTCGACTAAATGATAAAAAGCAACACGAAGGAAAAAAACCACCGGGTAGGGGAGCATTAAAATGGAAATCCCCTTTATTAATTTTCATATACTTTTGATTATATTGCGTATAATAAACTCGGAAGGTTTTTCAGCACATTTCCCGAAATTATTACTTACATAAAGGTTATTAATTTTTTTTATATATAGTAATAATAGCAACGAATGATGAAGTTGGAGAAGGGAGGGGAGCATAAAAAAAAAAAAAAAAGGAAAACGGTCTCGATTTTCAAAAAAAAAAATTTTCGACGGGAGGAGGGTGGCTGTTAACGAAATCGACGGACGGAAAGTGGTTTTCCGATAGTCGTGACATTAATCTGACCCCCGCAGAAAATAAATCGAGGCTCGCTATTTCTTCTTCGTTGCCCTTCCCCTCGATCTTTCTCCCCTTGTCTGCCCCCCTTTTTCCCAACCTGATTCCTCGGCAATAAAGCTTTACTCATTCATGTTTGCTCAGTCCCTTTCCACCTCAGCCGTTGTTTACACTGCTCGAGTTGAAATCTTTAGCGAAGTGTTCGCCCCTTCGTTATTATACCGCTTACCTAAGTCAGATTTAGAAAAAGAAAAAAGAAAATAAGAGGTAGAGAGAAGAAAAGTAAAATTCGCAAGCTCGGTTGTTCAATCTGAATGTTTTTTTTTTTTTTTTTTTCTCCTACATTTTGCAGTACAACGTCCGTAAGGTGAGTAGTTCTCATCAAACAGTCTCCACTCAAATTCAAACATGCAGAATTATTTGAAATGATAAACGATGTAGATTATTTTACTTTTGCCTCCCACCATCTCACTAATAAAAAAAAGACCGTAACTGTCGTTACATCGATATACTCATGGGGGCCCTTAAGAAACGCCGAATTTTCCAAACCCCGAATCGGGGTTTGGAAAGAAAACAGCAAAATGCGATATCGTGTTTTTTGAACCCCGAATTTTCTAAACCCCGAATTCAATTTCGGGTTTTATAAAAGTCGAGGTTTGGAAAAACGCTATAATAATATTTTTTTTTCCTTTCGACGATATAATAATTCGGGGATTTTTAATTCGGCGATATAATAATTCGGGGTTTTTAAATTCGGCGATATAATAATTCGAAGGTTTTTTAATTTGGACATTTAGACGACTTAAAAAATTTTAAAATTAATTTCCTCTGATAAAAAATAGGCGACAAATAAATAAAATAAAATAAAATAAAATAAAATAAATAAAATTAAAAAACTGGAGAGAACACAGCTACCAGCGCCCGGCACTGGAAGCAAGTTATCGGCACTTCGTACTGGCTATAGGTTCCATCCTCAATCAGTTCCCTATGCTTGCGGTTGACAATCTTCCATAGGCACGGTCGGCAGCAGGTTCTGTGCCCACAAGGAACTGCAAGGCGGGTAGCTGCGTTCTCCTGGCACCATCGTTATACCCGCAAGGGAATATAATAATAGGTCCAACCTACTCCACTAGATAGAGCGAGGTTTTCCAGTTCAACGGTTTTAAACCGGTTCCAGTTAACGAACATTTAAAACAGCATAACCATGTCAGCAAAACCCCGAATTATTATATCGCCGAATTAAAAAACCCCGAATTATTATATCGCCGAATTTAAAAACCCCGAATTATTATATCGCCGAATTAAAAATCCCCGAATTATTATATCGTCGAAAGGAAAAAAAAAATATTAATTATAGCGTTTTTCCAAACCTCGACTTTTATAAAACCCGAAATTGAATTCGGGGTTTAGAAAATTCGGGGTTCAAAAAACGCGATATCGCATTTTGCTGTTTTCTTTCCAAACCCCGATTCGGGGTTTAGAAAATTCGGCGTTTCGTTATAGACTCTACTCATGGCCTAGAACTCGATTTAGATAATAGATATAGATAATAGATATAGATTTAATACTCTACTGACCGTTTCATTCCCCGTTTTTGGGAGGAGATGGAGGGGGATGGGCCCCATTTTTTGAAACTCCCCCAGCAACGTTTCAAATACGAAAAATGCCGTAGGGAGGCTCTTTTCGGGGGGGCTGACCCTTTAATAACAAACTATTATTCTTGGGGGCCCCATTTTGGGGGGCTGACCCCCGAAAAATAATTTTGCTGGACTCTACTCCCAATAGCCTGCCTCCCTGCAACGTTTTTAAAATTGTTTCCTTCCGCTTAATTACAAAAATTTTGAAGGGGGCCACATTTTTGGGGGCTGACCCCCCGGAAATAATTTTTTTGGACTCTACCCCCAATACCCTACCTCCATGTAAAGTTTCAGATTTTTAGGACCATCCCCCGATTTTTGGTGCAATTCAGTGAGTGAGGACTTACGCATTTATAGATAAGAGAAAAAAAGATTTAAAAAGAAAAATTTTCAAATTTTTTTATCAGAAAATTTTGATTCCTAAAAAAAAGAAGGAAATTTAAAGTTTTTGTTCTATATTTGTCCTACATTTTTTTTAAAAAACCGGTCCTATATTTTTTCAAAAAATGTTCTATTTTTTGTGAAGTTTATGATGCCTGGATTTGTTTAAAAATACGGATTCATAAATAAAATAGAAATCGTAAATGAAACCAATGGCGTCCGGTTCCCCAAGACGCCATTGAATCTCCTTAGCAGACTACCTTTCCAGTTTATACCGAAGTATTAGAAGCAGACAATTTCCTTTTTTTACTTGTTCAAACTGTATATATTTTTCCTCTTACCTGTGAAACAACATAAAAAGAAAAAAAAAATTGAAAATTAGCATTTTCGCACTAAAAAACGCGTAAAAAATTTTTTATTTTTCCTCTTTTTAGAGAGTCTTCCTTTATTTCGATTCTTAACCGTAAAAAAAAAAAAAAAAAAAAAAAAATGAAGGGAAAGAGCCTCCTTCAATTATCCTATAAATAATCTAATTTTCCCTCACGAATTTTTCAAGCAACTTAATAAAAGAAGTTGAAATATTACCTGCCCGCGTATAAAATTCCACGAAAAAACCTATGGTAAACGATAATAAAAATAAAATAAAATGTTTGACGCAACACGTTGTAAAAATGTAAGCGATAGTAAACAAGGCGTTAGGTTCATATAACAAGCAACAACTTGGCCAAGGGAGGGGAAGAGAAGAGGTAAGAAAAATTTATGGCAAAAATTGTGCGCAGGTGACGTCACCGGGATCATTGCGATCTTAACTCTTTTTATGCGCCTGGGAGGTCCTTTTTTTTTTTTTTCTTTTTCTTTCATTCAATCTCGTAAGCGAGGACAACGGTCTTTTAATTTGGCGTTTCAAATTCCATTTGCTGTCGTTGGAAGGTTTTTGTGTGATCTTTGCCCCAAATATAATTTAATGAAATCGTTAAAGATATAAGGAAATGACTATTGGAAAAAAGGTATTGAAACGCAAATTATAGGATGTCGGAAAAAGCGTGAGTTCAAAGATAATTAGCTAATGAGGCAATCGTATGCTTGGATTTCTTTTTTTTTTTTTTAGAAAGATTTTTTGGGCATCGGGGCCCGTGACCACCCGGGCTCTGACCCGTTTAAAATCCTTCGGACACCCCGTACTCTTATTTCTTTTTAAACAAGGACTCGTGAAGCATGTGTTGTTAGTTTCTAAATTAGACAGATTAAAGCATGAGAAAATAAACAAAACGATACGGTGACGAAGGGGGCGCAAGTGTAGCAATCGGGACAATGCCGACTTTTTTTTTTTTTTGAGGGGGGGGGGGGAGAGCGGAAGAAGATCCTTTTTAACCCTTGTTAACAGATGTTTCACGTTTTAAAATTCATTCATATTTTTTTTTTTTTTTTTTGCTGCTTTTAAAAATGACGAAATTGAGGCTCAACGTTTTCGGGCTTTTGCGAAAGTAAAATTTTTGTGATCACGAAAGAGTGAGTTATAAGTCCGTTGCTCAAAATTTAATCATTTATTTTTCCGATGCATCCTTTTTTTTTTCAAGAAATGTTTTTCCAACCGATTCTCATTTTCAGCCTTACCCGAGGTGGGACCGAATTTTTTTTTTTTTTTTTCTCATCTAATGATTCATACGCTTTCTCTCGCTTTAAATATCCTTTTTGGTTCCTTCTTTGACTCCCATGACTCATTTATTTTCCTATTTCTTATTCTAAGAAATGAAAAAAAGAAGGAAACCCTTTGAGAAATTCTTTTTTTTGAATAGAATGTAACTGAAATGTTCGAAATCGGAGTGAGAGCTTATTTTCATTCGGGAGTCCCGAGAGGCCTTCCCAGAGCCTCCCCGTTTCTTCCGTCATTGTATTCGCCGAAATCCTACTCTTGCATCTGCGTGCTTTTTCCCCTTAGTAATTCTTCTCCCTCCTCCTCTCGTCACACTTTTCGAAGCATGACATAAGACGCGATAATAATAATATAAAAAAAACTCCCGATGAAAACGGAAACTTTTTCATTTAAAAAAAATTATAGATAAGGGAGTATTGGCCCCTAGGGGTTGAGACTTCTCTTTTTAAAAAAAAATCGGTTATTATTTAAACGGGGGTAAATGTTTTTCCGATACGGGTTAACCCGTTATTCCCAGATTTTTTTTCCGAAAGGGAAAGGGAAAAAAAGTATTAAAAAATTATAGGCAAAAAATTTTTTTAAAATGGCGTCTATCTTTTTTTTCGAAATGACATTTTTATAAAAAAAAGGAAGAAAGCGATCGTTTTCGAATACCGGGATTTGAAACAAAACTTCAGTTATACGGAACATAAAAGTAAAAGTATTCATAGGAAGCAGAATTATGGAAAATGGGAAAGGGTAAAAAGGGAAAAAAAAAGATAAGGAGCAAAGGAAAAGAAAGAAATCAAAACGTTTCACTCCCTAAAGATGACATGGTTTTTTTCTCGTTTTTTTTTTTTTTTTCGGTTTTCGTATTTTTATAAATCTTACGTACACAGTACGCACATCTGACATATATTTTATCTTCTCCCGGAAATTTCGTTTTCTTCAACAATGTAAAAAAGTTACAAAAATTCTTTTAATATTATTTATGGGGTGCGATATAGCACGAATGACGCAGATTTAGGACCAGAGCAAAAAAAATAAAATTACGAAATTTCTAATTTTATTTTCCTTTGAGATTAGTCAGGCTCGAGGACTATCTTGCTAGATTTAAAATAACCGAGATCGGTAAAGCTTCTACCAAGTCTCTTATGATGTGGTTCCGGACTTACTGAATTTGGCCGTCGTCATTTTGACGATTCCAATGTGTGTAAGAATTTATTTTTTTATAGTACATTACTGCTCTAGGATGTAAGAGACTTGTTTCCCGATTCAGTAATATTAATAAATTTGAATCCCGGGTATTGGGATTAAAATTTTTTCGTCCCGGGAATTTTTTTATCCCTGGATTTCCCATGGATTTTTGTAAATTCTCCCAGAAATTAAAAAGCCATGAAAAAAATCCCAAAAAATTTGAATCCCGGGAATCGGGATTAAAATTTTTCCATCTCGGGATTTTTCCCATCCCGGGCAAAATCTCTAACGAAAAATCAAAAGGCAAAAAATATACTTTTTCATTAAAAAAAAAAAATTGCAAGTTGACTTTCTACGCTTTATCCTACACCATTGTATTAATAATATCTTGAACGCCGGCCAAACAAAAGAATATCGAATTAAAGAATGAAAAAAAAAAGTCGTTGACGAGGCGGAGTTCCCTCATCTTGAGACACGATAAGTGCCCAATTCTTTATACCTTCCCAGCATAAAAGTGCAGACGTCATTACTTTTATCGCGCAATTTTTTTCTCTTTCATCCTTTCTTTCTCTCACTCTTCCTTTCCTTTTAATAAAATTTCTGATGAATTTTGCATAAAAAAAAAAAAAAGAAAAAGAAGTAATCAATTATTAATTTTAAAAATGATGACTGATGAGGTTGCTACGATCTCTCTGATCGTGCCTTTTTATTTTCCCCCGTTCTTTATAAATAAATAAAGATATCCTCGGTTTCTTTTTCCCGCATATGCAAATCCCGATTTGAAAAATATTAGCGATTTTTTTTTCTTAAAGGAGAAGCATCGATAAATCATGTCTTAAGGATATGAAAGAACGACGCCAAAGAAAAGGGGTAGAAAAGAAAAAAAAAAAAAAAAAGGTAAATGTCGAAACGGCAGAAAAAGAAATGAACCCAAGCAGAAGCACTGCCCTCGGAAGAATTGAATAGATTCCCCGTTTCTAGTTTTGTTTCACGATTTAAGTTCCCGCTGGGTTTTTCATCCGATCCACATTCAATCCCTCGGGGTATCTCAACATGTTACGTTTGGGCCCCGAATGAAAAGGGTTGAAAATCGTCTACTAAATCAATTTTCCGCAACCTTTTATACCCGTCTTCCAGGAGGAAATCGCTACATTATTCGTGGTGTGTAAAGATAAAATAAACAAACAAGATTAAAATTGCGACGACGAAAAGAAAAAGGAAAAAAAAAAAAAAAAGAAAACCCTTCAGCCGCGGAACGTCAAACAAGCTGAAGGAGGTCGTAAATGTCAATTTTTGGAATTCAGTGATATGATACACAAAGTGGACATTTTATTACATGTCGGGATTTCTACAACGTTAACATTTACGATCTTATTTATTTATAATATATGCGAGCTATTTTTTTTTCTTCGAATATCCGTTTTTTTTTTTTTTTTTTTGGTTCTGTTCTGCTCTTCTTTATTTTCTTTCGATTCGAAAACGAAATGTGGGATTTTTACAAAGTACTGTTTATATTGTAAAATTTAAAGTTGCTGGTCGTAAATGTGTACGCTTTTCAAAAAAGGTACCAAGTGGGCGTTGGAGCCTAGGAGGCTGTGAAATTCGAATTCATAACAAAATGTGACCGTGTCCAAAAAAAGGAAGCTTAGGGTGAAAATTTTCAAAGTAGACTCTTTGGTGGTTTCTTATCCCAAATTTCATGCGGAATATCGAAATGACTGGGTTTTGGGCCCAAATTGGGCCTATAACCCGTAAAACGCATAAAACCCATAAAACCTATTTTGATAGGTTATGGGCCCAGATTGAGCCCATAACCAATGAAAATAATAATAACGAACGGAATAAGAAAAGGAAGGTCGGTGGTTCGAGTCCACTATTCGAATACCTCCGGTGTGTTCTTTTACTGAACATCTTCCCGGTTCCCTCATTGATTTACATACCGAAAAACGCCGACTGAGAGAATTTTACCTCCCCCCTGCCTTAAAACAGTTTTAGGTTTGCTAAAAAATTAAAATAATAATAATGTTAAACGCCATAGTTATTATTTTCACAGGTTATGGGCCCACAACGGGCCCATAACCTATGAAAATTTAATACCAAATTTTTGATGTGTGATTTTTTATCGTGTCCAGGAAAAGGTAGCTTAAGGTGAAAATTTTCGAAATCGATGGGGTCCAGATCTACTGGCCCAGATTGGGCCCGTAACCTATGAAAGTAATAAAAATAATAATTAACGGAATAAGAAAACTGAAGATCGGTGCTTCGAGTCCACTCTTCGATTACCTCTGCTGTATTATTTTACTGAACATCTTCCCGGTTTCCTCTTTGATCCATGTACCGAAAAACCCCAGCTGAGAGAATTTACACCCCCCCCCCCTTGCCTTAAAGCAGTTTTAGTTTTGTTGGAAAATTTAAAATAATAACAATAATGTTTAACGCCACAGTTATTATTTTCACAGGTTATGGACCCAATCTGGGCCCATAACCTAATATAAATATAATATCAAATTTTCTACGTCTGATTTTTGCTGCACCCTATACTTATACGTAATACATATATATATTTTCATTTCAAAAAGTCGTTTCCTCTTTCCACGAATACCGAAAAACAAAAAGTCGATGGATGGGAAAACGAGATTTTCGTTGAAATAAGGTGAAAAGTTTGTTCGGTCAAAAACCGCAAAATTCCATTGCTAAAGGAGATGGAAAATTCAAGGAGTTATCCGAAACCCTTCGGTCCGTCTAGGAAGCGTCACGGTAAACTTTTCCTCTCTCTTTTCATCAGTGACAAAGGCTTTTATAATTATCTCCTTTTCTTGTTATCCGCAGCGTGTAATTTAACCAATTGGAAAAGACCGAAAAATGAAGAAGAAAAAGAAAAAAAATTGTATTTTCTAGGGGAAGATGAAGAAATAAAAAAAAAAAATAAAAATGGTCCATCTAGTTTCTCGCTATTTTGATTTAATCTCTTATCATTATTCTTTTTCCCATTTTTTTTTTTTTTTTTTTTTTTTTTGTTTTTTTGTTGTGAGAAATACGGGAGGATATCCTTGTTTAGCACCCGAAATGATGAATCATTGGGGTTTTCGTGCACGTATATGAAAATTTTAAAATCAACGAAGCTTATTAAAATTACAGGAATCGTTTTCTTTTTTTTCACCTTTCATTCGTCGTGACGATTGATAATAAATGAAAAATCAGTAAGAAAGGAAGAGAAAAAAAAAATGGAAACAAGGGGAAGGAAAAGTTATTACCGACGCTTTATATTGTATTCGGTAATGTAAAAAATGTGAAAACTCTCGCTTTTTTTTTTTTTTTTTATTTTAAAAAACATTTAAGAGGAAAATTGGATTTAGAATTTTTTTTTTTTCCTTTTCGATTGAGGGGTGATTTTTCATTTCTTTTAATAAACATGGCGAAGGGAATGATTTTTTTTTTTGGGGGAGGGGGGGGTGCGTACCATCTTTTTTAAGATCGAGCGAAAGTTAATAATATTCTTCGTTCGAAGGCATTATTGTTATTTTTTTTTTCTTTTTCCCTTCCCTTTTTTCCCTGCGAAATCGAATATCGATGATCTTTTCTTTTTATTTTATTTTTTTTATAAAGTCACCTTTGGAAAATCGATCGGTTTGAACCGATATTATTCCGGGGAAGAAAGTTTTTCCGAGAGAAAAAAAACGAGACATCTGAAATCTAAGAAAATGAAAAATTTATTAGGGTAAAAGTTAAGTTTCGTCCACCCTCGTGACTCGTTTTTTTTTTTCGTAATTATGTTATTATCCAAGGAAATAAAAAGGGAAGAAAAGTTTTTAGTTTATTTTTTTTATATTATATAAAAAAAAAAAGGATCCTTATTAATAGTGTAATCACAAGTTTGAAGGTTTGATCAAAATAAACAAAATAGGAAGTAAATATTGGAAGTACGGGGATGGGAACGCGTTTATAAGGGTAAGGGCGAGGGTGGAATATAAATAATAACCGAGTCTGACTGGAAACTTGGAGCCCGAGTCACGCTATAGTTTGATATACATATTTTAACTTGTCAAACCGATGTGTTCCCGTTCAGGATCCCCCTCCCTCCATATAAAGTATCGCAAGAGGAAAGCTTTTCCCGATCTTTTCCACGTTTTTTTTCCCAAGATATGATTCACCTGTTGTGTTAGTTGGGTTTTCGAAGGTTACCGACTTTTAAAACATCGGGAACGTGGATGTGGGTCGAAGGGCGAGAACGTGTGTTAAAGTTCTGACAGTTAAAATGTTTTTTTTTTTTTTTTTTTTTTTTGAGAAGTTTCGTGCGTTGGATTAATTTTATTTTGAGTTTCATGTTGTTTGACTATGCAAATGTCGAAGGATGCTAAGGTGAAGGGCATTCGGTCAGACTGACCAATATATGGATTAGCAGGCCAGCAGGAGAGGGTGGTCCTGGACTGATCCCTGAAAAATCCCTGGTGGTTATCGGACCAGGCAAAGTCACTTCAGGCTGCCTAATTCACCACCAAATCTAATTTTGTTACGACGACTGTCAAAATCTAAAGTTTGAAGATTAAAAACATTAAATTATTAAAGATTGGGCCTTTCAAAAAAGAAAGAAAAAAAAATTTCGATACGCATTAAATCTAGAGAGAGAGAAAAAAAAAGTCAAGAGGACAAAAGGGAATCAATTATTACCAGCCATGAAGGAAGAAATGGAAAATTGTTGTGAAGTGTCGGGTAATGACGTCACGAAAATGAATGGGACCGGCGAGACTGAGCGTCGCAACATTATCAATCACGCGGGGTGACGTTTCGTCTTACGTTCAGTTTACGTTTCCGGTGTTTCTTCCACGACGACAGACGTCTCTTGTTTCCTAGCTTTCTGACAAATATGACTTTCCTTCGATCTCGTCATCAAATTTTCATTTTTTTTTTTTCTCGGCTCTTCTTTTTTTCTTCTTTTTTCTTTTTATTAAAGGTAATTTTTTTTTTTTTTTTTTTTTTTTTTTTTTTTTTGCGAAGTATTCGGTAAATGCATTTTCTTATTTTAAAGTCTCCTTTACATTGATGGACGCGTATCTTATTTCCTTCCTTTCTTTTTCCTTCCCAAGTCTTTGCCGGGAGCTTCCTTTTCATTTTAAATTGCGGTTTTTCACTTCACCGAATAAATTCAAAAAAACAAAAAAAAATGTTTGAAAAGAAAAACCGAATGAAAATCTCATATAAAGAGAAGGAGAAAAAAAAGGAGAGAAATTAAAGAAGGTAAAAATAACATGTTCCCTTTTAGTAAGCAAAAGGCAATGGAAGAGGAAAATTAATTAAGTCGTATCAGTTGGATAGAAATCGATTTTAACCACTTCAAAAAAAAAAAAAAGGGAAAAAAACAAAAAAAAAAAGTATATGAAAACAATCGTGATTTTGTCACAAGGAAAGTTTTTTTTTTTCGTCCCCCCCCCCACGCCCCCCGTTTTTCCCCCCGTTTTTTCCGTTCTCTACCTTTTAACTGATGAGTTCATTTTTGAGGTTAATCGAGCTTGACTTGGTTCGATTCTTCGTAGATTATTTTAGGTTTTGTTGTTTGTTGCTTCGTTTTTTTGTTTTTTTTAAAGCTCGTTTTCGAATTAGGCCGTCTCTTTTTTTTTTTAATATTTATTAAAAAAAACTGAAGATCCGGTGTGACAATCGAATTCGTTATACTCCGGTGGCAATTACCTTTGGTTTATTATATCAAAAACCTAAAAAAAAAGAAAATTACGGTCGAAACTTTTTAATTCTCTCAGGTAAAAAGAAAAAAAGGTGCGCGAGGGGGTAAAAAGGATTTTGTCATTTTCGTCTCTCTAACCCCTTTAATATCTCAAGGGGAGAAAGAAGAGACGGGGTTGAATTTGAGAAGAGTCACACAAACAACACTATATATTTACTACTTGAGCCGTTATTCAAATTATCGCCATCATCGTAACCCACCTTTCACGCTGGGGTTTATCCGAAACTTTAATCTCCTCTGTTTATGTTGTTTCTTATGACTTCTCCCCAAAAGTTAAAGTTTCAGGTTTTCCAACTCCCTCGGTTAATTCCGCTTTTGCATATAACACGTCCGGATGATTCTCTATTTATGGAATGTACGTAGCGGACTTAATGGCACTCCCCCCCTTTCTCACGTTACCCCCTAACCCCCCCCCCCTTTTCCTCATCGGCATTAAGTCAGCTCAAACCTTTTGCACGTTGATTAAACTTGATTTCCATTCTCAAATTGTTTTATAATTTTCCAAGATGGCTCGGGCTAAAATTTAATTGACTTGCCCTCCCCTCTTACCCCCCCCCCCTTTCTCCCTTTGTATAAATAAATTATTCGAAATTTCCAAAGTCCCCGGTTAAATTACTGTGAAATTTCATTTGGTGTTCCTCCGGTATCATCGTTACGAAGGAAAATAAAGCCGTAAGGGACGGGGAGGGGAAAAAAAGGCCCCGTAATGAGATTTTCCCCCGTTTTTATTGATTTTCATTACGCTTAAGACAATTCCGTTAATTATAACATAAAAGCTGATAAGAGCGAAGTGAAAATAATCCTTTTAGGAGTATCTCCTTTCTCTTTTCTTTTTCGACCGCCCGCACCCCTCCTTTCCCCGACGTTTGGTCCACTACCTCCCTTCCTCCCTCACTCCCTCCCCTTCTCCCTCGGCCGTCTCTTTCGGCTTTCATTTTCAATATTGGATTTTAAAAGCTTATGATCTGCTCATGACGGGGACTCCCCATCATTTTCATTTTTACGATCGAACATCCCTCCAGAAAAACCAATTTTCCAAGTTATCTGTTTACGTTATTTAGCGATCTTTCCGAGGTAATAAAAAAAAAAAGATGTGATCGGGGAGGTCATTTTCTCGCTTTTAATGTAAAAATAAAAGGGCTAAAGGACAGGGATGCAATGCCGATGCTGATGCCGGTCGGTAAATTTTTTTTTTTTAATTACGAAGCTGATTCTATTACTGTAGGAATATTAAATGCCGATGCCGATTACTGTTGGAAAATTGTATGCCAATACCGCTTACTGTAAAATAATTATATGCCGATGCCGACGATTACTATAAAAAAATTATTTTGCGATGCCGATTACGGTAAAAAAAAAAAAAAAATATGCCGATGCCGATTATTATAGGAAAATCGTATGCAGATGCCGATTACTGTAAAGAATTTATATTGTGATGCCGATTACTAAAAAGAATTATATGCAGATGCCGATTACTATAAAAAAAATTATATGCCAATGTCGATTATTATAGGAATATCATATGCAGATGCCGATTACTATAAAAAAATTATATTGTGATGCCGATTACTATAAAAAACAAGGAGAACGGTAATGGGGGTGCATACGCACCCCATTAAACTTTCTCGCGGCTTTATTGGTGGAAAAAAGAAGTTGAAATAAAGAAAAAATGTAAAAAATCAAGTTTAGGTTTTCAAAGGGTATTAATTAAACCCGAGGTACACGATTCCCGCTGTACCCACATAAAGAATCCCAATTTTGGAAAAATAATTTCATATTCGGATTCCTCTACCCCGAAAATATTTTCAAAAATCCGGTTAGATTTTTGATCCGAGGTACACGAATCCCGCTGTACCCACATAATGAATCCCAATTTCTGAAAAATAATTCCATATTCGGATTCCTCTACCCCGAAAATATTTTCAAAAATCCGGTTAGATTTTTGATCCGAGGTACACGAATCCCGCTGTACCCACATAATGAATCCCAATTTCTGAAAAATAATTCCATATTCGGATTCCTCTACCCCGAAAATATTTTCAAAAATGCGGTTAGTTTTTTGATCCGAGGTACACGAATCCCGCTGCACCCACATAATGAATCCCAATTTTGCAAAAATAATTCCATATTCGGATTCCTCTACCCCGAAAATATTTTCAAAAATCCGGTTAGTTTTATGATCCGAGGTCCGCGAAATCCGCTGTACCCACAAAAAAAATCCGAATTATGGATTGTTCCTGTAACTCGAGATATCGATATGACGTAATAAGTCATATCGATATATCGAAATGACTTAATCGATATATCGATATGACTTATTACGTCATTCGAGATATCGATTTTTAGGCCTAATTTACACGTAGCCTAATCCTCATAATTTGTGAACCAATCATCCGAATTCAACCAAATTTTGATGGTATGATACTTTGACCAATATCTACTACAGTACGAAAATTGGTGATGATTTGTAGCCGGGTTCGAGATTTATCGTCGCAAGAAGAAAACCAAATTTAAAAGTTCAAATATTTGCCGTTTACGTAATTTTTGAAATTTTTAAAAAATAAGAAAAGACCCCCTCTTATTTTTCGACGAAAAATACGTGTGCAAAATTTCCTTTTGATCCGATGCGTAATAGCGGAGAAAAAGCTCCGGGCGTACGCGGCGTTCGCGGCGTACGCGGCGTACGCGGCGGACAACCGGGAACTCAGAATTTTATTCTAAGTATAACTATATAAGTATCATGTAGAAACTCGCAGGATTAACGATTTTCCCTTTTCCGACCACGGCAATACTTTCTTCGCGCCCGCTTCGCGGCCACTCGAAAGTAAAAAAATTATATTTATGCCGATTTTTTTTAAAGAAATTATATTGCGATGCCGATTACTGTAAAAAAATGGCTTGCATTTAACTGGCCAGTATTTGTTTAAATTTTTGATCAGTATTTTATTAAAATTTTGGTCCGTATTTTTTTCAATTATTGGTCAGTATTTAAAATGATTGAGCAGTTAATTAATATTTTCCGAGCAGTAAATTAATATTATTCGGCCAGTAAAAACATGAATTTATGGAATGTAAAAATATGTATGTGGTATAAAATGGCATTTACGTATTTAAAGTATTAAGAGTGGTAATACTTACATTTATCCACTAATCCACAAGCAAAGCCCGTGCAGCTAATTTAGGCCTCCCTCTTTTTCTTTTTTGCTCAATCGGGATCGTTTTCGCTGCTATTATTGCGAAACATGGGAAATATTTGTATTTTATTTCCGAGTTAAAAAATTTATCCCTAACATTTGCTGTTTTGCTGCTTCTCCATTATGGCCCTAAATTAATTTTACAAAATTAATTTTATAAAATTACCGGAAATTATGCGCTTTTTCTTTCTTTTTTCGTAACATATTTATTTTTTACAGATTTCTTATTCTTTTTTAAGTCATCCTCATGTTCGATTTGTAAAATAAAAGCATTATTCCCAATAATTTTATAAAATTAATTTTGTAAAATTAATTTTGAGCCATAATGGAGAAGCAGCATTTCTCGATAATAACTTCCTGAAATATTTACTAAACTCAGAAATATTTCTATTTTATTTTCCAGTTCGGAAGTTTACTCACGAAATTCCTTTTTTTTTGGGTAATAATTTTTCTGATTTTTCGTATTTGGAAAATAATTTCTCTAATATCTCGTATTTGGAATATAATTTCTATTATATTTTCGGACCTGGTAGTAAATTTTCATACGAGCCAAAATTTTTTTTAAAAAGTTGATTTTTATTTTTATTTTAATTTTGTTATTGACCAAACTATTAATTTTAGGTAATATTTGGAATAAAGTACCTTCCATTTAATTTTTTTTACTGTTTAATTAATTTTTTTACCGACCATTTAATTAATTTACTGGCCAAGTTGTTACTGGCCACCAAAATACGGACCATTTATTTTCTCTACCGACCCATTAATTTTATTACTGGCCATTTATTTAAAATACTGACCAAAAATCGTATTTAAATACTGACCAAATCATTTGTAGCGTAAAAAAATTATATGCTGATGCCGATTATTATAGGAAAATTATATTGCGATGCCAATTACTATAGAAATATTATACGCCGATTACTATAAAAAAAATTATATTCCGATGCCAATGCCAATTACTATAGAAATATTATATGTCGACACCGCTTACTGTAAAATAATTAAATTGCGATGCTGATTACTATAAAGAAATTATATGCCGATGCCAACCACTATAAAAAAAATTATATGGCGTTGCCGACTACTATAGAAAAATTATATTCGGATGTTGATTACTATAAAGAAATTATGTGCCAATGCCGATTACTATAGGAAAATTATATGAATGCTGATGCTGATGCCGATGTCTATAGGAAAATTATATGCCGATGCAACCAGTATAAAAAACTTATATGCCGATGCAGATTCCTTTGGAAGTAATGTAGCCCTATGCCAATTTTTGCCTTTTTAAAGTACCAAGTAAATCGTTGCCTCATTTACTATTTTTTGCGGTATTGATTGATTTTGAACAAAAAATCACAAAAAAAAAGTCCTGTAATATTTTCCGATTTCAATGCTGATGCCAATACCGATTCCGATTGCAAAAAAAAAATTTGGATCGATTCCGATGCCGATGTTGTTCGGTTCAAATAATTTCGATTCCTATGCCGATGTGCCGATTCCAACCAAAAACCCATCGGCTTTCGATCCCTGATGGAAAAAGTTCCGTTTTTCAGTTTCAATGCGGAATTTCCTTTTGGCTCCTCAGTTTTATTTTTTTGGATGTAGGATGAAAATCATTAATCTATATTACGTCTGAGTAATGAGACTGACAACAGTCAACTAAAAAGAAATTATCGTATGGTTTTTACACGATTACGTAAGGATTCTATCAATTTTTTTTTTTTTTTTTGCTTCTTAATCCGTCTTCTGGAGAAAATAAATTTCTTCAACCAATTTTTTTTTCTTTTTTTCCTGTTCATCGTGCACCGACGAAATAGTTTTATAAGTTCATATTTTTATGTTTGCGTTTTTCTGTCACGACTTAAAAAAAAAAAAAAAAAGAAAAAACTCCCAGTCTTCCGGCGTCTGGTAAGACGTCGTCTCGGCGTTTTGGGATCGTCCGATTGACCTTGGAATCGTAGGAATCTTCGTCTATAATTTTCTTTACGGCATGCTCGAACGTGACGTCCCATTCACTTTCTTCCTTTTTAGTGCAGACGATCCCTGAAATAAATGCGCATCCATTCATTACGATAATTTCAGTCCCGGATTATGAAGCTAAAGACGCTTAAGGGCGCAAAATTTTTAAGTGTCATTTTAACAGATGTTACCAGACCATCGATGCTTTATTTCGGCATTTTGATTTTGTGATCTAGCCGCTGAGGCAAAGAGCCTAAATTATAGTCAGCAGGTTTTGATTGGCCAACCCAGCTTAGCCGGTCCAGTTCGTACGAAAAAGTGATGCAAAAACTATAAAAGCTTTGCTAAAGAAATGCAAAAAATTTGTAGAAAAAATGTTTTTGTTTTAGTGTCATTTAATTTTTACAAAATTGATGAAAAATTTTTTTAAGCATAAAAATCTGGATTTGCTTAATTTATGCATTTAATTTTTAATGTCATAAAAAAAAAAAAATTATGCTCATTAGAGATTCTGATTTCCCGGGAAATTTGTGATTTCGGGATTCGGGATTTCCCGTTTTTAAGGGGAAAAAAAGTTTCTCGGGATTTTGAAAACTAAAATGTGCGGTATCCTGAGTAATTCCCGGGATTTCCCGTGGATCCTCAGGAATATCCGCGGAAATTAAAAAACGTCGGGAAAAATCCCGAAAAATTTGAATCATGGGAGTCGGGATTGAAGTTTTCTCGGGATTCCGGAATTCCCGGGATGGGAAATCCCGGGCAGAATCTGTAATGCTCATTCAACTTTTTTTATATTTTATGCATAATTAGATTGGGGGATAAAAAATAATTTTCTGGTGCTGCTTCTCCATTATCGTCCTAAATTAATTTTACAAAATTAATTTTATAAAATTACCGGAAATTATGCGCTTTTTCTTTCTTTTTTCATAACATATTTATTTTTTACAGATTTCTTATTCTTTTTTAAGTCATCCTCATGTTCGATTAGTAAAATAAAAGCATTATTCCCAATAATTTTATAAAATTAATTTTGTAAAATTAATTTTGAGCCATAATGGAGAAGCAGCATGGTAGAAAAAAGTAAATTTTCTATACATAATTTATGCATTTTTTTTTCGAACAGGAGAGGAAATTGGTTATCCTTTTTAAGTTATTTTTATTAACTATTTTTTTTAATGTATTAGGCTCCTTCCACATGGAGCGTATCATACGCACGTATCATACGCGCGTTTTTATTGCTCCATTGGGGTATATGGAGCTGTTCACATGATACGCATACGCTCAGCGTACCAAGGTCATCGGCAGGGCCATCGCGTTTGCCCTGCGTATGACAATACGCTGCGCATGACAATTCCTATTGATAATGTGTAGTTTGGAGCCTAGCGACCGGATCAATGATCATATGAAATAAATTCCTCCTTTTTCAGTCGCTTCAAAATCGGTATATTACATTAGGGTATGAATTTTTTAATGTAATATACCGATTTTGAAGCGACTGAAAAAGGAGGAATTTATTTCATATGATAATTCCTATTGAGTTAAATGGAACCTTTCACATGATCGGCGCGTTTTTATGACTTACCCTTATTTTAATAGCTTTTTATGTGTTAAAAAAAATGACTTTTTTCATAAATGATTTTTTTTTGTATTTTATTTAATCAGAATCGTAATCTACTCTTCTCCCTGATTAAAATGATATAAAAAATAGTGTGACTTTTTTACTTTTAACAATTTTATATCGGCAATTATAATGCATTGCAAAAATCAATATTATTGATAATTAATTTTTATTTTAGGCAAGTTTTACGGTGATTTTTGAATTTCCAAAATTGTTAGTGTTATAAAAAAATTTATTGAGGTTAATGTTTGATGTTTAATTAACAACGTTATTTTTTAAATGGTTTGGAAAATGTAGTTATTAAAATTATTCTTTCAGTTCGAAAGAAAAGCTCGAGTACATGCAGTTTTTTTTTAAATTAAGTTTTTACCAACCTGATTTTATTGGGGTTTTGTTAGTGTCCCTAGCCGAATAATTTATTGTCACCAACCATTTTTTTCTGTTCTTCTTTTTACCGTCTTACATTTTCAATAGTTTGCTCTATGTTTAAGTAGTACTGTACATTTCGATTAGGCTGATTTTAATGAATAAAAAACATTAAAATATTAATGATGAAGAAAAATATTAAAATTTTTTTAACCTTCAAAGTACCCGAATTTAATTAAATTTGATATCGTTTTGATCGGGACTTGGTGAGGAATTCAATTTTTAATAAAACAAAAAGATTAATTGCACGTGAAAGAAAACTTAAAATTTTTAAATCAATAAAAAGCCATTAAAACCCTAAATTCGAGCGTTTTATTGTTAAGGGTAAAACCATAAAAACGCATCCATGTGGACAGCAAACGCATACGCGGGAGCAATAAAAACGCACGTACCGTACGCTCCATGTGGAAGGAGCCTTAGGAGTATTTTCGTTTTATTAAAATTTTAATTATTTTTCTTTTTTTTTTCATTGCAGGTAAGCTTCATCTATATGGTTACGTATTGGATACCTTTATTAGTGGCACTTTGTAGGCAGATGGCTTTTTAAAAAAATCGATTTTCACGACGGCTAACTCTGGGATTATTAATTTTTGAAAAAAATCAGCGCCCCTTCAAAACAAAAATTATGCAAGATGCCTAATATCAGGTACTGTGTTTAAAAGTTCAGGTTTTGTTCAGACCAGCGCAAAACCCAAATTTTTTTTAAAGCGTTAAAATTTTTTTTTTTTTTTTTTTTTTTTAATATTGCTGCTTAGTCGAAAATAAAATTATGCTTTTCGGTGAACTTTAAAAATGAGAACCAAGGATCCAGCCTCCGATTATCACAATCATTTAGATTTGCATTGTTTCGTATTATATTTTTGCCGGTTCAACCGTTGAAACCTCTAAGGGTGCATATTTGTACCCTTGGGAGGGATCGAGTTAAAATTCAGACCTTCGTAACCAATTATAAAGACAAAACAATTCAGTCATTTTGAAACTGGATCCGAATTCAGGATCCTCGAAAACCCCTGGCTTCGTGATTTTAGCTATTTTAACGAGAAAAAAAAATTGTTAGGGTTCCAGCAGCCAGCACACAAATGCAGTTTCACTTGCCTAAGAAAATAAATCCAATTGTGAATTTGTACGAAAAAGTGATACAAAAAGTGTACATAATTTTTTCAAAGTAAATACAAAATCTTTGTATGTAAAAAATGTATTAGTTTTGCAACATTTATAAAAAAAATTTGGACAGGCATAATTTTTGCAAAGTTATATGCGTATTTTTTTTAAGCAGAAAAATTTGAATATGCATAATTTTTTTCAAAGTTAATGCATAATTTTTTTAAACATGAAAATCTGGATATGCGTAATTTTTGCATAGTTTATGCATGCGATTTTTTTAAAATTATAAAGTAGGAATGTAGCAATTATTATGCTTACATAACTTTTTTTTTCAATTTTATGCATACTTTATACATAATTTATGCATACTTTATTTATACATAGTTATTCATGATTTATGCATACTTTATTTATACAGTAGATAATTTATGCATACTTTATATATAGATAATTTATGCATACTTTATTTATAGACAATTTATGCATACTTTATTTATAGATAATTTATGTATAATTTATTCATGCAGTAGATAATTTATGCATACTTTATTTATAGATAATTCATACATACTTTATTTGTACATCATTTATGCATACTTTATGCATACTTTATTTATAGACAATTTATGCATACTTTATTTATAGACAATTTATGCATACTTTATTTATAGATAATTTATGTATACTTTATTTATGCAGTAGATAATTTATGCATACTTTATTTGTACATCATTTATGCATACTTTATTTATGCATACTTTATGCATACTTTATTTACACATAATTTATGCAATGCATAAAAAATAAGAGAAAAAATCAGAGTTTATGAATTGTTACTAAAAAAATTTGCTCCCGAATAGTTTTTTTTTTTCTCTCTCTCTTACCAAAATTTGATCAAACAAGAAGAAAAAGCAAGAAGTCAGAAAATAATTTGAAATCTTGTACGATGTCGCAGGAAATACGACCCACGATTATATGTATACGCGGCCTTACACACCAAAGGATTTTGACGTCGAATGAAATTTCGATGAAAGATCTTTAAGACAAAAAAAAAAAAACGATAAAATTAAGAAGTATTAGCTTGTAAATAACAAGAGAAAAATTAACCATGTTAGACATGCATTCGAATCCAATGGGCTGGAAGACAACTCGACGAGCCACTTTTTGCTCATCATTTTTTTTTCTCCCTATGTCTCTCTCTCTCTTTCCATTTTCTTCTTGTTCTTCTTCGTCTTGTGAGATGTAACATCACTTGATCGAATTTTTTTTTATTCAAAAAGAAAAAAAATTTAACTCGAGTCGAAAAAAAATTGCAGGAATTTTACGGACCCACACGCGTACACACATACGAAATTCCCAGATGTTATCATTCTTTTTTTTTTCTTATATTTATTTTCTTTCGACTTTTGTATATTTTTATTTTTTTCCGATTCGTGAATTTTAATTTTTTTTTTTTTTTTTTTTTTTTTTTTTTTTTGAGTTTATAAAAAAACTGGCACGTTGCCTTTCCAGAGGATAATAAATCATAAACGATGAAGTTGGGGTGGCTAATGTGGACATTTCTTTATTTATTTAGCGTTTCATTTTTTTTTTTTTTTTATTACTTAGTGATTTATTTTATTTATGGAAAAGAAGAAAAAAAAAATTCGTAAACTTTTTACTGCCGAGATTAATTTTTCTGTAAAAACGTTTCAATTATTTAAAAAGGGTAAAAAATAAAAAATTCTCTGAAGCTTCGTCCTTTTTTTTTTTTTTTTTTTTTTTTTTTTTTTTTTTTATCGATTTTTAACCCTTTCCCATTTGCGAGATAAACGAACCAAAGCATCGTTTTCCTTTCCATTTATACGGAAAAAAAGACCCATCCACACCGATTTTTACCCTCGACATTCCATAGAAAAGTGTGTAAAATTAGAAAAAGCCGAGCTTTTAACGCCTTTATAACACAAATTCCACTTTTCCGAATCCAATGGTCCGTTTAGTCCGCTAAAAAGAAAGGAAAAAAAAAAGGATAAAGTGGTCGACCCGCGGTAAAGTCAAACATGGCCTCTCAGCATCAAAAATCTTTCTCGTGCTTTTTTTTTTTTTTTTTTTTTTTTTTTTTTTTTTTTTTTTTTCTCCTCTGGGGACTTTGGGGTGTAGGAAGAGAAAAAGGAAAAAAAATCGTCTCCGTCTCCTACTTCTCCCCCTCTCCCCACAACAGGCGGCATTAATTCACAAGGAAAAGGTTTGTCTCCTTTTTGCCTCTCTCCCCGTCGCAAAAAAAGAAAAAAAAAAGTGTTTTAGTGCCGAGCGAAAATCGGATTCCTCCTCCCGAAAAACAATAAAAACATTAACAAATCCGCAATGAAATCGGCTCTCCAGTTATAATATATAAGTTAGTCGTAAAATATGCTCTCCAGGAACGGTGGATTAAACTCTTGGAAGGAAGCCAGGAAAGGAATCGAGGAATGGGAATAGATCGAATTTGCTTACAAATTCATTTATATAACATGGAATATTTCCGGGAATGCAGCGTTCGCTGGGGATGTTATTTTCTATTTCTCCACCTCCTTTTCTCTCCTTTTTCTTTTTCTTTTTATTCTTTTCCTTTCATGCGGTTGTTTTGTTACATCAACCGATGAAAAAAAAAAAAAAGCAGAAGAAAGCAAGTCTAAACGGGTGAAGATCAGGTTTTTGCGGTGGAGGGACGTATTAGCATTTCGCGGGGAAAAAGGGGGAAGATCGTTTACTTTCGGGATTGCATTTGTGAACCTTATGGGCTTAAAACGGGATTACGAAATGTGAATACAACTATATGATATGGGGGGGGGGGGGGTGAAGGGAGAGCGTGTGTTTGTGGAGAGATCGTACTTTATGGTGTTGGATTCGTTGGTTAAAAGAGACGAGGAAAAAGGTCACACGTGGAAGGCGAGGTGGCGGAGTGTGTGATGCCCGCAATATGTTGTTAATTCAAGCCTCCTCATTTCGAATAATGTGGCGATTGAAATTTCATGTCAAGAATAATTTTAAAGTATGATTTCCGATGATTCCCAGAATGTGCGGGTCATTCAAATGTCATGGAGAGCACCTGAGGGGAAGTGAGGAGGGAAGGGAGCGCACTTATAAAAGAAAACGGCTAATGTGAAAACAAAAATCGACTGGCCCGATGAAAAAGTCCCTATTTTTTTTTTTTTTTTTATGGCGATCTATAAACGATCCATTTAGATGATAATTGCTATATACGATAGACCGTTTTTGCAGTGACACCAAAAAGGATAAGAAGTTCGGGGATCTAAATTCCCGGAAACATAAGTTCACGAAATCCTAGATATTGAATTTCTGGGAATAAAATCTGAAAAACTGCAGGGAATATTATTATAAATCTGGAAATCGATTTTTTCTGTGAAAATTAGAAAAAATTTGCAAAAGATCAGCCTCAGCCAAACTGACTTTGTTTGAATACGAGGACGAGGTCTTCTCGGACCTTTGACAAGAGACTCGGACCTTTGCTCCTTCTGGGGATTTTTTCATTTTTCCCCACATAATTTGGTTATTTCAGTGTCCTTTGAAGTCCCTCTACAGAAAATTTTCAACCTTTTTTCTACAAAATAAATGCGAAAAATTTATATAAAAAAAGACATTATTTTTGGATTATTTATACAAAAATTTGGACATGCATAATTTTTGGAAAATTTATGCATAATTTTTTTAAGCATAAAAATCTTTGACATGTATAATTTTTGCATATTTTATGCATATAATCTTTTGACTCGTAAAGGAGAAAAATTTCCAAATACCACGCTTTTTCAATTTTTTACCATTTTATGCATACTTATTTAGGCATAATTTATGCATTTTTAATGTATGTCCAATTTATGCATTTTTATGTATGTCCGATTTATGCATTTTTTATGTATGTCCGATTTATGCATTTTTTATGTATGTCCGATTTATGCACTTTTTATGTATGTATGTCCAATTTATGCATTTTTTATGTATGTTCAATTTTTAGGTTGATTTTAGGATGCACTGGATTCATTTTTAACAAAAAAATAGAATTGCTTAAATCGTTAATGGAGCGTTCAACTATTGCGTAAGACTTTTTTTTTTCAGTTTTTTGACCCCCTCCCACCCGTCTTACATATGATTTAGTAAAATTTCTTTGACCCTCCCCCCCCTTCAACATAAATAAGACTTTCGCTGACCCCACCTTTTTTTCTTCTTTTTCGCCAATATTAAAAATGTCTTACAGATAGACATTTTCATTTCCCGGGATATTTCTGATTCCGGGATTCGGGGTTTTCCCGTTTTTGAGAAAAAATAGTTTCCCGGGATTTGGGAAACTGAAATGTGCCGGGATCCCGGGATTTCCGGAAAAAGCGGCGGGGAAAATCGCGGAAAATTGGAATCCAGGGAATCGGGATCGAAAATTTTCTTGGGATACCGAAAAATCCTGGGCAGAATCTATAATTACAGAATTTCGAAAAAAAAAAAAAAAAAAAATCTTAAAATTAGAATGCAATTTTTTTTTTTTTTTTTTTTTTTTTGTAAGAGAAGGTGTCAAATGGAGAAGAGTCTATTTTTTATATTAAATTTGATTTTTTTTGAACAATAAATAATAAAAATTCTTACGTAAGATTTTCCGAACCCCCCTTTCCTCCCCCATGTAAGATATCGTAAGAATTTCTTGCACTCCGCCCACCTCACCTTCCGGTCTTACGTGATACTTGAACGCTCCCTAATATGATTACCCAAGTCTAAAAATCCTGAAAACCGATTTTTTTCCGAAATCGTTACTGTCCCATAAATGTCAAGCTCGTGCTTAATCTAAACACTGAAAAGGAAATAAAATTCTTTTAAAAGCCATCCCGTAAGTTATTAATTACATCTAAAAAGAAGCACTTGTGCGCTTTTTTTTTTTCTTTGTTTTGTTTTTACCACTTGGAAATCGTGATAAAAAAGAAAACAAGGAAGACAGCAAGGGGAAAAAAAAGTAGATGTAAATAAATAACAGAGAGAAGAGCTAAGATTGAAGCGAATACGAATACAAAGATACATTGTGGAAGAGGAATCAATCATAATAAAACTTATTTGTAGTCCTCCGCGCGCGTTTTGCCAGGCCCCGTTCTGTCAGACTTGGCATGATTTATACTTTTCAAATATATCGCAAGTGATGCCGTGGAGCGGATTGTTTCCTGGGGATTTTTTTTCCCCTATCTCTCCTTTTTTTTCTCCCCGATTTTTTTTCTCTCTCCCGTACAAGGTTGTTAGTATCAAACATTTGTATTTTTTTTTTTATCTGACTTGACTTTATCGTGACCAGGCTGCATTTTCATATTTACCAATGATAGCAACAAATAATAATAAGAATAAAGACCTTGTTTTTCAGGAGGGTTGCTATGGTGACATTAAGAGGGTTTGTTGAAAAGTTTTTTTAAAAAAAGTTTTCCTGAAAGTAGTTTTTTTTTTTTTTTTTTTGAAAATAATTTTCAACAGTCTCTTGAAAATTTTTGGAAAATTCCAGGAAAATATTAAGTGGTTTTTTTCCCCTTCTTTTTAAGTTTACGAATGTTCCGAGAATAGGCTGGATCCGATTTTCCGGGAATCATGTCGATTCGAAAAATAATGGCTTGGAAAGTTTTAAGGGGATTTAATTTGGTTTTAAGCTTTTGAGACCGGAAGGGAAGCAAGAGTTAATAAAGGAGAGGGAGAGATTTGTTGCGTGAGTCAAAGGCGGCGAGACAGAGAGTGAGAAAAGAGGTGAGTGCTGGGAAACGCCAGGGAGGGAAGCTTAAACATGGAAAAACTTAGATGATTAATAAGACATTTTGTCTTGAGGTAGTAGTGCCAGGTTTCGACTGTGTTTTTGTACCTCGGCAAATAATTTTTTTTTCCGCTTAGCTTTGACTGGCGACAACTAAATTGCAGACATTCTAATTTTAATACCGAATCCCGATTCTTAACACCGATTGATTCTAATACTCCCGTTTCTTAACCCCGATTGATTCTAATACACCCGATTTTTAACACCGATGGACTCTGATACTCCTGATTCTTAACATCGATTGATTCTAATACTCCCGTTTCTTAACCCCGATTGATTCTAATACACCCGATTTTTAACACCGATGGACTCTAATACTCCTGATTCTTAACATCGATTGATTCTAATACTCCCGTTTCTTAACCCCGATTGATTCTAATACACCCGATTTTTAACACCGATGGACTCTGATACTCCTGATTCTTAACATCGATTGATTCTAATACTCCCGTTTCTTAACCCCGATTGATTCTAATACACCCGATTTTTAACACCGATGGACTCTAATACTCCTGATTCTTAACATCGATTGATTCTAATACTCCCGATTCTTAACACCGATTGATTCTAATACTCCCGATTCTTAACACCGATTGATTCTAATACTCCCGATTCTTAACACCGATTAATTCTAATACCCCGATTCTTAACATCGATTGATTCTAATACTCCCGATTCTTAACACCGATTGATTCTAATACTCCCGATTCTTAACACCGATTGATTCTAATACTCCCGATTCTTAACACCGATTAATTCTAATACCCCGATTCTTAACCCCGATTGATTCTAATACTCCCGATTCTTAACACCGATTGATTCTAATACTCCCGTTTCTTAACCCCGATTGATTCTAATACTCCCGATTCTTAACACCGATTGATTCTAATACTCCCGATTCTTAACACCGATTGATTCTAATACTCCCGATTCTTAACACCGATTAATTCTAATACCCCGATTCTTAACACCGATTAATTCTTTTACTCCCGATATTTAACAGAGATTAATTCTGATGCTTCCGTTTTTAAACCCCGATTGATTCTAATACTCCCGATTCTTAACCCCGATTGATTCTAATACTCCCGATTCTTAACACCGATTGATTCTAATACTCCCGATTCTTAACACCGATTGATTCTAATACTCCCGATTCTTAACACCGATTAATTCTAATACCCCGATTCTTAACACCGATTAATTCTTTTACTCCCGATATTTAACAGAGATTAATTCTGATGCTTCCGTTTTTAAACCCCGATTGATTCTAATACTCCCGATTCTTAACACCGATTGATTCTAATACTCCCGATTCTTAACACCGATTGATTCTAATACTCCGATTTCACTAGCCGATTCCGATTAAATTTTCATCATATGAGTCCGATTTCGGTTCTGATTTCGATTCTGATTCCGATTTTACATTACGCAAGCAAGAGTTAATAAATGAGAGGGAGAGTTTGTTGCGTGATTCAACAAGATTTTGCGATTTTGATGCTAATTCTGATTAGTTTCCTTCTACTGAATCTGAATCTGATTCCGATTCTACATTGCATATAAACTTCGCAAGGTGCTGATGCCGATCCTGATTCGTTCCCTTCTGTTGAATCGGATTTTGATTCTGGTTCCGATTCTGATTCCGATTCTACATTACATATAAATTTCGCAAGATGCTGATACCGATTCTGATTAGTTCGCTTTTACTGAATCGGATTCTTGTTCTGATTCTGATTAGTTCCTTCTATTGAATCGGATTCCGATTCTGATTTTAATGCCGATATCAATTCCGATTACCGAACAAAATTTCAGAATCGGCATTAGTCCTCATACATTTTAAATTAATCGGTGCCAACGCCGATCCCGATTGATTCTGATCTCGATGATGATTCCGATTCTGATTCCGATTCTACATTTATTAAATGATTTTCGATGGTGATGCCGATTCTGATTAGTTTCCTTCGATTAAACCTGATTCCTGTTCTGATTAAATTTTAAAACAGCATACCGTCCTTGATTGCAGATCACTGGAGCTAAGGTATCGAAGACCGGCACCATTTACTTCACAAACCTAATTTTATTTTTTGATGCACCCTCGTTTCATCTATTGTCATATCAACAAAAACCACCTTTCATTGACTTTTAAACATTTGGATGCACTCATGACAAATGCGGTCCTTTTAGTAGTGCAAAAGGTGAGGTGACGAATAGTTGTTCGAACATATTTTTTTTGATTTGTTTCCTTTTTTTTTTCTTGTACGGTTTTGTTTGGACTGAAGAGACCGAAGTGGGAAATAATGTAATTACATGTAATGTGGACTTAATGTTATGATAATGTGACATCGGGATAGTAAATTCGTAATTATTATTAGTGTAATGAGTCAATGCACAGTGTTAGTGATAATTTAATGTTTAGGACGGACTTAAAAGATGATGTGATTATACAATTTTTTTTTAATTTTTGGAATGAATCGATTTTCGCAAGGTATGAGTTTAGTGATTGAAGACGATTTTCTGGTATTATCCGTACGAAAAAAGTGATGCAAAAATTGTATAAAATTTTTGCAAAATAAATGCAAAAAAATTTAGTATTTTTGTATTATTTATACAAAAATTTGAACATGCATAATTTTTTCAGAACATTTTTTGAAGCAAAAAAATTTGTATACGCATAATTTATACAAAATTTATGCATAATTTTTTTAAGCATGAAAATCTGAATAAGCATAATTTCTGCATTATTTATGCATGCAATTTTATTAATTCATAAAGGAAGGAAATTTGCAAATATTATGCTTATTTATTTTTATTTCCATTTTATGCATACTTGTTTTAAGCATAATTTATGCATAGTTTTAATGGAGGAGGAAAAAAAATTCCGGTGGTAAAAAGTTTATTTTTTTATACATAATTTATGCTTTTTTATGTATATCCAATTTTTTGTATAATTTATACATGATTTTTATATCATTTATGCATTCCATTTTCATATATTTTATGCATAATTTTTTTAAGCTTAAAAGTCTGGATATGCATAATTTATGCCTCATTTTTGCATCATTTTTTTAAATCATAATGCGGGAAAATTTTCAAATATTATTCTTATTCAATTTTTTCCCCATTTTATGCATAATTACTTATGCATAATTATTTATATATGATTGCATATTATTGCATATTATTTATGCATAATTATTTATGCATATTTACTTATGCATAATCATTTATGCATATTTACTTATGCATAATTATTTATGCATATTCATTTATGCATGATTTATGGATAAATACATTGAAGGATAAAGAAATTTTTTTTTTTTTTTTGAGACTTTACCACCCCTCAGCTGAACAGATTTTCAGCACAAAAGGCGGTCATAATCTCGTTCCGAAAAAAAATTAAATATCGACTATAAATCGTCATCCCTCGTTTTCTACTCATTATGACATTTTTCTTTTCCTTGATTTTAAATTAAGTCGTAAAAGTAAAAAAAAAAAAAAAAAAGTTTTCTAATTCGGCACGTTTCCCTCAATTAGAATAAGAGGAAAAATAAGGGAGGGGATAAAAGAGGATAATCACGTTTTTTTTTCCTCCGTTTTCCCTGTTAAACGAAATTAATCAGCGTGTGATTTAATTCGTTGAGGTGAGTTTATTTTGAGAGATTTCCGGGCAATTTTTTTTCCCTCCCCCTCTCTCTCTAAATGTTTTTATTTCCCTCGAACGAATGTCACGGATCCTCGAAGCGTATGGTCACACAAAAACCGCAACAACTGTTTTTTTTATTATTAATTACGTATTACTCCGAATCACCTAATAATTTTCCTGGTATTTTCTTTATTGAAAAACCGTTTTTCGTGGGATTATACCGGTTTGCGTTTTTTTTTATCTAGCGATGATAATTATTCTTTAGAGAGTTGAAGAAAAATTTACGAAAAAAAAAATGTATATAAAATATTCAGCATTATCTGTAAAAGCCGGAAGTCAAGGGAAAAGGAAAAGAAGAGAAGAAACAAAACGAAAACGAGACAGGATAATATTTTATTTTTCTAAGAAAAATGCAAATAAAAAAAGAAAATTCCTCTACTGAATTTACATCCAACTTTGTAATCAAAGTCACTAACCGTAACGTTCACTTGTTTGTAAATGGCTTCCACACTGTATTTAAAATGAAGGAAAAGAAAAAAGAAAAAGATGAAACAATGTTTGCCGAAACAATTTCGTATGAAAATTTTCTGAAGTGCGTGATTATTATAATAAAAAATTTATTTATCTTTTCATTCCAGTAATCGACTCAACCTAATCGAATATTTCCCAAAACTACTTTTAAACGAGACACTTGATAACTTTCGTGTATCTCCCACACACACGTTTTTTTACTTTATTTTATTCTATTTTTTTTTTTTACCTCTTTTTGTTTTCCGGGAAAATTCGTTTTCGTTGCATCGATTTTATTCTCCTCGTGACCTTTTTTATTTTATAACGAACCGTCGAAAACAAAAAAAAAAGAACATAATCACACAGGAGGGCAATCATCACGTTAGGAAATGATGATGCACCCCCTCGAGTAAAAATGCTGTTTCGAACTCGATTATCTCTTTGAAATGACTTTTGTGGGGGTTGGGACGGGGGGGGGCAAAGGGGTGAAGGGGACGTTGAAAATGATACCACTGCCAAATATCCCAAACAAGGAAAAATCTTTTGAAAAATGAACTTGGCTCGATGTTTCGCACTAAAACAAATGTTGGCGCTAAGAGACAGCATTTTTTTTTTTTTTCTTGATTCTCATTCTTGATTCCATATATACCGACTAAGGGGCTCGGCCGTGAACTTTCCCAGTTGGGTTGCGCACGCCTGAGCAGGTTGTGACATATTGCAAATAACCTTAAATAGCTCTTCGCATTAATCCAAGCGTCTAAGTAACTTATAAAAGGTATAAAAAAAAAAAAAAGAAGGAAGAAACCTGTTACTTTTTATGACTATATAATATTGCGGTTCATTTTTGACTAGTCGACTTGAACCGGCCTTTTTTTTTTTTTTTTTTTTTCGCCTTCATCTTCTAAATACTTAACCCTACCCTATGACCTCTCGATTACTATTCAAGAAATAATACAACAGAGACTTTAGTTGTTGGAAATTGAAAAGTGTAACACGTTCTTGTCTTATGATCGTTTCGGGGATTTTAGATAGGCCCAAATTTTGGAGGATTGTTTTATTGCATCAGGCGCCTTGAATCTTTCGATTTTTCGAACAGTTAGCACGAGCGTAAATAAAATAAAAAGATTTTTTTTTAGTAAAATTTTTGAAAGAATTATAAATTTCGTTCGTCCAAATTACTCTTTTAGGTTATGTATGAGTGTAATAAAGATTCCCCACCATTTTTCCTAAAAAAAAAAAAGAAAAAAGAAATAAATCCCTAATCCATTTTTCCTAAAAAAAAAGAAATTTTTAATATTTTTTAATAAATTTTCTAAAAAAAAAAAAAAAAAAAAAAATCCCTAATCTATCTTTCCTAAAAAAAACCCTAATTCATTTTTCCCAAAAAAATAAATTTCTAATCCATTTTCCCTAAAAAAAAAAATGAATTCCTAATCCATTTTACCTGAAAAAAACTCCTAATCCATTTTTCCTAAAAATAAAAATCCTAATTCATTTTTCCTAAAAAAAAGAAATTTTTAATCCATTTTTCCTAAAAAAAAAAAGAAATTAATTCCTAATCCATTTTTCCTAAAAAAACTTTTAATCCGTTTTTCCGAAAAAGAAAATAAATTCCTAATCCATTTTACCTGAAAAAACTCCTAATCCATTTTTCCTAAAAAAAACCCTAATTCATTTTTCCTAAAAAAAGAAATTTTTAATCCATTTTTCCTAAAAAAAAAAAGAAATTAATTCCTAATCCATTTTTCCTAAAAAAACTTTTAATCCGTTTTTCCGAAAAAGAAAATAAATTCCTAATCCATTTTACCTGAAATAAAGTAAATCCTAAATTCATTTTTCCTAAAAAAAAAAATTAATTCCTAATCCACCCCCCCCCCCCCCAAAAAAAATTCTGATCTATTTATTCAAAAAATTTTGGTTCCTAAAATTTTTTTCCTGGTTTGAAATTTTCTTAAAAAGTTTTAATCCTTAAAAGAAAACTTTTTAATATCCCTAAAAATAAAATTTCTCAAAATTTCTTTAGGGATTTAAAAAATTAGGAAAAATATACATTTTAAGAAATCTTATTTTAGGCATCAAAAAATTTTAGGAAAATTGAAAAATAGGAAAACAATTTTAGGAAGGAGCAAGAGAAATATTTAAAGAAGGCTGTTGGAGAACCCCAAAGAAAACAAATTTCAAGGCTATTTTCCTACTGCGGTGCTGATTTAATTCTTTCCCATGGTAACACACCACTTCTATTTCAAGCTCAAGCTCGTTTTTCCAGGTTTACTAGGTCCGAAAATGTGGTAACATTGTTATCTGGTCATTAATCATTTCGGATTTTATCACGTGAAATTTAAAAAATTTTTTTTTTTTTTATACCACACCCCTTTATGTGTGATCTTGTAGTCCAAGCCTCCTCCCACACCTACACAATTTTAAATACCTAAACAATCTCGTTTTGAAAACGAGAAAATTAACCTTCGGGAAATATTTTTGTGACCTCCTTTTTTTTCTCCCCTTTTTCCCCCCTACGCCAAAAACTTTCATCCCTTTACAAAGCTCGAGCGCAAAAACCCGGAACGGGTCCTTGTTTAATTAGTATATAGGAAAAGCGAGGTTTCTCCCGTGAAATATTTATGATCTCGCTGACGTGGCAACAACAGCATTCGATTTAATTTATTAATTTGTCAGACACCTGTAGTTGACTTTAATCCCACGTCCTATTATTTTTTAATTAAACGTGTTTCGAAACGTGATGTCTCGTACACTCCCAGCGCCTTTATTATTATTATTTTTTTTTTTTTTTTTTCTTAACTCGGTGGATGACATCCAACCGTTTCAGACGTCTTTTATTTTGAATATTTTCTGCCCGTTTTAGAATTACGCTTCTAATTATTTTACATGACCGGCCGGTTTTTTTCCCTTCGTCGAAAAATATTTTGACTGAAATTTGCATCAGTTATACAAAAATTTGGACATGCATAATTTTGGCATTGGTTATGCATATAATTTCTTCAAGTCATAAATCAGGAAAATTTGAAAACATTATGCTTATTCGCCTTTTTTCTCATTTTATGCATACTTATTTATGCATAATTTATGTATAATTACTTATGCATATTTGTTTTTGCATAATTTATGCATAACTTATTTTAGCACTTATTTATTATTTTAGCACACATTTTGCACTTATTTATGCGTAATTTATGCATACTTGTTTATGCATAATCTATGCATATTTATGCGTACTTATTTATGCATGATTTATGCATAGTTCTATTGGGGAAAGAAAAAGGTCAATTTTTTTATGCATTTTTTATGTATGTCCAATTTTTTATTCAATTTACACATAATTTGTATATAATTTATGCATCTTTTTTTTGTATGATCTGAGACGTTAATAGTTCGTGGAATCAAAATTTGAACAAAATAATACTTTTTTTACGAACAGCAAAACAAATCCGCAGTTGTGACTTTTTCAGGTAGAGGTCCCATGTTTTTTGCTTCGATGCTGTTAATTAATTTTAATTTTTTAGGTCATTTGTTATAGAAGTCTTAAAACCGATGTCATCTTAAGATCAAAATTCCATTGCAAATATATTGATTTATCATGATGGCAAGAATTATAAGATGAACAATGAATTTTTTTTTTTTTTTTTTTTTTTTTTCTCCTTGTTGTTGATTTTAGTGTCAAATTCATTTTTAGAAGTTTTCGGCAAAAGAAGGTTAAGCTAAAGGTACTTTTGCTTGATTTAGAGTTTCCGCTTCCGCACATGGTTGTCCAAAATTGGACATAGCTGGCAAAAGCTGAATGCCTCTACCTTCTTTCTTCTTCAATTCGACAACCACCGGCCGGCTTCTACTTTTTTTTAAATTTAAAAAAATCCGTACTTTTTTTTTTTTTTAAACCTCTCTTCCTTTTCATCGTGAAATATACTTTTTTTTTCGGCTATTTAAACGGTGCTGACGAAACAAAGAATAGGGAAATGTTTTGCTTGGTAGATGTAAAATAATGAACAGTTTGATGAATGGTGTAAGGGTATTCGAGGTGTGATACGGCTTCTGGGACAATGGGATTTAATTTCAAAAGGAAAGGAGCGAGATTTGTTTTGAATGCCTTCTCGCTTTCCTTCTCTCTCTTTTGCTTTCTCGCTCCCCTTTTTCCCGGCGTTTTTCTCTTTCCCGCACCGGTAAACACTCGAAACCGAAGTTGTTTACCGCCGCACTCCTCACGGCTTGTTTACTAATCGCGGTAAATCGCAAAGTAGAAAAATATCGAAGAATGACGGGGGGAGGAAAAAAATATCCTTCAAATAAAAAAAAATAAATAAAAAGAAAAAAAAAAAAAACATTTTTCAAATTTTGGAAGGATGAAAAGTTTTTTAACCGAAGGCAAATTTACTTGCTTGTTTTTAGACGCCGCAGCGTCAGGTTGACAATGTGCCAGAGAAAAAAGTCTGAATAAAAAAAATTCGGTCAACGATCCGACATTAACTTGACGTTGGAAAATAAGTTTTATGTAATTTCCTGTTGACCGCAGAACTAACGGTAAAATCTTGTTAGCCATTTTTTTTTTCAGCTGTTTCGATTTTTTTTCCCCTCAACAGTAATTTTTTTTGCGAGTTTTGTACGGGAGTTCGACATATTTATCGTTTGACGTATCATATTTTTATGGGGAAAAATATAAAAGTTTAAAAGAATTGACATGAGAAAGGAAAAGACAGATTAAAACGGGAAGGAAATATCGAACGATGGAAAAGTTGTTCGGGAGAAAAAGAATTAGGGATAGGTGAAATCAAAGGAGATGGGGGGAAAAAAACCAGACGACAGGAAGTGGGAATGCACGGAAAAATACAGCCTGGAGAGCAAAAGGGAAAGGAAGACAGAATCCTAGATAGACGCCTGGGAAGTGTCGTGAATTTTCCGAATATATTTTGAACTGTGATTCGGACCCTTAGTAAATAAAGCGTAAAATCGCTTTAGCCGAAAATGAAAACAGGAAAGTGGAAAAATAGTTTTCATTGTTCTTCTTATGATTCGAGAGTTTATGAAAAATTCATGTATTTACAATGGAACGAGAATCGTAAGATGACGTAGGATTTTTAGGTATAATTTTTTTGTGACATTCATTCGATACTGAGGTTTAATGACGTAACCTAGGGGGTCATTCAAGTATTATGTAAGACGAATTTCGACCTTTTCTGACCCCCTCCCTACCCCCGCCAACGTACGTGAGATTTTGCCGAAAGAAAATTTTGGTCCCTGTAAATTGAAGTAAACTTACCTTTTTTCTACAATTCACCGGTTCAAATTCTGACCTAAGAAATGCAGGATCCCCCTCCCCTTCTCCATCCGTCATACGTAATACTTGCATGACTCCCAAATAATTAGAATATACTTTTGAAGTAATCGAGCTGCAAAAAGGAGGTTTCTTCTTCCACTTAATTAAAATGATGGTGGTGTTAAGCTAGAACGTGCTCGCCTCGTAATCAAGGTCTGCAGATGAAATATGGCTGAAAATAATGCAAACAAGTAAAAAAGAAAATTTCATTGTTCTTCTTATGATGCGAGAGCTTATGGAAAATTCATGTATTCACAATCGAATCAGAATCGTAAGATGACATAGGATTTTTATGTGCATTTTTTTTTCTTTTTTGCGGTTTTTATTCAACTTTGCTTGATTACGAGCGTGTTGCTATTTACAGAAAAAAATAAATATTACTTTTTTGAAATAATCGAGCTTAAAACGCCAGATTTCTTCTATAATTTCTGCTAAAATAATAATAAATAATCCCCTACCCCCGTCCCACGTAACCTGCACACTTAATATTTGAACGGTTCCTTATTCGGAAAATTGTAAACCAACAACCTAGATAATTATCTTCAGGACATATTTTAGAACCTGAGAAAACGGACTCGAAAATGAAAGTAATTTTTCCCCCTGTTTTCCTTCTCTTTTACGGGGAATACGATAAAATAAAACAAGCTGCGGGGAGGAAAAGGAAAAAAAAAATGTTCTTTAATCTTAAAAATTTCTTCTACACCATTTATGTCAGCAGTCTTCATTTCTTTACACCTTTCATGTAGCTCGTCAGCAAACTTCTATTTGTTTTCCGTCAAGAATATTAAACATTTTTCCCCATCGCCTTTTTTTTCTCCCCCCTTCTTGTGTTTGTTCCGTGATGAAATCGTCAGGCTCAAGATAATGCACATAAAAAGGAAGCGAAAAAAAAAATTCGAAGATTTTTGTAATATTTTTAAGTTCTCACACCCTGGAAAAAAAAAAAAAAATAAGGATTTTTTTCATGGCAAATCTACACTTTACAATCAGACCTCCCATGTTATTCCCGTTCACGATTTTTTTTTCTCCTCGTTTTAAAAAATAATGAATGATTGGATCTTTCGTACGAATCTGCTGAATGGTGAAGAAGTTGACAGCGAATCGAATCTGGTATTGCGATCAAAAGAACAAAGTGTTTTTACAATAGGAAGTGCCATCTTTTGTATTTGAACTCGGTATAATTTTTTTAAAACCTTGTTCTTTTCACACAATCGGACACCGTATCATTCCTGAATATTTATGACTTTTAACCTTTTAACGACGGAAGCCTGCTTTGAAAAAAATCACCCCCGTGGACGGAAATTTATTTTTTGTAGTTTTATTCGTGTAAATAAACCTTAAGCTATAAAACAAAATAAAAATAAGATTTGAATTTAAAGCGCCCTTAGTTAAGTTAAGTATGCAACCTGTGTTACACTTAAATTAAAAATTTTATGTAATTGAAAAAATATTCAAAAAAATGCATTGAAACCAGTTTTTACTGATGTAGAACAGATATTTTAGAGGAATTAAACATTTATGGAGGTTTTATAACGCCCGTGTTTAACTTACACAAGTTCCAGAAGCAAGAAAAACGTAATTGTGAATTATGATTTTCGGTTCCATGAGTTAAATATAGGCGATATCCAACCGCTCTTTTTTTTACTAATGAATTGTCAAATGTATACCTAATGGCTAAGGGGCCATTCAAATATTACGTCATCATTTTTTTCGACATTTTAGACCCCCTCCCCCCCCTTCGTCATCAAAAAATAGGCCTTTCTTATGGACATTTAACATTGGCGTCATCATTTCAAACACCCCCTCCCCCCCCTAAAATGATGACGTAATATTTGAATGGCCCCTAATAAATTATTTCTAAAAAAAATGAATTCCTAATCCATTTTTCCTAAAAATGTTAGTTCTTAATTTTTAATTTTTCTGAAATTTTTTGATTCTCAAAATACAATTTCTGAAAATCCCTAAAGTAAAATTTCCTAAAATAAAACTTCCTAAAATTCCTGAAATAAAATTCCTAATCCATTTTTCCTTAAAATTTTTGTTCCTGATTTTTAATTTTTCTGGATTTCCAAAATAAAATATCCTAAAATTTCCTAAAATAAAATTTCCTAAAATCCCTGAAATAAAATTCCTAATCCATTTTTCCTTTCAAATTTTGGTTCTTAATTTTTAATTTTTCTGAAATTTTTTGATTCCCAAAATACAATTTCGGAAAATCCCTAAAGTAAAATTTCCTTAAGTAAAATTTCCTAAAATTCCTGAAATAAAATTCTTAATCCATTTTTCCTTAAAATTTTGGTTCTTAATTTTTAATTTTTCTGAAATTTTTTGATTCTCAAAATACAATTCCTTAAAATTCCTAAAGTAATTTCCTAAAATATAATTCCTAATCCATTTTTTCATAAAATTTTGGTTTCTAGTTTTTAATATTTCTGAAATTTTTTGATTCCCAAAAATAAAATTTTTTAAAATCACTAAAATAAAATTTCCTAAAATCCCTTTAGAGAATCCCTTTAGGAATTTTTTTTTAAACCTCTTTAGGGATTTAAAAAATTCCTTAAAATTCCAAAAAGTAAAATTTCCTATTATCCTAGATAATTAATGATTCCTTAAAATCCCTTTAGGGATTTAAAATATTAGAAAAAATAATCATTTTACAAAATTTTATTTCAAGAATCAAAAAAATTTCAGGGAAATCGAAAATTAGGGAAAAAAAATGGTTAGGAAAAAAATTTTAGGAAGCAAAATTTTTAGGGAAAATGAATTAGGAATTTATTTTTTTAGGAAAAATGGTCGGGAACGTTTCAAGGTTTAAACTTCCTCCGCCATCTTGGATTGAGAGATAAAAACTTTTTTCGTTCAGATTTGAAATTAGCGACCCCGAAAACCCCTTGTTAGTGAAAGTGAGCCACATTAAAATTCCAAAAAGTAAAATTTCCTATTATCCTAGATAATTAATGATTCCTTAAAATCCCTTTAGGGATTTAAAAAATTAGAAAAAATCATCATTTTACAAAATTTTATTTCAAGAATCAAAAAAATTTCAGGGAAATCGAAAATTAGGAAAAAAAAATGGTTAGGGAAAAAATTTTAGGAAGCAAAATTTTTAGGAAAAATGAATTAGGAATTTATTTTTTTAGGAAAAATGGTCGGGAACATTTCAAGGTTTAGGCTTTCTCCGCCATCTTGGATTGAGAGATAAAAACTTTTTTCGTTCAGATTTGAAATCAGCGACCCCGAAAACCCCTTGGTAGTGAAAGTGAGCCACATCAGAAATCGTTTTCATCAGAGCTCCCTATACTGGCATCAAATTTGATGCCATCGTCTTTAAAGGGTTAAGGATCCTCACGCACTCGCACGCAGTAAAAAACGCGCACACAAAAAAAAGGTGTAAACCGGTTAACTGCAATGGGAAATACAAGGGTTGCAATTTTCCAATTTCTTCTTTTCTTGAATCTTTTCCATTCTACTTCCTTTTTTCATTAAGTATCTCTAAGGGATTGTTACTCTTCACTCCACTCGAGAGCCATTTCCTCGGCAAAGGTTAATTCCTCTTTAGCTGATTCTTTTCGATTTCTTTTTTTTTTTTTTTTTTTTTTTTTTCTTCTTATTTCCCTTTTCTTTACTGACAGCGTCCGGAGCTCGGATTCAATAAAGGAATCGTTGCCGTTTCTAAGGAACGATCATTTCTTTTCGTTTATGAAAAAGAAAAAAAATTTTTTTTCGGGAGACTTTTTATATCTTTCCGGCGGATTTACCGAAAAAGGAAAAAAAAAAAAGAACTCTTTGACGAAGCCGAAAAAAAAAATTTCAAAAACAGCACCTGCTTTTGTGTCATTTGAATGAATTACCGCTCTCATTGTGGGATTTTTTTTTTTTTTTGGAGTTCTTTTATTGTACGGCAATCAAGGCGTCAGCTCTTTTTTGTAAGTGGGAGGACCGCAAGGCGTAAATTTTACCCTCGGTATTCTAGAATTATGTAGGCGGGGTCGTTAGATGTACCCAAGATTGATTTTTTGGCTGAAAGAATCTCCCAACGCCGTCGTCTCAGAATCCGGGGGTTTATTATCGCTTACAAAAGAAATCGCTGAATGCGTTGTTTGAATTCCAATCGGGGAGGGGAAGAAGTGTTTCCTTGCATTCTCCTCTTTTTTTTATTCTCTTCCGAATTCTTTTATTTTTAAAAGTAACTTATATATTCTTTTTTTTTTTTGTAGACCATGTCTTAATCGTGACACAGTGCCTTTTGTTGGTATAATGTCTTTGTCCGGTTTTGAACTTCGAATCCTTTTTTTCTTTTTTTTTCAAGTGGGGATTTATAGAAACTCTTTAATTGACTTTTTAGTTGACCGCACGAAAAAGTGATGCGAAAATTGTATGAAATTTTTACAAAATAAATGCAAAAACTTTTTATAAAAAATATATTATTTTTGTACGATTTATAGAAAAATTTGGACATGCATAATTTTTGCACAGTTTATGCATAATTTTTTTAAGCATGAAAATCTGGATATGCATCATTCTTGATAATTTATGCATATAAGTTTTGCTACAATATGAAAGCAGAAAAATTAAGCTAACCTTATGCTTATTTAACTTTTTTCCGTATTATGCATAGTCATTTATGCATAATTTATGCATAATTCTATTAAAGGATGAAAAATATTTTTCTAGAAAAAAAAATTTAAAGTTCTTTATACATAATTATTTATGCCTTTTTTACTCAAATTTTTGTATAATAATTTATACTTGATTTTTATATAATTTATGCATTCCATTTTCATATTTTTTATGCACCAAAATTTGAATATGAATAATTTTTTAAGCATGAAAGTCTGGATATGCATAATTTATGCATGATTTTTGCATAATTTTTTTAAATCATAATGCAGGAAAATTTTAAATATTATGCTTATTAAACTTTTTTTTCCGTTTTATGCATACTTATTTATGAATAATTTATGCATAATTTATGCATAGGTTATACATAGTTTATGCATAATTTATGCATAGTTTATCCATAGTTTATGGATAATTCTATAAGAGGATGAAAAATATTTTTTTGGTTGTAGAAGTTTAAGTTCTTTATACATAATTTATGCTTTTTTTATGTTTGTCGCATTTTTTGTGTAATTCATGCATGATTTTTACATAATTTATGCATTTCATTTCCAATACTTCAGGCATATTTTTTAAGCACCGGAATATGAATATGAATAATTTTTTAAGCATGAAAGTCTGGATATGCATAATTTGTGCATCATTTTTTAAATCATAATGCAGGAAAATTTCAAATAATATGCTTATTAAACTTTTTCCTGTTTTATGCATACTTATTTATGGATAATTTATGCATAATTTATACATAATTCTATTAGAAGATAAAAAATATTTTTCCGGTAATAAAAGTTTAAGTTCTTTATGCATAATTTATGCATATTTATGTACTCTAATTTTTTTATAATTTTTACATAATTTTTTTATAATTTATGCATTTCATTTTATTATACTTTTTGCATACATTTTTAAACCCGGAATTTGAATATGCATAATTTATGCATCATTTTTGCAAAATTTTTTCAATCATAATTCAGGAAAATTTTCAAATGTTATTTATTAAACTTTTTTTTTATGCATATTTATTTATGCATAATTAAATACATCATTACATGACTGAATGCCCGGCGTCCTTAAACTTTCTCTGTGCTGCAAGTCGGAACATGTAACAAGAAAATCGAGATTGATTAGCAGAGATGAAGAAAAGAAATTTTAAGAGGATGTCAAGCGCGGGACAGACAATTTCCCGATGAACGAACACAGGACACATGACAATAATTGAAAACGGAAAATACAATAAAGCCCGGAGTAGCCTATATTATGTTGATTCCGAGAAACGGTAATAGAGCTTCGAATCGATTAGTTCGGTATTTTGCGGGTTGTGCAAATCACGTTTAATTATTGATTCCGAATCGGAGATAAATAATTGAAATGCTTGATCACCAATGCAAAAAAAAAAAAAAAAAAAAGCCGCAAAATACGTATCTGGATTCGAATTTGAATAACTATGACATCGTGAAATTCGATTAACTGGTCAACAAGATAGTTAATTGATTGATTAAGAGATAATTAATCCGAGAAGCGTAGTAGTCTGCTTGTTTTACAATGACGGATTCTGGTTAATAATTTTACGATCTCGAATTATGAATGAATAAAAAAAAATTTTTTAATGAAAAAAAAAAAAAAAAAAAATTTTTTTTTAAATGTTGCCAAGGTTGTTTCACGGATGTAAAATCCTTTATAAAAATTTTGGGATGATGAATAACAAGGAAAGGAATGAGCATTGAAAGTTCTCGTTCTCATTCGATGATCATACATTTAATTTTCCTTTTTCTCTTTTATCTTTTCCAGGTAAGCAAATTAACCAGAGATGAGTTTTCTTCACTGAACTGACGTCAGAACCCCCTTCCAAAAAAAAAGGAATAATCTCAAATTGTCTTCGAAACGACAATGGGAAAAAGGTAATTCAATAACCATAATTCGATTTATGTTTGTTTATCGCGGTGATTCGTTTTGTTCTTATCGAGGAATTGAGGAAAGAAAAAAAAAAATTTTGGATTTTCATTTGTTTTTTTGACCCATTTCAAAAAGTAACGATCAGTTTTTGCGTGTGCGTTTTTTTTATGACGTGGGAGGGGCGCACCAGGATGGTTTTTCGTGTCAGGTTGTCTATTTGTCTTAATGTTTTGAACATCGAACATAAAAAAACGAATATTTCAAAAATTTCATTGAAAAAACATTTTTGATAAATTTTATTGAAAAACATTCCTTGATAAATTTTATTGATAAAACGTTTTTGATAAATTTTATTGAAAGAACATTTGTTGATAAATTTTATTGATAAAACATTTTTGATAAATTTTATTGATAAAATATTTGTTGATAAATTTTATTGATAAAACATTTTTGATAAATTTTATTGAAAAAACATTTTTGATAAATTTTATTGATAAAACATTTCTTGATAAATTTTACTGATAAAACATTTTCGATAAATTTTATTGATGAAAAATTGTTTGATAAGTTTTATTGATAAAACGTTTTTGATAAATTTTATTGATAAAACATTTTTCATAAATTTTATTGAAAAAACATGTCTTGATAAATTTTATTGATAAAACATTTCTTGATAAATTTTACTGATAAAACATTTTTGATAAATTTTATTGATGAAACATTGTTTGATAATGTTATTGATAAAGCGTTTTTGATAAATTTTATTGAAAAAAACGTTTCTTGGTAAATTTTATTGATAAAACATTTCTTGATAAATTTTATTGATAAATTTTATTGATAAAACGTTTTTGATAAATTTTATTGATAAAACATTTTTCATAAATTTTATTGAAAAAACATGTCTTGATAAATTTTATTGATAAAATATTTGTTGATAAGTTTTACTGATAAAACATTTTTGATACATTTTATTGATGAAACATTGTTTGATAAGTTTTATTGATAAAGCGTTTTTGATAAATTTTATCGAAAAAAACGTTTCTTGATAAATTTTATTAATAAAACGTTTTTGATAAATTTTATTGAAAAAACATTTTTGATAAATTTTATTGAAAAAGCGTTTTGATAAATTTTATTGAAAAAGCGTTTTTGATCAATTTTATTGAAAAAACGTTTTTTGGTAAATTTTATTGAAAAAACATTTTTTGATAAATTCTATTGATGAAACTTTTTTGATAAATTTTATTGATAATACATTTCTTGATAAATTCTATTGATTAAACATTTTTGATAAATTTTTCAATAGGGTTTCAATAGGTTTTCAATAGGGTTGCCAACTTGTGAACAATAGAATCGTGTTTAACTTATGAGTGCGTCCTGCATTTTGAGAAGTAAATTTACGTAAGCTAAACATGATTCTATTGTTCACAAGTTGGCAGCCCTATTGAAAACACCGAATTAAAAAACACGAACTAAACAAACCCCGAAATTTAAAATCGCCGAATTTAAAAACGCCGAATTTTATTATCGCCGAATTTAAGAACGCCGAATTTAATTATCCCCGAATTTAAAAACGCCGAATTTTATTATCGCCGAATTTTTTACTCTGAAATATAAAATTATTTAAAGAAATACGAAAAGCGTCATAACCCCTGGATTCCCAAACCCCGACATTTATGAAACCCGAAAACCAATTCGGTGATTTTTAATTTCGGGGTTGGGAAAACGCGACATCGTTTTTTCGCGATATCGCATTTTATAAACCCCGAAACCCGATTCGGGGTTTAGAAAATTCGGGGTTCCGATATAGACTCATTTTATTGATAAAACATTTTTGATAAATTTTATTGAAAAAACATTTCTTGATAAATTTGATTGAAAAAACATTTCTTGATAAATTTTATTGAAAAAGCGTTTTTGATAAATTTTATTGAAAAAGCGTTTTTGATAAATTTTATTGAAAAAACGTTTTTTGGTAAATTTTATTGATAATACATTTCTTGATAAATTTTATTGATTAAACATTTTTGATAAATTTTATTGATATAACATTGTTTGATAAGTTTTATTGATAAAACATTTTTGATTTTATTGATAAAATTTTAGATAAGTTTTTTCGATTATCTTTTGTTTCATTCCAAAAGGTAAATATCAGAAAAAATTTCTCTGGAAATTAAAATGAGATCATGAAGGATTTTTAACAATATTTATTTGAAAAAAAATTATCTAATAATTTATCTGGAATTTTTTCATGAAAATTTCTTGGGACATGATTTCGGTCGGTTTTGTCGGTTTTTTCTAATTTCCCCGTAATAATTCTTTAAATTTTCATTCCGAGCTCGAAAGTTCGGCCCCAACCAAAAATCCTAGACGAGACGTAGTCCTACGTAGGGATATGCCTCATATCCCCTGACTTTTTTTTTTTTTTTTTTTTGTCGCTCTTTGTTTTTAATTAATTTTTAAAAAAAAATAATAAGTGCACACGCGCGTAATAGCGTTATCGGTCGCTCCACTCCGGGTATCTTGTCCCTAATCTCTAGAAACAATGTTTTTTTTTTTTTTTTTTTTTTTTTTTTTGAGATAAAATAGAGACATGCCTTATGAAGCTGTTTGTAAACCCCCGTATTCCCTTTACTGGTTTTTGTCGTGCATCGCTGAACTTGAAAAGCTTTTTTTTTTTTTTTCTCATTACGAAATAAAGGGAGCGTGTAAGCATCGCTGCAGCCTTAATCATTTTTTTTTTCGTCCTCCTTTTATAAAGATTAGTGCGGACGTCCACCACCTTGTTTTCTGTTTTAATGAAAGGGATCGGGCACTTTTAAAGTATATTAATTCGTTGTTTGTGGCTTCCGTTTATTTTTGCTGCTTTTGTGTCGATCGTAAAAGCGTGGGATTTGAATAAACGGCTTTATGGTAGCAGAAAACACTCGGAAAAATTGTGTCTGGCTAGCAGTATAAAAAAAAATTAGTTAGCAGTAAAATTTTCTTTAGAATTTGCGTCTAGTCAGAAATGTGCTGGTGCAAAGTCAAAGCAATATTGAACAATTTTTCTTTTGGTTTTACTTTTGACGAGTCAGTTTTGAGGTCACTTTTGAGGCTTGCACCAGCCTTATTTTCAAAATTTTAATTTTAATTTTAATTTTTTTTTTTTTTTTTTTTTTTTCCGCCAAGGAAGTATTTTATTTAATTAGCCCCTTTAATTCCTAAAGATCTCCGGCTCCGAAAGCAGCAGCAAACTTGCACAATATTGTTCAACATTGTCTGAACCTGTAAGGTCGGATGACATGGCTGTTAAGAGCCGTCCCCAGCATGACATTCTTAATATTACAGTACCCCCTTTTTTTCCATTGTGAGGATACAATCGCCCGTCATTTATTTATTTATTTAACTTTTTTTTTTTTGCGTGTGTTACGTCTACCACACAATAAAAGAGCAAAAAAACAATATAATACGACAATGGTTACAAAAGGAAATTTGGAGCAAGAACGTGACGAAAAAGCTCCGGACTTGTCATATAAACGTGATACAAATCGTATTAAAAGGATTCGGGGTCCATCCTTTTTTTTTTTTTTCGTGTGTGGTGAAGGGGTGTGGGGGAAAGGGGGCGGCTAGAAATGAATGCGAAATGAAATAACAGAATGGTTACTAGACTCGGTCAACTGTAAACATGATGGCCTCCCCGTATCTTTCTCTCTCTCTCTCTTTTTCTGCTGTACATTGCCAGAGCTTTCTATGCGTGCACGAGTTTTTGTTCATTGAACCGAATTTGCACGTAGTATATGACCGCTTCGCTTTTTTTTTTTTTGGTTTTTTTGTTTGTTGGCGAGAAATAAAAATCAGCGGAAAAAGGGATGAAAAGCGCGAAGGGACTAAAAACCGGGAAGGGAGGAGGAGAGGGAGGGGGGGGGGTAAGCAAAGTAAAAACTTCCTCCTCCTGTTATAATTCCGATTCCGAAAGCTTCCCGGGAAAAGCTTTCGGAATTCGTAATTTATTTTATATTTAGTATTACTAGAGCACGTCAGAAGATAAAATGAACAATTGCTCTTCGAAGAAAGCTCCCCTTTGAATAAATTATTAGAAATAATAATTTGGAAAAAAGTTTTTAAAAAAAAGTTTTTTTTTTTAGCTTCAAGATTCTTTCTTGCTATCATTTTAAAATTACAAAACTTTAGATAAGTTCGCCCGGCGAATTAAATGATATTCTCACCTGCTACCGTTTTTCTTTTTCCCTTTTCGCAAAACAACCTTTTTCTCTTTCTCTTAACGGTAAACTTTCGTCCTTTTTTTTTTTTTTCGGCGGAGAGGGTGGAAGAAAATAAACCCCCCCATCCTTTTGTTACGTAAAACGTATACATCCAATTATTATTCCCCACATGAATCCGACTTGCATTAAAACCCATTTTAAAATTTATTATTTCTTAAGGCGTTTGTTATTTACGATCGAGAAGGAGGAAACCCGAAAAAAAAAAAAAAATCGTTTTCGTTGATTTTAAATCGCGGATCGAACTACAAATTCCGTTACGTCACATAAACGGCACCGTTTTTAATGATGTTAAACAGTTTTTTTTTGTTTTTGTCTTTTTAATTATTCTGTTTTTTTTTTTTTGTTCTTGTTGGTGATAAAATTTAAATGAAAAATAAAACAATCGGGTTCTCCCCCCCCTCGCGTCATCACGTGAAGGAAGTTAAATTACCACGCGGAGGAGACGCCGTTTTATATCAGCCTTCAATGCGGATATTTGAAAATACACATCATGAATATTAAATTGATAATAACTCTTCGGTTCGTTTTTTTTTTTTTTTTTTTTTTTTTTTTTTTACCTCGGAGATCTGAATTCTGCTTTTATCGGTAAAATTATTACTTTGTTAGGTTTTTGTTTGATGTAATAAATTAATGAAAATATGAGCCACGCGCGTTTTAAAATTTTTATTTAAGATAATAAAAAAGAAAAAAGTTCGAATCGTCATGGGCATAATTTTTTTTTTTTTTTTTTTTTTCGTTGAAAAAAAAAGGAGAGAAAAGCGATAAATAAATGCGAAATAATATATGACAACCCCGAGCGACGTACACATGATTTGACTTCCTACTGGATTTATTTTATTGATATTTATTTTAGCGGGCCCCTTAGACAATTTAAACAATCCACCCACGACGAGTGTAAAAAAAAAAAAAAAAAATCTCCGTAAGGTTCGAAAAATCATTACTCTTTGTGGAAGTGATTTTGTTTCGAGCGGAAGGAGTGGGGGTAAGGTGAGGGAGGGGGGGGGAGAGGAACTGTAGTCAGATGGAGGGCATTGGAGGGGGTTAAAGTTTTCCAGGGGAGCTCCAAATTGCCGCTTCGACAATGTCAGATTCAAACTTAATATTGACAAAACAAGTTCAAACCTGCCGTTGTCAAGTTTTAACTTGAAATTGTCTTGTTGGACATTGAATGCTGGCGTGTTGCTACATGCCCAGTTCAAAGTTGACAAGAACAAATTAAAACTTGACAAGGCCAAGTTAAAACTTGACAAGGCCAAGTTCAAATTTGACTACTCCAAGTTCAAACGCTCTAAACAGCACGCTCAAACTTGACTATGACAAGCTCAAACTTGACTACTCCAAGTTCAAACTTAAAATGGTCAAGTTGGAACTTGCAATTGAAATTGTCTTATCGGACAGTGAATGGTAGCGCGTTGCAACATGCCCAGTTCAAAGTGTACAAGGACAAGTTGAAACTCGACAAAGCCAAGTTTTAAATTTGACAGCGGCACGTCAAACTTAACTAAGCCAAGTTCAAATTTGACAACGGCAAGCTCAAACTTGACTACGCCAAGTTCAAACTTAACATCGTCAAGTTGGAACTTGTAATTGTCTTATTGGACAGTAAATACTAGCACGTTGCAACATGCCCTAGTTTAAAGTTGACAAGGATAAGTTGAAACTCGGCTAACTTAACATCGTCAAGTTGGAACTTGTAATTGTCTTATTGGCAGTGAGTGCTAGCGTTTTCCAACCTGACCAGTTCAAACATGACAAGGTCAAGTTCAAACTTGACAAGACCAAGCTGAAACTTGACTACGCCAAGCTCAAACTTAATAACGTCAAGTTGCAACCCGGCAGAACTTATTGCTAACAATGTTAAGTTAAAACTTGACAAAGTCCAATTCAAAGTTGGCAGTCGACGTGTTGCCAGATGATGCGCTAATTTCACAGTCCGGCATTATGTCCGTTGGAAATCATTAATAAAATATCAAATCAGTGCCGTAAAAATTCATTCCTAAAAAACATATTTTTTCCCCCGAATTTTGTAGATAAAAAGGCTAAAGAAATCCTCTAATAAAATCCGTTTTCTTTTATAAACGTTTAAATAACAATGCGGTAATCGATAGAGAAAAATTAGTCATGAAGAAAACGAGCCGACAAGTCGCCGATTTGTTATTAAATACTGATCCGAAGGGGCTTTAAGCAAATATATATTATATACAGTATACACAGTATATAATATCGAATGAAGCGATGAGTTGCTTTTTGCGTGACGATGATCGGTCGTTAAACATAATACATGTGACAATAGCGTGTTTTTCGAACTCGAAAAATGATACGAATCTTAACGAGTTTTTTTTTTCCTCTTATGTCAGCTGCTTTTCTGCAAAAAAAAAAAAAAAAAAAGGGGATGATCGTTTATTTGCCTTCTCGTTTTCGAGATTCGACGAGAAAAATAAAATCGCGTGGAAAAAAAAATTATTTCGACAGTTCTAATGGAAAAATAATTAGAAAGCATTCGGGGATTTGATTGGCAAAATAATATCGAATGAAGCGATGAGTTGCTTTTTGCGTGACGATGATCGGTCGTTAAACATAATACATGTGACAATAGCGTGTATTCAATTATATTTCGCGAATCTTTCTACGCTGTTTGTGTGTGGGGATTGTTATCTTTTTTGTAAGAAAAAATGGTTTTAATACAAAAGCATTGAACTTGGCTATCCATCATCTGTTTGTGCAAATATTCGTTCTCGTGAAATGAGTTTTTTTTTTTAAAAGGCTTTAGTGCTTCGAAATTAAATGGTTGATGGTTAATATTAATTACGAGATATACGATTGAAATTAATACGTGATTTATTATTCTTCCGTTTTTTACGATAAGGGGTATTTAATTATTTAATTATTTAATCAGCTGTTTCATTTACAAAAGCCTGTTAAACACGTTATACAGTGAATTGATTGGAATTAACATTATTTGTATATCATGATGCATTGCTTCTTAGAAGTCCAGTTTCCTAAGGAACGGTCGTCCACCTGTCCACGCAGTTTCCGAAACAGTTTATCTTCTGTGCCGGTCTTTTAAAAAACCAAACTGTGTTGAACTATGTTTAGCTTATAACTGAGCACTAATTTCATATGCGTTTAACTATTTTAAACTTTTGATTTGCAATAACTTCAACTTGACCTAGTTACGGTTTCCGGTTCAGTTCCAAAACCCTGTTTCACCATATGTTTTCTTAATTGGTTACATGCTTCTGTGCCTTCACCTATCTACGGTATTCCGTCGGATTTGCTCTGAAGCTACACCGCATTGTAGCTGAATCATCTTCTGATCCTAATTTAATTTTATCGGTGTTCTTTACAAATGGATTCAAAGGCTAAAAGGTTGCAACGGGGTGTTAAGGTGGACTTCTCCGATTCGGATGTTGATCACTCGGGTCCTTACGATTCGCGGCTTGCTCAGCAAGCCAGCCATTCTTCGGTATCTTCCAGTGGAAGTGTCGATCTGTCGGTAAAAGCTTCTAAACCACGACGCTTCTTGCCAGATGGATGGCGGAGCATTGAAGTTTTAACGTCCGCCAAGCGATTAAAAATCCATCTCGAAAATCCCAGTGGAGTCAGATTCAAAACGCCTAAATCCTTAGCGTCGTATATTTTAAAACATAATCTGCCTTATAAACCCGAAGATTTTGTCTGGAGTCGTCAGCCGTATACGATCTCGGATTACACCCATGAGTCCAAGAGTGAAGTCGTCACTCGAACCCCTGACCCTCCTCCGTCTCAATCGTCTAGCACTTTTCCTCCTCAGCTCCTCCAGCCTGCGAGCTCTGAATGTCCTTTAAGGGGTGATACGTTCGAGTCCTCCGATTGTGGTAGTTTTAATTCTGCTGATGGGAATGGTGATTGCCCCAGCTGTTCCGAACTGGAAAATCGATTAAATGAGGCCAACTTGCGGTACGACAACCTCAAAAAGGAAAATATTGCTTTAAATGAAAACATGACCAAACAGTATAGTGAGTGGGAAAAAGACATAGAAAATAAAAGGATACAAATAGAAAATCTTAATCACACGTTACGATCAATTAAAAATTATCCGGATAATTATCTTGAAGATTTATCCATTCTTGTAAATAATGAGTGGTTATCGGACAGTATAATCTCAGCTTGCCTCACCCATGCGGGGATGAGAAGCGAGAAAGTGCATGTTTTAACTCCGGCGGAATCTTTCCTTTTAAAAACATTGCCACCTGATGAATTAAATGCCCAACTTGTAAATCTTAATTTATCAACATATGATTACATCCTGTGTTTTATAAACAGTTGCATTGTCGATAGAAATGGGGAAATTAGTTTTAGCGATAAAAATAATTCATCGATTCGCGGATCACATTGGTCGGTACTTTTATTTGATTTATCCAATTTAACATGTTTTCATTTTGATTCGGTAAAAGGCTATAATTACGAACATGCTGAAACTGCTATGCTAAACCTAGGATATCACCTTAATTTAAAATTTTCTTTAATCGAACATTTTACTCCCCAGCAGCAAAATTCTTTTGATTGTGGGATCGAGGCCTATTGCAACTTGGTTCAAATTTTTAACTATTTACGGACCCTCACGAATGCAAACAAGTGTACTTTTACTTTTAGTCTAAAAAAGAACAATGTCGCTGAGGTGCGCAAAAAAATAACAGATTTTTTTATTGTGCGAGGTTTCAAGAAAAACCTAAGGACGAATCTTTTATTTGATAACAGCGTTATATCCTCCTCTGCAATAGAGGAGGAAATTTTTCTTGATGAATCTGTGAGTGTTAAGAACTTTTCAAAGTTAAAAAGAAAAAAAAAGAAAAAAATGAATAATAAGAAATCGTCGGGAGTTAAGTCCATTGATGATCGTCTTAAGAAGGTAGAACTTTTTCTTTTATCCAGAGGACTGGATTCTGTCCCTCTTTTGCATTCGGATGTGTCTGCATCTGCCGTCTTAGATAAAGCGAATTCCAACCAGAGGCCTAAACGTCATCGTCCCCGGCGGAAGCATGCTTCGAAATCTAATCGTGGTAATTTTTCTTCTCCTGTGCAACCTCCTGACGGACCTGTTTGTCTGGGATCTGACCCCATCATTTCAAACATTGCAGTCTTAGGTGATTCTATGGTCAGGCATATCTCCGGCCCTCTGGCCAGTAATGGAATTTCTACGATTTGTCGTCCGGGTTCAAGGATCAACCAAATTGGTGATTATCTTGTGGGTCTACCTCATGCTCCGGCCGCCGATGTTGTTATTCACGTTGGTACGAATGATATTAGGTCATCTTTCTCCCCTTATGAAATTCCACGACGTTTAGAATCGTTGTTTCACAAAGTGAGAGCTCGTTTCCCTCAAGTTAGACTTACTTTTAGTGGTATAGTTGCTCGTCGCGATATAGATTTTAATTTTATTAACACAGTAAATAAAAATATTAAACGGTTATGTGATTCTCTTGGCTGTGCTTTTATCGACTGCAACGGTATAATTTCTAATAACGAGTTAGGCAGGGACGGCTTGCATTTTAATAGAAGAGGTTCTCATCTTTTTTCTGAATTTATTCTTAACAATTTTTCTATTGTAAAAAACGCGTAGCATGTAAAAGCGATGTTTGTGGAAGCGATGACATATCAGACGTGGTTTTCCTGCTTTTTACTCAACTTAATTCCTGCTGTTAAACAACGTAATTTAAGGTCGTTACCAACTAATCAAAATGAAGGGTTTCATCTTTACTATCAAAATGTTCGTGGTATGAGAACCAAAGTAAATGACATCTTTTTAGAAATTCAAAGCGAGGATTACGATTTTTTGTTACTGACTGAAACCTGGCTTAATAATTCTTTTTCCTCATCTGAAATATTGATAATAATTACGTTGTTCACCGATCTGACCGTGATGTCTTTCTATCAGGTAAAGGTCGTGGAGGGGGAGTATTAGTTGCAGTTAAATCCTGCTTTAAACTTTTTTCTCATTCAAGCACTTACTCGACCAGTTTTGCTGAGGCGGTCATAGTCCCAGTAAAACTGCTAAGTCATAAATTTTTAATTTGCTGCTTCTACATAGTCCCCGGGTCCCCTCTTCACGAGTATAACAGATTTTTTGATTTTTTCACGCTCAACTTATTCGACTTAATTCCCCTTCAAAAATCCTGATAGCAGGCGATTTTAATTGCAAAGAATACGTAAATTCAAATTTCTCTAATCCCTCGTCTGATTTTGTCTCTGAAATTTACAACTTTGCTTCAACTAACGATTTAACTCAGATAAACAATGTTTCTAACACCTTCGGCAATATTCTCGACTTAGTGTTTTCTTCTTTACCAGCTACTCTCAAACCAGCTTTGTCACCCATCTCACGTGAAGATCCGTATCACCCCTCACTTGTTACTCACTTCTTGCTCCCTAGTAATTCTAATCTGTCGCATTATAGCTCATTAAATGACCGAAGTAATCAATATAATTTTAAAAAGGCTGATTTCTTAACGTTGTATAAAACACTATCTGGCACAAGTTTTTTAAATGTTTATAATTCCAGTGATGTAAATGATGCTTGCAATCAGTTGTACCAGCACCTGTACCATGCTCTTGATCTTTGCGTCCCTAAGAAATCCGTACAATTTGACATTCATTTTCCTATATACTACTCTAAGGATCTTATTTGCAAAATCAAGAGGAAAAACCTTATCTATAAGAAAATTAAGCGAGCTCATCGTACCAATATAGCCCTGTGTGAGGAATATAAGTGGCTTAGGACTCTCACCAAAAGAATGATTAGGAAATGTTATTCGGATTACATAAAAGATTGTGAGTTTTCACTGAAAACCGACCCTAAGAAGATGTGGCAATTTTCTGCTGAAAGAATGAATAAAAAACCTAGCCTCCCAAATAGCTTGCTTTTTGAGGGAGAGTTAGTGTCAGAACCGCAAGCTATTGCTGATAAATTTGCGAATTTTTTCGAACAAACTTTTTTAGGAAATGAAACTTGTGACAATAATCTCTCTAATTTGTTTCAATCTGCCACGAACAACTTTTCTGATTTTATATCTGAGAACGAAGTCGGTGATGCCATAATGAAAATTAAATCTAGTACAGGTGCTGGTCCTGACCGTATTCCGAGCTTTATTTTTAAGGGATGTGCTGAGCCGTTAATTTCACCCTTATGTCATACCTTCAATTTGGCTTTAAAAACATCCGTTTTCCCCGATTGCTGGAAAATCTCTCGAATCTGCCCTGTTTTTAAAAGCGGTGATAGGAACGAGGGATCGAATTACAGACCGATTAGCATTATCAACTCACTCGCGAAAATTTTTGAGATCATTTTATGCGACAGATTGAGTTACTTCGTTAAAAACTTTTTGGCTCCTGAGCAACATGGCTTCTGTAGTGGGCGATCAACGATTACTAATCTTTTGTCATTCTATAATGAAGCAGTTAGCTGCGACTTGCAAACTGATGTTATTTATTTTGATTTCAAAAGGCTTTTGACCTTGTAGACCACTCTATTTTAATATCCAAACTATATAATAATTTTGATATTCCTCCTTATCTTATTTTAATCTTAAAGTCTTATTTATCAGACAGACTTCAGTTTGTAAAATTTAACGGATACAGTTCAAGAACTTTTACTGCGACCAGTGGAGTTCCTCAAGGGTCTCACTTGGACCCCTTTTGTTTAACTGCTTTATCAATGATTTGCCACTTTTCATTAAACACTCTAAAGCTCTCTTATATGCTGATGATCTCAAAATATTTAAAACAATTCCTCCTCTGAAGATGCTGACTTGCTACAAAATGATGTTGATTCAGTAGTGGAATGGTCCTCACTTAACAAATCGCCTATTAATTCACGCAAGTGTAATGTTGTGAGTTATAGGAAGGGTAACGCTGTGAGTTCTAAAAAGATTCACCATTTTAATTACCTCCTCCATGGCTCCTTCATTATAGATCAACATCATCAAAGACCTAGGCGTTCTATTTGAGGCTAATCTTAGTTTTTCGGCTCATATTTCTAACTTAGCAAATAAATGTTCTAGTATCTTAGGCTTTGTCTTCCGTATCTCTAAAAACTTTAACAACTTGACAGTCTACAAATTATTATATAACTCTTTAGTTAGATCTAAGTTAGAATATGGAGCTGTCATATGGCGAGATATTAATCAAACGCAATCAAATAGATTAGAGTGTATTCAAAAAAGATTTCTCCGTTTCCTATATTTTAAGACCCATAATGTATATCCCCACTACAGGAATCATCCGGTCAGGAGCTTTCAACTTCGAGCTGAATTTGGTTATTTAAGACTGCAGGATAGAAGGGATTTATCAGCTTATATTCTTATTTTAAACTGCTCAATTACATAATGATTCACCTTCTTTACTTAATCTTGTTCAATTAGAGTTCCTATTCGTTTTACTCGTCAAAGGATCTCTTTCACTATTCAAGTTGTGCAGTAATCGACGGGATTCTGCGTGATTTTAATACAAAGCTCGAAGACATAGATCCCTTCGTCCTCAGTCTTAATGCATTTAAAAAAGCTGTCTTGAATGTACTAGTCGAGGGCTAATTGCTGGTTGGCTGTTTTTTTTTTTTTTTTTTTTTTAAACTGTAAACTGTTATTTTTTTTTATTGTTTTATTTAATTCTACCTTGTTACTTTATTTTTAATCTTGTTTTGTTTTTATTTTTATTTTTGTTTTTGTTATCTTGATCTGTCTGGAAAAAAAATTTCTGTTGATCAATATAATATCTTAATAATAAAAACGTTTTTTTTTTTTTTCTTGAAAAGTCGTGAGAAGTTTGGTTTGCATTTTACGTGCTTTCCAAATTATTCATATAAGACCCCTATTTTTTTTTTTTAATATGCTTTTTTTTTTTTTTTTTTTTGTTTTTTTATTGCTTCTTTTCTCCCTTATCTGGAGGAGGGAGGTAATGTTACGATTGTAATTGCAAAAACGTCATTTCGTGATGAAACACGCCCCTAAAAAAAAAGAAACTTTTTCGACGGGGCAAAACTTTGCATTTTGCTTAAATAAAAATTCGAAGTAATTTCAACAACAAACTCAGGAAAAAAAAGGGGGCGGGGGGAGGGAAAAAAAGAAGAAAATAAAAAAACGAGCAATCCGGGTGAATTAAATGTTGAGAAAATGTTAACTTTCAATGACAGTTGAAGATTATCAGATTTAAAAGTTTTTTTTTTTTTTACCTGGAAAAAAAAATTCTGGGGCGGGGAAATAAGGGAAAAAATGGTTAAAAAGTTGTAGAACAAAATTCGAAAACAATTTCCAATTCTTGAACAAGTTTTAAAACACTAAACAAAGATCTCTCCCCCTTACCCCCCCTTTTACGCCCTCCCCTTTAAGCTCGTTTTTTTTTTCTCCCTCCCGTGTGCTGCTCCTTTCGCTCTCTCGTCGATTTTTTTTTTATTTTATCTATACAATGTTAACCGTCACAAAGTTTGAATTAGTAATGAGCTTTATATTGACAGATTTGAATTTTAAATTAGGTGAATTTTATTGAAACTGACATCGTAAATTAAACATAAGTTTGTTTTGCAGTCAAAATCTCGGTTGTTTGTCGAATAAACAAAAGCAAAAATGAACCGATAGTGAAAAGGTTTTTGGGGAACTTTTTTTTTTTTTTTTTTTTTTTCGTTAGAGGTTTTGTTAAACATTGTGAAGTCAAGTTTGAACCTGACGACATCGCCTTTACATTGTCGAGTTTAAACCTGACACACAGTCAAGTTCAGACCTGTCATTAACAAGTTCAAACTTGACATTGTCAAGTCAAGTTTGAACCTGACAAAACGCCGTCAGGTTTTAACTTTACATTGCCGAGTTTAAACCTGACATAGTCAAGTTCCAACTTGTCATCAGGATTGCTCATTTGATTGAGACCCACTTTTGGTCTATTTTACGTCGTTGCTGCTTTGACTTTTTCACCTGTTACCCAGCTTTAGCATTATTTCGCAGGAAAGCTCATTTCCTGCAGCGCTGAATGGTTTTTTCCTAATATGCATCGCTCAAGCATAAGAAGCGTTGATTGTTTTTTCCTTTTTTTGTTTGGTAATCCGTATCTCGATTTTCTCGCGGGTGTTATTATTACGAACGAAGGGATGCATGAGGATATCCGTTTCGTTTTCATGTGAAGGAGCAATTTTCTTGTAAAATCTCCTCCACCGGGGATGGGAAATAATTGGACCGTATTAAGCAGACCCGCGCTTTTTAACGTATAAAATAAATGTTTGGTTAATGGGAGAAGGAAAAGAAGCAAAATAAAGCCGGAATATTTCGATGGCGGTCAATTTAATTCTTTAGGAATTCAGGAGCAAAAACATTCGTCCGGATATTAAGTCCTAGATCGGGGGAGTTATGATTATTTTTTGATGTACAGCAACTACAGCATATATGTCCCAGTATAAAATTCGCTATCAGCAGGCAGCGTTCTCTTCCAGAAAATTGTTTTTTTAAAGTAAATCAGCAACGGGAGTTCCCCAGTTTGTCGACTTTCAAGTTTGAACCTGACAGTACGCCAAGAGGTTCTAACTTAATATGGTCGAGTTTAGACCTGGCACAGTCAAATTCAGACCTGTCATCAACTTGGCATCGTCAAGTCAAGTTTGAACCTGAAAAAACGCCGTCAGGTTTTAACTTTACATTGCCGAGTTTAAACCTGACATAGTTAAGTTCCAACTTGTCTTTGGCAAGTTCAAACTTGACATTGTAAAGTTAGCAGTTTGCTGCAAGTGCAAGATTCAAACTTGAACTAGCAATAAATGGTGAACCTTGAGGGCTTTTGGACAAGTAGGAACAGAAAACAGTTTCCTGTCCACCTTTTTTTTTTAACATGGGGAACATTGACCGTGACAAATTTACACGTTTTTACAGCACCGAGGCAGGATTGATGTATTATAATGAAAAAGAAAAATGAATATTCGAAATCCGCACTTTCTGCATAAGCAACTCAAAAATTGGCTTTAAAACTAACAAAAAAAAAAAAAAAACCTTGTCAGTTTTTGACTTTTTTTTTCTTTTAGATTTTTCCCCCTATTTCGCTTGACAGTGGGAAAAAAAAGTGGAAATCACGCCCCCTTTTAAGTGTTTCTTCTTATTTTCTTTTTTTAATGAAAAAAAAAAAAAAAAAAAAACAGAAAACTACATAAGACAGACATTACAAAATTGACTGATTTTTATTTGCACTGCATTATTCACGGTCTGATTCACCCATTTTTTTTTTTCTTCAATACACAGGAACTTTATGTGGGGCGGGGGGGATCATTGTGTATATCGAAAGTTGTCAAAAAAAAAAAAAAAAAAAAGTTTTTAGGGGACAAAAAACGGAAATGGAAAAAGTCAGGACATGAGTTTCCCAACCGATACAAATCTCGTTTTTTTTTTCTCTTCTTTTTTTTTTATTATTTCTCATCGTAAATAAGATGGTTTATCGTAAGTTCCTTTTTGATAAAAAAAAAAAAAAAAAAAAAAAAACCTGCGTATGTATGACTGTATAAGGGTGTAAGCAACCGTAATGGGATCAGTAGCTTTACATTAATTACGTTTTGTTATTCCCGAAAAAAAAAAAAAAGAGGAATAAGGCCGTGGGGAGAGGAAAAAGGTTTTCTAATGAATAAACAGATGTTTTAAATTAATGTCACACCAAGGTTTTTCGTACATCTGCTCCGTATGAGATTACGCAAAATTGGAAAAAGAATCGCGTATGAGAGTTAAAAAACATTTTATTAAAAGGATGGAAAAACCGTTAGGGAAACGCATAAAAAATATAAATAAAATAGAAAGAAAAAAAACTCGCTTTAAAATTTTCTTTTCAGTTTATTTTTTTCCGTTCGCCGCGCCGTTTGCTTTCCTTTTCGAAAAAAAAAAAAAATCAGGTTTCTTCTCGATTGCAATCCCATATACGATGATTCCATTTCGAAAGTACGAGCATAATCAAGGGGTAATCGGATGTTAAAAGAGGCGGATTAGCTTGCTAAGTCGTAAAACTCCCGTTTAATTTAACAGTTGAAGTCCTTGAATGTGCTTCATTATTTGTTATAACGCCCGCTTTATTGGGACAATATGGGATTTCTTTCCATAAGGAAAACGCCGGAAGTGAACTTTCTTGTTAAGTTTTATATGAGAGAGACAGAGAGAGGAGGAAAAAAAAAGGGGAGACTTGGAGATTGGGACTTTTTTTTCTCCTTATTTTCACCTAAATGTGAGGATTATACCAGGGATAAAGGAGTGAGATTTTTTTTTTTCATCTCCCAACACCCATGGGGAAAGTCCTTTTATGGTTAAAGTTTTTGAGTTTTCAAGTTAAAAAAAAAGTATATCGGTTTCTTCTCTTTTTTTTCCCTTCGCTCACTTTTAATTACGGCATACGACAAAATTAATTTATTTTTAAAAGTCTAAACGGTTTTTTAAAACGCGGGGGCAATCGGTCTTAATTTTTTGGCTGCGGCTGCGGGGGCCATAGGGATTTCACTGCCAGACTTTTCATGCGTGGGGACCAGTAGATATACTTGACCAACAGATCCACTTCAGGGCTAGTAAAGTTTGAACCTTACACTTCTAGATTCAAACTTAACATTGCCGAGTTTAAACCTGACCTTGTCAAGTTCCAACTTGTCTTTCTCAGATTTAAACTGTGCAATAAATGCTAACTTTACAATGTCAAGTTTGAACTAGACAATGACAAGTTGGAACTTGACTATGTCAGGTTTAAACTCGGCAATGTAAAGTTAAAACCAGACGGCGTTTTATCAAGTTTGAACTTGTCTGGACAATGTCAAGTTTGAACTTGCCAATGACAAGTTGGAACTTGACTATGTCAGGTTTAAACTCGACGATGTTAAGTTAGAACCTGACAGTGTATTGTCAGGTTTAAGCTTGACTTGACTTGACAATGTCAAGTCTGAACATATTAATGAACTAGACTATAATATATAATATAAATATAAACATAAATTGTATTAGATATAATATATATTATACATAATAGAATTAAGCTCGACAATGTTATGTTAGAAACTGACGGTGTATTGTCTTGACTTGACTTGACAATGTCAAGTTTGAACTTGCCAATGCCAGGTTGGAACTTGACAAAGTCAGGTTCAACCTCGGACAGTGATAAGTTTCAACTGGAATTGTCAGGTTCAAACTTGACAGCCGCCAAATTATCAATAAACAATGAACTTTAAGGGCTTCCACATGAGCTTTCTCCTGCAGGAAAAATCTATTGAAAACGCGATTTCGATTCCGCATTTGTAATTTAAAGGAAGCTGTGATTCCTCTCTGAAAGTCTCACGTTTAAAAAGCCCTCTCAAATTCCGTGCCACAAATCAAAAAAAAATTCTTGGCAAACTCTTAGGTAAATAAAATTCATGTAATAAAAAGAAACGGGGAAAAGCCGAAGAAAAGAATCCGGGGGGGAGAAAGGGGGGGGGGGACGCGTCGCACACTCATTACAATAAGCTGAGGCACGTATAAATCACGTTATTTCAAGATCAGCCGTCGATAAAGCCTCATAAAAAGGCTACAGTCTTTCACATATAAATATACCGACTTTCTATATGATCCCCGGGTTTTCGAAATCCATTAAATTTTATCGCACAACACGAGAATTCCTAGTATAAGATATTTTATTACCTATTTTTATATAAAAGGGGGATAAATCGGGGAGGTTGCGACATATGGAAAAGAAGAAAAAAAAAAGGGGGGGGGGGACGCTTTACGTTGCGAAACCGGGAGCGATTCGGGTCCGAGGGTTTTCTTTTGATTAATCCCAGGGCAAATCGACCCTTATCAAAGATTCGAAAAACAAAAGGTGTTGCCCGAGACGAGATTTTCCAGGGAGAAAAAAGTATTTTTCATTTTCCCCGGAGTTTCCTCTTTTTTTTTTTTAAACAGTCTTTTTTTTTAAAGCTCATTATGTGACTGCCACCCCCGCATCGGACTCTGGGAGACAGAAACTGAAATAGTAAAAATAATTGCGGGCATTTAGCATCCGTCACCATGTTCATTAAACGTAATGAAATTCTCACTATCGCACTGCCCCAACCCGACCTTAATTACCATATCAAATTCGATGTTTCCAGGGTGGGGAGTCGACTCATGTTGTCCATTTCATTAATCATTTTTACTAACGACGTTTTCCACTAATTATAACTTCCACTTTCATCGTTTCCGTTCCAATTTATCATCTTTTACTCTTTATGACTTTCTTTTTTTTTTTTTTCCTTTCTTTCGAATCTCGTTTCAAAAAAATTTACCCTGTCATTTTGAAAAACTGTTTTTCTGTCGGGTCAGTGTTGTGTTATGAAGTCGAGTTTTTTTTTTCTTTTTTTACTTGAGTACTTTATGTCAAGTTCTTTTATAATCTTTTAATGTAGAATTAATGGCAGTGTTTTTTACTTTGAAGCTATTAAAGAGTAAGCGTATCTGCTCCCATGACGGACAACACTTTATGATTATTTTTTTGATGTACGGCAACTACGGCATATATGCCCCCGTATAAAAGTGGTTGTCATCAGGTAGCGTTCTCTTCCGGGAAATTGTTTTTTAAAAGCAAATCAGCAACCGGAGTTCCCCAGTTTGTTTGAATTTGACAGTGCACCACCACGTTTTTACTTGACATTGTCGAGTTTAAACATGACATACATAGTCTACATTAATAGTCTAGTTCCAACCTGTCATTATAACAAGTTCAAACTTGATATTGTCAGGTCAAGTTTGAACTTGACAGTACGGTATCAGGTTTTAACTTAATATTGTAGAATTTAAAACCTGACGTAGTCAAGTCCCAACGTGTCATTGGCAAGTTCAAACTTGACATCGTCAGGTCAAGTCAAGTTTGAACCTGACAGAATTCCATCAGCTTCTTCCAACTTTACATTTTCGAGTTTAAACATTACATGTTAAAAAATTTATTTATATATATTCTAGTCTAGTTCCAACCTGTCATTAACAAGTTCAAACTTGACATTGTCAGGTCAAGACAAGTTTAAACCTCACAATACACCGTCAGGTTATAACTTAACATCGTTGAGTTAAAACCTGACATAGTCAAGTTCCAACTTGTCTTTGGCAAATACAAACTTGACATTGTCAGATCAAGTCAAGTTTAAACATTACATATTAAAAAATATATTTATATATTTATATTTATTATACATTTATATATTATATAATTATTTATAATATATTTATATATATATAACATGTTTATATATATCATAGTCTAGTTCCAACCTGTCATTAATGAGTTCAAACTTGACATTGTCAAGTTAAATCTAGTTTAAACCTGACAATACACCGTCACGTTCTAACTTAACATCGCCTGACGCAGTCAAGTTCCAACTTCTCATTGGCAAGTTCAAACTTGATATTGTAAAAGTTGGCATTTATTGCAAAGTTTAAATCTGAGAAAACCAGGTTGGAACTTGACAATGTCAGGTTTAAATTCGAAAATGTTAAGTTTGAATCTGAAAGTGTAAGGTTAAAACTTGAACTAGCAATAAATAATGAACTTTAGAGCTTTCGAACAAGTAAAAACAGGAAACATTTTCCTGCCCCCCTTTTTTTTTCAAACATTGACCGTGTTTTGGTAGTACGTACGACCTTTATGTGTTAATTAGGATTGCACCAGAAATTCTATTTTTTTTTTTTTTCATTTTTAATTTCCTTTAAAAGATGAACATAGCCGACGAAAATAAATATTTTTCTGTGCTCTTCTCTTTACAGTTCACCATACGGGCTAATAAATATTCTTCCCGAAATAATCCATGACTCCCAACGAAATAAGATATAAAGGAAGAAAAAAAAAATTTTAAATGAGAACACCAACTAAAATAAAAAAACTTAATAAGTTAAAAAAAACTGATGTCAAGCTCATTTACAAGGCAGGGGAAAAAAAATAGAGACATATTTTATATGGCCCCCTTTTGCTCAATGACGTCTTGAGCGTTGTTACTCCAGCATCCAGAGATACGAAGCTTTCTCCTTACGTGTTAAATTCGTATTCAATTTAGTATCGAGTTTCCCTCTTTTAGAAAACAGCTTTTTATTTTTTATTTTTTTTTTTCCTAAGTGGTGTTTCCAGTTCGGTTAGCATTCTTTTTTTTTTTATACCTTCCGCAGAGGCTTTTAACTGTAAGATATTCAAATATGGATATTGCATCCTCACCTACTTTATTTCCCTCCACCCCCACCCTTCCCCCCCGTTCCCGAAAATATTTTTGCAACCTGATTCCGAAAAAAAAAGGTGAAGGGGTGAGACACCTGCGTGTGAAACTTGTCAAACAACGCCGTAATCTAAGCTACGACCTGATACCGCATACCATGTACATATATGGGAGAAATTTAACTCAGCGAACCCTCGGGAGAACGGGCTGTCAGTTATCCTTTACATTCAAAATGCCGTGACATTTTTGTTTTCTCAGAAAAAAAAGAACTTTTTTTTACACCGCCTGGCTTTATTATCCGTTCCTTTCTTAATTTCTTGACTTTCTTTTTCTTTGAAAAGGTTTTTTGTTTCCTTCTTTTCGAAAATTGGAAAAAAAAAGTCAAGAGACTCGGCGACTTTTTTAAAATTAACTCTTTTCAACGACGGGATTGCGGACTGGAAAAGTTTTTGTATATAATTTTTTTTTAAATTAATATGGCGCCTGCGGGACTTCCGCTAGGCAAATAGAGTTCACTCAGTAGGTAGTGCAGTAGGAAATTCACTATCGAGCTTCCGGTTGATTTTTCGAGTTTCTGACAAGCATATTCGTAATTAGAAGGTTTAAAAGGCCCTGAAAATGTTTGTTGAAAAAAATTTATATGAAATGCCCTTTTGCGCGAAATTTTTCGAAATAGCCGCCTTGTCAATTTCTGTATTTTTTGCGGTCTTGATCACCAAAATTTCTTCCCTTTCTTCCCCCTCTTATTAATCTACCCGGGGTGTAATTTAAAGCGTGCACCCAGAATCCTTCGAACCCCAGCCCCGCGGTTGCTCCAAAATAGTATTCTTAGAAGAAATTTCTCCCAGTTTTCAGCGGTTTTTGCGAAAATCCTTAACTTTAGTTTATAACGAGTTTCGGGATGGGAAACAAGAAGCGTTTCAAATTTTCCTGGAAAATCGTAGCGCCCTCCGATAAAATCAAATTCCGATAACTGAGGAAATAATCCACTTTACAGGCGTCGATGGCAACATATAGACATTGTGCAAGTTTTCGATATACTATATATCCTATCCTATCCCTCTCCCGTCACTTTCCCTTCCTTCGCGTTCGGTTTCCCAAAATAAATACCCGAAACATTGAAAGTAATTAAAGAATTACATAATTGTGATGTGTGTTAATTGAGTTAGAGAGATTATTGCCAGGGCTTTCAGTGCGGTGTAAACTATCTCTCGGTTTCCAGTTTCATCCGATGATACGTAAATCCGTTGGCTGCGGCTTCCTTTTGCATTTGATCTCCTTTTTCTGTTGGGCGTATATTTCGACAGTTAAAAGCTTTAAAATCGGAGTTGGGAATCACGTGTTCTGTGTATTTATAAGGCTCTTAGGATTGATTCCAGGCTCAGTTCATCAGGGGGCGGCTGGTGAATGATCACGTGACCTGAAATTCAAGATAAAAATTTGTCCTAAACAACATAAATGTGATGGAAACGTAGTAGCATAATATAAACATAAACATAAGATCTACTTTTGGATTTAAATTTAGCATTGTCGAGTTTAAACCTGATATTGACAAGTTCAAACTTGATGTTGCAAAGATATCGTCTAGTTTGAACTTGACTTTGTCCGTTTCAAAAAGTGTTAAATCCAAGATTTAACTTAACGTTGTCAAGTTGTAAACAGCCAGTATTTACTGTGAAGTTCAAACTTGACAATGACAGGTTAGAACTTGATAGTGTTACGTTAGAACTTGACAGTGCTAAGTTCAAACCTGACAGTCAACAAATGAGTGAAACTTCAGGGTTTCGTACATTTTCGAGTTTAATCCGAATACTGTCAAGTTCAAACTTGCTGTTGCAAATTTGATATTGTCCAGTTTGAACTTGACTTTGTCCGTTTCAAACCTGTTAATGCCAAGATTTAACTAAACTTTGTCAAGTTGTAAACAGCCAGTATTTATTGTCTAGTTTAAACTTGATAATACCAGGTTTGAACTTGATAATTGCAGGTTTGAACTCGATAATTGCAGGTTTGAACTCGACAGTGGCAAGTTCAAACCTGACAGTCAAAACATTAGTAAAACTTCAGGGATTCGTATACCTAAACTTGTGTTTTTAACACAAGTTTTAACTTGTGTTTTTAATACAAGTTTTAACTTAATTTAGGTAAATTCAGAAAAAAAATTATTTTTTCAGAGCACATATACCGTATGGCACAAATTATACCACTGCAAATTAAACAAAGCTTCCGTTTTTTTCGTAAAAAAATTTTTTCGTTTCAGGCCATATTTCATAATCCGTTTTTTCCTAAAAAAAAATAATTCCTAATCCGTTTTTCCTAAAAAAATAAATTCCTAATCCGTTTTTCCTAAAAAGATAAATTCCTAATCCATTTTTCCTAAAAATTTTGGTTCCTAAAATGTGTTCCTAAACCATTTTTTTTTTTCCTAATTTCCAATTTTCCTAAAATTTTTTGATTAATAAAATTTTTGATTTAGGAAAAATAGATTAAAAAAATTGGTTGGGAATCAATTTTTTTTTTTTTTTTTTTAAATTTCTGGCATGGACTCACCCACAGGTTCACCAGGGGAATTTCCGGTGTTATTTCTTCTCCCAAAATCTTAATAATGGGATCGTCTACTGCTGCTAAGATTGGCGCGCTGAAAATAAAGTGCAATAAATCAATAAATCCGGTTGAGGAGAACAGTGCCCATTGTTCAATTATTCCGATAAAAATGTTTCAAAAAAAGAATTGTAAAAATAACCGAAAGATAAAATCGCAATCGCGCCACTGATTTATTATACTTATCTTTTCTCCAAAAAAAAATTTAGCATACCGAATAATTGATCGGGTTTTATAGGTTCCAAAAAAGAAAATTGGACGTACGTACACAAAAAGGTTATAAAATTCTATTTGACGTTATTCGAAACCTTTTTTTATTTTATTGCTTTCTTTCAACTAGTCTTGGAATAAAAGATAAACGGATCATTTTTGAGGTACCTGCTGATCTACCGCTCCCCGACTCCAATTTTATTTGATTTTTTTTCCTACCAAATTCAGGGGTGAATGTGTGGTCCGCTGCAATCTTAAATTCGTAAAACAAGGGGGCAAAACTCACAAAAAAATGCCATATGCGAAAACAAAAATGTCTTGTGTCTCAAAAATCATGCGAAAACAATAAAAAAATATCTTGTCAAGAAACAACCTGTCCGTTGTCATGAAGCATTTTTGTTTTTCTAATTTCTATGAAGACATTTCCTTTTTCTAAGTAGACCATGCCACCCCAATTTCGTATTTTCCCCGCGCCTTTTTTTCCATGAGCCAGTCCGTGCTTGAAAATAAAACGCGAATAAGTAAATATATAAATGGAAGCCGTCAAAGCAGTTCCTTTTTATTTTGTTTTATGATGCCAGGATGGTTGGGAAAAGCTGTAAAACCTGTAAAGATTTATGCGCAATTATCAACATTTTTGAAAGAAATAATTTTTTTTTTTCCTTTCCTCTGAATTCAAACATATAGATTTAATACTGCGAAAATTTAACCTACAAGCTTTACGATTTTTAATTTAAAACAACTGTCCCTTTAGGGCTAAAATCAGATCTTGCGACAGGTATGGGTATTCTCGACGTGAGTCTTTTGTGCTCTTGACATTAAGGAAGGGATCAACGAATTCCTAATAATTATGTGGAATCGGACTTTTTTTTTTCCTGATTATGATCTAGTTTTGGGTTTCATACACGTATTTGACATTTTGACATGGGCTGGGTGCTAAAAATAATATGAAACCTTAAAGTGAAATCGGAGGGGAAAAAATAATAAGTTCATTTAAGAAATAGTTTTAGAGACCGACGGAAAAATTGCGTTGAGAATAGAGGATTTGAATTAAAAGTCCAGGAATTTTTGTTTTTTGGTTCCTGAAGGAAGGCCTAATGCTTTTATCGAAAATTGTAAATTTTTGTGTTCGTTGGAAATTTATGAATTTTTAAATTTCCAACAAACGATTTTTAAATTTCCAACAGACAATTTTTAAATTTCCAACAAACGATTTTTAAATTATTCCAATAAACGATTTTTAAATTTCCAACAGACAATTTTTAAATTTCCAACAAATTTTTAATTTTCAATTTATGAATTGTGTATAAAAGAATTATTCTTCAAAAATTCAGTAAAGACTCCGGGAATAATTAATTTACAATTCATAAATACGAAATGAATTATTCCCGGAGTCTTTACCGAATTTTTGAAGAATAATTATTTTAAGGGGAATTTTCGAGTTTGCCTGAAATAAAAGGAATTTTTTGATTTTAAAATTCCGGTATTTTGGTTGAAAGAATTAAAAAACATTTCCGGGGATATATGTTTCAGTATTTTTATCTTGAGATGTAAATTTTCCAGTAAATGTGTTTAAAGTTTCTGAGGAATTTTTTTAAAGTTATCCAAGGCAAATTTCCCCGAATTATAAGTTTTTCCGGGAAAAATAATAAAAATTCCCGGATATAAATCTTGATCGAAAACTTTCGAAAATTGTCGGGCTTAAATTTTTACCCGGTCATCTTTTTCTGTCTTTTTTAAAAATTTCTGAAATGATTTTGTGTCATTTTAAGAGTAAAAAAATTGTAAAATTCCCGGGAATATATTTATTAAAATTTTCCTGTCAAAAGCCGGTTTTTTTTTTGCACGAATTTATTTTCGAAAATTCTTTATAATTCCGATTTCATTTTAAAGTGAATTGCGGGAGAATGCACAAATCCCCGATTAACATAATACCCGCTATGCTTAGCTTATGAAGGAAAAAAAACTATTCTGGTATTATTTAGCAACGATTATTTTTGTCATTTTTAATTTTTTTTTTAAGTTCCATAAGCCAAGCATAAGAGAGCGTGGATGTCATAATTTAAACCTAAGATTCTTTAACGATTAATTCTGGTGATACAGCATTAGAAATGAATTATTTCTTTTTTAATAAAAATTCTGCCATAAGTTAAACATGGAATTTAATTTTTGCAAAAACTATAACATTTGATGTCTTATGCCAGGCAAAACGTAGGTCTGCATTAAATTTTATGACAGGAAAAAAAATATTTATCGAGAAATAGAAATAGACATATTCCAATTCCATCATTTAATTTTTCAGTAGGGGAAAAAAAAAGAAAAAAAATGTTTTTAGGCATAACGCGAAAACAAGCGATTTTCGTTCTTTTTGACGTTAAAATATAGATACAGTTGTCATTCTATAATTATTCCATTTTTATTCCGTTTCCTGACTTATAATTCTTAATTTATTTTAGCACGAGCAATAACTGTTGCCTGTCAACCGTATGACACACCCTAATTAAAAACCAGTAAACGGCGCCCATGGTGTATCACCTAAAACTATAAATACGCATATTCTATCAATTTTTAAAACCATTCACATTTTTTTTTTTTTGACCGAAATCTATAATAATAATGCTTCGACCTTTTTTAAAATATAAAAAGACAGCCTTCCGCTCGAAAACCCCCTCCGAAACCCGAGTCTTTTAAAATTAAAATTAAAAAGGAGTTTATTTTCGTGCAAAAAAATAAGTAAAGTTTCGACAGGTTCAGACTTCATTTAGGTTCGGTCGTGTTTCGTACCTTTTGGGTTTTTATTGTTATTTGTCGTCGGTCGGTTGGTGGACTAGTCTCAACGACGTCGTGTGTTTGTGTTGTTTTTCGTTCTCAAAAAACCGTATCGTATTTGCTTCGTGTGAGTTTTATTTTTTTTTATTTTAAAATCTGTGGGGTTCAGGATTTTTTTTTTTTTTAAACAGAAAGTTTTACGCGTTATCAGTATATATATATGGGAACTTCGGTAATAACGCGAGGAATTCGAGACCTGAATGACAGTTCGAAATGGAGATGTTGCTACAAGTTTGACAGGTTAGATTATGATAGATTAGCCCTGTAATGTGGTATAATGTCTCTCAACTTTAATGGAACTTTTAAATACTCGTTAGCGTTTGTTCCCCCCAGAAAAAAAAAAGGGGGACAGGATTTTTTTTTTTCGATTTAATAAAAAATGCAAAAAGCTATTAGATTACCTTTTTTTTTATTGTCGCGAGGAGGCAAGATCATAAAGATCGGGATTAAGCTGAGATTAACTGACGCGTGTTAATCGTTTACTATATTTTACGACGGTGTTTCTAGCTTTAGTTAAGATTTTATTTTTGTTCGATTAATTAAGGATTTTCGCTCCGGTATCGAATTTATTTCTTTTTGCCATCCTGTAGTAAAACAAAAAAGATCGTTTTTTGTTCTGTTTCTCTTTTTTTTCCCTCCCTCACGATTTGCAAAGATAACTCGTTACGATTGGGGAAAGTTTATTGCTTTTTCGAAACGAGGGACTTAAGCCGTGTGAATTTTATGCCCATCGATACTTTTTTTTTTTTTAATACCCCTTCTTTTTTAATACTTTTTTAAAGGAAGCTTTGCTTACAGTTAAACAACTTACAGTTTCACGTTTAAACATGATTTGCCAAACCTAACCGGAATGATAAAATGTATCATTTTCTGAAGGCGCGAACATGTTACCCCCAAACATATTAACAGTTTTTTTTAAAACTTAATTAAAATCAAAATTGATAATCAGATCAAAATTAATAATTTTGAATGGGACCGGATGAGTACTTCTGAAAAACATATTAAACTTCATGATTAATACGTTACGTTCATTATTATTCTTGGGCAATTCCCTACTATTTTTCCTATAAAAAAATAAATAAATAAATTCCTAATCCGTTTTCTCTAAAAAAAAAAAAAAAAAATGAATTCATAATTTATTTTTTCTAAAAATGATGGTTCCTAAAATTGTTTTCCTATAATTGGTATTAATTGATATTTAGTATTTACATGTTAACATGTTTTACGTAATACGTTTTTACATGTTTAACATAAACTAGCTAGTACGTATTTACATCTTAAACACGTATTAGCTAATACAAATTTACATGTTAAACATAAATTATCTAATACAAATTTACATGTTTAACATGTTTTAGCTAATACGTATTTAAATGTTAAACATGTTTTAGCTAATACGTATTTAAATGTTAAACATGTATTATCTAATACAAATTTACATGTTTCAACATGTTAAACAGGCAGTGGCGTTTATTTTGCTGTGAGTTTTGTCGCTTTGAGTTTGTTCTAAAACGTTACAAGACCAAAAAAAAAAAAAAGGATTTTATTAAAATAGTTTTCTGGGAGGAATAAGGCGGTCGGGGAAACGAAAGAACAAAAAAGAAAATTTGTTTTGTAATTATTACGAAATAGCAAACGAAACCACTAAAATCCCCGGAGGGAAACCGAAAACTTCGATGCCTTTTAATAAAACAGAGGGGGGGATCTCGTAAGATAAACAAAAGACTAAAGCTGAAGGGATATAGTAAAGGGACACCTCTCCCCCCCTTCCCCCCCCCCGTCTTAACAGTGTATGCATAAGAGTTTAATCCTGCGGTAATGCCGGATAGGGAGTCTGGCTTTTATAACGGGGGAGGGCAAGATTGGTTTTAATACCTTTTTGTTTTACCTACGGGGGCTTTCCTAAGAGTCGTATGGTATAGTAGTAGTATAAAGAAGGCAAAAACGAAGAGATCAAAGCAATAAATTAGATAAGTCGATAAGTTCTCTTTTCTCCTTTACGGGTATAATTTAATGGAAACCAGCTGCTGCGTTCGGAAACAAAAGATGGTGAAATGATAAGGAAAAGGAGGGAATTAAGATGTCAAAAAGAGGGCAATCTGGCACGCGGCTCCGTACCTGAACCGTACCCGATTAAGGAGAAAAAAAAAAAAAACGACCAAACATGTTATTTAGCAAACTTTTTTTTTTTTGTTGATGTCTTTTTTAATTTAGAAGGTTGGGTCTCATGCGGTTAGGAAATTTCTTCCGCCACGTTTGAAGGTATCGAAATCTCGTTAAGACATTTCGGATACCGGTACAGGGTGTATGAGGATCAAAATTAATCATTTTGAATGGGGCCGGATGAGTACTTCTGTAAAACATATTAAAACTTCATCATTAATACGTTACGTTCATTATTATTCTTCGGCGATTCCCTACGATTTTTCCTAAAAAAAAATAAAATAAATAATAAATAAATAAATAAATAAATTCCTAATCCGTTTTTTATAAAAAAAATTAATTCATAATTTTTTTTTCTAAAAATGTTGGTTCCTAAAATTGTTTTCCTATAATTGGTAATTAGTATGTTTTAAATTGGTATTTAGTATTTGCATGTTAACATGTTAACATGTTTTAGGTAATACGTATTTACATGTTAAACATAAATTAGCTAATACGTACTTACATGTTAAACACGTGTGAGCTAATACGTATTTACATGTTAAACATGTATTTGCTAATAAAAATTAACATGTTAAACATAAATTAGCTAATAAAAATTAAAATGTTAAACATAAATTAGCTAATAAAAATTTATATGTTAAACATAAATTAGCTAATACGTACTTACATGTTAAACACGTGTGAGCTCATACGTATTTACATGTTAAACATGTATTAGCTAATACGTATTTACATGTTAATCATGTATTAGCTAATATGTACTTACGTTTTTGCATGTTAACATGCATTAGTTATACATGTTAACATGATTTGCTTAAAATCTCCGTATATTTAACATGTTAAAATGGTAAACATCTTAGGGATTAGCTAATACATAGAATTTTCCAAAAAGGCCAAGAAAACCCAGAAATTCTTCACGTATTCTGTAGCATGTTGAAAAAACATGAAACCAACATTTTCACGACATGTCGACGGTTTCTTCTTTTAGATTAGGCATTAGGTAACATGTTTGTTTAAGATGTTACCATGTTCTACATAACTTATACGCTTAACATATATTAGCTAACACTTTAGTCGCGAAATTTCACAGTGAAAAACCACCGAAAAAATTAAAAATTTTTTTTAAAAGCACCTTCCTACGATGTTTGGGCTTCAGTAAAATCTCTCCATTTCCTCAATTTTACGTTCCCAGAGGCGCAGAGAGCATCTATATCACCCCTTTAGGAAAAAAGGTCTGTTTTTTCCCCTCGACACTCAAGGAGTACAATTAAATTAGCCTGCTGAACAGATTCTTTGTGTTAGCTTAGGAAATTTTCCACTTTAGGCGAATGCCTTTGGCAATCATTCAGCCCTGTTTTTAATCGTTCAAGAAACCAATTCGATTGAGAAAATCGATTAATCGATCCTGCGCGATTTCCTTTTTCCATATATTCTTTTTTTTTTCCTGCCTCCGTGTTTTATCGCTTTGCTTTTTTTCCTGCCATTTCGAGATAATTTTTTCATGATAATGACCGAACGCTTTCGATACAACCGCTTTGTTCTGGAATCGAATCATAAAATCCACTTGAACGATTGCAAATTAATCCTCGATTTACGGATCAGCTAACCGTACCTTTTTCCTTTTTTAGATTTTTCGCTAAAAACGCTTTTTTTTTTACCTTACGCGGAAAATATTAACTGGAAAATGGTTTTGCTTAAGTGAAAAGTTTCGTTTTTAACAGATGGTCGAAACCTCCTTCCAACGCTTTCATCCTTTCTTTGTTTTCGCCGCAAAAAAAGGGGAAAAACTGAAAAAAAAAAGAAGAGTTTCTAAAAAAAAAAAAGATTGGATTTTTTTAAATGGAAAGATGCGAAAGTGCAAATATTTGGTACTTTGGTACTTTATTTTTCAATGGCAAAACAACTTTTTGGTTTTCTTGAAAAAAAAAATCTGGGTGAACTAAAAATGATGAAAAGAGGTTCCTTACAAGACTTTTGTATGGATCAAAAGTCGTCAAACTATTTTCTTAGACTTATAAAAGTTTTGATCGTGCGAACTTTCTTGACCGTATGAAGAGTCTTCTCACATTAATCACTTTTCTTCTCCAACAATTTCGGCCGATGCCCCGAAGGATTTCAAAAACAAAAAGTTAAACATTCTGCTTTTGAGTCCGTGTTCAAAGGGCAGATAAAGCAAGGTTTTTAAGAAAATTTTCTTCCGGGGTTTTATAGTTAGTTTCATAAGTAGAGTGATTGAGTCATAAGGGGTCCGATCCGGAAGTTCGTTTTTTTTTTTCATTAAATATTGGCGAGGAATTTTCGTCTGCTTACGGAGCAGAACGTCGAACTTTTGGAAATTCGAAATGACGTTGTTAATGTACTTTCCTTAAGAAACGATCCATGTTCCAATTCGCAAATTTTACGATTTGGTTCTGTTCTCGATCATTTTTCCTAATCCGTTTTTTCTAATTCTTTTTTCCTAATCCGTTTTTCACCTAATTTTCAATTTTCCTAAATTTTTTTATTCCTAATATAAGATTTCCTAATATGGATATTTTCCTAATTTTTTAAATCTTTAAAGGGATTTTAGGAAATTTAATTTTCGTTATTTTAAGAAATTTTATTTTACGAATCAAAAACTTTTAGGAAAGTTTAAAATTAGGAAAAAAATTTTAGGAACCAAAATTTTTTAAAAAAATGGATCAGGATTTTTTTTTTTTTTTTTTTTTTTGGGGGGGGGGGGGAATGGATTAGGATTTTTATTCAGGAAAATGGATTATGAATTTTTTGAAGGAAAATGGATTAGGAATTTTTTTAGGAAAAATGAATTACAAATGTATTTTTTTTTCTTCTTCTTTTTTAGGAAAAATGGATTAGGAAAAATGGTAGGAAATCATTTTGTTCATATACGGAAGAGTGTATTTTTTTTTTTTTTTTTTTTTTTTTCACGGAAGGGAAAATTTTTAAAAGTTTCAAATCGCAACTATTGTCTTTAAGTTCTGATCCAATTGAATCGGATCGATCTAATTTTCTTTTGTTCAAAAATTGAATTTTGGTTTTCTTTTTTGTTTCAGATCCAATCAGATATCATGAGAAACATCATCTCCACTGATATCGCATCAGGGCCGCAACTAGGCGAGAGGGCGATGTGGGACATGGACAGTCCGGACCACGAATGCGATTGCCCTGGTCCACCTCCTCAGTTCCACCTTCCCCCGCCGCCGCGGCCCCCCCACCTAATTGATTCCGAATGCTCGGAAAATCCCATCTCTGATTTAGAGACTTGTGAAGCTGTGCCTGTAAGTATCATTATCAAGATATAAAAAACCAAAAAAAAAAAAAAAAAAAAAAAAAAAAAAAAAAAAAAAAAAAAAAATGGTGTCCACTTTTTTTTTCTTTTTATTTAAATTTATTTATTTAAAAGTCGACAATGATTGACCAGTAATGAAGAAAACAAGGGACGCGTAGGTTTCTTTACAACTTATCGACCCTGTTTTAGATTTTATCGGTAATTATAAATGCAGGGAGTCGTGTTTTATAAAGGCGTAGGAATTGTTTAAACATGCGGAACACCCTGTAGGTTTAAAAAAAAAAAAATCCGTTGAAAGAAATACAATTTCCAATATTTATTTAATTAGATTTTTTTTTTTTTTTTGAACAATCGTGCCAAGAAGTTAAAATATAATAATCGTTTTTCCTTCTAAGTTTTTTTTTTCTCTTTTCCCCCTAGAAATCGAGGTTTCTTTTTCTCTCTTAGTATCGAAAAATCAAATGAGATATTAATGTTATCAAAATTGGAAACGTCATTTTTTTCTCCCCCCTCTTTTCAATGGAACAACTCACCCTGTCAAGAAAATTTTTTATTTTGTCCTGTTTTTTTTTTCTTTTATTTCGTCAAAAAAAAAAAAAAGCTTTTTTTTTTCTCTCCTTTCCTTTAATGCCCCTTCCTCTTGTTTTTCAATTTTCGGAAAAAGAGGGGGGAGGGGGGCGAAAAGGAAAAGTCGTCCGTAAGTTCCTCTTTCTTATCGGAGAGAGGAAGTATGAAGGGAAAATGTATAAGGAAACTTTTGTCAGTTTTCGGAATCTTCAAAACAAGCACCTTTAGGTGGAATAACAAAATAAATGGATAGTTTCCCCTCCCGAAAATTTCCGAGATGATTTTATCTGATTTAAGGGCGCGGGCTCTTTCGCTTTAGAATTTCCTCTAAGACCTCAGGGACGTTTTCAAAAAAAAAAATTGTTTCCGTTTCATTTTAATTAATTTTTAGGTTATTCAGCTTTTAATTGGTGCAATGATATATTTTACTTAATTTTTTTTGCTTTTTTTTGTTTTTGCAGGTGATAGATGCAGAATACCATTCCAGTCCGGCGATTCCCTCCCTGGCAATAATCGTAATAATCGTCATAACTGTTGTGGTACTCTTCATCATAGTAACTGTCCTAGTCGTTTGGAAGTAAGTAATTCAAATTTTATAGTAATTTAATTTTTATAGCGAGATAGGCGATGCCATGTCCTTAGTGGGGGCAGGAGTTAGGGTAGATTATAATACTCTTAAAAAGAGTATATCTGGCCAGCCTATAATATCCCGTACCAAAAAGTGATGCAAATAAAAAGTGTGTAAATTTTTGCAAAATATAATGCAAAAAATTTGTATAAAAAATGTTGACATGCACAATCTTTTCAAAGTTTATACGTGTTTTTTAAAGCACCAAATTAAAATATGCATAATTTTTATCAGACTTTATGCGTAATTTTTAAAATCTAAAACCAGGAAAATTTGCAAATATTAGGTTTACTCAACTTTTTTTTTTCAATTTATGAAGACTTACTTTATCCATAATTAATGCATACTTACTTTATTCATAATTTATGCATACTTACTTTACGCATAATTTATGCATAACTATGAAAAAAAAATTCTGTAAAGAAAGTTAAGTTCTTTATACCTAATTTATGCATTTTTTATGTATGTCCAATTTTTTATATAATTTATGCATTCAACTATTTTTCGTACAGGATAATTTTGACCAGATTTTTGACTCAATTGTGCACTACCAGTGTGTTAATTTTGCATAAATTTGCATTTCTTCTGCATTACATATGCATTTTCCACCACCAATGAACTGCCATTGCCACTGCATTACATATTGCATGGGCTTTTAGTAAGATGAAGTGCTTTTTTGATTACTTTGCATCAGCACAGTATTTGGATCATTTGAATCATCATTTTTCTTTCTTACTCTGTTACCATTATTGTTGCTACTTATTTTATTTTATTTTATTTTGTTTAATTTTGCATTATTTTGAGCTATTTTTTATTGCACTTTTTAAATTTCGGAAGAAGCGAAATCTCCTGACAAAAGGCAGCATTTTCTGCATCGTTTTGCATAAACAATTAACAGTACCTCCTCTGCATTACTTTGCATTATCAGTGCATTGTTTGCATATGTGATCCATGTGGAGCCCTTGACGTTTTGTTATTGAAGGAAAAACGACCCTTTGACGTCTTTTGGGCATTTGACGAATTTTCTCCCAAATTTAGGCTTTTGGCTTTCCAAAGCAAAAACTTTTAACATCTACCTCACCGCAGCCCCAAAAGTCCTAAATATTCTAATTCCTTTGATGGGAGCATCACTTTCACTTCCAGCTAAAAAGAATTTTTTAATGATTTAAAAAAAAAAAAAAAGCTCTGCATCAAAACCGGTTTTTTGAGGAAAGAAACTCATATTGTAATTGAGCACTTTCCGAAAGAAGATTTATATAAATTTGCTGATAATATTTGCCTCCCCGGGCGGAGAAGGAAAGGAGCGGGAATCAGCATCCGGTTAAAATAAACATGGGAGTCCGTACAAATAACCGCCAACGTTAATCTAATTAGATAATAACTACGTAACTACCATTGTAGCATTAATGTTTCCTCGACGACCTTCTTGATTCCTTTAAATATTCATTCTTAATTATACAATTTTTTTAATTATATTTGTAAGGTAAAGTAAAATGATTATAATGATTTTTGCTTGGTAATTGACTTCTTAATGATTCAAGAGCGGGAGGGGAGGAGGGTTGGGTGAAAGAAGAGTGTGGCCGTCTGGTGCATCAGATTGCAAGCAAATGACAAGTTTGTTATGGATGCCGAAGGCGGTTCGGATTTTTATTATGATTACCTTTCTTTTCTTCTTTTTTTTTTCTTCTTTTTGTTTTACGGAATTGTTTTTAAATTTATTCGTTGAAGTCGAAATTCGAAATCAGTCATTGCCGTTCGGAATTGCAAAATTGTCGGTGAATGTTAGTTAAGGGAGGGGGAGGGAATTATTGGAGGCTCTTATAACTCTAATGCTGAACTCAATCCCAAAAAAAAGTGTACAGCGTAATGCAAGTGATGCAAATAATGCCAAGGCAGTAATAATGCACTTGATGCAAACAATGCGAATGCAGTGTTAATGCAAACAATGCGGAATCCGGCTATTTGCACCTAATGAAATGATACGCTATATCGAATGCAAAAGTAATGCAGTGGCAATGCAATTGGATAGTAATGCAAAATACATGTAATGCAATGCAAAGTAGAGCAAAGCCAACTATACGCGGAAATCCATATAGAGAGTATAACCTCTCGCGCTGTAAGATTTTTTGTGTGGCTCCCAAGGAAAGCGGTTGCATCACCTTGCCCCCGGATTAAGAGATTCTTATAGTTAAAGAGGCGGAACATAGAGAAAATTAAAGAAGAAAGCTTTTATTCCATTATAAAAATGGGAAATAATTTAAAAGAAAGGGCGAAATGTTAAGAAAATGTTTAAAACTTGATATGAAACATACATTATTCATCATTTCTATCGCATCCAACGTGGCGCTTGTTTATTCTTTGATTTACGGACGTGTCTACAACGAAATTTTAACTCCGGGAAATCTGTCTATCCCCCTTCCCCCCCAGTTTTCCGCCCTTTTATATATTTTTTATTTTAAACTCCCATATACAAGTAAACAAATTATTTTTATTTTTCATCATTTGTTTTGATCCCTTCCCTTCCCCTCCCTCTTCCATATTTCATATTAAATGAGTCATTTTATTATATCAAACTGCCATCTCTTTATTATTAAAGTGCACTAGATAATCGTCCCTCTCCCCCTTGGAATAAGAAAATGAGGAGTTTCCTGCAGAAAAATGGAAATTTTTCAACAAGCTAAGCATCGAAAGTCGGCCTTTTTTTTTTAAAGCTGCAGACCGGTTAAGAAACAAAAGCAAGCAATGGAAATCTTTTAAGGCAAATTTAAAAATTTCCGCTCACCCTTTTTTTTCCCCCCGAAACAACCATTTACTCTTAAATTGCTGGTGGTGGTGGTGATTCTGCAGCAGGAGGAACAGCAGCAACAGCAGAATCATCATTAACATAAAAAAAAAGTTTTCCATCGCGTTAGTTGCTATCTTGGTAGTGAAAGTCCCCTTCCCCCTCTTTCCCTTTTTAAATATCAAATATTTCACCTGTTATGATCCCTTTTGGCTATTGGTTCTCCCCCTCCTGCCCGTTACCCTCAACGAAAAATTTTCTTTGACACATAAACCGGAAGAGGATATTAACAGTTGGGTAGTCATGACAACGAGTAGTCTATTCAGTTCCAAGATGTTTCGTTACATCTAATAACGATTAAGTTTCTCACATCTTGATCACTAAACCATGAAATCCGAAGCGCACAGAACGGAGAATCTTATATTCCATCCTTATTTCCCAACCCTTTAGGCTATGGAAGAGGAGGAGGGGAAAAACGGCATAAGGAAAAAGAAAAGGGAGAAATCAAAATAAGAGATTTAAGTACTCTTTATAATGCGATTTCGTGACTTGTGATAAAAGAAAAAAACGTTTTTTGAATAGTGGGACCTAAATCGTAAAAGAGTTTATGTCCACCAGTGTCCCAGGAGTAAGATAAGAAATATGGTTTTTCTGTTGGGGCTGGGGGGCCGGGGGGCTCCAGATCATTGTTAAACATTGAAAATTGGGAAAATGCAAAGGATGTAAACATTTTCCTCCTCATTACGGGCTGGAAAAATTCACGGGGGGGCTCTCAAACCTCCTTCGTTACCTCCTTTGCTACAGCCAATAAGTGGGTAGCAGTGGGTGCAGTGCTAATGCAAGTGATCCAAACAATGCATTTGCGATGGTAATGCAAAGTAACACGTGTAATGCAGAGGTTGTGGCTAATGAAGTGATACTACATCTAGTGCAATTATAATGCAAAAGTAATGCAATGTAATCCAAAGTAATTCGGTGTAATGCGATGTAATGCAAAAGTAATGTAATGTAATGCAATGTAATGCAAAAGTAATGTAATGCAATGTAATGCAAAAGTAATATAATGCAATGCCAAAGTAATGCGATGTAATGCAAAAGTAATGCGATGTAATGCAAAAGTAATGCGATGTAATGCAATGTAATGCCAAAGTAATGCAAAAGTAATGCAAAAGTAATGCGATGTAATGCCAAAGTAATGCAAAAGTAATGCGATGTAATGCCAAAGTAATGCGATGTAATGCAAAAGTAATGCAATGTAATGTAATGTAATGTAATGCGATGTAATGCAAAAGTAATGCAATGTAATGTAATGTAATGCAAAGTCAAGTCTGTACATAAATGCATGAGTAAGTAACTTCTCGAGATTTTATGTAAATAAAAATCCAAAACTAAGTAAAACCGCAAACGGCGAAAGTTTCAGAAATGTAAATAAAGCGGCAAAAAATGTTTTCAGTAGTTAGGGAAGCACGTAATCAAGACAATGCTTGACCACGTGCCTGGCACCTTAGCCTGACTCCATTTTCACGCGCCATCTTGTCCTCTTAGCGGTTCCGCATCATTCCTCAGATACGCCCTATCTGGCTTAGGTGCCTCATTTACTACCTAGGCTCTTTTTTAACTAAATCGAAAACCCAATTCACATTTTTCAGTTTGAAAGTGCGAACCCCTCCCCCTACTCCTGGATCTACCGATGATCTTTCGCATGTTTTTGCTCCCTTAGTGCGGATTATTCAACTCTTTTGATCTCCCATTCTTTTGTCAGTTCCGAAAAGAAGCCATTTCATAGCAAAGGTCTGCTGCGGATTTAATTCTCAGTAACGCTGAATTTGATTGTCGCTCTTCGATGGAGCCCTGCAGAAGGGAGGGAGAGAGTGGAGGGCGGGGTGAAAGAGGGGTAATTAATGAACTTAATCCGAGGGACTGTTTTGATGAGGATTTGTATATGAATCAAACCGAGTAGATCAGATAAAACAGATTTACTCAATTACCCTCTGTTTCCACCTCCCTTTATATCTCCTATCTGCTGCGAAAGGGAAATCTGCAGCATTATTCATTCGGGAGAGGGGAGGGGGAAAGTATAATTTTGTCAAAATACAAAATCCCAACTACCGGGTTACATCCTTTCACTGGAAAGTCCATTAGATAAAACGAAAGAAAAAAAAAAAGGTTAAAAACAAAAACCGTTTTCGCTAATTACTTTGCATTTAAAATCAGCGAAATAAGTTTCTTTTTTTCCCACCCTTCTCCCCATTCCCCCACTTATGAAAACAGACTGAAAATCTCAGAAGACATAAAAAAGGCTGTCTTTGAAATTGAGCTTGTTGACGGTATCTTCAGTTTATTTATAAAATCCCTTTTTTCCTCTTCTCCCTTTTATTTCGTGCTATTCGTCCTCGTCGACGTCCTCCTGCTCCTCCTCCTCCTCCTTATCCTTCTACCCCTTTCATTCTTCACCCGAAAAGTTAAGGAGATGGAGTTTATTTTCTTAAGTTTTAACATTAATTTTTCCATCGTTGGCTTCTAAAAAAGTTTTTCCCTTTTTCGTTCAGTAAAACATTTGGTGCATATTTTCCATTTTCGTCTTTAACCGAATTTATAACGAGCCTTGAGTTCAACTTTTTGCCGGTAATTAAAATTTTAAAGGAAGCAGTCCCTCTTTCTTCCCTTTTTATTTATAATTTTTTTTTTTTTTTTTTTTAATAAGAAAATCGAACGCCAGGGTTTTTTTTTTGCTTTTCCGTTTTAATGCCGTTGGAAGGAGGAAAAAAAATTAAAACGCTGATGTAAAAACTAAAACGAAGAAAAAAGGGGAGGGGGAGGGAAAGGTAAGGGATATAGGAAAACGCAGAGTCTGGGAAATTCGCTTTTACCTGGGTTATTGTAAAGTTTGAAACCTCAAGACAATTACAGCTTACAAGTTGTAAGTTAACGTGAAATAAGCTATGGTTTCTTAAACTTTACTTGCTGCTATTAGTCGGGACTCTGAGATCTGTTGCTGACATTGCTTACACATTATCTCCCGAAACAGAAAGTTTTCGCTTGTCGCTTTCTTGCCGCTTTGCGACATTTTCGCAAAATAATCTGGATTCTCCTTTTTTTTTTTTTAAATTGCGATCAATTACAAAAAAATATGTCATTTGGGGGGGGGGGGGAAGAAAAAAAACATTGTTCATAATATCGGATCATCACTCTGAAAAGTAAGCGAATTTCGAAACAGGAAAAAATTGAACCTCAGTTGTGGGGTATATCCGTCCCTGTAAATTGAAGTTAACTAGGGCGTGAAAAAAGGAAGGGGCCATAAAATATTTCACGTCAGCTCTTTAGGGGAAGAGGGAGTTCGAATCAGCTAAGTATTGCCGAAGGAGGAGAGAGGGTCGAAATGGCCCAAATTATGCTGCCTTAATATCTGAATGACCCCGCGGCTTTTTTCTATATGAGTTTATGCTAAGATGCTTTGCTGAGGTCGCGTATATGGGCAAGGGTTCAAGTAAGGGTAAAAAATTACAGTATTAGGGGACGGTGAAACTCCCTTGGCTTATCTCGGAATTTTCTGTAAGCTTACATTTTCTTCTGCTTACTAGTTTCAACTTGTATTACAATTTAGTTTAACTTGCTTTCAAGTTTCAGCGTGTGTTACAACTTGTTTCAACTTGCTTATAAGTTTCGATTTATTTGACAACCTCAATTGCTTACAAGTTTCAACCTGTATTACAACTTGTTTCAACTTGCTTACAAGTTTCAATTTACTTTATAACTCGTTTTCAATTCCTTACAAGTTTCAACTTGTAATACGACTCGTTTCAACTTGCTTTTATTTCAATTTACTTTATAACTTATTTTTAATTGCTTACAAGTTTCAACCTGTATTACAATTTTCAATTTACTTTATAACTTATTTTCAATTTCTTACAAGTTTCAACTTAAATGATCAGGAAAAATCCTCCAAAACCTCAAGATAAGAAGATACAAGTTTCGACTTGTATTACAATTTGCTTTAACTTGCTTTCAAGTTTCAGCCTGCGTTACAACTTTTTTCAACTTGCTTAAAAGTTTTAATTTACTTTGTAACTTATTTTCAATTCCTTACAAGTTTCAGCTTTTATTACAATTTGATTTAACTTGCTTACAAGTCTCAACTTGGATTACAATTTGTTTCAACTTGGTTACAAGTTTCAATTTACTTTATAACTTATTTTAAGTTTGCTTACAAGTTTCAATTTACTTTATAACTTATTTTAAGTTTGCTTACAAGTTTCAACCTGTATTACAACTTTCAATTTAGTTTATAACTTATTTTCAATTCCTTACAAGTTTCAACTTGTATTACAACTTGTTTCAACTTGCATTACAACTTGTTTCAACTTGCTTACAAATTTTAATTTATTTTATAACTTGTTTCCAGTTGCTTGCAAGTTTAAACTTGTTTTATAACTTGTTTCATTTTGATTCCGATTTGTTTCAACTTGTCTTCAATGTGCAGCCAAAACATTCATCTCAAAAAATTCTCGATCGAAAATTTGCAATTTAATTTTTCAACTTTATACTTGCTTGGGACGGGTTAAAACTTGTATTAAAAATCTGTACCTCATAGCCGAAAGGACGCGATCCATCCCTACGGAACATTGATTGATTGTCGCACTCTGAAATATACTAAAGCTTCGAGCGCAATTCTCAAAGCTTTTATTTTTTTTGGTTTGTAATCTGAAGGAGGAAACTTTACTGCTTTGCAAAAGCAAGGATCATTCCTCAGAATTCCACCTACGAGGTCCGCGGTATGTGCCAATCTACGTTTTTATCTAAATCGCGATTTCCTTTTAATTAAAACCATAGAAGGAGAAATGCGAAAGCTCGGGTGCGGATGAAAGAGCCGAAGAGGAAGGAGAAATAACTAATATAACATAATATCACCAGAAGCGATGTAACCGAATTTAATATCTCGAGCTCAGGAAGTACAGTCATATTAAGTTCCGTAACTGGTCCTTACATTGACAGAGCTTTATGTGTTTTCCACCTTGTAATCACGTTTCGCGTTATGAGGTATGGCGCGCGAGAGGCTCGGGGAAAATGAAAATCGGTTCGCAAAATCCGAGGCAGCCCTTTAGGGAATCGTTAAGTGTGCGAAATTTTGAAAGGGCTGAGTGGGGGGGGGGGGTTGAATATGTGTGCAAAATTCGAACCATTCTTAATTGAAGGGTTAAAAGGAGAAATGGGGTTGCAGCAAAATTCAGAAAAAAAAAGGAAAGAAAAAGCAACTTTTCTGCGCCACAGAAAATTTCCCGCGGGAAAAAATGGTAAAGAAAGAAAATTGAAAATATCGATGAAATTCAAATCTTGAAAGGGGCTTAAAAAAAAGTGGGGGGAGGAACTCGTGGGACTTTAAAAATAGTTGTATTTTTTTTTTCGTTGAAAAACGATTTTACTCGCCATGTTTCTTCTTCCCTTTTTTTTTTTTTGTTTTTTGCTAAACGTGTTTTACTATAAAAACTTAATTACGTTTCGTAAATAAAAAGAAACGTGAAAAGTGAATGCTACAAAAGAAAAAAAAAAGTTTAAAAAAAAAAAAGGGTATAATAGTCGTTTTTACAACATGGAAGGAGTTTCATAGACGTAAAACACTTTGCAAGGAAATCAAAAATGAAATAATTAGACGAAAGCAATAAGGCAAGAAGATACCTTAAATTAATTAAATTCTTGGAAGAGAAGATTCAGAGGCGGGTTCGCTTTAAACGAAAACAGTTCATTATTTTCGACTATGGAAACTTATATAAAGAAAAAAAGAAGAAAAAAAAAAAGAGAGAAATAAGTTTATTTACTGGTGTAGAGCTGTGCGCCGATTTTTTTTAAAGCTGTACTTGCCTTAGATTTTTATTCTATAGCCCAGACCAAGTGGCGCAGTGTGGTTTTAGATGTCTTTTTGAGAGTTTCCATAAGTGATCACAAGGTGCTGGTGATCACAAGTTACAAAAAAACTGGGGGAAAAATTGATATCCATATCAGGGCTTAGCTGAAAAACAAAATGAAGAGCTTGCGCCATTTTCAGTCGCGCGTTTTCCCTTTCTTCGGCGAAATTGCGCTGCACGAAAATTAAAGTCTAGGAGGAGCTTCAAGAAGAGTGGTCTAGGGAACTATCTAAAATATTTACAAACTTGTTTAAGATCTTTGACAAAATTTTCCGGCTCACAGGAAAATTTTTCGGCCTTTCGACTTTGATTTGAATGCGAAAAGAAAGAAACCAACCAAAAAGTTGAGAGGGAAAATTTGCTGTTGAGATTAGCCGCCACTGCGCATTTTATTTTTCCAGCGCGTTTTTATTATCGGGTACCGAGATCATGGCTTCCGTTTAATTAACGAGATATTTTCCGCGCACGTCAACCATAGCCAAAAGTATTCATAAGCATTTATCATTAAACGCGAAAAAAAAAGGTATAAGCTGGTTTGTTTCCGCTTTTTCCCGAAAATTAAAAAAAAGAAACAAAGGAGTTAAAAAAAAAAAAAAACAATATAATCTGGTTAGTGGGAGGACGTCAATCCTGAAATTTTTAAAATTGGAGTTTTGAGTTCGCTTTAAATACGTTTGGAATGATGACCTTTTTTTTTGATTAAGTTTTATTTGTTTCGAACAAAATCGGATTTTTTTTTCGGAAGCGGGAAAAGTAGGTTTTATATTGAAAAAATAAGTGGGATACATTTTTTTTTTTTTTTTTTTTTTTTTTTTTTTTTTTTTGCGGACGAAAAATCAGCATTTTGTGCATGGATGCGTTTTTTCGGAAGTTTTAGTTGGTGCTAAGGTTCTAAGCTTTTTCTTGAAATTTGAATAATTTTATCAGCTTCATGACAACGACCCTTCCCAAATGGGGGGGAAAAGCAAAAACACATTGATATAGATTTCAGGGTTACAAATCGTAATGCTCAGTAATTTTGACTGAATCAGCATCGGACATCTGCACAGCGTCTACATTCCGTTTGCTTACGTGTCCCAATTTTCGAATATTACAAAAATCATCCCCATCTTGGTTTTTCCCTTTTCTCAACGAAAAAAACGTTGGGGTATTTTATTAGCTGTCATAAAAATCTCTTTCCCTTAATTAAAAAGGAAGCGTTCTTCCCCCTATTTTTTTTCTTCTTTTTTGGTCTTTCCGCTCCGATTAACTAGGACGACTGGACGTGAGCCATTTATCCGCCGACTTTTTCTTTTATATCCCACAAAAATATTTGTTCTAGCTTCCTATATAAGGAGGGAATTTAACTCCCACCCCCCGCTTTCCCTTGTCTCTCACTCGCTCACTCGCATCGCTATCCTACTTTTATTTTCTCTCCGCAAGGTCAGGAAATATAAATTCCTTATTGCGGATCTCGAAAATTCATTTTCGAATTCCAAATGGAAAAGTTTCTATAACTTTGCACGTGCTGCTACATTATTCAATTTATTAAATCTATATTTTCCTTAATTCGATTTTATTGCGGAATAATCGAACCTGGAAAGGGATAAAATTAGGGGGGGGGGGAGGTTAAGGGATGTATCGACGCGCAGTAAAAAAGCTTCCATTTTTTATTTTTATTTCACTTTTTAATTTTTTCTTTTCAATTTTTTTTTTTTTTTTTTATTTTCAGAAAAAGAAAAATGCAGAATTTTCTGCCGAGAAAGTCGTCGCCTCAGAACCACTGTGACCCGACAACTGCAAACGGGGTAATCTACGAAGATTTAACAAATATCAGGCCTCGGCCGTTGCCTCCTACACACTGCCCTCCTGGCCAGACGACATTGCCTTCAATAGAAGTGAGTATTCATGAAACCACAGAACTGTAGCAAGAATTGACTAATCATCATTTATAAGGCGTTTTTTATGTTTTTTCTCTTGAATGTAGAATACGGGTTTAAGTATGTATTATATCGTAAGAAATGACTGCGTTAAGTTGAAAAAAAAAAAAAAGCAAATATGTGAAATTATAATTTTATATTTTGGGCAGCTCTCACCAAAACCTGATTTTTTACGTCGCCATTTTCTTTGTATCCTCTGAACATGTATTCTTTACAAGAGTACAAGCTAAATTCGATATTGAATAAGGTTTTGCAAACGGGCACTTCTAACGTTGAGCGAATTACATCATATGTGCTGATTTTGGTATTATATACATCGCTAAATATTGGAAATATAACGTTTTGGCATCAGTTGTTTCGGAGTATAAAACTTGTTTGTTTACGTTTTGTATGTGTCGCAAGCTCTCGGGGTCTCCGAGAAAATTAAAACTGTATTATTTCCCGTATTAGCGATATATATATATATACCAAAATCAGCACATACGATGTAATTCTTTCAACTTTAGGTGTGCCCGTTTACAAAACAGTATTCAACATCAAATTTAGCTTGTGAGTCATTCCACGTCAAAACGACCAATGCCATTTCGTTGGGTCGCGCGATTTTTTTCATATTTTTTTTTTAGATACTACCACTAGTAACTAGTAAAAAGCGACATAAAAAAATTTTTCATGTTGCTTCGTTTAAGTGGAATAAGGGCCTAAACACATAATTTCGGAGAGAAATTAAAATTTTTTTACTTTATTTCGCACCCCTAATACTTTTGCACTGTTGCAGAGTGAAAATTGGTACTGCCTGTGGTTAAAGTTTATACTTAAGACTTCTAAAAAATGCAGGTTGAAAAAATTGATTTTCACCTGGGTAGTCAGAAAAAAATTTTGAACTTACCCCATAAAAAATGAAAAATGAGCTATTTTTCAGCTATGCTGCCCGCTACAGGGTGCATCCTTCGGAAATCTGAATTTCGTGAAAAAGTACCTTGGCATGTGGGCTTCCTACCTCGTAAGTCGATTTCACCCTGTCATGCAATTCCCGCCACTTTCAGCGCGCCAAAATTGGCAATTTTTGAAAAAATCGCTATTTTTCCACTTTTTAAAGGCCTATAACTCCAGAAAAACTAACCCGAAAAAAATTTTGAAACTTTCCACGGAAAGTCCCTTTAGTGTGTAGGTTTTCCACGAAAAAAAAAGTTTGGCTATTTGCATATCCTGGAAGCTGCAGGGGCTTCAAAAAACTCAAAATTGGTTAAAATCAATGTTTTTGTTATTAACTAAAATGGTACAAATTCGTTCTTTTCTCATAAAAAATTATGATAAAACATGTTTTCAGGTCTAGAGTAAATGCAGAATTTGGGGCGGACAAATATTGGGGGGGGGGGGGGATAAAAATTAAAATTTTTCCGAAATGTTTTTTTTTATTTCTTAATAGCACTTTTTTGGGGAAAAAAGGCTTAAATAATTCGAAATAAATTGAGAGATGTGAGAATGTACACAATTTTGAGAAACTGATTGTCGGTTTTAGTAATGCCGCTGTTCATCCAGTTCTTTTTGGATGGCGGTATAAGTAAGGGAGCGCTCAATTATAACGTAAGACATTTTTTCGGACGCCTACCCTTTCCCACCTTTAACTTACGTAAGATTTTGGCTAACCCCCCCCCCCTCCCCTTTTTTTTTTTTGTTCACCGCTAATTTTAAAAATGTCTTCCAGAATTTCAAAAAAAAAAAATAAAATAAAATAAAATAAAAATAAAAAGAAAAAAAAAAAAAAACCTTTTTTAAAATTTTTTTTTTTCAAGTAGGTGGCTAATAGAGGAATGTTTAATTTTTATATTAAATTCGAATTTTTCGAAACAATAAAGAATAATAAAAATTCTTACGTAATATTTTCCGTATTTTCCCACTCCCCCCTCCGGTCTTACGTAATACTTGAACGCTCCCTTACTTATACCGCCATCCAAAAAGAACTGGTGAACAGCGGCATTACTAAAACCGACAATCAGTTTCTCAAAATTGTGTACATTCTCACATCTCTCAATTTATTTCGAATTATTTAAGCCTTTTTTCCCCAAAAAAGTGCTATTAAGAAATAAAAAAAAACATTTCGGAAAAATTTTTATTTTTATCCCCCCCCCCCCAATATTTGTCCGCCCCAAATTCTGCATTTACTCTAGACCTGAAAACATGTTTTATCATAATTTTTTATGAGAAAAGAACGAATTTGTACCATTTTAGTTAATAACAAAAACATTGATTTTAACCAATTTGAGTTTTTTGAAGCCCCTGCAGCTTCCAGGATATGCAATAGCCAAACTTTTTTTTTTCGGGAAAACCTACACACTAAAGGACTTTCCGTGGAAAGTTTCAAAATTTTTTTCGGGTTAGTTTTCTGGAGTTATAGGCCTTTAAAAAGTGGAAAAATAGCGATTTTTTCAATTGCCAATTTTGGCGCGCTGAAAGTGGCGGGAATTGCATGACAGGGTGAAATCGACTTACGAGGTAGGAAGCCCACATGCCAAGGTACTTTTTCACGAAATTCAGATTTCCGAAGGATGCACCCTGTAGCGGGCAGCATAGCTGAAAAATAGCTCATTTTTCATTTTTTATGGGGTAAGTTCAAAATTTTTTCTGACTACCCAGTTGAAAATCAATTTTTCAACCTGCATTTTTTAGAAGTCTTAAGTATAAACTTTAACCACAGGCAGTACCAATTTTCACTCTGCAACAGTGCAAAAGTATTAGGGGTGCGAAATAAAGTAAAAAAATTTTAATTTCTCTCCGAAATTATGTGTTTAGGCCCTTATTCCACTTAAACGAAGCAACATGAAAAATTTTTTTATGTCGCTTTTTACTAGTTACTAGTGGTAGTATCTAAAAAAAAAATATGAAAAAAATCGCGCGACCCAACGAAATGGCATTGGTCGTTTTGACGTGGAATGACTCTTGTATTCTTCTAAATAACATGTTCGAAAGAGTTTTAAACAAAATTTTTTTAAATATAAAAAATGGCGACTTAAAAATCCCGTTTTGGTCAGAACTGCCCAAATTTAGCATTAACGGGTGCGACTGTGTTTTGCAAAAATATCATTCGAATATTATTTTCCGTTTCTCTTAAGTTAGGCAATGCTAGGAAATATGTAGCGTTTCAAATGATGATTTTTGCAACACTTTTTTTTTTTATAATATGGACTGTTAATTAAAAAATTATGTAAGAAATATTTTTTACTCTCCGAATTTATACCTCACGAAGAACTTTTGCGTTGAAATGGTACAACTAAAATTTTATGCAAATAGCGCTGCAAAAAGCGTTAAAGGAAAGTTTTTCTTGGGCATTTGACGCAAATTTAGGAATTGATTCATAAATATTTTGCGCAAATCTGGTTCAAGATTCAAGAATATTTTGCGCAAAAGTAGCTCAAGATTGAAGAATATTTTGCGCAAATGTGGTTCAAGATTCCAGAATATTTTACGTAAATGTAGCTCAAGACTCGAGAATATTTTGCGCCAATGTAGTTCAAGACTCAAGAATATTTTGCGCAAAAGTAACTCAAGATTGAAGAATATTTTGCGCAAATGTATTTCAAGATTCCAGAATATTTTACGTAAATGTAGCTCAAGACTCAAGAATATTTTGCGCCAATGTAGTTCAAGATTCAAGAATATTTTGCGCCAATGTCGTTCAAGACTCAAGAATATTTTGCGCAAAAGTAGCTCAAGATTGAAAATTTTTGCGCCAATGTAGTTCAAGATTCAAGAATATTTTACGTAAATGTAGCTCAAGAGTCAAGAATATATTGCGCAAATGTAGCTCAAGATTCAAGAATATTTTGCGCCAATGTAGTTCAAGATTCAAGAATATTTTGCGCCAATGTCGTTCAAGACTCAAGAATATTTTGCGCAAAAGTAGCTCAAGATTGAAGAATATTTTGCGCCAATGTAGTTCAAGATTCAAGAATATTTTACGTAAATGTAGCTCAAGAGTCAAGAATATATTGCGCAAATGTAGCTCAAGATTCAAGAATATTTTGCGCCAACGTAGTTCAAGATTCAAGAATATTACCAGCATATGAGTTTAGGTATTTTGACCCGTTTTTCACCGCACGTTATTTTGAAGACTCCCGAAGCTGCAGTCTGATGTATAAGCTATCCGACATCATAGGACCCGAGTATGACCTTCTTTAAGTACGAGGTCCGAAATATTCCTGTCAAGCAATATTCTACAATGTTGCATAAAAGTTATAGGAGAATTATTTTATTTTACTGCAACCTTACCGTGGTATTACTGTAAATTTGTGTCTATACTGTTTCACGGTTTTTACCACTTCACTAGGATTTAAAGGTCATATTTAGATTGTCCTGATCGAATTGCTTATCAGTCAGAATTTTTAAGCTTAAAAAACTTAGTGTGCGGTCAAGAAACGGTCAACATCTCTTTAACTTAAGAACAGTGCCCAAAGTGTTGCTCAAGAACATTACCCTTTAGAGCTAGAAAAAATTTTTTTAGTGTAAGTAATCTCTTTTTTTTTTTTTCAGCCTCGCAAACCGATGACCATATTGTAATTCTCTTTTTTTATTTTCTTTCCAGATGAACTCTTATGAAGTGAACTCTTATCCTAATCATACAACTTTCTCGTCTGTGTACATTTGTCCATCTGTGCCTGATCCCTACTCTCAAGATCTGTTTAATCCCGTTTACGAAGAATTATCAAACGGATCCGGGGAAAGAGGGGAGACGGATAGCGAAGGGATGCCTCAAGCTCCCGTAAGCGAAGACGAATTCGCGGAGGACGAGCTTAGTTTAGGCGGCGAGGTGGAAGCTCATCCGGAAATCGAAAGGAGATCCGGGAGCAGCTCTCTTCAAGGGTCAACGGGGAACGATCTCTGCAGGGACGTGGATTCGTCTGACGCGGACGATAGAAGTAGATTTTTAGTTAATCCGGGTAGGAATTTCAGTCTTCCGCCCGTATATAGGGATAAAGAAAGAAGAGTGCCTAGGAATTCGCATAATTCTCATAATTCTCACAATTCTCACAATTCGCATCCACATCACACCGCCACGGAAAGGCGGCCTAGGAGTTTGGATAGGAGAAGAGGCTGGAGAAGCAAAGCCCCGTTACCGCAAACGCAACCCCAACCCCCTCCTCGAACGGAATGTAGCGATTTTCACGAAGGACTCCTTTTGGACACTTTACTGCAGCTTTATCCAAATATGGCAGGGATGGGGGGAGCAAGACCGGCCCACAGGCCTCCTTATAATCCTCCTATCTGTCCTCCTAACCCGTACGAAAGTGTACCCGTCCTAGGGCACCTTCACGCTCATCACCCTCGCCAGGAGATATTCACGACCTTCAGAGCGACCCAAGGTGCTAAGAACCAAAGTCAAGACTCATCCTTCGGATCGGATTCCGGATATAGTAATAACACTTCGGGAGGAAGAACCTCTTCGAGGGGTCGAAAGGACCATAGACTATCAAATCATAGTGACTTTGTCTTGTCATAGTATCAACTTTCGACGAGTGCTCTTGAAGCCCTCGCGTAGAACTAGTCCAACAGTGATCTTTCTCTTCTATCTCATAAGTTTTTTCTAAGTCAGATGGAACGTGCAAGTTGTGATCGTGATGGGAAAATACGAGCTTATAATCCATGTAGGAGCGTTCAGCTTTAGAATGTAAGTTGGAATCCTTTTTTTTTTTCTAAAAATAAGTATGAAATGGATTTTAATTAAATTTTTTTCTTTTTTCTGCAGATTGCCTATTTGTTATGCACCTCAGGACGTTCGACCCACATGACGAATGATTTCGCACATCGGATTATTTATAAATATAGATTATATAAATAGACGATAATGTAATTTATCAAAAAAATAAAAATTTTTTCATCTTTCGTATGGATAAATTTTATTTATACCTTGTCCTGTTAAAAATTAGATTGTAAGATTGGGAAATAGAGGGGATTTTAGGTTTTGGAACTGAAAAAATAGTATATTATTGTCCCAGTGCGGAAAAGACTTATTTCACACTGACGAGTGTACGGCTCCTCGGTAAGGCCTCGGAGCTCTTAACTTGTTGAAGGGTGAACTGTAGCTTTTCGTCCTGCTCCTCCGTTTAGGTATGAAATAGTAGATTACTGCCCTAGGATGGAAGAGACTGGTTTCACGTCAAAGCACGAGTATGAGAGACCGAGGCGAAGCCGAGGTGTTCAACGTGTATAGATGTGAAAAGTCTCTTCCATTGTAGGGCTGTAAGTTACTTTACATGCCGAGGAAAGCGAAATATTTACTTGGAAGCGAAATGTTTACTGGGAGAAAAATAGGCTATTCCTCTTTGAGGTTTGTAAAAGGATTTTAAAGCTTTTGATTGTGAAAAAGAAAAGCTACCCTAGAAAAGGGAGTTATAAGTACTGCCAATACGTTATAAAAACTTATAACAAGACTATAAAAACTTATAATGTTGTTATAAGTTTTTATAACGTATTGGCCGGACTTATAACTCACTTTTACTTGGGTAAGAAATTTTTTTGAGTCAGACGCCGTAAAAATAAATTAATACTGATAGAAGATATGGTTTTGCTGAGCGTATCCTTTAAATTTTCAATTTTCGGAACGTGAAGGGAACGTATAATTTACGTGAAATATACGTTTAGATTCGGTAGATTATACGTATAATTACTTCATACATTCTACGTATAATTCAAGACATTTTCTACGGCAATTATACCGAATCCATTTTTAATGGGTGCATTTTACGGCCGGAAGGGTGCACATTAGGGTTTGTCGAAAATCAAAAATTTTGGAACTTCAAAATTCCTGATAGCGCATTTGCTGTGGCTTGTCAAAGTTTTGAAAAAACTTTTTGACGCCGTTTAAAAAAAATTTCGAAAAGGAAAAAAATTTTGCATTTGATAAGCCACAGCGATTGCGCTATCAGGCGTTTTGAAAATCTAAAATTTTTGATTTTCGACCCACCCTAGTGCACACTCCACTTCACTGAAAACCGAGAAAAAATTAAGAAAAAAAAAAAAAATATTTTGTTGACCCAAAATTTAAAAGTTTTTTTTTTTTCGAAAATAAGGTCGCCCACCCCCCAGGAACACGTTTTTAGGTTTGTCCATAAAGGGGGCACGGGTAAAATTCCCAAAAATCTACAAAAAATGTTTACGCAGAACATATTCGTATAATATACTACGAATTAAAAGTCTCAAAATCTACGTAAGTCATACTAAGTTTTTATACTTATACTTACGGTAGAGTGTACGTATATGGGCTATCTGGGTTGCTTCCGAAATTCGTTTTTTCTCTGGCGAGTAGTTAGGGAATAGAAAAGCTAGAGAACACTCTTCCCGGTTTTCCTCATTCAGGATTCCAGAAGAATTATTCTGAAAACCTCGGATGATTTTGGGGACTCAAATAATTTCCTGGATGATCCCGTTTCTGGAAATGAATCACATTTCCAAAGACAGGATCATCCAGGAAATCATTTGAGTCCCGAAAATCAACCGAGGTTTTCAGGAGGATTCTTCTGAAATCCTGGATGAGGAAAACCAGGAAGAGGATCTACCTTCCCGAACTACTGCTTTCGAAATCGAAAGTCAATATAAAAAATGAGGTAAAATAAACGAAAAACGGTTCCAGAGATATCAAAACATCAAAGCTAAATCGGGAAACTGGGAACAGCTCATGCTGGATCGTTATGATGTCTAACTGGTTCCTCATTCGATGATGAGTATAAATTTATAATATAAAAACGATTTATATTTTAAAAAACCAATAAATAAATAATCAGATCTTAGAAGGGAGCACAGTTTTTTAAGGGAGGCCCCAAATGGCGCCTTTTAACATGGGAGATAGGAAATATACATAGAGAAAAAAAAATTGACGAAGAGGCTGATTCCCTTTCGCCTCCTCCTTGGCTACAAGCCTGTAAATCATAAATGCTGATCATATTAAGCTTACAAAAGTAAATATTGTTACTGTACAGCTATGATTGACCTTTTGGTCTCAATCCTTGAGGAAAGAATCCCTTTTTGAAAAACTACTCTACAATTCCGAGATCATCCTTTTCTTAATTCGTAAATGCATCCCGCCTGTAACGACCAGAAAATCTATTTTCGGATCCATTTTAATAGGTATTGGAGTTTTCTCACAAACTTCAAACACGTAATTGGATAGGAGAAGAGCTAATCCGAGTTTCGTTTGCAGAAGACCGAATCTCATTCCTGAACAAAGAAAAGAAAAAAAAAATTTTAATCATCCTCGAACAAACATTTTTGAGAGCTAATTTCTACCTATACATATTCTAGGCCCTTCTCCAAAGGGAATAAAAGCAAAATGATCTCTTTTTTCCTTTTCTTCTTGCGTGAATCTGTCAGGATTAAATCTTTCCGGATCAGGAAAAATATCAGGATCGTGATGTATCCCCCAAACAGGGATTATAACGTTCGTGTTTTTTTCGATGGTTATGCCCGTTCCTGGAATTACGTAATCTTTGGTACATTCTCTGATTATTGTACCTGCCGGTGGGTATTTTCGTAGAGTTTCTGAAACGAGAGAAACAGCCGAAAATTTAGACACGTTAGTTTAATTAATTAATTTTTTAAATTGGTACCTGAAACGATTCGGTCTAAATAATCCATTTCTTGAATCCCTTCGTAAGTTATTAAGCCTTTATGCCGTGACATTACTAAATCAATTTCCTGTTGCGCTGCCTTTTGTATATCTGGATTCAGAGCTAATTCATATAGAGCAAACTGCATCGTGGTCGAGGAGGTTTCCTGCCCGGCAAAGAGGAATATGAAAGCTTGAGCTGCAGCTTGCTCGACTGTGAATTTTTGAATGGGGCCTGTAATCAATAATATTTTGCTTAGGGGAGCACTAAAAAACACTTCAAAAGGCTTGAATTTTTTTATGGTGACCAAAATTCTTATTTATCCTCTCCTACCCGAAATTTCATCCGCGGTTTTGTTGACGTCCGCATCCTCTATGTATCCTTTATTTTTTAACTGAATCAACAAATCCATGAAATCTCCTCTTTTTATGTTACGCTCTTCCCTGTGCTTCATTGTATCTCTGACACAGTTTATGAAAAATTCGTTCACTGATTTCGGTGTTATCCGCAACTGAAAAAAAAAGTAATTTCTGTACTGATGCATTTCCTAAATAATTTTTTGTTTTACCTTGAAAAACGACAGTATTTTAGGAAAAATAAGAAGGCCCACTTGTGCGAATTTTTGGATGAAATTCGGTTTTGTAAAGGAAATGTAAATTCTCCTGAATTCCGAATCTGAGTTCCTCAGCGAACTCACATCCAAACCGAAAGCACAAGACGAAATGACGTCAGTCGTATATCTGGCCAGGATATCTTTGACTTCGATTATTCCGTTCTCGTTCGCAGGTTCATCCAAAACTTTTTTCATTTCTTCCCCGACATTTACCATGATCGGAAACATCATTTTCATCTTGCCGGAAGTGAAAGTCGGCGTTAATTTTATCCTTAGATTTCTCCATTCTTGCCCGTTCATAGCAAACAAATGGGCTGGAAATAAAAGATAAAAAAAACAGGATGATCGTACGAAAGTCGGTATAAAACACTGGAGAAAGGCCTTTAATAGAAGAGTAATGTGTATCACCGTTTTTTTTTTTTTTTTTTACTTTTTTAAATTAATTTAAAGCGCACACGACTTAAGGAATATATTTAAAATGCATAATGGCAAGTAATGACGAGAAAGAAACTCCATTTATATACAGCATTTTGCAACAAGCTGCTACGATGCTGTCATGGTAAAGTTGAAAGGTTACTCCCTTTGATGCATTCCGATGTGTACCTAACGTCATATTACTTTGCATTACCTGTTATACTGCATTTTGCATTACACAAAATGCAGTGAGGCACTACCTTTGCATTAACTTCAATTCATGAATTATTTCATGCATTAACTTAACATTAACTTTAATGCATTACTGCATTAACGCGAATGCATTACCTCATGCATTTTATCGAATGTGCTACCTAAAGAATTAAATTCGATTAACCGCGGATGAAATTTCGGGTAGGAGAGGATAAATAAGAATTTTGGTCACCATAATTTTGATAAAAAAAATTCAACTTTAATGCATTACTGCATTAACGCGAATGCATTACCTCATGCATTTTATCGAATGTGCTACCTAAAGAATTAACTCTAATGCATTAATGCATTACTTCATTAACTCGAATGCATTGCCACATGCATTTTTTCGAATGTGCTACCTCATTAAATCAAATGCATTAATTACTTCGTGCATTAACCCGAATGCATTATCTCAAACATTTACTAGAATGCATTACTTAATGCATTAACTGGAATGCATTCCTTAATGAATTTTATACTTGATTATCTCTAATGCATTAATTCATTACTTCATTAATTCTAACGCATTAATGCATTATTTCATTAACTCTAATGCATTAATGCATTACTTCATTAACTCTAATGCATTGCCACATGCATTTTCTCGAATGGCCTACCTCACGAACTCAGATGCATTAATTACTTCGTGCATTAACCCGAATGCATTACCTCAAACATTTACTAGAATGCATTACTTAATGCATTAACTGGAATGCACCACTTAATGCCTTAACTGGAATGCATTCCTTAATGAATTTTATACTTGATTAACTCTAATGCATTAATGCATTACTTCATTTACTCTAATACATTAATGCATTACTTTATTAACTCTAACGCATTAATTCATTACTTCATTATCGCTAATGCATTACTTCATTAACTCTAATGCATTGCCACATGCATTTTCTCGAATGCACTACCTCATGAGCTGCAATACATTCATTATTTCGTCATTAACCTGAATGCATTACCTCAAACATTTACTAGAATGCATTACTTCATGCATTGATTTGAATGCATTAACTGAAATGCATTAACTGGAATGCATTACTTCATGCACTCTAATTTATTACTTCATGAATTACATTCTGCAGTAACCCGAATGCATTGCCTCAAATATTTACTCTAATACATTAAGGTAAAGGTAGAGAAGTGTGACCGCCTGAAAAGTGTGACTTTACCATATAAACATGTGTGTAGGAAATCCGTTTTTTTTGCATATAAATGCATCGTTATCCTAGTGTGTATATTCGAAAAAAACGAATTTTCAATATGCGTATTTATATAATTTTAAATGTAAAAGTCACACTTTTCAGATGGTCACACTTCCCTATCTTTTCCTTACTTCATTCAATCAAATGTATTACTGAATGCATTTCCTTTGCGTCAGATTTCAGGATGTTTAATGGATTGAAAATGCTACCTGCGTAAACCCTGAGCCGCTACCGTACCTGCTAACGGTTCCAATTTCTCGTCCATCCGAAATCCTCTGTCATGGAAATGATTGAAATCCTTAACGAAGACATTTTTCACAAGCTCCAAATCGGTCACGACCCACCACGGTTTCCAGAACATGTAAATACCTATGAATTTTTGCTTTTTATATTTTTTATATAATTTCGTAACGATACGTCCGGCCGAAGTTGTTCTTCCGATCCCTTGACAATTCCCCCAAGGGAACACGGGATCGGGTTGAGTTACATTTTTCTCCTTCCAGTATTTATATTTTTTCCGAGCATGGACGTATAAGTAAATAAAACCGCAAATAAAAATAAAAAATACGTCGAGGAAAATATAACCGGTGAACGACGCCATAAGATTTTTTTTTTTTTTTTTTTTAATTTCAAACCGACATGGATGTCAAGGTTGATTTGTTCACATCACATGCAGTGTGTTAAAACACACATTTTTTTAAAAAAAAAAAACTTGTTTTTTTTATTTTATACGCGATTTTTAGTCCCACATGCGATTCCAACGAGCATCAACGCTCAACTAGTTAAAAGTTATCACTACATTTTTTTTAGTGGGGGGATTTAATTAATGCGAATGGGATAAAATCCTATGTACGCAAATTTTTTTTTAATCCGGGAATAAATTCCGTTTTTTTTTTTTTTGGTGTCATGCTACCAGTGAAAACTTAAAACTCGATTTTATGGTTCATTTTTGCGAACCATCAAGAGTTTTGCTTGAATTTATATTGCAAGTGACAGGGAATTTAGGAGAAACTTTTAAGTTAATGATTATATTAGAATTAGAGAAATGTTTGACTTGCGGAGCTGATGTCATGGCAGTTTAAATTTGTTACATTGTTTCGGATCGAGTTTACCGTGCGGTTCGAGTTGAAATTAACAAAACATTTTCTTTTGAGGATTATTTCGAATATCAAGACGAAATCCTTAATAAAGCTTCCATTTTTATTTTATTTTATTTTTTTTTTAAATTCAAAGGTTGTAAATTGTATTTTGAGATTGCGTATTTAAACAAAGTATAAAACGACTAGATGCATTTCAGATGATGAAAGACTTAAAGAATGTTTAATTCACATCTGATCATAGGCGCCGGTTGTGTGCAGGGCTCCGAAGGTCTCTTTATTTTTTTTCATATATTTTTTTTTCTTTTTTGTTTCAAAACGCAATGAATTAAAAAAAAAAATGTAATTAATGAGGATTTTTAAGGCAAACTTAATCCGCTAGGGGGATGTCGGCTGCTATCATGGTAAAATGGCGGCCGGCTTCCGATTGGTTATTAAATATTCCCTTCTCATATTAGAGTCATTTATTAACCAATCCGAAGCCGGCCGCCATTTTACCATGATAGCAGCCGACAGCCCCTAACGGATTTAGTTTGCCCTAAAAATCCTCATTGCGTTGATGTGAGGTCAGTTTTAATTTAAAAAAAATTTTTAAATAATGACGCAAACAGTGTCATAAAATATATTTTATGTCATTTCTAAAAATGAAGTTCCCTCCTGATGACCCCCCACAGGGGCCATTCGGTAAAAAATTCATAGTTTCAATAATTGCAAGTAAAGTCCAAGAAAAAGTGTGTTATAAAATTGAGTTATAAAAAACGTAAACCTCATTATAAAATTCTATAACCCGCCAAAAAAGACAGTTATTTATAATTCGTTATTGATAAAATTTTATAACACATCATTTTCATTTTTTTAAAAGTTTTTTATTTTCTTCTAACGCTTCCAGAATTTTTCTATTTCTGCTTTTATTTATTTTTCAGCCTTTGTCAAATAAAAAATACAAGAAATAACCGAAAATTCGGAAAAATCTGGAAAATATTTTAAATCAAAATAATTGGCTATTCAAGAACCTGCCACTTTTAAAAATCAGTTGAAAAGTGGTGCAGCGGATAAAGGCGGCTGTTAAACCGACCACAAGGCTCGGGTTCTATTCCAAAAAATTGTAATTTTTTTTTCTCATGAAAAATGTTTAAGCATATATTTAATATATTGCTCAGTTAAAAATTTTAGTTATAAAAATTTATAATCGGCCAAAACGTTATAGAGTTTTAAAATTTTATAACGCACTTTTTCTTTGATATTTTAAAAAATTGTAGCTTCTATGTTAAGCTTACGACAAAAAAATCCATTTGTCAATATTTTTTTTTTTTTTTTTTTTTTTTTTTTTTTTTTTTTTTTTCAGATAAAAAATAAAAAAAAATTTTTAATCTAAAATGAAGGCTTAATTTTGAAAAACTAATATCAGATTTGAAATCCGGGCTCTCTAAGATCCTCAGATTGAAATTTTATTCATTGGTAACCTCTGAATTATTCCAACCTATAATCGTACTTCGTTCATACTCATGTAATGCAAGTTGCCTAAATTCGATTTTGAAGGAGATATTATGATAAATTTTTTTTTTTTTTTACATTATATTAAGCATATTGGTACGTACATTACCAAAAACTAAATTCGGTAGAATGTGCTTTTTTTCAAAGTCCAAAAATAAGTAAGCAAAGGGTTAATATCCTTTGACAACTTTGACAAAAATACATGAATGAAAAAAAGAACGTTTACCAAAGGGGCTGCTATTGTTAGTTCGAGTCTTGGTTTTGACCCGAACCAAATATAACCGATTACTGAGTGGGGCGGCGAATATGCCTCATTTACCTACTTCTCTAACCGCAGGAGGAGATTTTTTGCATTTCTTAATTTAGAAAAAACGAAAAATTTTTTTTTCACTAACTTATAGAAAACTATGACATTAAAATAAGCTCGAATCCCCAAAAGAAATTTTTTTGGATCTCGCTGACAGACTCCCGTATTTAGACCAGGCTATCAAAATTTGATTATACGAAAAAAATTATAAATTTCAGTGACCTTTTTATAACCTTACTGGGCCTTATTTCATGTTATAAAATTAAGGGCTCTATATCAAAACCCTGACGTTCCAAAACCCCGATCGGGGTTTTGGAACGTCAGGGTTATGATTCCGGGGTATTTTTTTTTTTTTAATTAAATAATTTTAAATTAATTTAAATGTCGTGGTTTTGAAAATGAAGCAAAATTATAAATTATTGTAATGTTCAAAACCTCGACGAAATCGGGGATTTGCAAATTTTAATTAATTTTTTAAAAAAATAATTTTAATCTTGAAAATCCACGAAAAGTTGGGGAACCCAGGAAATAACGACATAAATAATCAATAGCAGACATGAAGTAAATATAGACCTTACCCACCTTGGAGAGGGGATAAGGGGGTAGGGGAAGGTCCCGTAAGCTAAGTAGCCAGACATCTTTCCTACCAGGTGGTAAGAAAGATGTCTGCTATACATAGGGCTTACGTGTTTAGTGACGTCACTTTTAGGCCACTGCATAACATCTATATGATACAGGTACTACTTTGACGCAATACTGATGGACAGAAATCAATGCAAAAAAACCTATCAATCATTCAAACGGCTAACTTATGACCATTTCATGTCATGAAATGATCTACACACCCGCTCTACTGAGGTACGTTCATTTCACAGCAAATTTATAAAGTTTAGATTTCAACTTTTTTCCACTACTTTTCCCCGGCATTTTTACTCTGGTTTCTCGTACTTTTCCGGATTAGGTAGGAACTTTTCGTGGATTTTCAAGATTAAAATTATTTTTTTAATAATTTTTTTAAAAAATTAATTAAAATTTGCAAATCCCCGATTTCGTCGAGGTTTTGAACATTACAATAATTTATAATTGTGCTTCATTTTCAAAACCACGACATTTAAATTAATTTAAAATTATTTAATTTTAAAAAAAAATACCCCGGAATCATAACCCTGACGTTCCAAAACCCCGATCGGGGTTTTGGAACGTCAGGGTTTTGCCAAGTCCCCAAATTAAGAAATAGTGCGTTATAAAATTTTATAACTCCAATAACGTTTTGGCCGATTATAAAATTTTATAACTATTTATAAATTTTTATAATTAAAATTTTTAACTGAGCAATATATTAATTTTATGCTTGAATTGCACTATAATAGCATATGGGAGCTTTACAGGCTCTTTTTTAAACATTTTTCATGAGGAAAAAAAGGAAAAAAAATGGGATTTGGGATAGACCTGAGCCTTGTGGTCGACTTAACAGCCGCCTTTATCCACTACTTTTTAACTGATTTTTTAAAAGCGGCAAATATTTTGCCGATTATTTATCTTAAGTTGCCAATTATTTTGACTTATAATATTTTCCAAATTTTTCCGAATTTTCTGTTCAATTCTTGTATTTTTAATTTGACAAAGGCTCAAAAATAAAGAAAAACAGAAATAGAAAAATTCGGGAAGCGTTAGAAGAAAATAAAAAAACTTAAAAAAAAATGAAAATGATGTGTTATAAAATTTTATAACGAAGTTTAAGTTTTTAATAACTCAGTTTTATAACACACTTTTTCTTGTGTTGATAATTAATAATTTAATAAAAAAAAAAAAAATTTATTTTATTTTAAGATTGGCTGGATCTCCCTACCTCCCCAAGCAACACTTCGTACCTCCTTCTTCCCTTTCCGTCCTTCCCATAATTTTCAGGTGTTGAAATAAAGTGAAAATAAAGTAACAAGTTTCCATGACGACCGTTTGTTTTCACGAGCGGAAGACGTGGGTACAGTACGAAAAATCATTTGTCATCGTTTTTTCGGAATGAATCGGCGGATATTTAAACAGGTATTAATTTATTATTAATCAAAATTCAAATAAGACCAAGATAAGCATTTGTAAACTTTAAAATGAAGAAAATGATCCCGTGTCTCAATTTCTTTCAATTTAAGCCGATTTACTCCTTCCTGTTTATCCGTTGGTCTCTATCTTCGAATTTTCAGCACATGGTCTCCCTTTTTTTTTTTTTTCTTACCGATCTCTTAATTTTTTTGAAAAGATTTTTCAACTCCCCCCTCCCCTGATTCTTTCAGCAGTTAATTGTCGAATTAATTTAGCGTAGATTTTTTACCTTATATTCTTCATTCATTTTTTTTTCTTTACAAGTTGGAACAAGTTTTGGTATTGAAAAAGTAAACAAACTTTCAATTGTTTTCATAAGCGAAATAGTACGGTTTGTTTACTTTTTTAATGCTGTAACTTGTCCCATCCTGTATAAATTACAACGTTCATTTTTATTATTTTTCAGGATATGCTGTGCACGTTTGAACTTGTCTGAATTGAGCATGGAGGTACTACGGTTTGTTTACTTTTTCAATACTATAACTTGTTCCATCCTGTATAAATTACAACGTCCATTTTTATTTTTATTTTTATTTGAATTTTTATTTTTGTTTTTATTTTATTTTTTTTTTTTTTTTTCAGAATATGCTGTGCACGTTAAAACCTGTCTGAATTAAGATAGTAGTCTTGTTTCAAATGCAAAAGCCAAACTTAATGAGTTAAGATTGGTACTATGCATTCAAGCCGGTTGGTCCAAATGCATGTGAGGCTTACATTGTGAGTGAAACTATCTTTTTGGAATGACTAATACATCATCGTCATAAAGGCGGCTAGATGATTTTTTTCGCTGTGTCAGTATGTAATCGAAGTGATCACTTGACTGATGTGTATTTGTTGATTATTTCGTTGTGATATCGCGCGAGGCAAGTGTAAGATTAACGATTAGATCGCAGTCTTTTTCTAACATTTTTTTTTTCATTTTTAGAAAAAGATTTCTTGCAGATTTACTTTTTTATCCAAAGAAAAACAAAAACCGTCACGGTCAGCTGTTTGTAGTACGTGATTCTTTGGGAAAAATATAGGGGGAAACTGGTAAGATCAAAATGATGTAACATTAAGTAAAATTATTTTTTAATCTATTTTTTTTTTTTTTTTTTTTTTAAGATTATGGCTGTACTGTGTTCTTGTTTACTGACGAATTTGTTGTCTCTCGTCGCTGTCATCCTAGTCGGGGTTTATATTTATTACAAACACAGGTTTAGGTACTGGACGAAGAAGAAGGCTCCGCATACGAATCCCAGTTTCCCCTTAGGAGATTTAAATGGAATGGGAACGAAATACTCGATCGGGCCGAAATTTAAAGAAATATACGACAAGTACAAACATGAGAAATTCTTGGGGATTTGGATGATGGCGACGCCGACTTTAGTTGTGAACGATTTGAGTTTGGTGAAAAATGTTCTTGTAAAGGATTTTAATCACTTCCACGACCGAGGGTTTGATGTGGACGTTGAATTGGAACCTTTGGCAGGTAAGAGATTCATTTTTAAAAAAATATTTTTGTTCTGCTTCTCGGAAAATAATGAAAGTAAATTATACCACAATTATATTACCAAAGACTCCATTTTTTTTTTTTTTTTTGTTGATCAATTGTACAAGTTTGAAAAAATATTGAAAATAAATCAAGGAAAGCTTGGGTTCAAATTAAGAAAGTTCAATTTTCTCAAGCCAATTCTCGTCATTTTTCATCATTAATCCATTACAATCACCTTTTTTTTCTTTTCAGGTCACTTGTTTACCATGAACGGACAACAATGGAGGAATTTAAGAATAAAATTAGCTCCAACTTTCACTTCCGGGAAGATGAAAATGATGTTTCCCACCATAAAAGCCGTCGGCGAGGAATTAATAAGAATTTTAAACCAATCCGTGGACGACCCTGACGGTGTCGAAATGAAAGATATGATGGCTCGTTACACAACTGACGTGATTTCGTTTTGCACGTTTGGACTGGAATCTTCAGCTTTGAAAAATCCAAATTCGGAATTCCGGCAAATAAGTAAAGAGTTGAACCGAAGGACTTTGGCTCAAATCCTAATAGGATGGTTGACTTTTATTTTACCGAAAGCGGTTCATTTTTTAAAATTGAATTTGACACCGAAGCACATCACTAAATGGTTTTTGAAGACAGTTAAAGACACGATGGACTACAGGGAAAAGAACGAGATTAAAAGAAATGATTTTATGCAGCTTTTGATTCAGTTAAAAAACAAAGGTTATGTGGAGGACGCTGACGCGGATGCTGAAATCGGGATGCAAGAGCGGAACACTTACCCTTTCACGTTGGAACAAGCCGCTGCACAAGCTTTCGTTTTCTTGGTCGCCGGATTTGAGACGTCGTCTTCGACGATGCAGTTCGCCCTTTATGAAATGGCTCTGAACCTTGATTTGCAGCGTGAGCTTCAAGAAGAAATCGATTCGGTCATACGAAAGCACAATGGACAATTCACTTATGAAGGAGTTCAAGAAATGAATTTGTTAGACCGAATAGTTTCAGGTATGGTTATGATTATGATTTCATCCCCCAGGAGTGCTATTGGATTGTCAGAAAATTAGTGAAACCAGTGCCCGATTATACACGGAGGAACAATTTTTATGGCGGTCTTTCCTATGTTTACCACGGTCGTATAGACAGGTCCGAAAACTTCCTATGCGGATTATGTCCCGCTTAACTACGCCAAAATTAGTTCTAAAATTGGCCATTGGTGGCGTTGCGATCTAGAGAGCAGCAACATGTCTAATGTTTAAGTTGGGACTCCCACTGGGACTCTCGTTTCGAACAACAAGAGAAGTAGCCGCCATCGTTGTTTACATTACCAACGACCAATCAAAAAGCGTCTCTCTTAACAAGTAGCGCTCAGGGTGGTAGAAAGGAGGAACTAATTTATGCGTAGTTAAGCGGGACATGGTCTCCAATGTATAAGGGATAGGAGTTTCCGGACCTGTCTATACGACCGTGATGTTTACCTTAATAAAATCACACCACAAAAACTGTTCCATCGTGTATGTTTTGTGACAGCGGTCATATAGTTGTGTTCCAAACAGATCAATACCCTGACTGCAAAGTCTATCCAGTTCCGAGGACGTCTTCATGACGTCATGAGGATATTTATTGGACATGCATTGGATTTACCTATGTCCGCACTGATCCAAAAAGCTTCCTTTGAACGTACTATGGATATTTCATGGATTTGGATATCCTGTGGATATCTAAGGGACAATCCGCAGGATGTCCAATGGATTGAAAGTGCTCTCTGGGTAGTTAAAAAGGCAGATCTGAAAGTTTCTACCTGCGATATATGGGAGACGTTATACCGATCACAGTCATAAAGACAGGTCTGGAAGCTCCTATCTCTAATACAGACAACTGATGACCCACTTATGTCCGGTTTTAGTAGATAAATTTTACCACCGGCAGAGCTGACTGTATTCGAGATAGAGGGGTGCTAAATATACGGTATATTTCATGCTAGTATATATATACCCATAAGCTAAGGATGGGAAATGGTGTACATGTACGATTTTACCATGTGATTAAGATTACTACTGATTGTTGTCGAGACCACGTGATGGATGGTATCAGAAACTTTTGGAATCTGCGATACATTGCCGAGGCAAGCGTCATTGCTTTCAATGGTACTTCGCGAACGATTGTTGCGCCATTATTGGAACCAAAATCTTGTCCGGATCTGTCTTTATGGTCGTGTTACATTGTTACTAAGGCCACTGCAACCGTTTTTTGTCTTCGCCTTGACGGGTTGCAGCGGCATCTGTTTGCTCTTAGAACTCATATCCTCGTACATAAGTGTACATTTTTCGGGGGACATAGCTTTTATAGACCGTGTGCATGTGACGTCAATTTAAGGAGAAATGGTGGGTCCAATTCCATAACAAACTATTTAGCGTGACATCACTGGAGGACAAATAATCTCACTGGAGGACCAACTTAACTTACATTGAGTCCTTACAGGCAGAAACTTTTAAAAAATGTTTTCAAGCAGACGCTTAAGTGTAAAAATGATGATTATTCGCATTTAAACTCGTAATTTTTTTTATTTATGCTATGCCGATGCCGTGCAGTTACATAATTTTCCTAGTTTAGTGTATGTAAGAAATTGAAATTTACTTGAATTGCCCATAAGAGCTCATGTAATCTAAAACGCTACATGTTAATAGGTTGCGGAATTAAATCTACCCCTACTTCTGGTCGCAATTTTACTTCCCCAACGTGGATACAGTTTATTGAAAAATAGAAAATGTTGCCTCTGTAAGGGACCGTTAAAGTATTACGTAAGCATCTTGGGGGGGCGAAGGGGGTCCGCATTATCCATCTTCGCCATAAGCTAAGTGTGGATAAATGTCTTACACCCGGGGGGAGGGGGTCCAAATCCACCAAAATCATGCTTACGTAATACTTGAATGGCCCCTAACAGACACTACCTTCTCCCTATCAATTTAAATCTTAAAGTAATTTTTTATTTTTAGAAACTTTGAGGAAATATCCGGTGGCACCGGTACTCCTGAGAGAATGTACAAAGGAATATACTATTCCTGGTACCGACGTTACAATAGAGAAAGGAACTAGGGTTATTGTGCCTATTATGGGTATTCAACACGATCCTGATATTTATCCGGAACCAGAAAAGTTCAATCCTGACAGGTTTAATACAGCGGAGCGGGAAAAACGAGATCGTTACGCTTATATTCCGTTCGGTGAAGGACCGAGAATCTGCATAGGTAAGTTTTTACAGTTAAAAGTGTAATGAGTTTTTTGGTTCTCTTCCTCTTTTGGTCAGCGAAAGTAGGTTTTTTTTATGGTAGTTTATTATTATTATTATTATTAGCATCAGAATTTTGTAGACCTACAGCTGGTCCTAAGGTGTTGACATAATATTTAAAAGACCTCTAAGCAGATTTAAATAGTGTATAAGCTAAACATAGTAATTAATGATAATCAGCTTTAGCCTAACGTCTATCCTCCCCCAGACATAGGGGGGAGAACAATTGCCCTAGAAAATTAACCAGCTGGAAAATTGAATATATTTAATTTTTTTTTTATAGGTAATAGGTTCGGTCTTACGCAAACAAAAGTAGGTTTAGCGCTCATTTTTAGAAATTTCAACGTCATCGTAGGCCAAAAGACACCGATACCATTTCAATTCGATCCGACATTAGATTTATTAACACCGAAAGAAGGGACATATTTAAAACTCGAGAAACGAGTAAGAACAAGTTAAAATAATAATAAAAAATATTTTGTATTAATTATTTATTAATTTTTTTAGAAATTTGAATAAAAAAATTTAAATGAATACGAAATTAAAAATTATGTAAATTTCATGGGAAATTTTGCTTTCCCTTGAATTAAAATATAACCAGTCAGTTCAGCCGAAAGTGTGCAAGTTTATAAAAATTTATTGGACGAAACTGAATGAATCCGCATGAAAGCATGAAAAAAACCGTCTGCTTTTTAATTTACTTAATTATAAACTCTTTGCCTCAGAAAAGAACTCGACCAAGCCCATAAAAAGTTTTTGGTAAAAAGGACGTTTTTAAGCATTTAGACTGAGAGACCAAGAAAGCCGTCCTCTTACAGAACTTACATGGACTTGGTCGACTACTTTTCCGAGGTACAGAATTAAGGTATATCCGGCAGGTCCTGGTTGATACAGCCCCGGTGAACCCCAGACCTCAAGGAAGACGGAGATGGCACGTTCCACCAGATGCCAGCAAGCTGGTAGTCCCTGAATGGAGCACAACTTGCCAAGATGGGGCCGCTTGGCGGGCTATCTGTGATGCGGGGTTATGGTCTTGTGAAGCCCGGTGAAAGCCACGTGGGTGATGGCGTTTTGATTTAGGTTTTGTGTTATAACGGAAGCTACAGCGTTCGCAAAGTGCTTGTAGAGAAATTAAAAGACTAAAATATAGATTATTTGTGCATAGCTTTAAAGGCTATAATGGTCACTTTATTTGTCCGTAGAACAAACGCCGTCGTTTTTCAAGAAAAAAAAAAATAATCCGATCAAGATCTAACCGAGCAACTGAAAGTTAACCGAAATTCTTAGAATTACTGCTATTTTTTTCATATTCCGGTTTGTCAGTAACGCGGATAAGGAAGCATTAGAAGGTAACCATGATTTTGGCAACCCTGAATAACTAGGTGTTGCGAAGGGCATTTAAAAAAATAATAAACGTGAAGAAGAGTAAGTGTCACTCGTGGCGGCTATTATTGTTTTTATTTGACTTTTTTGCCTGTAGTGAATTGAATAATTTTTATCCCACTTAAAATGTCAACCTCGGAATTGCGACCGTTTTTATCATTATTGTTATTTTTCTTTTTTTTTCCTTCCAATATTTTCAGAATATGTATAAAAGGGCTAAACGCCACTCTTCACTTTCAAAATTAATCAGTGGCGGGGGGGGGGGGGGGGGGGGGAATTGTAGGGTTAGGACTGATCGGGCGTTTCGGATTTGAGCCATTCGGTTTTGGCGTTCCGTGGGAGTCTTCGGACACCTTCTGTTATTGGCACTGCCTTTGTAATTGCCATTGATTTATGTTATGCAGCTTCCATGAGAAACTGCGAGGACAGTGCCGACAATAGAAGGCTATTTTAGTCTTGTTTAGGCAGGGTTAGTAATCTAGTCAATGTGAGGGCCCTCTACACCCTCAGGTTTTGTTCTTTTCGAGTGAAATAGCAAAGCGGGTTTAAAGAACAGAATAAATGTTGTAAGCCTTTAAAAAAGTGATACATTGAAACATATTGTATAAATACTTTTGTAATAGTTCTTTAATAGAAAAAAAAGCATATTGAAGTTCACATTATTATTCTCTGACCATAAATTATTTCCTTTAATTATTACCAGACCTGTAGCTAGGAGAGGGAGAAGCTTACTCCCCATATAAAAAATACATAAAATTTATGCATTTTAAGCTCCCCTTTTTAAAAAACGTCCCCCTGCCCCCAGGCCAGAGGGGCCAGCTAGGCGCAGCCCGTCTGGCTGGTTGCACCTTCCCTGCACCCCCTGTACCCCCTGCACCCCAGCCCCTCTGACTGGGGAAAGGCCTCTGGCTTTTCTGACCTGAAAATGACCACCCAACGTTCCCAGCATCCCAGACGTGACGGCAACAGGGTACCTTTAAGACTTATAAATTAATACGGACTCATATCACGATTGCTTACAGGTTCCGAAAGCGACCTTTCAAATCTTGAGATGTAAAAAAAAAAAATCTTAAAAATATATCGTTTAAAATTTGAAAGATGATAAATGAATTTTTGCCTATAACTATGATTGCATGGTGATAAAAAGCCTGAGATTCACTTTAAATTTAGACAGTGCGCTCCCGAAAAAGTGTGTAGCTATTTCAAGGACAGGGGAAAATTGGTCAGCTTTCTGTATCGCGGAGTGTACATAGACAAATGGATTACGTAATTTAATGTTATTGAATTCTCCATATTCACGCACGCCTTGAACTTGCTTTGATGTTTTTATTTTTATCCTTTACGGTTCCCAAGAGTGGTGTCAAAAATATATTATTTTTTTTCCCATAATTATCGTGCTGTGTCATTTAATTTTTTTTTCCGACTTCTAAATTTAATCGGAAATATGGAAACACTTTCATATCTAGAAGTTCTTGGTGGCCCGATTAGTTAAAGGGCGATGATTTGCAAGAAGGGTCCCAAATTTCTCCTGTTATAAGGAAGAATAGGGCCATTATAAAGACCCTGAATCATAATCTCGCTTTGCATGACACGATCATATTATGTTTTAGTTCTAAACTTACCAATGTAAAACTGATGGGGCAAAAAAAAACAAAGTTTTGGCACGATTTTGCAGAAACTATAAAACGGGTTGCGCTCAAGTTGTATCCAAAACATGTTTTACTTTCCCCGTGGACTAGCGTTTAGAAATATTTTAGATATTTGGAATGTCCTCGAATCATGGATATTCACTCCCGAGTGTCCCCCAGAAACATTAATCCACAAACGTCCCCCAGAGACATTCACTACCGAATGTCCTCGAGTCAGGGGCATTCACTGTTGAATGTCCTCGAGTCAGGGACATTCAACGGTGAATGTCCTCGAGTTAGGGACATTCACTACCGAATGTCTTCCGGTCAGGGAGATTCACTCTCGAACGTCCCGAAATCGAGAGACATTCACTCACGAATGTCCTCAATTCAAGGACATTCACTACCGGATGTTCTCGAGTCGAGGGGCAGGAGGGGTTCGTGCTCCACGAATTTGACCGACGGCTTTAGCAGAAAATATTCACCAGCTATCCAGGGCCTTGTTCGATAAACGTTTTTTCTGTCTTTCACTTCAAAAACATGTTGTAACAATTCTGAACTGGTTAGTAAATACAAATTCAAATTAATTTTCTTTCATTCCAGAAATCCTAGTTAAAAAAATTCCCCCCCCCCTCCAAGTATCCAGAATTTGTTTTCACTAGTCGACAATTCTGGCCTAACTAACCAAGTTATTACAACATGTTACATAATACAGCACGTTACAGCTCTGATACTCTGGTTTGGCTTTGGAAGCAATAACTGCGATTATTGCATCAAATAGGATGTTTTTAAACAAACATCATATCAGGAGTACTACCAACTGATTACCAGGAATTACAGCCCTAATGAACGATAAATTTGAAAATATCAGGGATGACAAGCAGAAACAAAGCAAAAAAAAAAAAAAGAAAAGTATTGATAACGTTATATTGATAATATACTACTGTACTTCTTATTTTATTAAAAATTGATTCAAGATCCCTCAATTATCAGCGTTATCTCTACTTTTCAATTAGCCATGATATAAGCTCCAAACTTAGCCGAATGCATGACTTTTCACTTTGCGTAATCTTGATGTAGTTGTTTTGGTGTCTCAGATTAAGTATTTTCCTTTCGAACAGTATATATAAGATAGTCATTTGATTCGCGAGGTGTTTATAATTTTGACGTCTCAGTTTTTATTTATTTATTATTATTATTATTTTTTAATATATATTAAAAAACGTATATTATATTTTCAATATAAATATACGTATTGGATGAGAAAAAATATATTCTACCTTCCTCCGAAATTCCCGTATGGAAATTTGCAAGGGGTTCTACAGAAATATTCTCTTGCTGAAAAGTTAGACCAAATATATTTTTCTAATGAGGATCAAAAAGCAATTGGTGTTTGGGCTTTTCCGACTCCGCTTTTAGTTCCAAGGGATTTAGAACTAGTAAAAAGGATCCTGATAAAAGATTTTAATTCTTTCATGGATAGAGGATTAATTCAAGCCGAAGACTACGATCCGTTAACAGGTCAGTAGGTTAAACAACCGACCCTTTATTTTCTCAGCCTTGTTGTTTTTCTTTTATCGCGAGATTGCGTTAGGCAAGGTCTTATTGTCTGGAGAAATGGTAAGTATAATCCTGTACCATCCTGTCCCCTCCTGTTTCAAGTAGGTGCTTCAACAGAATTTTTCTGTAGTTATCCCACTTACTACCAGAAGGCAGATCGAACTCTTTATGGCCAAATCCATAGAAAAATTCGACCTGCACTCATACCATCTGGTGGATAAAAATGGAACTAGGGGGAACATACCTGTCACGTGTTGCATCATCCTTCTGCTCCCGTGATTCCAATGAAAATTAACAAAAGAATTAATATTATTTTTCAGGTCATTTATTTTTTCTCAGAGGGAAAAAATGGAGAAATCTTCGAATTAAGCTTGCGCCCACATTTACGTCCGGGAAAATGAAAATGATGTTTCCAACGTTGTTAAAATGTGGAGAGAATTTAGAAAGATTCCTGGAAAAACATGCTGAAAATGAAGAGACCTTGGAAGTCAAAAGTTTTCTGTCGAATTTTACAATGGACGTAATTGCATCTTGCGCCTTCGGTTTGGAGATCAACGCTTTCGAGAATCCAAATTCTGAATTTAAAAGGACGAGCGACTTCTTTTTTCATCCTACATTTTTACAAATGTGGGTAAATCAACTGTCGTTTACGGCACCAAAATTTTTGGAATTTTTTAAGGTGAGTTCTTGCTCCTGAAAACAAAGCGACCTTTAACGGACGATGTCCTTAAGGACAATTTCACGATGAAGCATGTTGCAATAACATGTTGTTTAACATGTTGCAGCTTAGGAAAACGTTGCCAACATGTTACTGTAACAAGTTTCATCGGGAAATTGCGGCCTAAGACTTCGACGGATGATGTTTTTAAGGTTCTAAGAACGTCGTCTTTTTCTAAAATGTGCAGACCGAAATTGTCTTAAAAATGGATAAGAAAAGCACATCATCCGACGACCAAATTCAGATGCGTCATTTTGTTTTCTAGTTTCTCAGGCGTTAAGTGTAGGATTAAGTGAATACCCTAAGGAATGCCTGTTTTGCTTAATCCAACCCAAGAAACATTGGTTCGTTGAATAACAGTTGCCGCAAACGTTGTTCCTTAACGTAAGGAAACGGTTAGCAATAAATGTTGCCATAACATTGAAAATGTCCGGGTGGGAAAATGGTATTGGCAACGGTTGCCTAAACGTTTATCAAACGCATTGAGTAAACGTTTCTGTGACCTCGTCTCATGAACGTAGTTAAGTCAACTATTTGCCAACGCTCACTTTTTGCTTAGAAATTTATTATTTGTTTTGGCTTATTTTTCCTATTCTTTTTTGGATTTGGGTAAAAGGAAAAAATTGCACCTTTATTGATTGTTTAATTCATTATCATTAGTCATTTGGATTATTATAAAATCGACTGCTCCAAAGAGCAATTCCCTTTTTTTTTTTTGCAGTACGAAAACATAGGCAGTACAAAAACACATTACAAAAACACAGTACAAAAACATAGCTGTACGAAAACACATTTTTGCAGTACAAAAAGACAGGTATACTTATCTTTTTTTTGACGACTTATAAACGATCTATTTAAATGATCACTCCTATATACGATAGATCGTTTTTGCAGTAACGCAAAAAAGATAAGTAGTTTTTCCAACTGTCTGAAAAAAGAGAAGTAGTTTTTGTACTGCTAAAAAAAAAAAAAAAATAAGGACTTGTTCTTTGATAAATACACGTCAAAGAATAAAAATCATTAAAATATATTGCAATGAAGACGTAGAAATGAACTTTTATGAAAAATACTTATAAAATGCACGGCAAAAATATAATAATAAATATTCAGTCATAAATAATTAAACTAGAAGCACTTAAGCATCGAAAAAAAAAAATACAACCACTCCCGATAAAATTTCTAGCTAAAATGAAAAATATTTAAAAATAGTAAAAATGAACTCTGCGCTGGTGAAGTGTACAATAGCCTAAGTTCAACGCCCCCTAGGTGGCGTCCAATATACCCTTGGAGGATGAAAAAATTATTTTTGGGATCGGCCATTAATCTATTTCGAAAATTTAGGAAAAAAAATTTCTTTTTTCGACTTCAACTTTCCGGACTTTTTTCCGGCTAAAATCTGCTTTCCAAACACTGTGCGGCGCGGTTTTTTTTTAATTTTGAAAAATTAATAAAATTTTACACACAATTTTCTATTTTACCTGTCATTCAGTTGTTTATTTTACCTGTTTCTGATTTCTTTGAGTGGTTTACTTCTTTAAATACAGAAAAAACCGAAAGACAAGTTTATAAACATGATTGCGATAAAATTTGTAAATAACGACTAAGTTGTAGCTTCGTAGCTTTTTAGTTAGCATACACCTAACCGGAAACGTATTTTCTTCAGTCGATGGCAACGTTAGTTTTTCAAGTTCATGAAAAAGCACAGCTTTTAAATTTAAATTTAATTATCAGACCAGTAATGAATGTTGAAATGCTTTTTGCAAAATAGTACGAGGCAACGTTGTATTTTACGAAAATTTTACTAGTTAGAAAAACGTTGGTAAAATTCATAGTAGAATTTTGGTTAGTAACGTTACCCGTTGACCAATAACGTTAGCGGCAACCGTTATTCAACGAACCAATGTTTCTTGGGAACGAACTTCTTAAGCTACCCGTAAAGCACACTCCGTTCCAGAAACGTTTCAAACCGCTTCAGAAACGTGTCGATGGTCTCAGAAACGCTTCGAAACGTTTCTGGAACGGAGTGTGCTTTATGGGTATACACTTATTCCTGTATTTTTAGTACAAGCATCAACTTGTTTCAAGTAAGTACGAACCCGGAAAATAAAATCATAGCTTTACCCCAGAAAAAGTGAGTTATAAGTCCGGCCAATAGGTTATAAAAACTTATAACAAGACGATGAAACTTATAATCTTGTTATAAGTTTTTATAACGTATTGCCCGGACTTATAACTCACTTTTTATTGGGTTTTGACGGCGAATTTTTTCGAAATTATTTTGCGGCTGCATATACAATTCTGACAAGTTGAAACTTGTTCTAATCATTCCAGGATGCACCAAAGGAGTTGCTCAAATACCTGTATATTGGATGTTTTTCCCCTTAAGTAGAATATTAGACAAAACAATTATTCTTTCCGGTATTTACTGAAGCTTACACCTAATGTCACAGAAAAAGGTATTAAAAATATATATATTTATTTTTAGCTGAGTAACATTCCGAAGAAAGTGACGAAGTTTTTCATAGGAGCCATTGAGGATTCGTTCAATTACCGGGAAAAAAATAACGTCAAAAGAAACGACTTCGTCCAACTTCTTCTAGAGCTGAAAAACAAAGGAAGGATAGAAGACTCAGAAGTGTATAAACACGGGGAATTAGAAGCAGAAGGACAAGATTGTAAGGAGAAGTAACAGTTATTTAGACCCTTAGCCAGGAGGTGCTAAACCCCCTGAATGAATTGTGGACCTTTTTCCCCTCTAAATTTTAATACTCATGCATTTCCCTATTCTTCATGTTGTAAAGGACCATTTCGAGCTACCTGTTTCTTTTTGCACCTCTCAGCCTGTCGCCGGACGTCAACAAAAGCTTTATTTTGTCGACCAAAAAATGTTTGGCGTCAACAAAAAATTATTGACGTTGAATATCAGAGTTTCGAAAATTTATTTGAAATCGCTGATATATACGTATAGAGCCATTCCGGCTTGAGAACATAATTTATTCTTAGCGAAACGGATGACGTCCTCTTGACGCAGGTCATCAAGTCAGACTTTTCTTGGGGAGGGCAAAGATGTCTTGGCACGAACAGACATGCCCCAACTTGTGGGCGGAAAAACATATGCTTTATATACTTATCTTCTGAAAGCGAATAATGACTAGGGGGAGAGAGCCTCCCAGATAGCATTTTCAATCCATTGGATTCAAATTGAGATCCTGTGGATCGTCCATTTCCATAGGACGTCCAAAGCATACTTTTTGGATCAGTGCGGACATAGGTAAACCCAATGGACGTCCAATAAATATCCTCAAAACGTCCTGAAGACATCCTCGGTACTGCATAGACTTTGCTATCTGGTCTAGCACAACCCCTCCAAAAGAAGCTCTTGCCTCCCCACCCCCCGCGACCCGAAATGACGCCACTGTCCTATCACATACCATTAACCTCAAGATGTCGTTGTCCCGTTGATCCGTACGATGACGGATGACAGGAAAAGTTCATTCTTTCCGCTGGATTTGCATTAATAATTTTCTTATTGATGTAAAAATAACGGATGTTTATTGATTCCCGGTCGTTGCTATTGACGTGCTTATTCCTTCTGAAGCATTGCTACCTATTTAACAGATGACCTATATTTCAGATGATCCTACCTTCACTGTGAATCAAGCCGCCGCTCAGGCGTTTGTTTTCTTTGTTGCCGGATTTGAAACATCTTCCACGGTAATGATGTTTTGCTTGTATGAATTAGCTCGAAATCAAGATATTCAAAACAAATTAAGAGAAGAAATAGACAGAGTTCTCGCTAAACACAAAGGAGAAATCACATACGACGCCTTGCTGGAGATGGAATATTTAGAGCAAGTTGTTTCAGGTTCGGATTTTTAAAAAAAATCAAATCAACTCTTTTAAAATTAATTCAATTATATTAATTTCCGTTTTTTTTTAGAAACTCTACGGAAATATCCTCCGGCGCCGAACATAATCCGAGATTGCACCAAACATATTTATGTTCCTGAATTAAATGCTGTCATTGAAAAAGGGACGAGAATAGCAATCCCGGTGAAATCTATACAAAATGATCCGAAATACTTTCCAAATCCGGAAAAATTTGATCCAGAAAGATTTTCACCGGAAAATAAAGCAAAATTGCATCCTATGGCTTTCATCCCGTTTGGTGATGGTCCTAGGATATGTATCGGTAGGTGTTAATCAATTATTTCCTATTGAAGGAGCGGGTCTTAAAGCTGTGGTCCAGTTTTTTTTTTTTTTTTTTTTTTTTTTTTTTTTTTTCAATAACCTAGTATATGAAAATAGCTCAGAAAACCCGTCAGGGAGGGACAAAGAGCAGTCAGTTGTTGCATCCCTGCATTGAGGAATTTATTGTTGTACTGGAATAAATGGGTTTATTTAGCTCTATGTCCGCTCTCTGTTAACAAGCAGTTTTCTTATTTCACTGATAACGGTTTATCTTAATTAATTTTCTTATCATTTGTGTTGCAGGAATGAGATTCGCCCAAATGCAAACGAAAGCAGGCCTCATATTGTTTCTAAGAAAATTTAAAGCCGAAGTGTCTGAGAAAACTCCGATGAAAATAAAATATGACCCTAAAGTAATTTTAACAGCTATAGTAGGTGGAATGCATTTAAAAATTAAGAAACGGGACAATTAAAATTTGCTAAACAGTGAGGAACAAATTATTATATTTGCCAAATAATTATCGAGAGTTTTTATTTTCTACGCAAGGCATTTTGTTAATATTTATATGCTAAATATTATCTAATTTTAAAATATTGTCAGTACAAAATCATGAGCATTTAGATGTACGGTTATATGCTATTGTGTAAGGGCTTTCCGCTGAGCAAAAGACTATAAATATTAAAAGCTGACTATTATCGAAAGTATGGCTTTTAAAATAAGCTAGATTTCGTTCCGAAAGATTTTGCCCTGGTTGGACGAATTATAAGTACGGCAAGATAATTTCGTTGGTGATTAAAGACAAGTTTATTGTTTGGCTGTTTATTCCTCCGATGGCATTTCGTATTTTTGACCGATCAGCAATTTTATCTACCTGGGGGCCTAGTTCCTCCTAGTAAATAACGGTCTCAGATTTAAAAAGCAATTAACTGATTTAATGTTATTTAAATTTTCTGTAAAATATATTTTAAGAACTGTTGAACAAAGTTACTTATTTCGTTGACCCTCGTTCCTCTTTAGCGGCTGAAACGTATCGTTGAATTTTTCCGGGTCGATTCAGAGAGGAAGAACCCAAAATGTTTGTTTAATTTGGTTTACAAAGCAGGGGGCAAATGAGGAATAGGTACATGGTCAGGTTTGGTATATTTACCGCTCTTACAATTTTTGCGAAGTAAGTGCAAATTTATTTTAAAAAAATTTATTGTGTTTGTATAAAAATTTAGACACGTATAATTTTTACAAAACTTGTGCATATATTTTGGGCTAGTCCATAAATTACGTTAGCATTATTTTGGCCATTTTTGACCCGTCCCCCCTTAATTAGCAAAGGTTAGCATTCCGTGATCCCCCCCCCCCCAATCACGTTAGATTTTGGTTACTTCCCCTCCTTAAAAAATTAAAAAAAAAAAATTAATATTAACCATTAAAAGAATCTGAAATTCTTCGGAACTTAGGCAAAGAAATTTTTTTTTTTTTTTTTGAAGTGAGTTAAGTTACATTTAATTGTTTTGTTTAATTTAGTTTACGAAGCAGGGGACAAATGAGGAATAGGTACATAGTCAAGTTTAATACACTTACCGCTCTTAAAATTTTTGCAAAGTGCAAAAAATTTATTTTAAAAAAATTGATTGTGTTCGTATAAAAAGTAAAATGTATTACTACCTTTACCTAACCTAACCTAACCTAACCTAAATGTAGTTATCTATGCATACTTTTCTACGCATAGTGTATGCATAGTTATTTATACAGCATCGACTTGGAAGGATGAAAAAAAAAAGTTTCCCTTAAAAAAGTTAAGTTGTTTCTTTATACATAATTTATGCATATTTTATGTATGTCCAATTCTTTGCATAATTTATACATCATTTTTATATAATTTATGCATCTCTTTTTCGTACGGGCAGCCTTAAAAATAAATTCTGGATCCGCATTATACCAATCGATGGATTTCAGAAGTTGAGCTGACGTCATGATGCTTTGTCCATAGTACGAAAAAACGATGCAAGAAGTGTGTAAAATTTTTGCAAAATAAATACCGGTACTAAAAATTTATAGAAAAATAGACAAGTCACATGTTTTGAGATTTTCGCTGGAAACTAATGTATAGTATGCTCTTAACTAAAAACTAGTATTTAAATGGGAAAACTTTTCACCCAATTAAAAAAAAAATAAAAACAAAGTTCAAAAAAGTTTTTGTCACGTGATCACTCCTTAAACGATTTTCTATTGGGGTGACGTCATCTGCCTGTATCGAAGCGAGATATCGAACTCGGAGCGAAACACGTCTTATTTGTAAACATGCTTGTAAACATTACGCAACGTTGCCGTTTAGAGTTTCAGAAATGAACACAACCACTTTTAGGCAGATGACGTCACGTTCCTTCACGTTCTGTTTTGGCGGGCATTCAAATTCAAATTTTTGTTTTTTCTTTTTTCGGGGGTTAACAGTTTTTTTACCGAGTCAAAATTATGCTTTTTGTCGTATCTCCCCTAGCACAATTAAACGATGGAGTCATCTCAAAACATGCGACTTCTCTATTGTATTATTTGTGTATAATTGATACAAAAATTTGAAAAAGTGTAATTGTTTCAAAGTTTATGATAATTTTTTTAAGCATAAAAATTCTGATATGTATAATTTTTGCATAACTTATGCATATATTTTTTTAAACCATAAAGCAGGAAAATTTACAAATCTTAAATTTTATGCTTATTTAACTTTTTTCCATTTTATGCATACTTATTTATGCATATTATTGCATATTTTATGCATATTTTATGCATATTTTATGCATAATTATATTGGAGGATAAAAAAATTTCCGGGAATAAAGTTAAGTTCTTTATACCTAATTTATGCCTTTTTTATGTATGTCCAATTTTTCGTATAATTTATGCATGATTTTTTACAATTTATGCATCTCTTTTTCGTATGAAATGTCAAGTTATTACGCTAAATGATCAAATCACAAAACACAGGAGCAAAAATTAACATAAGCTCCTTATGGGTTCCTTCTGATCAAGGGAGGGCTTTCCCTCGCATCAGGATTCCATTATATTGAAAGTAGTCACAGCTCTTATTGGACGGGAAAAAGGTGCCAACTATATCCCTTTGTACGAATGTTCATTCTTCTAACTGAAACAAGCCGGAGCTTACGAGCGTTTTAATTGCAAATAATTTAGAGTTAAAAAAGGAACGATTTTCGTTAAAGAATTTTCATCCTCTCACAAAAGAGGGGGAAGTTTTTTTACAAGCTGATGAGTACGATCTGTTTTACAAGGTGAGGTTTTTAAAATTTATTAATTTTAATTAAAACGAAAATTTTAACTAAGAAACACACTGCAGGACATTCATTTCTTAAAAAAGGGAAGAAAGGAGGGGGAACCCATTTTATGTCAAATTCATTCCTCACCTCCCTACGTTTAACCGATTTTCCGGGAACTTATGAGTGGGGGGGTTCACGTGCGTGATCCTGTTTCCCCCGGTGCATTAAAAAAAATACTACAGAGTTGAAAAATCAAAAGTGATTAGCCTTTTTATTGCGGGCTCTTCCAGGAATTTTGAGCATTAATAGCACTGCTGATCGAGTTATCGTCATTCATAAACTCGTACGTAAATAAATTAAATTTGATAAAAAAATTATAGAAAAAAAAAAAAAATTATTGTAATGTGAAGAGTGGAAAGGTCAGACTTATTTTCCGCGAAGTGAGAATAAATCTACTTGTTTTATCAGTTCGAACGTATTAAATCGTGAAATTTTTAAGAAAAATTTGACCGGAATTAAAAAGAATATATATCAAGTGGTTTATTATCACAATTGTTTCTGTTGTAGGTTGATAGTGGGTTGAGGATACGATATGTAAATTTATTTTCTCTCCTGAATTTAAACCGATAAATGATTGTTATTTCTTTCAATTATTTCAGCATCAGTTTAAGCGATTAGAAAAGATACAATTCTGACTAAAAAAAATAAAAATACTCGTTTAATCTGGTCCTGAGATTTAAGCGTAAGAATGTCTCTTAAACAACAAAAAAACAATGGAACAAAATGCACTGATTTTCTAAGGGCGATTGTTTTATTTTTATCATCATTTTTCCTTATCTCTGAACATTAAAAACGTTTTGTTTTAAGCTTTTACCCAGTTTTATTGTCAACGAAACTCGAGCGAAAAAGGTAATTCTTTAAAAAATCATTTTGAATTTTTCGCTTTTCTTCTATTTTATTTCTTTTCACGACGTTTTCTTTTCTTTCTTTTTTTTTTTTTCAGAGCGGAAAAAATGGCTTTGATAACGGGTTCATGGATTTTGGATATTTTTCTCACTTTTTTTTCGATGTTCGTCAGTCTTTACATATTTTACCAATGGAAATTTACGTATTGGGGTCGAAAAGGTGTAACTCACACCAAGCCGAGATTTATTTTCGGGGATCTCCGGGATACCAACACCCGACGCTCCTTCGGGGGGACTTTCAAATACATTTACGAGTCGTATCCCGGTGAGAGATTCGTGGGGATGTGGATGCTTTTCCGGCCCACGGTTTTGGTGCGAGACGCAGAAATGATTAAAAACGTTCTCGTGAAGGATTTCCCTTATTTCCACGATAGGGGTTTCCATTTGGAAAAATTCGTGGATGACGAACCGTTGCTGGGACATTTGTTCGCTTTGAACGGTCACAGATGGAGGAAATTGCGAATTAAATTAACGCCCACTTACACATCCGGGAAAATGAAAATGATGTTCCCGATAATAGCAGATGTCGGAAAAGATTTGATCGACATTCTGTCAGACGCAGCAAATACGGATGAAAGCTTCGAAGCCAAAGATCTGATGGGGAGATTTTCCACGGACGTCATTACCTCTTGCGCTTTCGGTATCGTGTCTTCCTCGCTTAAAGATCCGAATTCCGAGTTCAGGAATTTTACGAAGTCTTTCACTAACAGGTCGTTTAGAGAAGCGGTTACGACCACAGTCGGGTACATATGGCCGACTGCAATTTCCCTATTTCGAGTAGGTTGAGCCTAAAAATAGCTTGTGCACAATAAAAAGTCGAGACTCAAACAGAAATTTTTTTTTTACAGTTAAAATTTGTTCCTCCAGCTTTGAACGATTTCTTCTTCGGTCAGGTGAAAAGTGTGATGGATTACAGGGAGAAAAACAATGTCACGAGGAACGATTTCATGCAATTATTGATCGAATTAAAAAATAAAGGAAGGATAGAGGATGCAGACGCATTGAGAAACGCCGGTTTCAGCCCTGAAGAAGTGGCTGAAGGTAAGAATTTTGTTTGGGAGTTGCGGGAGTAGCAGATCCTCATCCGCCTCTGTCGTTCGTTAGCAAGCGGTTGTCACTGCAATGAGAACCGCAGTTGCGAAAATTTTCCGCTAGGAGTTCTGGATCTCTTTGACGGTAACCAATCAAAACCAGCAATCATTATTCAGGTAGCAAGGTCTATCCAGTCCCGAGGACGTGTTCAGGACGTCATGAGGATATTTCTTGGACGTCCGTTGAACTTAACTATCTCCGCACTGATCCAAAAAGCGACCTTTGGACGTCCTGTGGATACCCCATGGATTTGGATATCCTGTGGATATCTGATGGACAATCCACAGGATGTCCAATGGATTGAAAATGCTATCTGGGTATAAATGGTCTTTTATTAAGCACCATTAAGGACATTTAGCGGGCCTAGCGGGTAAATTCGCAAGCTGCTGTCCTCATTGTACGGGGCCATTCAAATATTACGTTATCATTTTTTCGTAATTTTAGGCCCCCCTCCCCCCTGATCATCACTCTTCATCATTAGTACCCCCTCCCGCCTACAAAAAGTTTCCATAACTCTTTTTTTTTTTCATAGATGACGAAAAATTTACCATAGAAAAAGCAACTGCCCAAGCTTTTGTTTTTTTCTTCGCTGGATTTGAAACGTCGTCAGGAGCCATGCAATTTACTTTGCTAGAGCTTTCCCAAAATCCAGAAATTCAGAAAAAGGGACAAGAGGAAGTGGATAGAGTGTTGGCAAAGCATGGGGGTATGACCTACGATGCGATGCAAGAAATGGATTACATAGAAAGAATTGTTTTAGGTAAGGCAAAAAATGTTATATATTAGTTGCAGATCAAACTGAGAATGATCAAAAAAATTTCTTGACCCCTTCCCTTTCCTTCCCCATTCCAGATATGTACAAAATTGCTCTAAATTTTTCTTACTTTTTTTTTCAGAAACATTGAGGAAATTCCCGTCAGCTACGACACTCCTTAGGGAATGCACAAAAGACTACAAAGTCCCGGACATGGATGTAGTAATTGAAAAAGGGACGGCAGTTATGATTCCAGTTTGGGGTGTTCATCACGATCCAAATCACTACCCTAATCCTGAAAAGTTTGATCCGGATAGATTCCTTCCGGAGGAAAAATCAAAAAGGCACCCGTATGCTTTTATTCCTTTCGGGGAAGGTCCTAGAATGTGTATTGGTGAGTATGCATGGCGGCCATTCCTCCTACATTAAGGAATTTTGTATGTTTTTAACCCCTCCTGCATATATGTTCCGGGTGGTCAGATGAATAGTACAATATTGTCAACTTGGAAAAAATTTTTACGTCCCTTTCATCCCATGAAAGTTTTACTAAAATTAGATCTTCCAATTCCTATTGCATTCAGAGAAAATTTGCATTCAGAGAAAGGAAATGTTTTGAACAAGTTTTGTCTTGCAACAAAAACCTGAATGTTCCCAGGTAGCAAAGTCAATGTCCTCAGGACGTCGCGTGGATATTTATTGGACGTCCATTGGATTTACCTATGTCCGCACTGATCCAAAAAGCGTCATTTGGACATCCTATGGATATCTCATGGATTTGGATATCCTGTGGATATCAAATGGACAATCCACAGGATGTCCAATGGATTGAAAATTCTATCCGGGTTTCATAACAAAAAAAAAAAAATAGTATTTTTCATTACGGGAGTCGAAGGTAAGAAATTTCAAAACGAGGCCAAGTTTACGGCTCGAGCCGAAGGCGAGGGCCGTAATTGGTCGAGTTTTGAAACTTACCTTCGATTCCCGTGATAAAATATACTTTTTATCACGAAGATAACGCATTTTACTAAACTCAGCAGTACTGAAAAGTGGACTTTTTAGTACTGAGTGATGAAAAAAATGTTTCATGACAAGATATTTTTATTATTTTCGCATGATTTTTAAGAAAAATGTTTTTGTCACAGGACATTTTTTCTTTCGAATTAGCCAATTGTTTTTTCTGAATGTATCTCCAAGGCTAAACCAATTAATTCAATACAATTTCGTTTAATTTCAGGCGTTCGATTCGCTATGTTGCAAATGAAAGTAGCCATAGCGTCTATTTTATCGAAGTTCGACATTATCTTGGATAAGAGAACGAAGCTTCCATTGGTAATGGACCCTAAACATAATTTACCGATTGTAATCGGCGGAATACACATCAAATTTGCATATCGATCTAAAAGCTGACCTTGTAATTAAAAATAATTAAACGTACATTTTTTTTAAAATCCCTTTTGGTTATCTATTTCTTATAATTATTTTCATCTTTGTACTCCCGCAAATAATTTTACTCTTGTTTAAATTTTTTTTTTTTGCCTAAAAGTAAATAGCAACACGAGTTTTCGCTAAGGCAACGCATTCTTGCGGATTTTTTTCAAACTAATCTGACAGAGATTCGCATCTAAAATTCAGTCGGTATGACGAAATTGTCATAGTTAAAAGATAAAAACAAACTCGATAACAAGTGTTTATAATTTTTAAAAAAAGATAAAAAGTTTTTTTTTTTTTTTGCATGTTTTAACCTGAAGAAAAAAAAAATGGGTGAATATTTTTCTTGGTCCGTGATTTTTTATTTATTCGCAGCGGTGATCGGTTTATGGTACGTTTATTTTAAATTGGTCACCGCGAAATACTGGAAGAAGAAAAACATACATTATCAAAAGCCGGTTTTTCTCCTGGGAACTTCGTGGAAAGCTGGCCTGTTGGAAGATTTCGGGCAGGCAATGAGGAAAGATTACGAGGAAAGTAAACACGAAAAGCTGTTAGGGCAATGGTTTTTCATGCAACCCTCACTCATGGTGAACGATTTGGAATTAACTAAAAACATACTTGTCAAAGATTTTCAACATTTTCACGACAGAGGGATCATTGTGAACACCGACAAAGAGCCGTTAGTGGGTAAAGACTTGACTGTCAACGACAATTTAAAAAAAAAATAATAATCTATAATTTTTTTTTTTTTTTTTTTCTAGGGCATTTATTTAATTTAAGCGGATCTGAATGGCGGAACTTGAGGGTAAAATTAACTCCGACTTTTACGTCCGGGAAAATGAAAATGATGTTCCCCATAATGGTCGAGTGCGGGGAGCATTTGCAAAATTTTTTAAAAACAACGGCCGAGACTGGAGCCACCGTTGAGATTAAAAATGTCCTTGCATGCTACACAACGGACGTCATATCTTCGGCCGCCTTCGGAATACAAACAAACTCATTGAAAAATCCAGATGGGGAATTCCGAAAATTCGGGAAAAAAATTTTCGACGTAACCATTTATCAGGCAATTGTTAATATAATACTTTTTACGTTTCCGAACTTCGCTAAATATTTGCCGGTAGGTGTCAAAATAGTATTGCCCCGCTTAACGAAGAATTACTCCGTGTGCCCGAAGGTCGAGGGACGTATCTCCATCGTAAATATGACCGGAGATAGTCTGTTTTGCCGTTTCGTGAAAGTGTCATGTGACCGCAAGCTTAGACCAGCATGAGCGTGTAAACTTGTGATCACATGGTTCTCATAAACAGTAGAAATTGGCTTATCTCCAATCATATTTACGATGGAGATACATCACTTGGCCTTTGACCCACGGTATTTGTTTATTTATTTTTCAGATTCGACAAATACCAAAAGACGTGCATGATTTTTTTTTGAACGCCGTGAAAGAAACAGCCGAATACCGCGAAAAAAATAAGATCCAAAGGAATGATTTCCTACAGTTGCTGATTGAATTGAAAAACAAAGGAACGATCGAAGACGCCGACTTGAAACATCAATACGAAGATCAAGAAAAACCGACACAAGGTATCATAAATAGAACACTTCTGGCCTTTTATTCAGCCTAAATAGACAAGGGCAAATTTTTCGAAGGGGGTCATTAAATATTTCCGTGCGTCTGAGGTCAACTAACGTATTTTGATTATAAATCCGTGCGTTGGAGGTGAACTAATGTATCTCCATCGTAAATATGATTGGAGATGGTCGGTTTCGACATTTATTGAAAGTGTCACGTGACCGCAAGTGACGCCAACATGAGCGTGTAAACTTAGAGTCACATGATTTTCACAAACGATCGAAACACACTATCTCCAATTATATTTGTTAAGATGGAGATACGCTAGTTCACCTCCTACGCACGGAAATATGATTGGAGAAGTTCAATCTTCGGGGTCATGTACATATTACGTAAGCATATTAAGGGGGGGAGGGGGTCTCGTAAATGCTTACGACACCTTACCAAGGGGAGGGGGGGGTCTCAAACTTTCTTACGTAAGCTTTTTTCTACTCTGACCAGGAATTTTTGAAAATAAAATAAATAATTAATTAATTAATTAATTTCATGTTTTCTTAAAATATTGTAAATGTTGCTGCGAGCTAATATCACATTATTTTGTTACCGTCTAAATAAAGGTAACCTTCTCTTTAATTTTTCTCAATATAGGTGTTTATATTGGTTTATTTCAGTTCCATGAATTATGGAAAAAATTACCGAAGTCGAGTGCCGTTGGTTCCATTAAAAAAAAAAAAAAAAAAAAAAAACTCTTACGTAATATGGAGGGGGGGGGTTGCCAAAATCTTACTCATGCTTACAACGGGGAGGGAGGGGGTTGAAAACGGAAAAAAAAATGCTTACGTAATATGTACATGACCCCTTCTTTTATCTGTTTTTCCAAATCATGTGACCACAAGTTCGCACCAATGTAAGCGATAGAACTTGTCACATGATTTTTACACAATCAAAACGAACTATCTCCAATCACATTTACGGTGGAGATACGTCAGTTGACATCCAGTCAACTACGTATCATGGAAATGAGGAAAATTATATAAAAAAATGCATTTTCATAATCTCACGGGGTTGAGACCTCTTGCCCTTCTCCCCTTTTTCTGGCTACAGGCCTGGAGTGCAAGCCCACAAACATCTGATAACTCTACCTCTTTTTTTTTTTTTTTTTTTTTTTTTTTTTTTTTTTTTTTTTTTTTTTTTGAACAGTTTCCGAACAAAAATTTACCATGAATGAAGCAGCCGCCCAGGCCTTCGTATTTTTCTTGGCTGGTTTTGAAACTTCCTCAACGACGATGATGTTTGCATTTTACGAACTGGCCCTTAATCCAGACGTGCAAGTCAAACTTCAAAATGAAATAGACAAAGTCATGGGGAAACACGATAACAAAGTTACGTACGAGGCCGTGCAAGAGATGGAGTATCTGGATTGGGTCGTACAAGGTGCGTTTTCAGCTGTATTTTGTTTTTCAAAAATTTCTTTCCTACAATTTTTTTTTTTTTTTTTTTTAACACAGAAACTTTGAGGAAATATCCACCGGTTCCTACGCTTTTCCGCGAGTGCACGAAAGATTATTACTTACCGGAATTTGACACGACAATTGATAAAGGAACTCCAGTATTCATCCCTGTGATAGGATTTCATTACGATCCAAACATATTCCCGGACCCTGAAAAATTCGATCCGACTCGATTTTCGTTTGAAGAAAAATCGAAAAGAGATCCATTTTTTCATTTGCCATTTGGAGAAGGTCCAAGGATTTGCATTGGTAAGTACAACCGATTTACTTAAAAGGAATAAATGAATTGTGAAAACGTCTTTAAAGCACGTGTCATCATAAGGGGCTGCCCGTTCAGACGTCAACTGTCTTGTCTCCGCCGGAAATATAGTTCCATACATTGGATGTGAACTAACGCACCTTCATCGTAAATATAATTGGATCTAGTGTGTTTCGAGTGTTAAAAATCACGTGATCATGCGACTGCAAGTTTACACGCTCATGTTGCCGTAAACTTATGGTCACGTGACTTCCACGAAACGTTGAAACAGACTAACTCTAATCATATTTACGATGGAGATACGTTAGTTCACCTCCGACGCACGGAATTCGAGATAGTGTGTTTCGACTGTTTATGATAATCATGTGGCCACACGTTTAAACACGCTCATTGTGATATCTCCATTATATTTCTGATGGAGATAAGTTTGCTGACGTCCGACTCTCAGATGCGTCATCATTTTCAGTGGGAGCGGTATAGTCAGATGTTGATGTTAAAAGTAAGCATCCGTCGTGGCAGTAGATAGATTGCATTTTTCTTTTTTCTTAATAAAAACAAAGACAAATCTTAAAAGAAGAAAAATAAAGAAATCTCAGAAAATTTTTCCTGACCATTTGTTAATTTTTCTTTTTTTAAGGTTTGTCTTCGTTTTTCCGGAAAAAGAAAAATTCGATTTTTCTGCTGCCACGACTGATGCGTACTATTAATATTAAGATAGGAATCATCAGTCGTGGCAGCAGACTAATCGTATTTTACTTCTTACGGGGAAATGAAAACAAATCTCGAAACAAAAAATATTGAGGACTTTTCAGGAAAGAATCCCGAAAATTCCTTAATATTTTCTGCTTCGAGATTTGTCTTCGTTTCCTCTTAAAAAGTAAAATACGATTAGTCTGCTACCACGATGATGATTCCTCTTAAAGCTCTCTAAGAAAGGCCCATTTTTTATGGCCCTGAGATGGTAGAGTAAGTAGGCTAAAATTTTATGTTTAAAAAAATTGTGACGTAATCAATGGAGAGTTCCTGAAATCGAATCATGACTCAGAAGGTTGACTCAGAATTCACCTGCCAGAATCTCCAGAGAATATCGTCTGCTGGGGTAGTGCACCTTGTAAAGCTCTGACAAATCAGCCCAGATAGCAAAGTCTATCCAGTCCCGAGGACGATTTTAGGACGTCATGAGGATATTTATTGGACGTCCATTGGATTGAACCCACACTGATCCAAAAAACGTCCTTGGATATCTGATGGACAATCCACAGGATGTTCAATGGATTTGAAATGCTATCTGGGAGCATGTGATATCTTGTCATGAGTGTTTCTTGAATCGGAAATTGAAGTATATGGTAGATCAGGTTTTTGGAGCTAGTACAGTAAGGTTCGTGTGTCTACAGAATGAGCGTCTTGCAGGGGCCTTTCAACCTTTCAACGTGCTTTAAACGATTTCTTTCTTTAATCTATTTTTTTATATTTTCAGGAAATCGTTTTGGACTTCTGCAAACAAAAGTTGGACTAATCTCCGTTTTGTTGAAATATAATGTCGAAGTAGCAAAAGAGACGCCGATCCCTATAGTGTACGATCCAAGAGCTTTTGTATTGACGCCAGTCAAGGGAATGCCACTGAGATTAACTTCAAGGAAATGAAATGGCCAACGAAATAAAATAAGTTTATTTTACGAAAAGGATAACAAATTGTAGGTATGGCTAGCTCTTGGTATTTGGCAGAAGAAAAAAAAAAGAGAAAAAGAGCTAAAACGACAGTAAAAAATCATTTTTTTATTTTTAATCCAAGTTCAAATATTTTAAACATCTCGGTTTTTATAAAGTGACAAATAAATACGTCTGAAATTTTTTTTCAGAGAATACTTCGCGTATTTTAATCCGATCCCCCTAAATGACGAAGAATTAAATTCCGCTTAGAGAACGATTTAACGATTATCGATTACCGTGTTAGTACTTTCGAAGTATTAAAATCGAACATTACAAATGTTAAAAAAACACACATGACCTTGCACAGTCATCCGGGTCTATTGTAAAAAAAATAAGTGCAGAATAACATTTATCTGGTGGGCAGTTATGCGTTGAATTTTCGTCGGTAACGTCCGATCGCGAGACTCATCGCATAACTTCATTTTCTTTTGTAATTAAATTATGTCAACACGTGATTTTCAAGTGAAAATGTAAAAAAATAATAATAATAAAGGCACGCACGAAAAGGAAAGCCTTACATCATTCAATTAATCTTTTAGTTATTTTTAGATTCATTCCTCTTGCTGGGCTCGATAAAAATGATGTGGGATCAAGTTTCAGTGGTATCGGAGTCGTTTCTGCGACGTGAACGTCGTATTTGGAAAGTATGCTAATTAAACCGCATTTGGACTGAAGCAAACCAAAACGACTCCCTGTAAAAAGAAAAAAAAAATAGAAGAGTTGTAATGAGGAAAATTATTCACCACATACATGTAGCTATGCATTTTCTGCAATCATATTAAGTAGCGAAAAATTTAAAAAAAAAAAAAATTTTTGTTCTTCTTACGATGCGGACGATAATGACGGATCCGTGGTATTTGCTATGGTAAGAGAATCGTAAGATGACGTAGGATTTTCAGACTAACTTTTTCCGTCCCTGCATTGTTGAATGGAAAATCCTATGTCATCTTAGGATTTTTTTACTATTGAAAATGTATGTGTGTGTCATAAGCATTCGCATCATAAGAAGAACGATTTTTTTTAAAGACGTCTATTAGTTGTCTACTATCTGATATTCTGATATCAGATAGTAGACAACTAATAGACCAATTTCTGATATCAGACAGAACGCCCATTTCTGCGCCGTATCATGACGATACCCAATGGGAAATGAATCAAAATATTTTAAAATATTTTGAAAATATTTTTGGAAAACTAACATTTTTTAAATATTTCTAAAATATTAATGTTTGTAGAATGTTTTTTCTGTTTCAACAATAATATTTTGTAAATGTTTTTGAAATATTTCAAAATATTTTTAAAATAATTAAAAAAAAATTGTTCTTCTTACGATGAGGACGATAATGACGGATCCGTGCTATTTCCTATGATAAGAGAATCGTAAGATGACATAGGATTTTCAGACTAATAAATTATATAAATATTTTAAAATATTTTGATTAAAATTTCTCATTGGGAACCGAAAAAAAAATGAGACAGACCTACCTATACAAATCCTTGGTCCTTCCCCAAAAGGTATGTGTAACAGCCTATCACGTTTCGATTTTTCTTCTGGACTAAATCTGTCAGGGTCGAATTTATCGGGATTCGGAAAATGTTTGGGATCGTTTTGAATACCATTTATCGCTACCATTATCATCGTCCCTTTTTTGATCGTTACGTTGGTACCCGGGAAGGTGTAATCTTTTGTACATTCGCGAGGCACTACAGGTGCCGGCGGATATTTTCTCAGAGATTCTACAACATTAAAAACAAAGAATAATAAAAAAATTAAAAATTTTCACACGTAAAAATTGGTACCGACCGTTAACGACAGCGTCTAAGTATTCCATTTTTTGAACGGCATCGTAGGTGATTTTGTTATCGTGTTTGGCTAAAACCTTGTCTATTTCATCCTGGAGTCTCCTCTGAATCTCGGGGTTAATCGCCAATTCATAAAGTGCAAATTGCATTAGCGTCGAGGACGTTTCGAAACCGGCAGCGAAAAAAACGAAAGATTGAGCGGCCGCTTCCTCGATCGTAAATTTATTGTCCCCTTCATCGCTTGCCCCGTTTGTTCCTTCATTATCAGCCCCTTCAACCTTTCCTTTATTTTTCAATTGAATTATTAAATCCATAAAGTCGTTTCTTTTGACGTCGTGCTTTTCTCTGTAATCGATCGTTTCTTTGACTGTATTCATGAAAAAATCCGTGACTTCTTTAGGTCTTCTTCGAAGCTGGAAAAAATAAAATAAAATAAAACAGATGAAAAATGTTTTTCGAATAAAAAGAGAAAACGCGAAAACTTACTTTGAGAAATTTTTTAAGAAACGGAAAATTACTCGCTATAATTCTTGCGATGATCGCTTTAGTCCCGGGATTAAATATTTTCCTCCCGTTTTCTCTAAATTCCCCGTTTGGATTTTCCAAAGAATTCGTTTGAATACCGAAAGCGCAAGACGATATAATGTCCGTGGTGAAACGAGCTAGGATATCCTTCATCTCTAATGTTTCCCCTTTCGCCGCAGGTCTCTTTAAGAATTCTTGAAGTTCCTCCCCGCATTTGACCATTGTCGGGAACATCATTTTCATTTTACCGGATGTGAAAGTCGGAGTTAATTTCACCCTTAAATTTCGCCATTTTGTCCCGGCTAAATTAACCAAGTGCCCTTCTATCGGGTCCCTTTTCAAATCGATTTTAATCCCCCTGTCGTGGAAGTGTTGGAAGTCTTTCACTAAAATGTTTTTAACTTGGTCGATATCCGTTATTAATAAAAACGGATTTCTATGGAGCCAAATCCCGACGAAAGGTTTATCAGTGTTCTCCAGATAAATATCTTTGAGTATTTCGGGCGTTGATCTTCTTATAAAAGCTTCCGCGGTGTTTCCAAGTAAAAAATACGGCTCTACGTAAGGAACGTTCAGTCTTTTCCAGTAATATCTATTGTGAAATTTAAATTTGAGATACCAGTAAACCAAAACGGAAACTAAGGCAAGGAATGCGTCGAGGAATATCGAAGACGTTAATATCGCCATACCTAAAATTTAATTAAGAAGGATTAACCGTCAATTCTGCAAGTCAGACAATTCTAGAAATTCCTACAAAAATGTTGAAAATTGTCAGACAGATCAGGAAAACCTAGAGTTACGTACGCCAGAGGTCAGCTTTCGTAAATATGATTGGAGATAGTCTGTTTTGATCGTTTTTCAGAATCATGTGACCACAAGCATGAAACGTGTAGCCACATGGTATTTAATAACAATCAAAACTGACTATCTCCATATTTATGAGGAGATACGTCATTTGAACTCCGGAGCACGGAATTGTTTTCAGACAAGTTAAAACTTGCATTAGAAATTTCAGAATATACCAAAGGAGTTCGTTCGATAGCTAATATTTGGATTTTTTCGCAGTAAATTGAGTTCCCGTCCGTGAAAGTGATGCAAAAGTGTGTAAAAGTTTTTCGAAATAAATGCAAAATAAAATTGCACTTTTAGTTACGCTAAGGAATCTGGTTTTTGTTTTTTAATAAAATTTTTATAAAATTTCTTTTTATATAAAAAAATGTACTATTTTTGTATCATTTACACATGTCTAATTCATGGGCTATTCTGAAATTTTCTAATCGTTAAGCGTTTTCAGAAATGTCTGATAAAAGTTAAATAATAATTTTCATCACTCCGGGCGGAAAATGGACCGTTCCGCCCGCTTTAAAAACAAAAAATTTCATTTTCCGCCCTCGGGATGAAAAATATCTGTCAAATCAGGCAGGCCTCGACTGGTTACGGCCGTAATACTAAAATTATTTTTACGTAATAAATGAACGGCCCCAAGTTCAGCTATAAAAAATTTCAAATTGCCGTATCCAGAGGAGATTAGTGTCTATAGTTGACATATAAGGTAAAGATAGGGAAGTGTGACAGTTTGAAAAATGTGACTTTTACATTTTAAACCATACAATACGCATGTTGAAAATTCGTTTTTGTCGGAATACACTAGTTAATGATGTATTTATTCGCACCAAAACGGATTTCCTACACACATGTTTATATAATAAAATCACACTTTTCAGACGGCCACACTTCCCTACATTTACCTTAATAGACATTAAGCATTTTTTCCCCGTTATTATTAAAACATCACCACCAAATAGAAAAAATTGATAAAGTAATAAATAGTTATCAATACTAGAAGTCCTTAATTCGGGCATAAAATTACTTAATACAATTGTATTGTAAAAAGCTTCTTAAGAAGCTTTTTTTTTTTTTTTTTTTTTTTTTTTCTTCTTTTTTTTACAATTATCAATCAAAACATGTCGGCGAGGTCACCCACACACCGTATTGAAATATTTAAAAATACTTACCGAAAAAAAATCTGTGACACCTCTCTTCGAAAACTTATCGCAATGGAATCATAATTTTCCGTAAGTCAGAAAAAAGTTGTCAAGTTGTAATGTGATAAGAATTATTACGCTTCGTCACATAAGGAATGATAACGAAGATTTAGAGAAAAAAAAAAGTCGAGGAGAAAGGTTAGTCTGAAAAAAAAAAAAAATAATAATAATAAAAAATATTGTTTGTTTTCCTTCTTTATTGAGTCAGCATAAAAAATGAATGTGAAACATTTGAATCATTGTTACAAATAAAGAGATTATCACCATAAATAGAATAATATTTTTTTTATACGTAATAAAAATGCTCATTTTCGGTATTTGGCATCAGATAAATTTCAGTTATTTACACTATATTACGCTCCGTCGCGGCGACCAACTGTCCAACACTGATTTTAATTCGAGCTAATGTGATAATAAGAGCTCCGAACCCACGTGGTTTTCGTTCGAAATGTTTTTTTGCTAATGTTTTATCCACGTTCGTCTCACGGCAGTAACTCAGCTTCGTGAGGTCATTACTTTGATGAGGATTAAAATACTCGTGGTTTTGATTCGAAAGATGAAAAGCCTCATCGATTTAATAGCCGTCCATTCTCGATGGTGGGGATTTTCGTCGGATTTGCAAGAAAGCTACGGTTGGTGGAACAAGGACATAAGACGGATAAAAAATGGGGAATGGGATGAAAGCTATCAAATCAAGAAAAAATCAGGACGAAGAAAGCGAAGTGAAATCTGATGTTCAGATTTTTCTTGAATTTTCTTGAAAATTTGAGATTTTCCTTCTCTGATTCTATTTTTCTTTAATTTCTCTAATTAAATTTATTTGCTTGGGAAAACAACTGGGAAAGGCATACACCCTTTTTGTATATTTTCCAAAAAAAAAAAAAAAATTCACTCAGGTTTCTGCTTATTTCTGTTGGAAAGAATTGGTCATCCGTCGATAAGTCACTTTCTTGGGGCGCCACTCCAGTATTACGTCAGTTCATTAGAGGGTAGGGTAGAGGGGTTCTCATAACTGCGAGCTTTTGCTATAAACGGGAGAGCTCTCTTGAAAATAGAAAAATATATGCCGACGTAATTTTTCTCGGTATTTCTTACACCTGTTGTTACTTGCAGAAAAAAAAAGATGATGTATTTTCTGCTTTGATTTTCAACAAGCGTTTTCATCGTTCGACCTTTTATCATTTTATCATGTTCAGCATCACACGGTAATCTCAGAAAAATGACTGTTCTCTCAGAGATTTTATCAATTATGTCACAATGCTTTTTTTTCTTTATCAATTACATTTTCCACATATAAAGCCAAATGAGCCAAGGAGATTAATCCAGATAATAGTGAGTGAATTTTAATTACAAGTGCACGTTTTCTTGTGATCATAAAATTTGAATGGTTTGGCTTTTTTAAAAAGGCCGAAAATGTCGTTTTTAACGAGTAGTTTACTTTACGATCTGTTTTTAATCGTAGCTGCATGCTTTACGTTTCTCTATTTAAAATTCAGATTCCATGGAAAATACCACTGGAAAAGGCAGAATATTCCTTATATAGATCCGTTATTTATTTTTGGTAACACAATCACGTCCAATATATACGAACCGACATGGAAAATCTTGCAAAGGTATTATTACGCAAACAAAGACAAGCCGTTATTGGGGGTATTTTTGTACATGAGGCCTGCTCTCATGGTACAGGACGTTGATTTGGTCAGAAACATGATGGTGAAGGATTTTCAGTATTTTCATGACAGAGGCTTAACCGTTGACGAGAAAAGCGATCCTCTCGATGGTTTGTATTTCATTACAGGAAACTTCAGTGTATTACGGATGAAGTGGCTGTTTTGTCAAATATTTCATTTACGGAAAAAAATGTCAAATTTTAGATATAACGAACGCTTTTGACTTAGTTTTGCATTTTTGATACACGTTCGTACTTGCTCAAACAAGTTGATACAAGTTGAAACAAGTTTGGACTTTCTCAAACAAGTTGAAACAAGTTTAAACTTGCTCAAACAAGTTGAAACAAGTTGGAACTTTCTCAGACAAGCTGAAACCAGTTTGAATTTGCTCAAACAAGTTGAAACAAGTTTGAACTTGCTCCGACAAGTTGAAACAAGTTTGAACTAGTAAAACAGCTGTTCTTCCGGTACTTACTGAAGCATCCTCTTTTTAAAACATCACTTATAGGAATGTTTTTTTTACACACATCATTTCTTTGAACAGCTCATTTATTCAATCTTCGAGGTGCAAAATGGAGGAATTTAAGAGTGAAATTAACGCCGACCTTCACATCCGGAAAGATGAAAATGATGTTTCCGACGATGGTCGAATGCGGGCAAGAACTTCAAAATTTCCTCAAAGAACCAGCGGATAACCAAGAAACCGTGGAAGTGAAAGACCTTTTGGCGCGATTCACGACTGATATTATATCGTCATGCGCTTTCGGAATTCAAACGAATTCGCTGAAAAATTCTGACTCTGAATTCAGGAAATACGGAAGGAAATTATTTCAGCCCGGAGTAGCGTTTGTGATTTACAGAACGCTAATGATTAACTTTCGATTTCTTCAGAAAATTTTCCCCGTAAGTGTGTCGTGAAATAACATCCCGCTGCCGACGACTCATAATTAAAATTATTATCATTAGTTTCATTAACCCAAATTCAACGTGCCATTATCCGTGTTTAATCCTTTTAGTTCCGGAGACGTCCAAAGGATGTAAACGAGTTCTTCATGAACGCCGTAAAAGAGACCATAGAATACAGAGAGAAGAATAACATCAAAAGGAACGATTTTATGGATTCAATAATTGAGCTGAAAAATAAAGGGAAAGTCGAGGGCGTTGATGGTGATGTTTCTGGAGGTAAAGTAATTTATGATAGCACTTTATGTTGAAAAGGAAAAACTAGGACAGAGATGTATAATTACTTTAGCTGAAAATCTCTCCAAGGACGGAAAGACGTCACACAGTAGTCCAACTTAATACCTGTTGCCACGCATCAATAAGGAAAAAGAATTGGTGTGAAATGTAACTAACTCTAACTCTAAAATTTTTCTTTTTTTTGAAATTGCAGACTCTTCAGCAACTGAATTTACTTTCGAAACAGCAGCAGCGCAAGCCTTTGTATTCTTCATCGCAGGTTTCGAAACATCTTCTACCACCATGCAGTGGGCTCTCTATGAACTGGCCAGAAATCCGGACATTCAAAAAAAATTGCAAGGCGAAATCGATTCGGTGTTAGCAAAACACAATAACAACGTTACGTATGAAGCTATTAATGAAATGGAATATTTAGACGGGGTTGTCAACGGCAAGTGTCCTAATTTATCATTTTTTTTTTCAAAAGTCTTAACAGTAAATTTTCATATTTTTCAGAAACCTTACGAAAATATCCACCGCTTCCTTTATTGCCAAGAGAATGCACGAAGGATTACACATTTCCAGGCACCGATGTCACCATAAAAAAAGGGACATTTATATTTATACCGATCGTCGGAATACAGAACGATCCCCAATATTTCCCAAATCCAGAAAAGTTCGATCCCGATAGATTCACCGCGGAAGAAAAATCAAAGCGTGATAAATTTTTGCACATACCTTTTGGAGAGGGTCCAAGAATATGTATAGGTAATGTTTTTTTTTTTTTTTTTTTTTTTTTTTTTTTGGAATAACAAACCGAGCCCGCAGATAATATAAATCAAACTCTCCCTCTATTGTTTTCAGGTAATCGATTTGGTTTGATGCAATCGAAAACAGGACTCGTGTTTATTTTGTCGCAATACAATGTAGAAGTGTCGGAAAAAACTCAGATTCCAATAAAACTGGATCCAACATCGTTCATACCTTCTCCGTCTGGAGGAATGCATTTAAAAATCACGAAACGGAAACGGTGATGAGACATTCACAAGTGATTAGGTCATTACGGTTCGGTTTGTTTGAATTTAAAATCGGCGAAATTTACAAATATCAAATATGTAATTGACCTCCTTCCCCCGCCCTATTTTTCAAAATGAATTTTTATAATTTAATAAATTGTTTTTACAAAATCCTTCTTAAAATTCTTAATTTTTCTTTCCTTGTTTCTGAAAGAATATTCGCAATTGAACTGCTAAAGTCAGTTGATTGGTCATAGCGATTGGTATCCAAACAAAACAGACAAGTTTGCACTTGCCCAAAGTGCAGGGCGCACATTTTGTAGGGATCGTCAATAGCAGGGTTATTGACTTGAGCTAAGTCTGCTTAAGTCGATTGAATTATAATTGAAAAAAGCAATTCTAATTGCCCATAAGATACAGACCCTTTTTGCATTAAGCATAACGCCAACGCGTGCAAATCACAACCGCATTGACAGGTTTGGAACCTCTTATCCCTTATACGTAAGAGCTCTACTTGCACGCGAGACGCTTTTTAATTGGTCGTTGAGATTTGTAAACAACGATGGCGGCGCACGGCCATACTGACGTCTACGGCTGTGGTCCCAACTTAAACGATTAGGCATGTTGCGTGTCTCAAGATCGCAGCGCTATCAATGGCCTCTTTTAGAACTAAAATTTGCGTAGTTAAGTGGGACATGAACGGCATGAGAAGTTTCCGGACCTGTCTATACGGCAAATCGAAGGTCTAGCCAATGAGAAGGTAAATTTTAATGCACATCCGAAAAGTTAGCAATTGCTATGGCGATCGTCAATTTTTTTTTCAATGTTGAAATCATACCGTAATGATTTAGTTAAAATAGTTCTTGTCTCATAATAGGGATGTCGCTGCTTGCACACTATCCTGAAAAATATCAAATTGCAGCATCTAGACGCATCATTGCGTATAGTAAGCCGCCACCTGTTTATTATTTTTTCTCTTATTTTAACAATTCTTTTCATCATTTCCTATCATCGTTTCATCATACTATGCGATATATGGTAATCTCACGACTATTTGCACAAAACATTAGTAGTGGGTTTGAGTATAACATTACGATGACATTTTTTTTTGTTTGTTTATTAGTTAAATATTGACATAAAATAAAACGAATCAAAGACTATTAATTTCAATAATAGTGAGTGAATTTCAATTATAGGTGCAAGTTTATTTGTTATAAATTCGGAATTGTTGCCGATTCCGTTCGGCTTTTTCAAAACACCAAAATGTCGGTATTAACGAGTAGTTTATTGTGCGATCTGTTTTTAATCGTAGCTACATGGTTTACATACGTGTATTTGAAATTCCGATTCCATGGAAGATACCACTGGAAATGACAAAATATTCCGCATCTGGAGCCGCCATCTTTTTTTCTTTCCATCTTAATGACCAACTTATACGAACCTTTTTGGAAAGTTATGCAAAGGCACTATTTTGCAAACAAAGATAAGCCGTTACTAGGGGTGTGGTTGCACAATAGACCTGTTCTTCTGGTACAAGACGTTGATTTGATAAGAAACATGCTGGTGAAGGATTTTCAGTATTTTCATGACAGGGGAGCGTTTGTTGACGAGAAAAGGGATCCTCTTGATGGTTTGTATTTTATTATTAAAAAAAAACACTTATCAATTTTTTTTTTCTTTTTTTTAACATTCATCTATTTTTGAACAGCTCATTTATTCAATCTCCGCGGTGCAAAATGGAGGAACTTAAGAGTAAAATTAACGCCGACCTTCTCGTCCGGAAAAATGAAAACGATGTTCCCGACAATGGTCGAATGCGGAGAGGAGCTTCAAAAATTCCTCAAAGAACCAGCGGAAAACAGAGAAACCGTGGAAGTGAAAGACCTTTTGGCGCGATTCACGACCGACATCATATCGTCATGCGCCTTCGGAATTCAAACGAATTCGCTGAAAAATGCTGACGCTGAATTCAGGAAATACGGAAGGAAAATATTTCAGCCCGGAGCATCATTTCAAATTTACAGATTGCTTATGACTAACTTTCCATTTCTTCGGAGATTTCTCCCCGTAAGTGTCATGAAAAATTCGGTTTCATTAACTAAAATTCAACCTGCCATTAGCCAGGTTTAACCTTTTTAGCTCCGTAGACGTCCTAAAGACGTAATCGATTTCTTCACGAACGTCGTTAGAGAGACCATAGAATACAGAGAGAAGAATCACATCAAAAGGAACGATTTTATGGATTCGATAATTGAACTGAAAAATAAAGGGAAAATCGACGGTGTTGATATTGATGCCTCTGGAGGTAAAGTAATTTATGATATCACTTATGCAAAAAAGAAAAAAAACTATGATTAAAGCGTTTAATTGCTTTAGCTGAAAAATTTTCCAAGGACGGAAAGAATTCACACAGTAATCCAACTTAATACCTGTTGCCACACATAAACAAGTAATAGCGCGGAAAAAAAATTAATGTGAAAAGTCACACAATTCACTAGTTGAAGACACAATTTACAGTATTTTTCTAATGTTATTAAACCGTAACGTATGGCTTGACTGTGGTCATAGACCGTATGCCAAAAATGGCCAGTTTTAGAAGCGATTACACTAAGTTTACAACCCGCTGGTCCTTATGGACCTCAATTTAATTCTTTCTGGCTCTTCAAAAAAAAAAAAAAAAAAAAAATATTGAAGAAAGAGAAGAAAATGAGGAAAAAATAACTTCAAAAAAATTTACTAAGACTCGTTTACTCTTACTCTTACTGTTGACTCTTTTAGTGACTTTTTGCGCTGAAAATAAAGTGTCGTGTGAAATTTTATTAAGGGGGAGGAAGGTAAAATTCAACTGGGATGGGCATAAGCTCCTCTAAAAAAGGTCTATTGTCAGTATGTCAAACCTGTGCCAAGGTATACTACAGTATGCATGCACTGATGTTTATAATTTTATTAAAATTGTAGGCTCTTCTGCAATTGAATTTACATTCGAAACAGCAGCAGCGCAAGCTTTTGTATTCTTCATCGCAGGCTTCGAAACATCTTCTACCACCATGCAGTGGGCTCTCTATGAACTGGCCAGAAATCCGGACATTCAAAAAAAATTGCAAGACGAAATCGATTCGGTTTTAGCCAAGCACAATAACAAAGTTACCTATGAAGCTATTAATGAAATGGAATATTTAGACGGGGTTGTCAATGGCAAGTGTCCTAATGGTAAGTGTCCTAATTCTAAAGTCTTTACAATAAATTCATATTTTTTAGAAACATTACGAAAATATCCACCGCTACCGTTACTGCCAAGAGAATGCACGAAGGATTACACATTCCCAGGCACTGATATCGCCATAAAAAAAAGGGACATTTATATATGTACCGATCGTCGGAATTCAGAACGATCCGCAATATTTCCCGAATCCAGATAAATTCGATCCCGATAGATTCACCGCAGACGAAAAATCAGAACGTAATAAATTTTTGCACATACCTTTTGGAGAAGGGCCAAGGATATGTATAGGTAATAAGCTTTTCCGAAACAACGGAGATGATGTAAATTTAACTTCTTGCATTGTTTTCAGGCAATCGATTTGGTTTGATGCAATCGAAAACAGGATTGGTATTCATTTTGTCGGAATACAACGTGGAAATCTCGGAAAAGACATCGATTCCAATAAAGCTGGATCCAAAATTGTTTTTACCTTCTCCATCCGGAGGAATGCATTTAAAAATCACAAAAAGGAAATTGTGATAGGAGGGCGCGAACCGTGCCCTGTTTGATTCACAGGCGTAGAATTAATTGAAGGCTCATGCGTTGGTTATGACCTTATTAGATAGCATTTTCAATCCACTGGACATCCTGTGGATTGTTTGTTAGATATACACAAGATATCCAAATACATGGGGACGTTAAAAGGACGCTTTTTGGATCATTTTGGACATAGCACGTACAAAAATATGCTCATGACGTTCTCAAGACTTTCTCGGGACTGGATGCGGACTTTGCTATCTGCGGGTACCTGACAGCTGACAGCTTTCGTTTCCTTACTTTCGTCCATAAATTACATAAGCATGATTTAGATTGATTTGACCGGCAGTAAGCAAAAATAGGCCTCCTTTTACGTAGATTTTAACATTTGCGTCAGATTTTCGGCCGGGCAACATTTTCAGACATTCTGTGGATTGTCCATCAGATTTACACGGTACATCTAAATCCTTAGGATATCCATGGGACGCTTTTTGGATCAGTCCGGACATAGGTAAATCCAATGGACGTCCAATAAATATCCTCATGACGTCCTTGGGACTGGATAGTGGATAACTACAGATGTATTCCACCAGAAAATTTTCCGCACATATAAATGAAAATAGGCCATTTTCATCAGTAGCCTCAGGTACCAATGCATAATAAAAAGTATACCCCTCTGCTCTTACGGCCTGGGAAGGGCCCTCTACCTAAACAACTACACACATAATTGATCAATCAATCAATTACATACGTAGAATCAAATAAAATACCGACGTACATACAGATCATTACGTACGTAATTTGCGGACAACACCATTGTGCTGACGTTGATATTCTATTGATTTGGCCAAAGATGGCACTGTCATTGTCATTAGCGCACCCTGATAATAAAGGACATTCCATCCATTGAACCCCCTAAAATGTCGGGAGATTCCTTCAACGTCCTAAAATTCAGCAAGTGCTACTACAGAAAGCTACTGACATCTGCCGTAACCCTAGAATTTTCGTACAAACTCGAAACAAGCAAAATCTTACCGCAAAAAATACTTTATAGACACAGTGACCTCACGTATGAACTCGAAAACCGATCCTTTGAAAAGCGCATATTGTCGTTGTAATTCATTTGGCCATGACTTTGGTTATTAAAAATGACATCATTTATTTACTTCTCACATCAAACGCCTCAGTGATGAAACCGTGTAGGATTTGTTGCAAACTCATGTGCAGTACGAAAGATTTTCATAGAGCGGATGTTTATCTTTTTCCTCAGCCGTATCGCTAGTCTTGATTTATCGAATTTACAGAGAGATTTTTTATCTTTTTCACAATAAAAAATGTTTTCAAAGTTATCTATGATATAATTGATAGCATTCTTTTAAAGTGCATTTAAATGAGAGAATGATGATCCTTATTTTATAAGTTTTTCAAGTGTCATTTAGTGCAAAAAAATACGGTGGGTAGATTTATTGATTCCAAGAAAAATCGTTATTTTAACTGTTTCTTTTTTTTTTTTTTTAAAGTGAAAAAAAAATGGCGATCCTGACAGCATGTTGGATCACCGATATTTTGCTTGTTGCCGTTTCCGTTTTTCTGGCGGCATATTTAAAATTCCGTCTGATAGATAAAAATTACTGGAAGAAACGAAATATTCCATACGAAGAACCGTTATTTCTGTTGGGCAACACTCCGGAAGTGAATATTACAAAAAATTCGATACAAAAAATTAACGAGATATACGCGAAATATAAGAAGCATAAATTATTCGGCATTTGGCTGTACACGAAGACCATCTTATTAGTTCAGGACTTACAAATTATTAAGAATATTTTGGTCAAGGATTTCCAGCACTTTCATGATAGGGGTATTACCGTCAACGAGGAATTGGATCCTCTGAACGGTGAGTTATTCAAACTTGCAAAAAATATTCGGAGATAATCTAAAAAAATTCGAATTTGAAAACCTATTTTTTTTTTCAGCTCATTTATTTAATATGAACGGAGCCCAATGGAGAAATTTACGAGTGAAATTAACTCCCACTTTCACTTCTGGAAAAATGAAAATGATGTACCCAACGATGGTGGCTTGCGCTGAGGAATTACAAAAGCATTTGGATCAATACGCGGCCAAAAATGGAGTGGCCGAGGTGAAAGACATTTTGGCCAGGTTTACTACCGATATAATTTCATCTTGTGCTTTCGGCATCGAAAGCAATTCTCTTCAAAATCCTGATTCGGAATTTAGGAAGTATGGCGTACGAATTTTTAGGCCGAAATTTCTTCAAATTATTATCGGCTTGTTGAAATTTTTGTTCCCGAAATTGGATCAATGGATTCCGGTAAGTTTCGCAAATATTTCAGAGGTTTGATGAAGTTTGGATCGAGTTATGTTCCAATGAAATATTATCATTGGGTCGTTGGAATATCAAGGCAGTACCTTAATGAAAGGGGACCAATAGTTCCCGTCACTTGGAGTGAAGGTTGGGTTGGGTTAGGTTAGGTTAGGTTGGGTTGGGTTAGGTTAGGTTAGGTTAGGTTGGGTTAGGTTAGGTTAGGTTGGGTTAGGTTAGGTTCACAGAGCAAATAAAACTACGTAGAGACGCAACTCAATGTTGAAAATTGGTTCCGCAAACGAGAGGTCTTAGTTTGTCATCCGACTCGCTAGATGGCGCTAAATTAAGAAAAAAAAAAGCCTAGATTCGAACCTAAGACCCTTTGGTTGGTAGGCAGTAGCTTCACCACAATTAGCCACTGCAACAAACCAATTGCGATAGCCAAAACAAGTGTTCTTAAGTATAGGCGACAGAACATATATCATTCAAATTACAGAAGGCTGTGGATTTCAGTATGGCCGAAGAACCAAATCTTCCGCAAGAGTTGCACCCCCCTGGTTAGGTTGGGTTAGGTTAGGTTTGGTTAGGTTAAGTTGGGTTGGGTTAGGTTAGGTTAGGTTGGGTTAAATGAGGTTGGGTTAAGTTAGGTTTTACGAAAGGGGTTTTTAAAATGTTGACTCTGATGTAATGTGTCATCTACATATTACGGAAGTACGTTATGGGGGGAGGTGGCCTGGGAAAACAAGGACCCATAATAGAAGGATAGTGTCGTCACGCGTCAATTTGATCATGTGAGTACTACGTAATTTATGTAATTTTCGTCATCATCTTTATTTTCAACCAATCAGCGCATCTGAAAAGGTTAAGATGATGACGCGTTTTACGTCATGCGCTACCTTTGCGATTTTATAAACGGAAACGATCACCGTCTGTAAGGGCCTAGAATGGGGGGGCTGGTAAAATCTCGCGAAATCTCTAATTAATGGATGCTGAGGGTGGGTTTAGGACTGAAATCTTACTTAATAAAGTGAATGGGGGATTTTGAAAAAATTTACGTATGCTTACAAGGGGGAGAGGTAGGATTTAAGGGGTCAGAATTATTCTTACGTAATATATGGACAGCCTCAAAACTCCTATTGGAGATGCCCTTTTTTGGGTTATTAAATAAAATGAGGGGGTTAAATATTTCAAAAAATACTAACTTACTAAGCGAATGGTCCTTGAGGATCAATGATAATTGTGTTATACATATATTTCCAGATGAAGCAAACGGAAGCAGAAGTTGAAAATTTCTTTTTGGACACAGTAAGGGAGACCATTGAATATCGAGAAAAAAATAACGTCAAAAGGAAAGACTTTATGGATTTAATAATTCAGTTAAGGAGCAAAGGCTATATAGAGGATGTAGATCATAAATTTGACAAAAATTCTGCAGGTTTGTAACTTAAGAGAAAGAAGAAAAAGGTTCTAGCATCCCTCTATCCTTGAAAAGAGACGTCATTCTGCCTCTATAACTTCGGCGGCTTTTGTGTAGATCCAGCCTTGTTTGCTGCGTGCGCTGAGTGCAAAGCCGTGGGGTCTTAAGTACTCAAGTAATTGATGTAGAATTAATTCATCTTGAACTGCGGACGACCATTAATGGCGCTTTTGAAGTCGAAAAAGATCTGAAAAATGAGACGTTAATTAAAACCTCACTAAACTCTAGGTGGTGACCGGTAGCCTACTGAATAGCTCGCTTGACTTTCAATGACGCTGTAGTTCAACATTACTGATTATTACGAGGCGTTAATCAGAAAATCAACAATTTTCCATACATGGGGCAGCACAAGACTTAAGAGGAGGAGAATCTCTAGAAGAACATACCACATCCCAACACCATTTCAGTAACCTTGCAGAGAACAAGAACATAAGCACTAATAAAAATCATTTGTTTCAGTGGTTGGCGACAAATTTACTTTCGAACAAGCGGCGGCACAAGCTTTCGTCTTTTTCGCAGCCGGTTTTGAAACTTCCTCTTCAGCCATGACTTTTGCATTATACGAGTTGGCCAAAAATCCGGACGTTCAAAAAAAACTGCAATTGGAAATTGATTCTGTTATACGCAAACATGGAAACAACGTGCCTTATGAAGCTATTCAAGATATGGAATACCTCGATGGGGTCGTAAATGGTAAATAAACAATGATCGCTTTCAAGATATATTTAAGACGTTTATAGTTTTAACGAAAAATATTTAACCAAATTTTTCAGAATCTTTAAGGATGTATCCACCAGTCGGAGCGTTGTTCAGAGAATGCACAAAGGATTATAAAATACCAGAATTAGGAGTTACAATCACAAAAGGAACCGGTGTTTTTATACCCATAGAAGGGATTCAGAATGATCCGGATTATTTTCCAAATCCGACTCAATTCCGTCCTGAAAGATTTTTACCAGAAGAAAAGTCTCAAAGAGATCACTTTTTGCATTTGCCGTTTGGAGAAGGACCAAGGATTTGTATAGGTTAGTATAATAACTGTCTGCCTCGTGGCTCAGTAGATATTTTGCGCAATACATACTTGGGGGGCTAGTGGTCGAATCCATGCAGCGTCTCGAATTTTTTTCGATCGCCTGTCGCGTTTGAACATTAAAATCTTCGTCAAGTGATCGTAATTTGAGGTTTAAAGAAGTGGTTCGCGCCTTATCGCTTGGACTAGGTTTCTCTCGCAAGGCTGTGACAAGCCAACAGGTTGTGACTTGCATTGCAGGTTGTAACTAGCACTGCAGACTTAAAAATATCATTTCATCTTGCGTATTAAAAAATTTTAGTGAATTTTGAATGATTTTTCTTTTATAATTGTTTTCAGGAAATCGATTCGGACTTCTCCAATCAAAGACCGGGTTATTTCACATTTTTTCAAAGTATGACGTTAGCGTTGCTGAAACAACACCGATTCCTTTGAAGCTGGATCCATTGTCATTCATCCCAGCTCCTAAGAACGGGATGCCCTTAAGAATAAGCAAAAGAAAAGTTGAATTTTGAGAAAACGTAATTTTTTTTTTTTTTTTTTAAGTATAAGAATTAAAGAATCTTTGAATGGGGATTTTACTTAATAACGAAACTCCTTAAAATAAAAAAATCGAATAAAAATTCGGATTATTGCAGAGGAGGGCCTCGAAAACTTCCAAGACATGAAAAGTCACATGTAGCTATATAGCTACATACATGTAGCTTTGCAGCTAGTATGTACATGTAATTAAACAGGAGAAAAACGCTTGTATATGCAAGCTAAGTAAGTAAATAAATAAGTCCTTGAAATGTCATATGGCATTCATCAACCGTTTGGAATTAGTTGAGACAAACGGACGCGCCAGCTTCGTTACTGCCAGTGTCTACCACTGTGTGTTCTTCAACCAAACGCAAATGTGCTATGAAATCGTTTCGAATAGGATGTTTTTTTTTTTGATCAGAACTGACCTTGCTTGATCGAATTAGCAAATATAGACCTTATCTTTTAAAGAAAAAATCTTATTGAAGTTGTTTGTGATGATATTATTCGTAGTGTTATTTTCCAAGTGCGAACATGTTACGAATTGCATGAGTTTGAAGTGCCGTTTAATGTAAAAAAAAAAAATAATAATAATAATAAAGAATAAGGAAAAACATTTCCGTTGGTTTTATCACATTAAAAAATAATAGTTTTTTTTTTTTTTAATTTTGGCTTTTACAGTGGTTGCAAAATGGCGGTTGTAACCTCCTGTTGGATCTATGATATTCTGCTTGTTATCGTTTCTGTTTTTTTGGCGGCTTATTTAAAATTCCGCTTTACTGTAAATTACTGGAAAAAACGAAACGTTCCACACGAAGAACCCTACTTTCTGTTGGGAAATACACCGTTAATAAATTTTAAGAAAAGCATGACGGATTATCTGGATGAGATGTACGAAAAACATAAAAACCATAAAATATTCGGATTCTGGCTATATACAAATCCGATATTACTGATCCATGATTTACAAATTCTTAAAAATATTTTGGTTAAGGATTTCCAGCACTTTCATGATAGAGGTTTTCCAATCAACGAGGAATTGGATCCTTTGAATGGTTAGTTCTAAAATGTGAATTATTAATCGCAGTGATAATTTTTAACTTTTAATTCCTTTTTAGGTAATTTGTTCAGTATAAGCGGTACCAAATGGAGAAATCTACGAGTGAAATTACCCCGACATTTACTTCTGGAAAGATTAAAATGATGTACCCGATCATGGTTGCTTGCGCTGGGGAATTAAAAAAATATCTGGAGCAATATGCGATCAAAAACGAAGTGGTTGAAGTGAAGGATATTTTGGGCAGATTTACGACTGACGTAATTGCGTGTTGTGCGTTTGGCATCGAAAGTAATTCACTAAAAAATCCAGATTCGGAGTTTATTAAATACGGGAAAAAATTTTTAAAACCTCCTCTTTTGAGGTTCATAGTAAGCATGATAAAATTTCTGCTTCCATTTGTAGATAAAGTGATCCCGGTAAGTGCCGCGAAAAACATTTCTACTGTATCGAGGTAAATAAAAGATTCTGTGCTTTTAATTACAGATGAAAGAATTTGATCCGGAGGTTGAGAAATTTTACCTGGACACAGTGCGAGAAACGATTGAATATCGAGAAAAAAATAACATCAAAAGGAACGATTTTATGGACTTATTAATTCAGTTAAAAAATAAAGGCTTCGTAGAGGATGCTGATCACAAATATGACAAAATTCTGAAGGTTTGTAAAGTTTTCTACAGGATTAGGGGGTCATCAATAAATTACGTAAGCGTGTGGGATTGCCTTTTTGACCCACCTACCCCCCCTGAACGTGCCTAAATAATTTATGGACGTCCGCTGCGCCATGAATTATATAAGCATGCTTGGCAGGGCAGAGGTACAGAATGAGGCCAAACATTTTGCCTTGCGGCCCATGCAGAACCGCCGTTTCTTCTAATATCCCAGGGATCTTATTGGCGCACAATTTTTTTAAATTTTTTTTATTATGTTCAAAATGGATGACGCAAGCGCATGCACGTCTTCTGAATAGTTTTTGATTCTAATTAAAATATTTTACTTTATTTTATTTTGCAGTGTTAGGAGACAAATTTACTTTTGAACAAGCTGCGGCACAAGCTTTCGTTTTCTTCGTGGGAGGCTTTGAAACGTCGTCCACAAGTTTGATGTTTACTTTATACGAATTAGCCAAAAACCCGGAAGTTCAAAAAAAATTACAACAGGAAATCGATTCGGTAATAAATAAGCATGGTAATGACGTACCTCATGAAGTAATTCATAGTATGCAGTATCTTGATTGCGTCGTAAACGGTTAGTAAACCAGATTTTATGAGGAATGTTAGAAGTAAGTATTAAGTTTAAATTCTGCTGACACGAAAATTTTTCAACAAAATTTCAGAATCCTTAAGGATGTACCCACCAAACGGAGTGTTGTTCCGAGGATGTACAAAAGAATATGAAATACCTGAACTGGGAGTTAAAATCGACGAAGGAACGAGTGTTATGATAGATATAAAAGGGATACAGAATGATCCGGAGTACTTTGAAGATCCAGAACAGTTCCGTCCAGAGAGATTCTTTCCAGAAGAAAAGGCTAGAAGAGATCCGTTTTTGCACTTGGTTTTTGGAGAAGGACCGAGAATTTGCATTGGTTAGTATAGTAACTTGTTGGCGGAGGGATGAGTGTTTTTGCGGGTTACGACTTGTTTACTCCAGCAGCACGGCCGTGTAGACAGGTCCAGATACTTCCTGTGCCGTTCATGTCCCGCTTAACTACGCAAAAATTAGTTCTAAAATGGGCCAATGGCGGCTCTGCGATCTTATGAGATCCGCAACATGTCTAATCGTTTAAGTTGGGACTCCCACTGGGACTCCCGTGGCGAACAAGACAAAGTAGCCGCCATCGTTGTTTACAAATCTCAACGACCAATGAAAAAGCGTCTCTCATGTCGTAGCGTCTCTCGCGTAACGCTCACGGTGATAGAAAGGAAGAACTAATTTTTACACGGTCTTTAATGTATAAGGGATAGGAGTTTCCGGACCTGTCTATACGGCCGTGTGCAGCAGTAAACAAGTTGCAACCTGCAGTTGTTTTGATTTTGCTGAGGGATAGTCCATAAACTACGTAAGCATTTTAGGGGGAGGGGGTTATCGTAAATCTTGCGCTTAAGTTTATTTTTCCTTCATTTATGTTAATTTATCTTCCATTATGGGAAGTTTATTTTAGCTTACTACGGGAGGGGAAGGAGTCAAATCTCCCAAAATTATGGTTACTTAGTTTATGGACAACCCCTGAGCTACACGTGTCACGCACAAAAATTAAAAAATTGAACATTTAAGTTATTTTAGCAAATCATTTCATGTTTTTCAGGGATGCGATTCGCACTTCTCCAATTAAAAGCTGGACTGTTTCACATTTATGCAAATTTCGATGTCAGCGTTGCCGAAACGACTCCGATACCTTTAGAATTCGATCCCATGGCATTTTTCCCAACTCCTAAGAAAGGAATGCCTTTGCGGATAAGCAAGAGAAGTGTTAAATATTAGGAAAAATATTTTTTTTTTTCAAACGTGGAAAACAAATACAAAAATGCGCATTATACGTGGGCCTTTTTTTTTTTTTTTTTACGAACCTTTTGTTTTTTTTGCTGAATCATTTCCAATTAGAATGCTAATATTGAACTTATGATGTGATAGTCATATTATTCATTTTATACGGTTATCATCATCAAAGCGAGCTTCTGGCTCTGTTCCAATTTTTCAGTTAAGATTTTGTGGGTCTTCTTATCACCAGTCCTATCCTGTTAAAACATATGGAGGAGTGTAGTGCACGTCCTTGAGAAATTGAAAAAAACTTTTTTTTTTTTTTTTTAGTGAATGATATCATAGGGTATCAAATGGCGGTGTTTACGTTTTCTTGGATTTTTGATTTTTTTCTTTTAATTATTTCGTTGTTCGGTTTGGGCTACCTTCGCTTTTACTTTATTTCCCGAAACTACTGGAGCAAGAGGAAATGTCCGCACACGGAACCTCATTTCATTGTGGGAAACGCGAAAGAAATGAGCATAAAGAAAAGCATGCCGGAGGTGTTGGATGACATTTACAGAGCGAACAGGGACAAACCGTTCGTTGGGTTTTGGCTTTACGTAAGACCGATGCTGCTTGTCAAAGATTTATCTCTGATCAAGAACATTTTGGTCAAGGATTTCCAACATTTCCGAGACAGAGGTTTCCATGCCGACGAAGAAAAGGAGCCCCTAACCGGTAAGTCTCCAACTCCGAACGGGGGGTTTCAAAGTTTAATCTCGATGGGATAAAAGGTGTAACGTAAACCTGTGTTTATATGTTTCTCGCGCAATAGGTAATTTGTTTTCCCTGGAAGGGGCGAAATGGAGGCATGCAAGAGTGAAATTGACACCGACGTTTACTTCTGGTAAAATGAAAATGATGTTTTCGACGATGTTGGATTGCGGTAAAGAGCTTCAGGCGTATCTGGAAAAACCTGCAGAGGAGAAGGGAATCGTGGAAATGAAGGATGCGGTGTCGCGTTTCACAATTGACACTATATCCTCGTGTGCTTTTGGTTTGGAGGCGAATTCGTTTAAACATCCGCACTCCGAATTTAGAAAACAAGGGAGGAAAATTCTCAAACCCAGCCCCTGGATGATGATTCAAAATATGTTGGCTTTTACGTTTCCGGAGGTGGAAAAATATGTCACGGTAAATTTTCATTCTGTTATTCAAGTGTCAATATTCGTTAAAAAAAAAATGAATTTGAATCAGGGATGACAGCACTGTGTGTAGTCCGGGAAAAAAATTTAAACATTGTTGAAGCAAACTTCGGTCTGTAAATAGAATCATCTACCGTTCATTTAAAATTTCGAACAGACTAGGCTGTGGGCTCGTCCATAAATTTCGTAAGAATGTCAGATAAGCTTTTTGGTTATCCACCCCCTGCTCTATTACTTTGCTTATGAATAAAATCGCTAATTTCGATCCCCCTCCCCCCCCCTCCCGGACATGTTTACATAATTTATGGACATCTATGAGCAACCTAACCTAACCTAACCTAACCTAACCTAACTTAACCTAACCTAACCTAACTTAACCTAACCTTTTTTTTTTTTTTTTTTTTTGTGTCAAGGTGGAAAAATCCGTTATGGACACCGCAGGATTTTCTCTACGGTAGTGTCAGACTCGCACTGACTAAAAAACCACCTCTGTTTAATGAACCGTCCCCGGAACCGCTGATAGCATTACTTCAGGGACAGTTGCTCCTTATCTGCCTAAGGCTCTTTCGTGGTCTTCCTTCTTCCTCATAACTCCGACGATGTAGTTGGCAACTGTCCCCCAGTTTCCTTTGCAATCCAGCATCGTCTCGCAGATGTTGTCTGGTGTCAAGGTTATCCCTACTGCCGCGTTCGTTCGGATCCTGTCTTCCTCCCACCTCTCGCAGTCGAAGATCGTGTGCGCTGGGGAGTCCGGTATTCCGCAGAACCAGCACGCATCGGAAACGTCCAGGTTAAAACGGAGAAAATAGTTTCCAAACACTCCGTGACCCGTGAGAAACTGCGTGAGGTGGAAGTTAACCTCTCCATGTTTCCTGTTTTTCCATAGCCGTACGTCCGGTATGAGCCTCCTAGTCCACTTAGCTGTGGTTGCGGTTGGATCCCGCCATTCTTCCTGCCATCGGTCCTCCATCCATCTCTTGGCCTCCCCTTTATCCGTTGTGAGATCGGCTCGGGTTCTCTCGGCAACTTGAAGATGAATTGGCGGTATGCCGGATATGACCTCGATTGCGGCGCTTGGAGCGTAACTTAACCTAACCTAACTTAACCTAACCTAACCTAACCTAACCTAACCTAACCTAACCATACAACCAAGCCCGGCATTAAGTATAGGCCTATGCTCTATTTTTTTTCTTTTTTTTTAGTTGAGAAGATTTGACCCAAGTGCATCTGAATTTTACTTGAACGTCGTAAAGGAAACGATTGAATATCGTGAAAAGCATGGAGTCAAACGAAAAGATTTTATGGACTTACTCATACAGTTGAAAAATAAAGGTTATGTTGAAGATCCCGATGCTGAAGACGAAGACAAAGAAAGTAAGTTGAGTTTATAAAAAAATAAAGTGATTTTGTGCGGAGTGAAGCACTATTTTAGCTAAATTGCCTCTTAAATGCCACAATGTTGGTTGACCCACTTTTGTTTTGCTTACGGGAAATTTTTGATATTCCCTCCCTGCACAACTGGCAGGCGTAACCGATCCGTAGCCAGGGGAACGTTCAAGTGTTACGTATGACTTTTTTTAGGCTTTCCGACCCCCTTCCACTGGGGGGTGCTCAGACCTTTCTCACAGGGAGACTAAGTACCGTTGGCTCCAGGTGGTTCTCAGGCCCGCCAGTGTATCAACGTCTGAATTCTTAACGGGGACGAAATCCCAGAATTCTTTAGCAGGGATGGGGGGATATGGGGGGGGGATCAACAAACACCTTCCTTCCTTCGGCTAAACCTTTCCAAAAGCCATGGAATTTCTATTTCTGATATTTTTTCTTCCAGAAAGCGGCAGCAAATTTACAGCTGCTGAAGCGGCCGCTCATGCTTTCATATTTTTCATCGCCGGATTCGAGACTTCTTCTACAGCTATGACGTTTGCTTTATACGAGTTAGCAAAACAACCGGATAAGCTTAAAATCTTACAAAATGAAATTGATGCAAATATTGCGAAGTACAACGAATTAACATATGACGGGATTCACGAAATGGAATATCTTGATCAAGTGATCGATGGTAAGTGAAGCTGAAGAAAAAGGTTATACTCCAACTGTGAATCAACTACATTTACGATTAGTAGGTTTATGGTTTGTGGTCGTCTAAGTAAATGTAGGGTGGGCAAGGTGGCTCCGAAACTCTTACAAAAGCGTTAAATTTTAAGGAGACCTAATTTTTTCTTATTACCGGTAGTGGGGGACTGGGGGAGGGGCAGATTCCATCAAAAATTATGGTTGTATAATTTATGAACAATCTGTTTGTAGTAGCACGGATCATTAGGAAAAAAATGATGCGATTTCGGACAAATCTTGAATATCATCTCCGATTTTCTTCAAAATATTAAAATTGCTACAATAATTTTATTAATTTTTTTTTCAGAATCTTTACGGTTATATCCGCCGGCTGGGGTGTTATTTCGAGAATGCAATAAGGACTATCCGGTTCCAGGAACTGACGTAGTTATAGAAAAAGGAACTGCAATTATGATTCCTATAGGAAGCATAGGGCGAGACCCAGATTTTTTCTCTAATCCAGACATGTTTCAGCCTGAAAGATTTTCTCCGGAGGAAAAGAAAAAAATAGATCACTTTGCTCATTTACCATTCGGCGAAGGACCCCGGAACTGTATAGGTAAGAAAACGACCAAAAATTCAACTTTTTAAAATCCAGTTTATCTGACAGATCAGTCCAATATGTTTGACAAAAAATTCCAAGCTTGTTCAGCATACTCAGTTTTTTGCATTTTCCAAAACTCCATTTTTTAAATACTTCTCTTTAAGGTAACTTTAAGGTAACTTTATAAAATACATTAGAGTCGTAGGAACCGGTATTCGGTGAAAAAGGGAAATCAAAAAACTTTCCTTAAAATTCGTAGTTTGTCATTACTTCATCCTAAGTGTTTTTTTAATTTTAGGAAGCCGATTTGGATTAATGCAGGCGAAGATAGGACTAACATCCATACTTTCCAAATATGACGTTCACGTTTGCAAAGAAACTCCGATACCATTGAAACTAGATCCTAGAGCTGGGAATCCAACACCCATTAACGGGATGAAACTTAAGATAACTAAAAGAGGAGCGTGATTCAATGGTCTAATCAATAAATCATCACACATTCAAAAAAAAGTAAAAAAAAATGACGTAAAAATGGTTTCTTTGTGTTATCAATAAAAGAAGAAATCCTTTTTTTTTCCTTGAAAAATGATGGGCTTATATAAAAAAGGATTTTGTTTTACTTAAGTAAAAACTGAGGGGTAAATCACTTGTCAAAAAAGTGTACACCATAATACAAGACCTCTGTATAACAGTAGAATACATCGTAATACAACGAATAAAGCCGTATTACAAGGAATACACCGTAATACAATACATCCGTACTACAAGGAATACACCACAATACATCCGTACTACAAGGAATACACCGTACTACATCCGTACTACAAGGAATGCACAGAAATACAGCCGTACTACAAGGAATACACAGTTTTTTTTTATACCAGCTGATAAATCTTTTCTTTGCCTCAGGTACTGCCCTTTAGGCTTCTTCCACATGGAGCGTATCATACGCACGTATCATAAGCGCGTTTTTATTGCTCCATTATATCATATGGAGCTGTCCACATGATACGCATACGTTCAGCGTACCAAGGTCATCGGCAGGGCCATTGCGTTTGCCCTGCGTATGACAATACGCTGCGCATGGCAATTCGTGTTGAGTTTAATGGAACCTTTCACATGATCGGTGCATTTTTCACCCTTATTTTAATAACTTTTCATGTGTTAAAAAAATGACTTTTTTCATAAATGATTTTTTTTCTTTTTTTGTATTTTATTTAATCACAATCGTAATCTACTCTTCTCCCTGATTAAAATGATATAAAAAATAGTGTGACTTTTTTACTTTTAAAAATTTTATATCGGCAATTATAATGCATTGCAAAAATCAACATTATTGATAATCAAATTTTATTTTAGGAAAGTTTTACGGTGTTTTTTGAATTTCCAAAATTGCTAGTGTTATAAAAAAAATTATTAAGGTTAATGTTTGATGTTTAATTAACAACGTTATTTTTTAAATGGTTTGAAAAATGTAGTTATTATAATTATTCTTTCAGTTCGAAAGAAAAGCTCGAGTACATGCAGTTTTTTTTTTTAAATTAAGTTTTTACCAACCTGATTTTATTGGGATTTTGTTAGTGTCACTAGCCGAATAATTTATTGTCACCAACGATTTTTTTCTGTTCTTCTTTTTACCGTCTTACATTTTCAATAGTTCGCTCTATGTTTAAGTACTACTGTACATTTCGATTAGGCTGATTTTAATGAATAAAAAACATTAAAATATTAATGATAAAGAAAAATATCCATCAAAGTACCCGAATTAGAAAGAATATAACCATCAAAGTACCCGAATTAATTTTAAATTTGATATCGTTTTGATCGGGACTTAGGGAGGAATTCAATTTTTAATAAAACAAAAAGATTAATTGAACGTGAAAGAAAACTTAAAATTTTTAAATCAGAAAAAGCAGTTAAAACCATGGATCTCCCGGCTCAGAAACAGCTCGAATCGAAAAATGGACTTCATATTCATAATCAACACCCTCGAAAACCCCTTATCCACACCAAAATCGACACCTTAAATTTTGACCAAAATCGAGAAAAATGAAAAGATCAGAAGTCTTTTCAATTTTTCCATTTTTGACGAAAAAATCGACTTTCTTAAAATCAGGGTTTGAATGCGGTTCTAGGGGTTTTCGACGCTTCTGAATTCGATGGTGAAGTCAGTTTTTCGATCCGACCACGTCCGGAGCGGGTATTCCAGAAAAACCGGAGCCAGTTTCAATTTTTTTGAACAAAAAATGGCTCTCCCGGCACGGAAACTGCTCCGATCGAAAAATGGGCTTCATATTCGTAATCTACACCCTCGAAAACCCCTTATCCACACAAAAAATCGACACCTTAAATTTTGACCAAAATCGAGAAAAATGAAAAGACAGTCTTTTCATTTTTCACGAAAAAATCGACGTTCTTAAAATCAGGGTTTGATGGTGGTTCTGAGGGTTTTCGACGCTTCTAAATCCGCTGGTTAAACCAGTTTTTCGATGCGATTACGTCCAGAGCTGAAAATTCCGCGACTTTTTAGTTTTAATTTTGTAAAAAAACGGCGTTTGTCGGCGATATTTTTTTGGGGTTACAGACATGGGTTTACACTAGATCGATTTGTCTCGACGAGGGGATTCCATTGAGCCTATCCTTAAGTCGCTACGACGAAGTGAAAATTGTGCGACTTTTTGGTTTTATTTCACAGAAAAAAAGACGTTTGTCGCACAAATTTCCCTTGGGTTTAGAGACATGGGTATACGCTAGATCGATTTGTCTCGACGAGAGGATTCCATTGAGCCTATTCCCAAGTCGCTACGACGAAGTGAAAATTGTGCGACTTTTTGGTTTTATTTCACAGGAAAAAAGACTTGTCGCACAAATTTCCCTTGGGTTTAGAGACATGGGTATACGCTAGATCGATTTATCTCGACGAGAGGATTCCATTGAGCCTATCCTTAAGTCGCTACGACGAAGTGAAAATTGTGCGACTTTTTGGTTTTATTTCACTGGAAAAAAGACTTTTGTCGCACAAATTTCCCTTGGGTTTAGAGACATGGGTATACGCTAGATCGATTTGTCTCGACGAGAAGATTCCATTGAGCCTATTCCCAAGTCGCTACGACGAAGTGAAAATAGTGCGACTTTTGGTTTTATTTCACAGAAAAAAGACGTTTGTCGCACAAATTCCCTTGGGTTTAGAGACATGGTTATACGCTAGATCGATTTGTCTCGACGAGAGGATTCATTGAGCCTATCCTTAAGTCGCTACGACGAAGTGAAAATTGTGCGACTTTTTGGTTTATTTCACAGAAAAAAAGACGTTTGTCGCACAAATTTCCCTTGGGTTTAGAGACATGGGTTTACACTAGATCGATTTGTCTCGACGAGGATTCCATTGAGCCTATCCTTAAGTCGCCACGACGAGTGAAAATTGTGCGACTTTTGGTTTTATTTCACAGAAAAAAGACGTTTGTGTCACAAATTTCCCTGGGGTTAGAGACATGGGTATACGCTAGATCGATTTGTCTCGACGAGAGGATTCCATTGAGCCTATCCTTAAGTCGCTACGACGAAGTGAAAATTGTGCGAATTTTTGGTTTTATTTCACAGAAAAAAAGACGTTTGTCGCACAAATTTCCCTGGGTTTAGAGACATGGGTATACGCTAGATCGATTTGTCTCGACGAGAGGATTCCATTGAGCCTATCCCAAGTCGCTACGACGAAGTGAAAATAGTGCGACTTTTTGGTTTTATTCACAGGAAAAAAGACGTTTGTCGCACAAATTTCCCTTGGGTTTAGAGACATGGGTATACGCTAGATCGATTTGTCTCGACGAGAGGATTCCATTGAGCCTATTCCCAAGTCGCTACGACGAAGTGAAAATAGTGCGACTTTTTGGTTTTATTTCACAGAAAAAAGACGTTTGTCGCAAATTCCCTTGGGTTTAGAGACATGGGTATACGCTAGATCGATTGTCTCGACGAGAGGATTCCATTGAGCCTATCCCCAAGTCGCTACGACGAAGTGAAAATAGTGCGACTTTTTGGTTTTATTTCACAGAAAAAAAGACGTTTGTCGCACAAATTTCCCTTGGGTTTAGAGACATGGGTTTACACTAGATCGATTTGTCTCGACGAGGATTCCATTGAGCCTATCCTTAAGTCGCCACGACGAAGTGAAAATTGTGCGACTTTTTGGTTTTATTTCACAGAAAAAAAGACGTTTGTCGCACAAATTTCCCTTGGGTTTAGAGACATGGGTATACGCTAGATCGATTTGTCTCGACGAGAGGATTCCATTGAGCCTATTCCCAAGTCGCTACGACGAAGTGAAAATTGTGCGACTTTTTGGTTTTATTTCACAGGAAAAAAGACTTGTCGCACAATTTTCTTGGGTTAGAGACATGTATACGCTAGATCGATTATCTCGACGAGAGGATTCCATTGAGCCTATCCTTAAGTCGCTACGACGAAGTGAAAATTGTGCGACTTTTTGGTTTTATTTCACTGGAAAAAAGACTTTTGTCGCACAAATTTCCCTTGGGTTTAGAGACATGGGTATACGCTAGATCGATTTATCTCGACGAGAGGATTCCATTGAGCCTATCCTTAAGTCGCTACGACGAAGTGAAAATTGTGCGACTTTTTGGTTTTATTTCACTGGAAAAAAAACTTTTGTCGCACAAATTTCCCTTGGGTTTAGAGACATGGATATACGCTACATCGATTTGTCTCGACGAGAAGATTCCATTGAGCCTATTCCCAAGTCGCTACGACGAAGTGAAAATAGTGCGACTTTTTGGTTTTATTTCACAGAAAAAAAGACGTTTGTCGCACAAATTTCCCTTGGTTTAGAGACATGGTTATACGCTAGATCGATTTGTGTCTCGACGAGAGATTCCATTGAGCCTATCCTTAAGTCGCTACGACGAAGTGAAAATTGTGCGACTTTTGGTTTTATTTCCAGAAAAAAAGACGTTTGTCGCACAAAGTTCCCTTGGGTTTAGAGACATGGGTTTACACTAGATCGATTTGTCTCGACGAGGATTCCATTGAGCCTATCCTTAAGTCGCCACGACGAAGTGAAAATTGTGCGACTTTTTGTTTTATTTCACGAAAAAAACCGTTTGTCCGCACAATTTCCCTTGGGTTAGAGACATGGGTATACGCTAGATCGATTTGTCTCGACGAGAGGATTCCATTGAGCCTATCCTTAAGTCGCTACGACGAAGTGAAAATTGTGCGAATTTTTGGTTTTATTTCACAGAAAAAAAGACGTTTGTCGCACAAATTTCCCTTGGGTTTAGAGACATATGTATACGCTAGATCGATTTGTCTCGACGAGAGGATTCCATTGAGCCTATCCCCAAGTCGCTACGACGAAGTGAAAATAGTGCGACTTTTTGGTTTTATTTCACAGGAAAAAAGACGTTTGTCGCACAAATTTCCCTTGGGTTTAGAGACATGGGTATACGCTAGATCGATTTGTCTCGACGAGAGGATTCCATTGAGCCTATTCCCAAGTCGCTACGACGAAGTGAAAATAGTGCGACTTTTTGGTTTTATTTCACAGAAAAAGCGTTTGTCGACAAATTTCCCTTGGGTTTAGAGAACATGGGTATACGCTAGATCGATTGTCTCGACGAGAGGATTCCTTTAGCCTATTCCCAAGTCGCTACGACGAAGTGAAAATTAGTGCGACTTTTTGGTTTATTTCAACAGAAAAAAGACGTTTGTCGCACAAATGTCCCTTGTTTTAGAGACATGGGTTACACTAGATCGATTTGTCTCGACGAGGATTCCATTGAGCCTATCCTTAAGTCGCCACGACGAAGTGAAAATTGTGCGACTTTTTGGTTTTATTTCACAGAAAAAAGACGTTTGTCGCACAAATTTCCCTTGGGTTTAGAGACATGGTATCCGCACGTATTCGATTTGTCTCGACGAGAGGATTCCATTGAGCCTATTCCAAGTCGCTACGACGAAGTGAAAATTGTGCGACTTTTTGTTTTATTTCACAGGAAAAAAGACTTGTCGCACAAATTTCCCTTGGGTTTAGAGACATGGGTATACGCTAGATCGATTGTCTCGACGAGAGGATTCCATTGAGCCTATCCTTAAGTCGCTACGACGAAGTGAAAATAGTGCGACTTTTTGGTATTTCACAGAAAAAAGACGTTTGTCGCACAAATTTCCCTTGGGTTTAGAGACATGGGTATACGCTAGATCGATTTGTCTCGACGAGAAGATTCCATTGAGCCTATTCCCAAGTCGCTACGACGAAGTGAAAATAGTGCGACTTTTTGGTTTTATTTCACAGAAAAAAAGACGTTTGTCGCACAAATTCCTTGGGTTTGAGGACATGGTTTACACTAGATCGATTTGTCTCGACGAGGATTCCATTGAGCTATCCTTAAGTCGCCACGACGAAGTGAAAATTGTGCGACTTTTTGGTTTTATTTCACAGAAAAAAGACGTTTGTCGCACAAATTTCCTTGGGTTAGAGACATGGGTATACGCTAGATCGATTTATCTCGACGAGAGGATTCCATTGAGCCTATCCTTAAGTCGCTACGACGAAGTGAAAATTGTGCGACTTTTTGGTTTTATTTCACAGAAAAAAGACTTTGTCGCACAAATTTCCCTTGGGTTTAGAGAGATGGGTATACGCTAGATCGATTTGTCTCGACGAGAGGATTCCATTGAGCCTATCCTTAAGTCGCTACGACGAAGTGAAAATTGTGCGACTTTTTGGTTTTATTTCACTGGAAAAAGACGTTTGTCGCACAAATTTCCCTTGGGTTTAGAGACAGGGTATACGCTAGATCGATTTGTCTCGACGAGAGGATCCATTGAGCCTATCCCAAGTCGCTACGACGAAGTGAAAATAGTGACTTTTTGGTTTTATTCAACAAAAAAAAGACGTTTGTCGCACAAATTTCCCTGGGTTTAGAGACATGGTATACGCTAGATCGATTTGTCTCGACGAGAGGATTCCATTGAGCTATCCTTAAGTCGCTACGACGAAGTGAAAATGTGCGACTTTTTGGTTTTATTTCACAGAAAAAAAGACGTTTGTCGCACAAATTTCCCTTGGGTTTAGAGACATGGGTTTACACTAGATCGATTGTCTCGACGAGGATTCCATTGAGCCTATCCTTAAGTCGCACGACGAAGTGAAAATTGTGCGACTTTTTGGTTTTATTTCACAGAAAAAAAGACGTTTGTCGCACAAATTTTCCTTGGGGTTAGAGACATGGGTATACGCTAGATCGATTTGTCTCGACGAGAGGATTCCATTGAGCCTATTCCCAAGTCGCTACGACGAAGTGAAAATAGTGCGACTTTTTGGTTTTATTTCACAGAAAAAAAGACGTTTGTCGCACAAATTTCCCTTGGGTTTAGAGACATGGGTATACGCTAGATCGATTTGTCTCGACGAGAAGATTCCATTGAGCCTTTCCCAAGTCGCTACGACGAAGTGAAAATAGTGCGACTTTTTGTTTATTTACAGAGAAAAAAAGACGTTTGTCGCACAAATTTCCCTTGGGTTTAGAGACATGGGTTTACACTAGATCGATTTGTCTCGACGAGGATTCCATTGAGCCTATCCTTAAGTCGCCACGACGAAGTGAAAATTGTGCGACTTTTTGGTTTTATTTCACAGAAAAAAAGACGTTTGTCGCACAAATTTCCCTTGGGTTTAGAGACATGGGTATACGCTAGATCGATTTGTCTCGACGAGAAGATTCCATTGAGCCTATTCCCAAGTCGCTACGACGAAGTGAAAATAGTGCGACTTTTTGGTATTTCACAGAAAAAAAGACGTTTGTCGCACAAATTTCCCTTGGGTTTAGAGACATGGGTATACGCTAGATCGATTTGTCTCGACGAGAAGATTCCATTGAGCCTATTCCCAAGTCGCTACGACGAAGTGAAAATAGTGCGACTTTTTGGTATTTCACAGAAAAAAAGACGTTTGTCGCACAAATTTCCCTTGGTTTAGAGACATGGTATACGCTAGATCGATTTGTCTCGACGAGAAGATTCCATTGAGCCTATTCCCAAGTCGCTACGACGAAGTGAAAATAGTGCGACTTTTTGGTTTTATTTCACAGAAAAAAAGACGTTTGTCGCACAAATTTCCCTTGGGTTTAGAGACATGGGTTTACACTAGATCGATTTGTCTCGACGAGGATTCCATTGAGCCTATCCTTAAGTCGCCACGACGAAGTGAAAATTGTGCGACTTTTTGGTTTTATTTTACAGAAAAAAAGACGTTTGTCGCACAAATTTCCCTTGGGTTTAGAGACATGGGTATACGCTAGATCGATTTGTCTCGACGAGAGGATTCCATTGAGCCTATCCCAAGTCGCTACGACGAAGTGAAAATTGTGCGACTTTTTGGTTTTATTTCACAGGAAAAAAGACTTGTCGCACAAATTTCCTTGGGTTTAGAGACATGGGTATACGCTAGATCGATTTATCTCGACGAGAGGATTCCATTGAGCCTATCCTTAAGTCGCTACGACGAAGTGAAAATTGTGCGACTTTTTGGTTTTATTTCACTGGAAAAAAGACTTTTGTCGCACAAATTTCCCTTGGGTTTAGAGACATGGGTATACGCTAGATCGATTTGTCTCGACGAGAAGATTCCATTGAGCCTATTCCCAAGTCGCTACGACGAAGTGAAAATAGTGCGACTTTTTGGTTTTATTTCACAGAAAAAAAGACGTTTGTCGCACAAATTTCCCTTGGGTTTAGAGACATGGTTATACGCTAGATCGATTTGTCTCGACGAGAGGATTCCATTGAGCCTATCCTTAAGTCGCTACGACGAAGTGAAAATTGTGCGACTTTTTGGTTTTATTTCACAGAAAAAAAGACGTTTGTCGCACAAATTTCCCTTGGGTTTAGAGACATGGGTTTACACTAGATCGATTTGTCTCGACGAGGATTCCATTGAGCCTATCCTTAAGTCGCCACGACGAAGTGAAAATTGTGCGACTTTTTGGTTTTATTTCACAGAAAAAAAGACGTTTGTCGCACAAATTTCCCTTGGGGTTAGAGACATGGGTATACGCTAGATCGATTTGTCTCGACGAGAGGATTCCATTGAGCCTATTCCCAAGTCGCTACGACGAAGTGAAAATTGTGCGACTTTTTGGTTTTATTTCACAGGAAAAAAGACTTGTCGCACAAATTTCCCTTGGGTTTAGAGACATGGGTATACGCTAGATCGATTTGTCTCGACGAGAGGATTCCATTGAGCCTATCCTTAAGTCGCTACGACGAAGTGAAAATTGTGCGACTTTTTGGTTTTATTTCACTGGAAAAAAGACTTTTGTCGCACAAATTTCCCTTGGGTTTAGAGACATGGGTATACGCTAGATCGATTTGTCTCGACGAGAAGATTCCATTGAGCCTATTCCCAAGTCGCTACGACGAAGTGAAAATAGTGCGACTTTTTGGTTTTATTTCACAGAAAAAAAGACGTTTGTCGCACAAATTTCCCTTGGGTTTAGAGACATGGGTATATGCTAGATCGATTTGTCTCGACGAGAAGATTCCATTGAGCCTATTCCCAAGTCGCTACGACGAAGTGAAAATAGTGCGACTTTTTGGTTTTATTTCACAGAAAAGACGTTTGTCGCACAAATTTCCCTTGGGTTTAGAGACATGGTTATACGCTAGATCGATTTGTCTCGACGAGAGGATTCCATTGAGCCTATCCTTAAGTCGCTACGACGAAGTGAAAGTTGTGCGACTTTTTGAAAAATGAAAAGACGATATAGTCTTTTCAATTTTTCGATTTTTGACCAAAAAATCGACTTTCTTAAAATCAGGGTTTGAAGGCGGTTCTAGGGGTTTTCGACGGTTCTAGGGGTTCTAGGAGGCGGTTCTAGGGGTTCTTCTGAATTTGATGGTGAAGTCAGTTTTTCTATCCGACCACGTCCGGATCGGGTATTCCAGAAAAACCGGAGCCAGTTTCGATTTTTTTGATCAAAAAATGGCAAGATTTTGCAGGATTGTCGATTTTAGGTAGAATATAAAGCATGGAATTTCAGATAATAAGGATAGAAGGATGATAACGTTTTATTGAGAGTTATAACGATTTATTTAGATAACTAATCTAACGTTTTTTTACACTCATAGAAAGAGCACTTAATTTTCATATCCTAAATGAAAAAAAAAAAAAATACTCATTTGAATAATTTTTAATAAATTAAGTATTGAAACACTAGAATTATAAGCATCGAGGTTTAAGATTATGATGCAATTGTCCAAATGGAATTTTTGCAACTGTCCGAATGACAGTTTTGCAACTGTCCCAATTTTCGCAACCGTCCCAATGGAATTTTTGCAACTGTCCCAATCTTTTGCAACTGTCCCAATGGAATTTTTGCAACTGTCCCAATCTTTTGCAACTGTCCCAATGAAATCTTTGCAACTGTCCGAAAGCATCTCTTGCATGGCCATTCGAATATAACGTCATAACTTTAGGGGGAGGGGATCGTTTGACTGAATGATTACGATGGGAAGGGCTGCTATTGGTGTAATGCTGATGTTATCATTTACACTAGAAATAATTCTGTAAAAATTTTAAAAGTATGTTTTTTTTTTCTTTTGAATAACTTACGAGCAAATTTCATATAAGTTTTAATTTGGAATCTAATCACCTTCAAATTCAGGCCTTTTTTATGTTAACATTTCGAATTAATAATAAATGAATTTTTGTCAATTTATTTAAGAAGAAACAAATTCCTTGATGGTGGGGGTGGGGGGTGGGGGGGTCTACCGAATCATGTCGTGTTTTTTAAGAGGGGGTGTTGACGAATGACGAATGATGATCAAGGGGAAAGTGGAGGTCTAAAATGCCGAAAAAATGGTGATATCAAATAAAACTTTGTGACTTCATTTGAACCTTTTTGCCTTCCAGATGAAACCAAAATGGTTTAGACGTGTGGTGAAAGCGAAAAATTCCAAAAATTTTGAACTGTGATGGGAATGGAATTTTAAACTTTTTGAATGTCTCAGACTACCGACGCCTATGGTTATAGGGATTGCGAGAAGAATTTCCTTTATTGTAAGGAATATCTCGTTGCGAATGCTGAATCTCATCAAAGCTTTCCTCGCAACGTTTCTAATATTAATAACCTCTACCGTTAGTTAATTTCATCATTATCCATCCGTCCACATTTTAACCCATATCCTTCCCTCTAGAATTTTTTAAAAAATATATCCCGTTGAAAGCCCGTATAAAGCTAAACTAAAGAACCCCGTATCGGTTGCTTTCGAATAAAGAATATGTATATACGTATATGTTAAAGGCTAGAGCGGTTGCTTATTCTACCGTAAAAGGATGGGTTTTCTCAAAAAGGAAAAAAAAAAAATCGTTTGAAATATAATTTGCCATTCACCGCTCAAAGGTTCTTTTTTCGTAGAAAATGTATATTTTTCTTTTTATGCGTGCCGATATCCGAAAACGGTTTTCCTATATTACCGTAAAGATTAATTAACTTTTCAGGTTAACTTTGTGCTGACGTGAGATTGTTTAAGAATTCGGAAAGTAAACATCTGTGTGTTTTTCTACATACGCCGCATTATAAATGAATCTGGATGATGAAAATCGACAAAGGAAGTATATTATAAGGCTTTCCCCCCCTCTTTTTATATGACGAAGATTAATCGCCTCCGAATTAAATCATGATCGTAATGCACTTACAGCAAAAAAAAAAAAAAATTAAGAAATAAGAAGCTGAAAAAAAAAAAAAAAAAAACGACAAAAGAAGAGAAAATTAATAGACCTAATTTATGTATACACCTAATTTTTTTTTTTTTTTATTCGAGACGTCTGATAATCATGCTAACTGTAGTCAAACATCTGGAATTCAACGATATCGAGCATAACTAATTAAAATTTCGCGTTGAGAAAGCAGATAATTGGATGACAATCCGGCTTGATTAAGCTTTTCGTTTATTGTATTTTGCACGCATTAATTAATTCCTTATTTAAAGAAATTGGATAAGAAAAAGAAGGGAAAAAAAAAAATTTTTTTTTTTTTGAAAGATATTTAAAATCGTGTTTTTGATCCCCAACTCTTGCTTTTTAGAAGTTGACTTACATGCTCTATTAATAAGAATGAATTTCATAATTTAATTTTAAGATCCTCGAGGTAATTTTCGTGCTTGTAATTTTGAAAGGCGCTTCATTTAAAAGGTGGAGGTATTATAATTCTCTTGGTTGGATTTTTGAGATGTAAGAAATTTGTAGTGTTGCACTCGCACCTTCGTTTGATTACTTTCGCCTGATACGATTCGCATCGGCTTTTGGTATCACCTTGTAGTGATTTTGGAGTTTGTAAGAAACGCAAGGCTGTTAAAAAAATAAAAAAGCAAGTAGGCCACAGTTTTGAGTTATTAAAAAGTTCCATATGAAAATTTAGAATAATCACAGATTATAATTTTTTATCGGTGCAAATTGAGAGGAATCATCAGCCGTGGCAGCAGAATAATCGTATTTTACCTTCTACTGAAAAACGAAGACAATCTCTAAAAAAATAAATCGGGAGTAAGGAGCTCAAAAACAGCCAAATTTTTCTTACGTAATATGCACGTAAAGGGGGGTTGGGGGGAGTACCCTTTACTTTATTTTAAATTGATCGCACTTTAACTGCTTATCATTTTAAAACTTCACGGACTTAGTGACCGAGTTCCCTTACAAGACTTTTCTTATTAGTACAAATAATTAATAGCATTTTATCTCCCCCTCTTAATGGGATTACTTTCTCAAGTTTTCCGATTTCAGCAATTCCGGAAAATTAATTACAATTCGGAATAATTGGTGTTATTGCTGCGCGTTTCCCAGATTCCTCGCATAGCTCAAATGATATTTTATTAGAAGACGCGCGGGTAGTATTATTTTGCGCGACCTTTTTGACTCTTATCGGTGTTATTATAACTCCGAAAATTGTATATTTATAACGAGGGTAAATAAACACAGTGTAATTGCAAATTCATCCTTACATAACAAAAAAAAAAAAAAAAATGGAAGGATTAAACAGATTTAAAAATCACAAAAAAGGAAGATGAAAAGAGAACTCGTCTAGGCAAAGTCTTATTTTTTTTAATCTTATTAAAAATGGTAACTTTTTCTTGGTAACAATTTATAAGCGCAGACCATGTGCTGCTTTTTTAAAAAAAAAGTACTTCTTTTTCCCTGAAAACAATAACATTCCCGTGGTGACTTAATATAATTTTCCTTAATCCGATTTATCAAACGACACGTTAATAATTACATCCACAGCATTTGGCATGCTAATTTGAATCAACAATTCTAAGAACAATTATAAACTAGGAATTTGATTTAATGACTAACTAAAATTTTGGTAACTCTGTGAGATTGCGAAAATCGGTTTATATTTATTCCTTATTCAGTTTCGTTATCCTGAGAGGAATGCCGCTTCTGACGGTGTAAATTACTAATTTACGTCCGCATTTTGCTTTCTTAGGAGTTTCCTCCGAAACTTCGAATTTATAATTGGATAATAGCGACGCTAGGGCGACCCGTATTTGTAACAACGCAAACCTTTGACCTGGAAAAGAAAAAAAAAAAGCAATAAGTCTTTGCCGGTTTCTAGAGGTGGGAATTCGCGGGCGAAAAATCTGATGAAACGGATCAGACATGTTGTTGCATGTAACGACATGTCTGATCATGATCGGCATGCATGCTCGCTTGTGAATTTCTGTTCAGGACTTACCAATACAACCGTGTGGTCCATCCCCGAAGGGTAAATATGAGTAATTATGCCGTGTGGACTTTCCTTCTTCGGTGAATCTTTCTGGGTCGAACTTTTCAGGATCGGGAAAATGTTCTGGGTCGTGGTGGATTCCTAACACCGATATTAAAACAGGTGTTCCTTTTTGGATCACGACGTCCGAGTCGGGTATTTTATACGTTTTAGAACATTCTCTGTTTAATATTGATACCGGTGGGTATTTTCGAAGGGTTTCTAAAAAAGAAAAAAATAAAGTTTTAATTCTCTTAAACTGGTAAGGAAGTGCAAGCAACATAATTAGCGAGTCCTGTCCTTGTCTACGTGAGCTTGATATTAGGCTTAGATGAAGATGAAAGCTGCATTAAAGGCGATTAAACCCGTCTTTATAAATAAATCGCTCCGGGGGTGGTGCTTTACGTCATTTTCAACCGATCAGGGAGATTACTATTGTTTTACTTGTTAATGAGGATTTCTTTAGTTTCTTTTTTTTTCTTAAAGATATGACGCATTTCAGTGTCCGTTCTTTTCTGCACAGTCTCTCATAAACAGTAAATTTTTTTAAAAATTGCAAATTTAGCCATTGCACTGCTCGGAAGGGGTAAGTCCTAAAAAACTGAAACTTAGTATGGGAGAACCTTATTATAAGGCCAACTTATCCTGAAAGCCTCGTTTGATCAAATGTCAAAAAAAAAAAAAAAAAAAAATTATTGAAAAATCGAATTTTTTAAAAATTGCAAATTTAGCCATTGCACTGCTCGGAAGGGTTAAATCCTAAAAAACTGAAACTTAGTATGGGAGAACGTTACTATAAGACCGACTTATCCTGGAAGTTTCGTTTGATAAAATGTCAAAAAAAAAAAAAATATATATTATCGAAAAATCGAATTTTTTAAAAATTGCAAATTTAGCCATTGCACTGCTCGGAAGGGTTAAATCTTAAAAAACTGAAACTTAGTATGGGAGAACCTTACTATAAGACCAACTTATCCTGAAAGTTTCGTTCGATCAAATGTCAACAAGAAAAAAAAAAAAATTTACCATCCACCACTCTTGATAAATACTCCATTTGGTGAACTGCTTCGTACGTCACTTTCCCGTCGTATTTTTTTAAAATCTGAATAACTTCCTCCCTCGCACGATCTTGAATTTCTTGATTCATAGACATTTCATATAGTGCAAATTGAATGGTGGTGGCCGAGGATTCGAATCCTCCCACCCAAAAAATAAAAGCTTGCGCCACCGCATTCTGTTCACTAAATTTGTTTCTACCTATTTAGGAAAAAAAGAAGAAAAAAAAGAAACAGTCAAATATTTCTATCAACTTAGCTACCAAAACTAAGTCCGAAAAAAATCAAATTTCGTTCAATTTCAGCCCATTTGGGCCGTATCGGACAAAAATCTAATTTCTTTGGCCATAGTTTTGGTAGGGCTTACCCCATATTTTTTTCCATAAAAGAGTCTTACGTGATGGGGTGAGCTCTTCGTTGCCGTTGCAGTCAGCATTCGTAAGATATCCCTGCTTGTTAAGCTGAATGAGGACCTGGGTGAAATCCTGAGGCTTCACGTCTAAAGAATCTCGATACTCTTTCACGTCTTTAAATAGTTTAAGGAAAAACTTAGTGACAGACGTTGGAGTATTCACCATCTGGAAGAGAGAAAAAAAAATATAAATAACGCTTTTAGAACATCGTGCAATGATATCGAATGACTCAAAGTATGAACAAAAACTTATTTGGAAAATAAAAATGATACTTTGGACTTATTTGGCAACAAAATTATACACATTTTCCAAATATTTCGAATCATTTCAAAATGTTAACATAATTAAAAATTAAAAGTAATCTCTTGATTTACTTCTTATGCAAGCCATTAAAATCGTCAAGAGGAAAAAAAAAAAAAAAAAAAACTTCACGATGTTAAATGCTTGTCCAATAAAGTAACCGATATCTAAATATGGAATCGGAATTTTTTTTTCTTCTTCCGTTAAGCACATTGTTCTTATATTTAATTTTTGAAAACCGTTTCAATGTGGTTTTTTTTTCTGATGATTAAAGTACTTGACCCAATGTTAACCAATTAATCTTTTTACGGCCTTCCGATTTTCGGGAAATGTGAGTCATTTCAATTCCTAACCAGTAAGTAGAAACAGTGAAGCGGAATTCACTCAAGGGGCTCAGGCTAGGGTGACCCAAAAAAAAATCGACCATCTCTGATTTTCGCTCCCTAGCAAAAAATGGGTTCTTTAGGGTCTTGAAACACTTGTAAATTTTTTTCTGATTTAAAAAAAAAAAAATTTTAGAGGTGGAGCCCGAATTTTTTCTCCTTTGCCTGTAGCTGTTTATCTGTGTTATCTGTTTTGTAATTAGTTAATTACCAATTTGAACTATTATCATTAATTATCAATTGATGTGGAGATATCGGGTTTTTCCCGCAACAATACGCAATTTTTATGGCCATTTTCGGATTCTACAACTCAAAAAACATAAAGTAGTTTCTCAGATTTGAAAAGGGTCGACTTTTATTTGGTGGTCAAAAAATTACGCTTTTTGCATAAACCCCTTTATTTCTAAAAAAAAATTATAAAGGCTGGTAACAACCTTTGTACATTTTTTTTTAAATCTGGAAAAAATTGGAGAAGGTATCGGAGGTAGTAGAATCGATTTTAAAATGGAGAATCAAAATTGGACACCATAAATTAATAAATATATTTTTGAAATTTTGGGAAATGTTATTCTTTAACCTGAAACCCTCCCTACTCACGCAAAATAAAATTTCTCCAAAAATTGGATCAACGGCGATCAATCTACATAATTTTGGGTCATTTTGGCTATCTTGTAATTTTTTTAACTTTCGGGGTTGACCAGATATAAAAAAGCCAGCTATCTCCGAAATAAGCCATATAACACCCATGAGGTCTCATTTTTCGGCAAAATGAAAATTTTTCTGGATACATTAATACATAAGGATTATAAACTAAAAAGATCAATTTTTTATGTCATCAATTTTTTTTCCCGCGAATTTTTAAAACTTGATCAAATAAAAGTGCCAAAAATTTTAAAAAACATTAAAAATTCGGGTGCCACCTCTAAACATTAATTTTAGAAACCTGAAAAAAATTCACAAGTGTTCCAAGACCCTAAAAAACCCATCTTTTGCTAGGGAGCGTAAAATAAGAGATGGTGGATTTTTTTTTTTTGGGCCACCAGCTCAGATCCTGCTAGTTTAGTTAGAGCCCCTAGCCCCCTTCTTTATTTTCCTTATCTTTCATGTCATCCGATAAATTTGGGATCCATCTTGAAAACATCGGGTCCATTTCCCGTACTGACTGCGGGCAGCACCCAATGTGGAGATTTCATCTGGTTGAAAGAGAACAAAAGCTCTATCCCTGCAGCAGACAATACCTAACCTAACATAACCTAACTTAACTTAACTTAACCTAACCTAACCTAACCTAACCTAACCTAACCTAACCTAACATAACCTAACCTAACCTAACCTAACATAACCTAACCAAACCTAACCTAACCTAATCTAACCTAACCTAACTTAGCTAAGCTAACCTATCCTTGGTGTGACCCAGAGGCACACGAAAAAAAGAGGAGACGGCCGGCATTTTTAGAGTAATACCGCCCACCCGTAAGTGCCACAAGGACTATAAAGATCACTCAGAAAAAAAATATTTAACGCGAAAGCAAAAACACTATACTTGTGACAAAAAATTTTCTTAAAAATCATGCGGAAAGCGTAAAAATATCTTGTCAAGAAACAACATGTCCGTTCGTTGTCACGAAGGATTTCCGCTTTGCTGCGAAAAATTTCGCTTAGGCTGCAAGACAGAACTTGTTCAAAACATTTTTTTTTTTTTTTTCTGAGTCATCTTTCGCTAAAAATGACGGCTGCCGTATCTCCCCAGACAGCGCAAAGTCTATCCGTCCCGAGAACATCTTCGGACGTCATGAGGGCATTTATTGGATGTCCACTGGGTTTACCTATGTCCGCACTGATCCAAAAAGTGTCCTTTGAACGCCCAATGGATATCCCGCATGGATTTGAAAGTCCTGTGCATATCTAATGGACAATCCACAGGATGTCCAATGGATCGAAAATGCTAACTGGGCTCCTTTGGTCTGTCCTGGAATTTTTAATACAAGTTTCAGCTTGCTCCAAGTGAATACGAACCCAAAAAACAAAATCAAAGTTATCCATTTATTTCAACCTTTAATTTTTTTTAAAATTATTTTCTGGCTGCACGTACTGAACAATTTAGACAAGTTGAAACTTGCACTAAAAGTTGGATGATTAGACAAAAGCTGCCTTTCCTTTCGGTATTAACTAAAGCCTAGCCTTAAAAAGGGCCTTGAATTAGTAGCTTTTAAAACACAGGGTGACTTGTACATGTAGCGGTTTGGCTATCAATGAAGTTAAGCAGCATTGATGCGGGCCAGCTTCTGGATGGGTGACCGTACCGACACTCTTCCCTTCTGGCGGGGATGGCGGGAACTTACAAATGCAGTCATCTTAACCTCACTGTACGAGTTGGTTGTCGCATGCCAGAAAAGAAAAAGTCCCTGACCTGCGCAAGCAGTTAATAGAATACAAATAGACCTGCGCAAGCAGTTAGTAGAATACAGAAAAAAGACCTATGCGTAAGCAGTTAATTGAATATAATTAAAAAATAAAAAATAAAAAAAAAAAACACCAACTTCCGCACAATCCACAATCTTTGTTGGCTCGACATTATCGTTGGGACACACACCAGACACTATTGAAATCTTCATCAGCACATTCATAATTTACCTTTAGCAAATCCGCCAAACCGGGGACGAGAAAAGCGAAAGCGGCTTTGATTATGACGACCCAGGTAGGCTCGAAAACTTTTTTCCCCAGATGCGTAAAAATGGATCCATTGTTCTCGAGGGAACCAGCCTGGACTCCTAGGATGCAAGAAGCGACTACATCATGCGTGTACGCCACCGCGTAATCTTTGACTTTGATGACTTTTCCTTCCTCGGCGTACCGGGTTAATACTTCTCGAAGTTTTTCGCCCCTTTCCACCATCATTTGAAACATGTTTTTCATTTTCCCAGACGTAAAACTGGGCGTTAACTTCGTTCTGAGGTTCCTCCATCTCAATCCTCTTTCAAAAAATAAATTGGCTGAAAAATATATAAAATTTATGGTAATATTAATTTTTTTAGTTGAAAAAAAAGAACGCAGCCATCTTGGGAAATTTTCAGTTTGTGGCACAAAAGTCGACGCAAGTCGAGATTCCCTGGAGGTTAAACTTCTGGTTGGGGGGGGTCCAGCGGGAAAGATGTCAGTCACTATAATAAAGAGACTCACAAGTGCTGTCTCTTTGGGTGGTAATATTTCGCTTAATTACTTAATTACTATAACTTTAGTTCTAAAATTTTACTGTCCGCGGCGCTGACCGTATTTGAGACGCATCCTGATTATCTGTTGAGATCACGTGGTTGAAGAATTGGCGCAAGAAATTTCAGGAATATGGTCGCAAAAACGCAGTGGTCCGGAAAAAAAATAAATCGCCAAAATTCATTCCAAAGTCTGTGTGAAACTTAGAAAGAACGTAAAAGTGTCAAAAGCTTCGATATTTTGTGCAATTTAAAACCTGCTGCCCTTGCCCCAAAATTCAATATGGCGGGCATAATATGGAAGCCAAAATTTTAAATTATGAATGAAATGTCATGAATGTTTATTTTTAGGTATTTTTGTGGCTGGTGATTTCATACCTGGAATAATTGTTTTGAAATTCAAGATGGCGGACTTAGTATGGCGACAAATTTTAAGAAAATTAAAAGTTATTAAATTTTCATGAAAATTTGTACTAAGGGGTTTTTGAGGTCGCTGATCTCGAATCCATAAACCGTTTTTCTGAATTTCGAACATACAACGAGTAAATTAATTTTTTTCGATTTATGGAGTCCCTTAAAAACATTTTACAAAACGATTAATCAGCGGTCTAAATCAGCGATTTTTCCCATAAGCTAAGTATTGCCCAACAGAGCGAGGGGTTAAAAAATAATCAGAATTATGCAGACGTAATATTTAAATCGCCCCAAAACCGTTTTCATCTGACCTGGTAAACGGTCACGTCGATACTTTATCTTAGGGAATTACAAGATGGCTGTGTTCCAAAAATTTTCCAACGAGATGTACTTGCCTGACAAAGGATCCCTATTCTCGTTCACGTACAAACCCCGGTCCCGAAAATGCATAAAGTCTCTAACGAACATAACTTTGATCAGCTCGGGATCCCTGATCATTATAAAAGGTCTGTGAATGACCCACATCCCGTTAAATCTTTCTCCTTTAAATTGCATATAAATTTCTTTAAAAACGACCCCTAAATGTTTTGCGAAACCGATTTGGGAGACATCTCCGAGAGGGAAAGTCGGACTAGTCACTTTAATGTCTTGATCATCCCAAAATCTATATTTCCATCGGAAAAACAAATAAACGCTAGCTAATCCCACCAGACCGACTGAAATTAGTGAAAGAACTACGATGTGAAAGATGCTCATAATGGCGAAGATTCCCTGAAAAATAAAAAATAAAAAAAAATTAGATTACGTCGATTTTTTTTTCCCGCGAAACCGGAAATCGTCCCACACAAAAAAATATGACTTTTTTTTTTTTTTTTTTACAAAAATTTAACAATTACTCGCGTCATTTATAGTTTGATAAAAGTGGCAATCGTGATCGGAAGATTAAATTTAGGCACGAACGATTTTAAGCTTCGGCATCTCAAGCACACTGCAAGTGTTGACTTGCAAAGAATTCGGATTTAACAATTATATTATCAGAGGCCTTTTATTTAATATGCCGTGCAAAAAAAAAAAAAAAATAATAACATTAAATAATATTTCTACTTGAATGATTCCTCATTGAATTAAAACGTTAAATACATCTGGAGCTTGGGGGCCGGAGGAAAGGGAAGAGGAAAGAGGAAAAAAGAGGATTGACAATGGTGTGATGCCGATTTTGAATTTTTTTTTTCTCTGTAACATCAAAGGAAGTTTCTTTGAGCTTTGTATCTAGTGAACTAGGTAAAAAAAGAATATTGAGAGGGTTTGGTATTTTTTTTTCTTTCTTTTTGCAAAAAAAAAGTTTTCTTTTATAATTTTTTTTCCAGCCCCCCAAGTTTATTCAAAATAAAATGATGACGTCGTTTCTGATAAATTCCCTAAAAGAGACTCCTCGATTTTTGCTTTTTTTATGGAAATATGTTACATAATATAGTTGAAGGAAAGAAGTAAACTCAAAAGGATTCCGGAAAGAAAAAAATATGCGTGGGTTTTTTCTTTTCATTACAAAAAAAAAAGTAACCGTTAAAAAGGAATATCGGGAGATCGAATGAAAGAAGCTTTTCTTTTTTTTTTTTTTTGTAAATACATTTCAATTAAGTATCTCGAATTCAGAGTAAATGAAATTAAAGTATAAGTTTAATTATATATGTTGGGGCGAATAACGTGGAAATGGTAAATAGCAGGAAAATCGACGCCTACTTCCGTGTGCAGGAAGTCAGGTGATGTATCTCCATTATGATTATAATTGGAGATAGTCTGTTCTGACTGTTTTTCGAAATCATGTGATTAAAAGTTTACGGCAACACGAAAGGTAGGGTGGGTCGAAAAACAAAAATTTTGGAATTTCAAAATGACTGGTAGCGCAATCGCGGTGGATTATCAATTGCAAAATTTTTTTCCTTTTCGAAATTTTTTTAAACGGCGTCTTGGTGGGGAGCAAGATGGCCAAAGTTTTGGAAAATCCCATAAGGGATTTAAATTCGATTTTTGGGTTTTTGTGAAAAAAGTACCGTTTCCTATCGGATTTTTAACGTAGATTTCGAAAATTAAGTCGGTTTGCGTCTAGCTATTTCTGTTCCTGAGCTACTGTAAAAAAGATGATAAAAACATTAAAAATTTTATAGCTTTGACATTTTTATGGCAAACTTGACCTGTAACTCAAGAACAAAAAAAACTAGACGCAAACAGTTTTCATTTTCGAAACCTACGTTGAAAATCCGATAGGAAAGGGTACTTTTTTCACAAAAATCCGAAAGTCGAATTTTCATCCCTCTTAAGATTTTCCAAAACTTTGGCCCTCTTGCGCACCACCAAGACGCCGTTTCAAAAAAATTTCGAAAAAGAAAAAATTTTGACAAATGATAAGCCACAACGATTGCGGTATCAGGCATTTTGAAATCCCAAAATTTTTTATTTTCGACCCACCCAATTGCACGTGTAGTCACTAAATGCAATCAAAACAAACTATCTCCAATTAAATTAGCAACGGAGATATGCCAGTTGACTTCCGGCGTACGAAACTGATTGGCTCAAAACCTGTGACCAGCAAGTGGTATCAAGGCGGTCTCTAAATGACCTTTTTAAACTCAGAAGATAAGAAAAATACATAAATGAAAAGATTTATCAGGGGGTTCAGAAGGACTAAACCCTCATTACCCTCCCCCCCCCCCCTCCCTCGCAACCATTTGTATTGAACAACAATTACAGCAGCATTTTTGACTCTTCAAATTCTGTCGTTCTGAAAGTGGGGGGATTGGGGGGGTCCTGTTAACCAAAAATAAAACAGTGGATTTCGACCCCGAGCGTTTCCTTACGCCGAAGGTCGTATTTGACGTATCTCCACCATAAATATGAATGGAGATAGTCTGTTTTTGACTGTTTATCGAAGTCATGTGACTACAAGTTAAGGCCAAAAAAAAAAACGAGTAAACAAAAAGTCACATGATATATAAAACCAATCAAAACCGACTATTTCCAATCATATTTACGATGGAGATACGTCAGTTGACCTCCGGCGCAACAATTTGGCAATAGGGCAATTCAAGATGAGCACCCAAGAAAAAACGTGTGTTATAAAATTGAGTTATTAAAAACTTAAACTTCGTTATAAAATTTTATAACCCGCCAAAAAAGACATCTATTCGTTATAAAATTTTATAACAAAAATAATTTTCAGTTATTTTTTTAAGTTTTTTTAAACTTTTAAGAAAGAGCCTATAAAGTCCCCATATGCTAAATATAGTGCAATTCAAGCATAAAATTAATATATTGCTCAGCTAAAAATTTTAATTATAAAAATTTATAAATAGTTATAAAATTTTATAATTGGCCAAAACGTTATACAGTTATAAAATTTTATAACGCACTTTTTCTTGGCCAGGCTTTAAAAATGCTTATTTTTGCTAACAAAGAGAGAGAGAGAGAGGGTCAAAAATAGCCAAAATCATGCTTACTCAATACTTGAATGGCCCCCGTGGAGGCAATTACTAGCAAGTAAAAATTTTAAATTCATTTCGCAAATATACAAAAATTTAAAACAAAAACACACAATTCTTCCCCTTCAATGCTTTTCAACTCAATCTCCTTTCTTCCTTATTGTTATGGCCCTTTCTTTCTCTAACAGCCTTGGGAGCAACCCAAGACGTTAACAAAAAAGGAAAAAAAAAATGCTTTTATTACCAACACCATTTTTTTTTTTTTTTTAAAGAAAAAAAAATACAACATGATCGTGATAATGCAACATCTTTAACACGAGCAATTAAATCAATTTTCACATCGACATCTGCATATTGAAAAAAAAAAAAAAATTGCAACAAGAAAAAAAAATATTTGCTTGAAATACGGATGATCTCGAGGAATTTAACAAATCATTGATAACTCAAAAAAAAAAAAAAAAAAAAAAAAAAAAAAAATATTCCAACAAAAAAAAAGAAAAAAAATCAAGTTCACGAACTTATGAACGAAACATCCCAAACATTTTGAATTCCAGTTTTGTGTAATTGCTACAAGTGCGTTCGTTCTTATTTACTGTTAATCTCAAAACCGCGGAATGACTCTGCATTTTTTATTATTTTCATTTTTTTAATTTAATTTCTTTGTTTCGTTGATTTGCATGAATTTAATTACGGATTCCCCGAGAGATCGATTGAGAAATACATAAGGTTATATTCTACATTTTATGGAAATTTTTCAACAACACCCCTTGAAAAAAAAAATATGATGTAACGAGTGCTTTTTTTTATACTTGCAATTTTTTTTATCGGCTTCATTTACTTCTCATTTAGAAAAAAAACGGTTTTTCATACGTAATCATCCGAAGGATGTCAAATACTTTTTTTTTTTAAGTCCATTATACTCCCGTCGACTTATAGCAATTAGCACCGGACCCCGGTCATGTTGAACCTAAACTCGAATGTCAAAAAGAAAAAAAAAAATTTTGCTAATAATGACCACAACTAAGAAGAAAAAAAAAACTGATGAAGTTCTTTTTGGAATAATAGATGTATGGCTGCATAATCCGGCAAAAATCCACTTCAACGTCAATTCTTCATTCTAAAAGTTCCATCTCACCACTTCATGGAACACGAAATTTTTTTTTTTTTATAAGAAACATGTAATAGCGTCCAATTTAACTGGAATAACACGCTTTTGAGAATTTGGCCTTTTTTCGCCCGGGTTAACCTAAAAAAACTTTTTTTTTTTCGTTTAGTCATGCAGTGCAATGCAAACGGTAATGCCCCCGCAAAAAAAAAGTAAAAAAAAAAAAAAAATGCAGGTGGTCGAAACAAAGTAAAATTTTTCTTATAATAGGAACCGTGTAGTCCTTTAACGGTTCGCACCTTGTAAACCGCTCAAAAAACGTTATGTAAAACATTTTCTTTTTTGAAAGCCTAATGAGGATATAAAAGACCATTTTTTTTTTAGGACAAAAAAAGCTTGTTACGCAATCATACGTGGTGGACAGTAACAATGGTTTATAATTTCTTTTCAGGAATCGATGAAGAACATGTCACCGGATTTTTTTTTCTTTGAAAAAAAAAAAAAAAAAAAAAAAAAAAAAAAAAAAAAAATTATATAATTTTTTTGTTTAAAACTCATGAGATATATTAACCTCAATGAAAAAAAAATTAATTAAATCAACCAATAAAGTACGGTTCAATTCTTGGAAACGGTAGCTGCGTCCTTTTTTTTTTTTTTTTTTTTTTTTTTTTTTTTTTTGTCGTGAAACACTGAAATTAAATACAAGATTCTCATCAGCCCTCATCAAGTCTTATTCACATATAGCATTACATGCGTTTTCGGCTTCTAAGAAAAAACTTTTTTTGGCATTACTTAGGTAGCGAAATCCATCCACGAATTTTTTTTTTTTTTTTCCTTAACACATTTCGTTGAGTTAGGTTACAAACTTTTTGGCCGAATCCAGATTAATGCGGAGTAGAGTGGGGTGAAAATCCAAAACTTTGGATTTTCAAAATGCTTGATAGCACAATCGCTGCGGTTTATCTATTGCAAAAAATTTTTCCTTTGCGAAATTTTTTTTTAAACAGAGTCTTGGTCTTTGATCCTCTTGCAAGAGGATCAAAGTTTTGGAAAACTTCATAAGGGATGAAAATTCGACTTTTAGATTTTTGTGAGAAAAGTATCGTTTCCTATCGGATTTTTAACGTAGATTTCGAAAATCAAGTCGGTTTGCGTCTAGCTATTCTGTTCCTGAGTTATTGTAAAAAATATGATAAAAATATTGAAATTTTAGAGTTTTGACATTTTTATGGCGAACTTGGCTCGTATCTCAAGAACAGAAAAAGCTACACGCAAACAGATTTCATTTCCGAAATCTACGTTGAAAATCCGATAGGAAACGCTATTTTTTTTTTCAAAAAAATTCAAAAGTCGAATTTTCATCCCTTATGGGATTTTCCTAAACTTTGGTCCTCTTGCGCCCCACCAAGACGCCATTTAAAAAAAAATTTCGAAAAGGAAAAAATTTTTACAAATAATAAACCACAGCGATTGCGCTATCAAGCAATTTAAAATTCCAAAATTTTTGATTTTGAACCTTTTTTTCCGATTTGTTTGCTATGTTTAGTTTATGAAAAATTGCACGAGACTCAGAAAAAAATGACTAAAGCGAAAGCAAAAATGCCTTGTAAAAAAAAAAAAACATTTTCTAAAAAACCATCCAAAACATTACTCACCACGCGACGCTGTATGTGCTTAAGCGCCATTGGTTGAAATCGGCCAATTTGATTGGTTCAAACCCAGCCAGCCAATCAGAACCCTCAATTAGAACCAATGACCTTTAAGCACATGCAGCGCCGCATAGTGAGTAATTTGCCTCATGAAAATAATCCAAATATCATGTCAAGACACAACCGGTATATTCCTGCAAAACATTTTTTTTTTTCTTTTTTGCAAGACAGAACTTGCTCAAAACGTTTCTATCCTTTTTTCACAGGTTTAGCATCACCCACTTGTGTCATTACATACTGTAACAAATATCGTTATAATGATTTTTTTTCCTTATTCAATCACATGTTTGGACTCGACCTTTCTTTCCTTTGGTCTCATCCCTCTTTTTCTTAATACACCATTAGCTTTCTTTATTTATTTTGTTTGTTTTTCTTTTTTAACACAACCAAACTCTCCCAGACTCTTCCGAGGTCCAGTGTTTCTCTTCAGTCATAATCCTCTTTTTATCCGGGAATTTCGATCTCCCCGGGAATTATTCTTTCTTTGCAATATTAACCCCGAATTCCCTGATTCTTACATTCATTCCCCTTTTCCTCTTTATCTCTTTAAATATCTTTATACTGCAGTGAGGAAGTCAGAAAGTCATTGTATTCTCTTTCCTCCTTGCTTCCTATGGAAAAAAGAGTGTTTTAATAGAGGAAGCTTCAGTGAATACCGGTAGAGATCCTAAAAGAGGTTAGGCATACTTGTAATTCCGGTTCTGCGATATTCTTCTCCTGAAAATTATTGGTTTATTAAATGTTTTTTTTTTAAATTAAAAACATAATTATAAAAAATAGAAACCATTTTTTAAACTTCAAGAACTTCAAGAGCCTCAGGCGTTGGTTGCATTGCACGAAAGTCTTTGTTCGAAACGTTTAGAAAATTTCTTCGAGAGGAAAGTGGTTACATTTGGTTTCAAACATATTCGAAAATTTTGAAACCTAACCTAACCTAACCTAACCCAACCTAACCTAACCTAATCTAACCTAACCCAACCTAACCTAACCTAACCTAATCTAACAACAGGTTCGAAATTTTTGAAAATGTTCAATGTTATTTTAGGGGGTCTCTTATATGTTTGGCAAAATGGGGATACCCTCAGTGGCAGAGTACCCTTATCAAGTTAAGTCAATTTTGTCCTACACTCGGTAGAAAAAAAGACGTAAAAGTTAAAAAAAAAAAAAAAAAAAAAAAAAAAGGGGGTTACCGGGCTTAGTGTAATTACAGCCTCATCACATCGTAGCAGATAAAGTTAAGTGTAAATGAATAATATTAAAGGAATCTGTATTTTTTATTTACACAATCAAACATTTTTCACCATCTATTTTTCGAAAAAATTGGTTTAAATTGATAAGGGAATTCGGTCGCTGATATATGCATCCTTCCCATTACGTAAAAAAATATAATAGACCCGCTAAAACATAATGGAGCATTTTCAAAAACTTGGAACATGTCAAGTTAGGTTACACCCAGAAAAATGCTGCTTTGGGTCTAAGCAAAAATGCTTTGCTGCAAAGCATTTTTGCATAACTTAGGTCTAAGCAGAATAAATGTTTTGTGTCAAAACTCCTGATTGCTTTGCCGCAATGCATAATGTCGACAAGTCGAGCCATGTTGCTTTGCGGCAAAGCATATTTGTTTTGTCGCTAAGCAACATCGCTTGTATTGCGAACGAGGCATATTCCTTTTTCTGGGTGTAGGTTTCAAAACTTTCGATCATGTTCGAAACCAAATGTAACCACTTTCCTCGCAAAAAATGATCGAAACGTTTCGAAGAAAAATTTTCCTGCGATGTAACCAACGCCTCAGTCTGGAATTTTCTTTTTCGCATTTATCTAAAAACCGGAAATAGTTGAGTGGCTGATCTCTAAATACCGGAATTACTGGCTTATTTAGCCGGTTAAATACTCGATTTACGATAAAAAAGCCCATTAGGTATTTAAAGAACTCCTTCGACATATTTTACTATTTTTAGTGCAAGTTTCAACTTGTTTGAAATGCATGTGCAGCCGAAAAATAATTTCAAAAAAATTTGCGATCGAAAAACGTTTCATTTCGTTTTCTGGGGTTAACGTTTAGGTGCTTGGAAGAGGTTGAGACGTGCACTACAAATACAAGAATAAATCAAAGGAGTTGGTGAGATCGTTAAAATTTTAATTTTTTCTACGTAAATCGAGTGTTAGACAAAACATCCATTTTTTCCGGTATTCACTAAAGCTTCCTCTTTTGCTTGTTTCCTCTTGAAAATATTATGCTTCTTCTGGGGTTTTCCTTTACTTTCTTTTCATCCTTCAATATCATTATAGATAAATAATTATGCATAAAATAAAATTATAAGTTGAATAAGCATCACGCTCGTATAGACAGGTCCGGAAACTCCTATCCCTGATACATTGGAGACCATGTCCCGCTTAACTACGCATAAATTAGTTCCTCCTTTCTACCACCGTAAGCGCTACTTGTTAGAGACGCTTTTTGATTGGTCGTTGGTATGGTAAACAACGATGGCGGCTACTTTCTCTTGTTGTTCGAAACGAGAGTCCCAGTGGGAGTCCCAACGTAAACATTAGACATGCTGCTGCTCTCTAGATCGCAGCGCTGCCAGTGGCGAATTTTAGAACTAATTTTGGCGTAGTTAAGCGGGACATAATCGGCATAGGAGGTTTTCGGACCTGTCTATACGACCGTGATAAGCATAATATTTGCAAATTTGTGTACATCCATCATATGAAAACCTCCCAACTGGCAGAACGTAATTTGCAATGTTTTGATTTTAGCACAAAACAAAACAAAAAATCAAAACATTCCAAATGACGTTCTGCCAGTTGGAAGGTTTTCATATGGACGTACACATTTTTCTAATTTATCCTCCATTGAAGAATTAATTGGAGGGTATAATTAATTGCCCCACCGGAAATGCCGTATATTTTGGACTTTTTCCTTCTGCTACCACCTTTTTTTCGTTGTTATTATTTGTGTTCGAAAAAATAATTAAAACAGTAAAAAAAAGTGGTAGAAGAAGAAAAAAGTCTAAAAATATACAGCATTTCCAATGGTACAATTAATTGTACCTTTCGATTAATCCGCCAGTGGAGACAGGCCATATGCTTGTCCAAATTTTTGTAAAAATTATGCTTGTACAAATTTTTGTATAAATGATACAAAAATAATACATTCTCTATATAAATTTTTTGCATTTATTTTTCAAAAATTTTATACACTTTTTGCATCACTTTTTTTCGTACTGAAAATTTAAAAAAAAAATGTAAAAAAGGACACCTTATTATTCATATAACCCATGGCTATTGTAAGGGGGTCACTAAAGTGTTATGCCATAGGAACTCAAATGGGAAAGGGCTTAGAAAATAAGGACAATGATTTTAAATCTCAATTAGAGAAAGCCTATTTTTTGCTGACTAAAAAAATTATGCTTACGTAACACCAAATCGGGCCCAGTCGGTTTTAGTACAGTTTTTAAAAAAAATGGAAGTCGAAAAAACGATTGCATATACACTAATCTGTTCAATATTGCCTGCCATTGGAAGAAAACTGTTGATTGTTCACACTCAAGTCATAAAAACTTTCAGTTGACAAATGGAAAGTCTGTATATCACTTATCGCCTCTTGAAAATTTTATTTCCAAATTTAAACGAATAATGAAAAAAAAGGCCTCTAAATTTTTTTAAAAATCAAAAAAAATTTTCTTTTTCGTAAATTGGTGATTTTCGTACTCTTTAGCACAATTCAATTTTGAAATTAAAAAAAAAAGTGGATAATTTTTACTATCTGACAGTTTTGCGTTAAAAACCTACTGGACTTGGATTAATAATTAGTCGTCATTTAACCATGCAACTCATGATTAAATTATCAGGTCAATCCTTGTTATATTCAAAATGTGCAAAATAAAATTGGATCAACAACACTAAAGAGTTGAAATATCATTATGAGAATGCAATTTCAAGTATTTGCATTCGGAATAAAGGCTTATCATGATATTCGGAAAATTCTGAAAAAAAGCTTGTTTGCAAAGGAATTAAATTGTTAGCTTCAACTTAGGCGTTTCAATATTTTTCGAAATTTTCGTTTTTATCACGGAATCGACTTTTTGGAAAATGAAAAGAAGCGTTAGTTAAAAGGCTTCGATTTTTTTTAAAAAACTAATTCATATTTTTGTTGTCTTTAACTTTGTACGAAAACATTTCAAGCAATGGAGCCTTCTCATAATTTTACTATCTTTTTAGTATTTCATTCAAATCATGGCTACGCTTGGCCTACTTTTAGGCATCTATGAAAATAATCAAGGAAGGCCTACACCAATGCGGAAAATATTTATTTTGCATGTTAAGGACCGGTATTAGCTTTGCGCAGGGATCCTTAGGCACTTCGTTGGCTACACAAAACCGGCCGGTTCACCGTCCGGTTTTTTTTAAAAAAAAGCTTCTTTAATTAATATTTTTAAACCTTAGTATTCCATTGAATGGGGCGAAACTTACACCAAATTGTTCCTAATTATTAGAAGAAGTCGAATATACATGTTAAATATGTCGGTAAGCTTAAATTACGTCAATATTCGCAAAATGAACCAATCGTTTATGTTTTTGTACATCGGCCATTTTGTTTTTTATGTAAACAACATTAAATTTTGTGAATATTGACGTAATATAAGCTTACCGATATATTTAACATGTATATTCGACTTCTTCTAATAATAAGGAACAATTTGGTGTAAGTTTCGCCCCACTTAATGCAATATTAACGTTTAAAAATATTAATTAAAAAAACTTTTTTTTTCAAAAAACCGAACGGTGAACCGGCAGGTTTTGTCTAGCCAACGAAGTGCCTTTTGCTATGATTCTATTGGAGGGATAATCCGATGCTGACATGTTGAGACATGCGCTCACTCTTGTTGCTCTACATTTTTCAAATTTTTTCTTCTCTTATAAAATAGTTTTGCCCTGTCTCCACTGGACAATAAATTGGAGGGTACAATTAATTGCACCACCGGAAATGATGTATATTTTGGATTTTTTTCTTTTGCTACCACTTTTGTTTCGTTTTAATTATTTTTTGCGTTCGAAAAAATAATCAAAACAATTTAAAAAAGTGGTAGCAGATGAAAAAAGTCTAAAAATATAAAGAATTTCCGATGGTACAATTTATATTGTATTCTTCGATTAATTGGCCAGTGGAGACAGGCCAGTGTTTCTGGAAGTTATGCCGGAAAATTCGGATTATTCCTTCAATGGAGAAAAAACATTACGTAAAAAAAAACTGACAATGTCTATACCCTGGCATACCATGAATTACTCGAACTGAAAAGGCATAAAAATAATTTTTTTACTTCGCATCTCCAAAAATAAATCCGCGAAAAATTTTCTGATCAATTCTGAGGTCAAAATTAATTTAAACTGGAACTGAGGAAAGAAAATTCAATGAAATCGACGTCGCACCGTAATTACCACAGAATTTTTTTTTTGTTTAGTTAAGTAAATAAATATAAATTTACGTTTTTTAATTCAATAATAAAATTGCAGCTTCATGCTCGGACGAACCCTCTCGTAAATGGAAAAACAAATTTAAATAAATCAAAATGTATCAAATCTGAATTCCTTAATTATTTTTCAGAAGGTTTCGGAGCCCAATCCAGTTGGGAAAGTCCCCACCTCGAAAATTTCAAAGCCTCCAATTTTTACGTAACCGAAGGATCGACTTTCGGTTTTCACTGCCTAAGTTAACCTCTGCAATCTCCCCTGTCAAAAACAGTAAATGGCGACCATGATTTTCCAGGAAATTTAGGAATCCAAAACTGGATACTTCCCTTATTTAAGGGTAAACCAATTTAGGTGAGAAAAAAATTTGTCAAGATCATTAGTTCTCAGAAATTTTCCGGGAAATTTCAAATTTGAATTTAGAAAAGTTTTAGAAATCCCGGAAATCCTGAACCTATCGATATTTGATGAACGGCAGATTACTGTCATCTAATACCGGAAATTTTACCAAAATTGCTTCAATTTTTGACCAACCGAACCCTGACCTTTCCTAAGGGTTTCACCAAATTCTTTCGAAATCCAAAATTTTTTTCTTTCTTTTAATTTCTTTTAATTTCTCTTAATTCAAAAAAAAAAAAAAAAAAATTCAAAAAAAATAAATAAATAAAAAAATTGATAAAAAAATCTCCAAAAAAAAGTTTTCTTTAAAAAACAAAAAAATTTTCTTTCCAATTCTAAAAAGAAAAAGACTCAAAACCGTTTTCCAGATACCGAATAAATTTTTCACGTAACACCCCCATTGCGTAACTGACCCCGTCAAAACCTTCAATTGAAAAGGTCAAACTGACCCATAAAGTCCATTTCCACGGGAAGAAAAAAGAAATTTGGGGGGAGCATTTACGCAATTTGAGAAAAAAAATTGCATAATACACACGACATACAAAAAAGTACAATTGATTTTCTTACATAAGTCCAACATGAAAATCTAACCCAAATCGTGCAAATATTAGGGCTCTCAAAAAAAAAAATTCTCTTTAGAAAATTATTACATAATTCCACTTCCGCCATTCAATCCGCCATATTTCGTCTGGGGAGAAAGTTTAAACACAATGGATGCCATAACTCGACCCACGTGGTTTTCGGTCCAGTTTTCCCAGAAACGATTTTGGGCGAGAAAAAAAAACAGGATTTTCCGGGGGGGGAGAAGTTGAAACAAAAAAGAAAGATTTACACAATTTTCCGACTTAAAAACGAAAAAGAAAAACGTTTACCTTTATGACAACCATGATGATTTTTTTTTTTTAATCTCTTGCCGATTAAAAAAACAAAATTAATCCAAATGCATTTTCCACGACCGAATCCATTTTTTTTTTTTTTTTTTTTTTTTTTTTTGCTGCCCTATGGAAAGCTTAATAAAACAAAAAATACAATCATTTCGAAAGCTTTACTGACGGAAACATTTTTTTTATTACTTTTTCAACTCACGTATAATTTTTTTTTTTTCGCAGCTAAAAAAAGATTAATTAGAACAAAAAAAAAATTTACAATTAACGATTTTGGTCCAAACAGTTACCAAACTTAACGCGAAATGAAGAGTTGATGATTTCATAAAAGATGCAACGGAGAAGAAAAGAGAGAGAGGTCAATCCATGTCTTTGGAAATATTTTAGGATGTCCGAATGCTAAATATAACGAGAATTATTATTTTTTTTTTCGTTAAAATGGATTTATCGGGCTTGGAAAAATTAGTCACCTACATATCTTCCTCATTCCTTTTTTTTTTTTTGTTGAAGTATTTAATTACGATTTTTTTTTTTTTTTGAAATGAGTTATAACCGTCAATTCTCGAACCCAAAGTGAAATATTCGTGACATTAGAAAACAGTAGTTAGTTTGACACAGTTTTAACAGGATCGTGTCGGGCAAAAAGAAAAGAAAAAATTAAAAAGCCGGTGACACCTTCACGATTTTTAATTCCACCAGGAAAAAAAAAATTAATAATAATAAAAATACCGAATTCGAGGGAAAAAATTCATCCGTAACTAATTTTCCTACTTCCTAATAAAAAAAAATTGATTTTTCAAAAAAATAAAAAAAAACAATTTTTTTTTTTTTTTTTTTTTTTTTTGGAATTACATACACGATTAAATTCCAGAAACGAAATCCACTTAATGACGCGGGAAAATTTTCATCGTTTTATCCCCCATTTACTTTACTCACCGAAAAATTTTATCACACTAACCCGGTTAAAAAATAACATCAAACATTTTGATTATCCCACCTAATCAAGAGCTCCCCTTCCTTCCCTCCCCCTCCCGCCCCCCGAAATGTTTATTTGGCATTAATTTTGTATTTAATAAACTGCATATGCTTCGTTTAACCCCCTTCTCGCGGATACTTGAACTTTAAAAAATTATAAAATAAAATAAAATATATATGTCTTAATGGTGGGGGATATTATTCAACCGATTAATTTTCTTCCTACTCTGCATTTTTTTAAAAAAAAAACTGAAACACCGTTCGAAAAACCCGATTTATTTATTTTTTTGTTTTCTTCGCACTTTTTTTTTTCTTTCTCCCGAACTTTCTTGTTTGTATTATTTCAAACTTATGAAACATCCTGACCTCGGTTGTTTGAATTGTTATTTTTTTTTAATAATCCATTACATCCATTGAACATGACTCATTTCATCACATCTGATTGGATGCAACTATCTTAACAATTAAAATATAGCTGCGGAACTAAAATAACAACGTTTTTTTTTTTTTTCTTTTTTTTTCAGTCCGCATAAAGAAGTAAATGAAGTTATTCGTTCGTGGATGATGGGTCCTTTTTTTAACGTGAAATCACAATATGGATGTTATTACTAAGTCATGCTTTATGTCAAATCTACAATTTTTATACCAAAATCTTATGGATTATTGTTTTGGTATCGTCTGGATTATATTTTGCGGGTTGGTTAACAAATGTTTTTTTTTTTTTTTTTTTTTTTTTAAGAATAAAAATAGTAATAATTTTGCTCAGTAAATATTTTTCTGATACTTTTTTAAATATCCCAATCACATGCAGGTGGAATAAGCGAATCAAACGTATTCCGAGTATTAAATATGATACTCCCGGCTTCTGGAAAGTGCTTCTCCTGAGAATTTTTATCGCAAACTAAATTCGGTAGGGGGACTGTCGGTTGCTATCACGCTAAAGTGGTGGACGGATTTGGATTGGTTACTAATGGTGTCTTCTGAGAGCTCGGAAAAGCCAGCTGCTGCTGCGGAGACCCTATACAAAAAGAGACTAGCGAACTGAAAATTGACGCCATCGAACTGAAAATTGAATAATGCAGGAAAATGATTTTTCCTAAAAGCAGACGAAACGACGAATTTTGTGGTTTTAGAACACGGCCGTATAGACAGGTCCGGAAACTCCTATCCCTTATACATGGGAGATCTTGTCCCGCTTAACTACGCAAAAATTAGTTCTTCCTTTCTACCACCGTAAGCGCTACTTGTTAGAAAGACGATTTTTGATTGGTCGTTGAGATTTGACGCCGACGATGGCGACACACAGCCGTATTGACGTCTATAAGGCCATGGTAACAAAAATGGATTAGACATGATGCGTCTCTCAAGATCGAAGCGCCATAAATGGTCCGTTTTAGAATTAAAATGTGCGTAGTTAAAAGGGACATATACGGCATGGGAAGTTTCCGGGCCTGTCTATACGGCCGCTACGGCCGTGATTTTCGAAAAGTCCCTAAAAACTGCCAACTTAAACAATTAAAAATTCATAAATTTACGGACATTTACATTTCGTTCTTAGGTTGAGAGCCTAGTCATATAAGGGGTCATGTACATATTACGTAAGCATTTTTTTTGCCATTTTCAACCCCCCTCCCCCCCGTTGTAAGCATGAGTAAGATTTTGGCAACCCCCCCCCCCCTCATATTACGTAAGTTTTTTTTTTTTAAATGGAACCAACGGCACTCGACTTCGGTAATCTTCCTCATAATTCATGGAACTGAAATAAACCAATATAAACACCTATATTGAGAAAAATTAAAGAGAAGGTTACCTTTATTTAGACGGTAACAAAATAATGTAATATTAGCTCGCCGCAACATTTACAATATTAAAAAAAAAAAAATTAATTAGGCCTAATTAATTATTTATTTTATTTTCAAAAATTCCTGGTCAGAGTAGATAAAAGCTTACGTAAGAAAGTGTGAGACCCCCCCCCTCCCCATGGTAAGGTGTCGTAAGCATTTACGAGACCCCCTCCCCCCCCTTATCATGCTTACGTAATATGTACATGACCCCTAAACAGGTCTAGCAACTCCTTTTTGATTACCATGGAAACGATGTCCGCAACTTTGAATTCATTTTTAGTTCTTGAAATAACCACTTCGGCGCTAAGATGCAAGTGTCATCAACCAATAAAAATGAAGAATCAAAATCCGCCAAATGTTTTAAATTTCATAAGGGCGGCTTTCTTATATTTTTGTTTTGTTTTCACCGAAAAAAAAGTTAGGAATATGATGTTTTAAATATATATTACAAAAATATATATTATAAAATAAAAAACCAACAAAAATATGAAAATATGTATGACTTCCAAATTTACAGACAGTTAAATGCTTACCCGTTCGCTCTTCAGTATATAAAATTCAATTGGAAAACGTTTCTTTTGCTCTCTGTATTCTGTAGTATTACCTTATACTATAAAATCAATATTGTAAATACACCATAATTTTTATTAGCATCCTTTTTTTCATATTAATAAACTCTTTTACTTTAACAAAACATTTTTAAAACGTGTAAACAAACTCAGAATTTTATTCAATTACGTGATTGGTTGATGACATCTTACACCTAGCGAAACAAGCGGCGAAAAAATGAACTATTTTATGCTTCACTTTCGAGGACAGTTCTTCACCCCTGAGTTGCTAGACCTGTTTATATGACTATGTATATGTCCTGCTTAACTACGCACATTTGAATTCTAAAACGGACCATTTATGGCGCTTCGATCTTGAGAGACGCATCATGTCTAATCCATTTTTGTTACCATGGCCTTATAGACGTCAATACGGCTGTGTGCCGCCATCGTCGGCGTCAAATCTCAACGACCAATCAAAAATCGTCTTTCTAACAAGTAGCGCTTACGGTGGTAGAAAGGAAGAGCTAATTTTTGCGTAGTTAAGCGGGACAAGATCTCCCATGTATAAGGGATAGGAGTTTCCGGACCTGTCTATACGGCCGAAAATCCAACCGAAAAATACATGTTCTCCAACAATATGGCGGACGTTCTAATAATCTGACATTTCCGAATATATCATTGGTAGGGCTTGATAAACAATGATCAAATCCTGAGTTAGAGCCAACTTTTCAATTTTTCCCGACTGAAGTTCAATACTGAATAGATGGCAAAACTGCTTAAACTTTCATTTTACGTTCAATTTCAAATATGAATTCCACAATATGCTGTTTAAAATCCCGACCAATCAAAGCACCCGGTTAGGTTCGCCAGTCTCTTTTTATATAGGGTCTCTAGCTGCTGCAGCGCCGAAAGGACCCTGACCGGTGTTGCCGTTAGAAAAATAAAGATCCTATACAGGCTGAAACAAGTTATATTATTGGAAAAGTAAGCAAACCTTCTATTGTTTTCACAACCGAAATAATACGGTTTTTTTATGTTTTCAATACTATAATTTGCAGCCTTCATTGTTAACCCCCCCCCCCCCCTGCCCTTTTCTCCCAAGTTGTCACCATCGGGCCCGTGCCCAGAACGAGGGGATGGGGGTGCTCAAACACCCAAAAAAATGAATATGCCTCGTTCGCAAAACAAACGATGTTGCTTAGCGGCAAAGCAAATATGCTAGCGGCAAAGCAACATGGCTCGACTCGTCGACATTATGCATTGCGACAAAGCAATTCACGAGTCTTGCCACAAAACATTTTTACTGCTTAGAATTAAGTTATGCAAAACTGCTTTGCCGCAAAGCATTTTTGCTTAGACCCAAAGCTGCATTTTTTTGAGTAAAGATTTTCAGGTAGGACTCCAAATGGTGGCTTATTATACGGAGGGCAGAGATAATACATGGATCGGAAATTTTTCCAGCGTGGAAGTAAAAGTTCCCCCCCCCCCCCCTTGGCTACAAGCCCGATCATAACATCTAAAACAAATATTCTAATTAGATATAGGTGGAGGATGACAAGCAAAAACCAAAACCTGCTCTACGTAAATTCCGTATGATAAGGGATGAAAATGGAAGGAAGGAAAGAGGGGATCTGGTCAAACATACCGTAATGTTTAAGAAGCAAACGATACTAGTTTTACGATAATCGATACTAGGAATGAAATGATTCCAATTACTCCCTTCACTGCCGTTCTCACGAAACGAGAAGATTAGTATCGAATTTAAAAGGAACTATCTTCAAAGTTACTATAATCCAACCTTTAAAAAAAAAACGACTCAGAGTTCAAGAATCCGAAAAAAACATTTTTTTTTTCCTTCAACCGTAAAAAATTTTAATTATTCTAATTTTAATTGCTTTTCTTTCATTCCCGCTTCTTATGCAAGCTTTAGAAGAAAAAAAGAGAAAAAAAAAAAAGTGCAACAACAATCAAACCCTTGTAGATCCCGTTTAATTGCTCCTCGGATGTTTAAATAAAACCAAGTTTACCTAATGATCATACCAAAGGATGTAATTATGATTGTTGGAATAAGAGATTAATATTGAATAACTGAAAAATGCAGCGTTTATCACAATGAACCAAAACCACAACGCACAGCTTGAAACCTAAAATCGCAGCTTCACCTGCGGAGTAATGTGTTCACGGAACGTTAAGGACCCACAATCGACTTTATTGATTTTTTTTTTGGGAAGAAAAAAAAAATTTCTCCGAATTTTTTTAACTACAAAATTTTAAATCAACAAAATTAATTTTATTTAATTAAAACGTTACCTAATCCTTCTTTTTTTTTTTTAATATGTAATAATTAATCGTCCTGGTCCAAAAGCGATATTTTAAGGTTCATCCCACCCTTCGGCGCGAATATAAACGATTTCGGGTCGTAGTCTATCGGGATGGGAGTATGTTTAATCGAAACCTCGAATTTGTAATTTGACAAGAGAGTAATAAGCCCAACTCTGGCTTGCATTAATCCGAATCTTTGACCTGGAACAAAAAAAATGACTCTTCATTAATCCAAATAATGATGTTTAATATTATTTTGCTTTAATCAGAACACATTCTTTACCTATGCAAAATCTGGGGCCTTCCCCGAACGGTAAATAAGTGTAATGATTTCTAGATGCTTTTCCTTCTTCGGTAAATCTATCAGGATCGAATTTTTCGGGATTCGGGAAATAGCGTTCGTCCATTTGTAAACCGTAGTTGCAAATAATGACTTGAGTGCCTTTTTCGATTACCAGATCTGAATCGGGGACCTTAAAGTCTTTTGTACATACTCGGTTAAGAACCGGGGCAGGCGGATACTTCCTTAAAGTTTCTGAAAAAAAAAATCGTATGTCATCTTACGATTCTTTACTTAACGGCACTTCCATTGCTTTTATATGGGACTACGAATTCTAAGATGAAATACTAAAAACAACGAGTTCGAAAAAATTGTTTTTCTGGTTTTGCTTGAACCCTTACCGTCGATAACCCGGCCTAAAAGTTGCATTTCGTAAATCGCTTCGTATGTCATTTTCCCTTGATGCTTATTTAAAACTCGTCTGATCTCTTCTCTTAAATCTCTTTGAATCTTCGGGTTCATTGCTAATTCGTAAAGAGTGAATTGCATTGTTGTCGACGAGGTTTCAAATCCTCCGACGAAGAATATGAATGCCTGAGCTGCCGCTTGTTCGAAAGTGAATTTGTCCTCTGAAACAAAGTAAAAATTATAATAAAAAATATAGCACGTAACATGAGAAAAAAAAAAAAAAAAAAAAAAAAAGGTTTACTTTCGCTTATTTCTTTATTTTCGACTAAATTGTCTGGATCGTCGATATATCCCTTATTTTTTAGCTGAATAAGCAGCTGAAGCACGTCGTTACGTTTAACATTGTTTTTTTCTCTGTATTCGACCATATCTTTAAAAGCTCCGAGGAAAAAATCGGATACGTCTTTAGGGTTGACTCTTATCTATAATAAAAAGGAGAAAAATGATATTAAGCAGGTAGTCCTACCCTAAAACTTTCTGAAAAATAAAAAAAATTAAAACAGAAAATCGTATGTCATCTTTCGATTCTTAACTTAACGGAACTTCTATTGCGTTTATATAGGACTAAGAATTCTAAGATGAAATAGGAAAAACAAGAGTTTGAAAAGTTAAAAAAAAAATGATTGAAAACCAGGGGTCCGAATCCGATGCCGGTGCCGGCCGAAATCACGGGCCGACGCCGATGCCAAAGCCACCAAGCATCGATCATATCCGACGCCGGCATTGATCACATCCGATCGCCTCTGATTCCGATTTTAGTGAAAAAAAAATCATAAGGCCATTCTAGAGGTTATTTAAAATCAGGGGTCCGATGGCGATGCCGATACCGACGCCACTGAATCAAATACAAGCAAAGCACTGCCCATTTTTTTTTTAAATTTATAAACTTACTCTTAGTATTTTAGCCAAATCGGGTATCACAAAAGCCAGCAAATTTCTAATTAGAGTTTCCCAAGTGGGTTGAAAAAGTTTTTTCCCCATTTTTCGTAATATAGATTCCGGATTTTTCAATGAGTTTGCCTCGATGCCGAAAGCGCAAGAAGATATGATATCCGTTGTGAATCTTGCTACGTAATCCTTCACTTCGATCACTTCCCCCGCAGATGCTGGCTCCTTCAAAACTTCAATTAACTCTTTACCGATATCAACCATTATCGGAAACATGAGTTTCATTTTTCCAGACGTAAACGTAGGGGAAAGTTTAGTTCTTAAATTTTTCCACGCTAAACCCTCCAAAGAAAATAAATTGGCTGGAAAAACAAAAATAAGAAAAATTAATAAAACAATATTTTTGGTCAACATTCTTAAGACATGTACGGACATGCCACGAGAAGAGAATAGCCTAGAGAGGGACGTCCTAGGAATGTCGACAACATAATTCTCCTAAAATTGATGGACTTGATTGTTTTGAAATTATTAAAGTACCTGATAGGGGATCCTTTTTCTCGTCCGAAAAAACTCCGTGGTCATGGAAATTCATAAAGTCCCCGACCAACACTCTTTTTATCAAGTCCAAATCGTTGATCATAAGAGTCGGTTTATGTATTTGCCAAAGTCCGTAATATCTGTGATGTTTCCCTTCTTCGTAATATTTTTTAAATAAAACGCCTAAGCTCACTTTGTTGGAGCCGCTTAAATTCCCTAGCGGGAACGACGTTTTCGCATGAGGAACATTTTTCTTTTCCCAATATTTATATTGATTTTGGAAATAAATGTATAATGCGGATAAGGCAACGACAACGACCGCAATTAAAATTAAAAGAGCATCAACAAACAAATTACAAATCATCGTGAATCTGGAAAAAAAAAAAAAATAGGAAAGAAAAAAGAAATTAATGAATGTCAAATTTACAGCAAAAAAAAAAGACTTTATAATGAATATAAAGTCATTGTTTCATTGATTTTTTTTACTCACTGTTATTACAATTAAATTAAATTATATTATGTTGTATTGTATTAACTACACTTAAATTTATTGACTGTTAAGTTATAAACATTTAGCAGATTTCATCTACATTTAAAAATAAAAATCATATCAGTACTTGCAAACTTTTTTATTAAAAAAAAAAAAAAAAAATACAGATAACATCATTTATTTTTATAAACTATCAACATTAAATTATCGAGTGTTTAAAGGAAAAATTTTTCTTAATCTTCCACCGTTTACAAAAAATATTGAAGAAAAATAACATATGCCTTGTATCTACTTCCGGACTAATTGGTTGGTAGGATTATATGCCATACTGGGCTAAGATAAAACGTTTTATAGCTGTAAATTTTTTTTTTCGGTTCCTTGCCGTTAGGAGCTTAACCGTTTCGCGAAAAAACGCAAAAAATTCTAGCAAACCAAATGACTCATTCAAGGCTATCCTCGGATTAATCCGACTATTGAATTAATCCGCAAATGGTATCATGATTAAAGATGCTGGTGCTGAAATAAAAAATTAAATTTTTACTAAGTACAGTATTTTAATTATTTTTAAAACAATTTTTACTTCGCAAAAGGCAATTCTAAATGTTACGGACCGTTCGTTTAATATGTAAGCGTGATAATTGGCAATTAGAGAAATGTCCCCAGAAAAAGTGAGTTATAAGTCCGGCCAATAGGTTATAAAAACTTACGACAAGGTGATAAAACTTATGACCTTTTTATAAGCTTTTATAACGTAATGGCCGGACTTATAACTCACTTTTTCTTGAATTATAAGTCAGACCAATACGTTATAAAAACTTATAACAAGATCATAAGTTAAAGTTTTTTAATAACGTAATGCCCAGACTTATAACTCACTTTTTCTTGAGTTATAAGTGAGTTATAAGTCCGGCCAATACGTTTTAAGAACTTCAAGATCATAAGTTTTATCATCTTGTTATAAGTTTTTATAACGTAATTGCCGGACTTATAACTCACTTTTTCTTGGGGTAAAGTTTCGTCCATCCTGTTCCCCCTTTTGTTAGACCTCTGGTGCATCAGTAATTATTAACCAATATGAAAAATAAATCAAATATTCCATAAATTATAACGTTATATCTAATGCACTGCCATGTTACAACAAAATGCTGTTCCCGTCATTTTATAAAATACGAAAGCCTAGTTACCAACGGCACTCAATTCTTAATCAATAAGCTGTTTTAAAACATCTTCCGAGGATGTGCTTCATTCATGAATATACATGAACAGAACGTTAACAAAAGCAAATGAAACATTACAAAACTTTTTTAAAATTAAAAAGTTTAGTTCGAGTTGAGCGAGAAACTGTTTGCTTATGTATTTAAGGGCCGATTTCGTTAAATATTTGAAAAGACATATCTTCAAGGATCTTAAACTAAAGCCGCATAACCGATCTGCCCCTTGCCTTTATAAAGTATGAGCTTTTTATAGACGGAAGCAACGCTACCAGTTAAAAAATCCTTCCCCTATTAAGAAAAAAAAATCAGAATCGATGCAGAATAAATACTAAGCTTACTTATGGATTTTTTTTTTCAAAAATTTTTTTCGAATTTGACATTCTGTACATATGTAATCAATTACATCCATATTATTGTAAAGTGACCAAAAAATAAGAAATCATTCCGGACACTTTATGTTTTATCGTTATCAGATAAAAAGCTTCAACTTATTTACTTTTGTCGCTATAAGGAACCAATTAAAGTAGTCCCGGTTATAAATAATCACGATGCATAGCAAAAAAAAAGCGCAAAATCATTATTTCTTATCAAAGACAAAAAAGACAAAAAAAAAAAAATAGTCCAGCGGTTTAACCGATAGATTATTCTATGGATGAATGCAATGAAAGGCGTATTCACATCAAATTTAAGGCGCGACATAAATACAATTCGGTCGGTATACGCCGAAACAACTATCGTTTGACATTCGAAGACAATTCGTTTTACAAAAGCATTCTGACTAAGTAAAATGAAAACCATTTCTTACTTACCAAAAGAAATTGAAACAAAAGAACCGGATGGCCGTTTTTTATGGGTAAACAACGTTTAGCGGACATCTTTAATTTGCATATTGAACCTTTTGGCTCTTACTTACAGAAATCTATCGAAAAATTTACTGGCACTATCTTTTGCCATTCAAATTTTTTATATTACCTTAATTCATTCATTCAAAAGAATCTTCGTATAATTCCGAAAATGTATGATATATAATAAATAAAAGCATGACGACTCTCCAAAAAGCACCACAGTGCCATGCATACCAACCATATCATTTTTTGCACCATTGTTCACACCATGCACACATACCATTGTTCGGCCTGAAAAAATCAAATTCCTGTAAATTCACTTTTAAAGAAAAAAAAATATTCTAAATAACTGACCTGTCAATTTCTTACATTAGACCTATTCGACGTTTGCTTTCTTTTAAAATTAATTATCAACTGAATTTAAAAAAAATTACTATTAATTATTCGGAACAGAATTTTAAAAAAAGGTTTTTTTTTTTGGCGGCATGATGGTTTTACTTCCACAAACATCCAAACTCTTTCGGAGGTAAACACCTACTGAAGTAACGAGCAAGGGAGGGAACAAAGAACCGACCGACCCCTATTGTCAAGCAGGTACGCCGAAAAACAAAGGGTAGTTGCAGAAGCAGGTAATTAAATGTCCCTTTTATTTGAAATGACATTTTCCAAGCTTTCGTTAAAAATTAAAAAATCCAGCTTTGTGTGAAGATGCAAAATTATAGGTCATATATTGGATGGTACAGAAGTAAAATAATATTTTGGGAATCTAAAAGAAATAGATATTTTTTTTAAAGTGAAAGTTTTAGGTCAATTGCATAGCCGCAGTAAAAAAGTAAGGACAAGGTTTAAAAATTTAAACAGCCACACATTTTTGAAACATTAGCCGCCCAATAGGAAAATTTCATTCGGAAAAATATTTTCGAAGGAAAAAATTTTCAAACCTTTTAATTCAACGCACTAATAATTGAAGAAAAAAAAAAAAAAAAAAAAAAAAAAAAAACGTTATCACTTATACCGTTTTAATATTCAACAAACATGTGTTTGCAAGATTTGGCACGATTGTTTACTTTTAAGAAGACGGCTTTGGAAACAAATAACATGGAAAAGAACGTTTCCTGTCATCTTTTTACGGTCCATTTTTAACTGGTTTAGAGAACTGGGAACCGTTGTGCTTGTCAATGTAAAATTAGGTTCTTTTTTTTCCCCTGGAAACAAACTTCGCTCACACAGAAGTAAATTAAAAGGTATATAAAAACTTTGTATGGTGTAATACTCACTCCCATATACCACTATTTTTACATAGTTTAAAAAAATTGAGATCCTTCCACTTTCAGATATAAAAAAAGTTGTATTTAACATTGGAACCTAAAAAAAACACAAATAATTTACTTGAAAAAATTAGCACGCTTTTATTATTATCACGCTCTAGAATGTTTTCACTGGAATGTGGATTCCTTCTTCTAATACTCCCGTCTTTGGGACAAAAAAAATTGTACTGTTTTCCTATTAAACGACTTTGATTTGGCTTAGGGCAATCGAAGATATTTTTCTACAAGCTCTCTGTGAGAAGACAACTTTGTAAATAACGCGAATTCTTGCCCTTTGCATCCTTTGGTACCTAAACTAACAACTCCACGTAAATAATAAGCTTTCGTTTTTGGATCTTCAAAGACTAGACCTCCTCCACTGTCACCTGGACACACGCTGACTTCTAAAAATAAAAATAATAAACCGTGTTTAAAAAAAAAAATCTTGCCTTTTGGGCTTTTCAAATATTACGTAAGTATTATTCCGGTGAATTTGGACCCCCCCACAAGATGCATACGTAATACTTGAACGGCCCCTTTCGGAAAAAAGAAAAAAATTTTTCTTACTCGAAGTTCTATCTCCTGCACATATTTTATCTCTGCTTACAAATCTAAGCAACGAGTTGGTTATTTTGCTAATGCATTCGTCTCTGGGCACAAACGGCATCTCAGCTAAAATAAGCGTTTCGCTGAATTCTTGGTGTAAAGTCAGTCCCCAGCCTACGACCTTTCCAATGGATCCTTTAATGAGCTGGTCCTCTTCGAAACTGTCTTTCCCAATATCTATGCAAACGGGTCGAACAGTTCTTGTATACTCGACTTCAGTCTTCAACGTTACAAAAGCGATGTCGTCTGCATAAAGGGACATATCGCCTTGATACAGCGGCGAGAATTCAATGTTTTCAACCTGAACAAAATGGGAAATTGAGTTACGAAAACATGCAACGGGAACGAAGAAAACATGCAACAGACCTCGTGTGCCTGACATGTGTTCCTCTTATTAAAAGAATCCCCGAACCAAAAAATGTCTTCTGGGAAAACATTTTCTTAAAAACAGTAAAAATATTTTGTCAAGAAACAACTTCTACAGGTCCATACCTGTCCATACCTGTTGAAATTGTTTCTGCTTGTACCCAAACTTACATCAACGATTTGAGCCAAATCATCTTCCGACGAGTTTAAAGTCCTGTAATATTTCCCGAGTCCTATCTTTAAAGTCCCCAAATCTTTTATATAAATTCTACGTAATTCTTTCACTTCTTCCGAAAAGCAATGAGCTGCTGACACTACGACCTTGTGAGAGACTAAAGTTCCTCCGCAGATCTGATCATATGAATCATTGGTCGAGTTGTATTGGTAGATTCCGACATGCCATGGGAATTCCCCGTATTCCGTTTGTTTTCCGTTCGAAACCGCCGGTTGGGCCAAATTCGAAACAGGTCTTCCGCATTCTAGAATGACGGAAATTATGTTAAAAATACAACCGAAAAGAATAATGATCTTTAATTAAAATTTACCGGCGTGACAGAAGTCATCCACTAGCGGTCGATCCCACTGTCCGTTCCTGCAGTTGATCCTCTTATATTCAGGCTCTTTGATTTTCATATAAGTAGAAGGGTTGCAAAAGAAGGTGGCTGTCGAATTAGAGGGTAAGGGTTTATCGCAACGCGTCAATTCACCTCGAGGAGTGAAACAAATTATATGGAGCTTTCGAGACCGTAAAGGCTCACACTGATCTGCAAGTATAGACAAGTAAAATTTTAATTGCAGAATGGTTTACAATGAGTTTTCCTCCATTTTAAGTGTTTTTAGTCAGACAATAATGACTATAAATTAATTTATTGGTCTTTGCAGATGTCGTCACAAGTATCACTATCAGCATCGATAATACACAGTCGAACTCAAATAACGTAGTCGTCAAGACCAGAAGAATTTTTAGTGTTAACGTTACAAAAAAGTTAGGTATCTAACGAACTCCTTCGATGTATTTTGGAATTTTTAGTGCAAGTTCCAACTTGTCTGAAATGATTTTCCGGTGTCACAACTATTCAGACATGTTCTAACTTGTAGCACTATCAGATCAGTTTGAATACACGATATGTATATTCACCAAATGAAATAAATAATAACTATTTCGTGATGAAAATGCTATAATAACCCAAAACCATTTGGCGAAAACGCCAACTTAAGAATAATAAAAATATCTATAAAAAAATGATAACCAGTAAATATAATATCAACATCAGGCCCTACCAATACCATATAAAATTTTTCCGAAAACATCCGACAATTAGAACGTTCCGAAACGTCCGCCATATTGTTGGAGACCGTATATTTTTAGGTTTGTTTTGCGCCAAGTCCCTAAAACTATCAACCTAAGAAACAAAAATTATGAATTTTTAATTGCTTAAGTTGGCATTTTTTGGGGACTTTGCGAGAATCCAACCTAAAAAATACATGTTCTCCAGCAATATGGCGGACGTTCTAATAGTCGGACATTCCCGTAGGATTGGTAGGGCTTGATCAACATATGTCCCAGCTTATAGCTTGACGCTGGCAACGGGAACGGAAGTTATTACATAAAAAACTCATTTCACCGCTAGGGGGCTGTCGGCTGCTACTCGGTAAAATGGCGAACAGCTTCGGAAAGGTTGTTAAATACAATCCTTCTCATCTTCCTTTAGTCATCTATTAACCAATCCGAAGCCTTTCGCCCTTTATCAAAACAGCAGCCCACAGCCCGATTGCGGTAATAATTCTCGTTACGCTAAGCTGCGAGAGCATGAAAGGTCGAGCGCCATGCCGTCTGCCGGGACTGTATAAGATTCAGGATGAGCATCAGCATCAGTATCAATATTAATACTCCTATCAGTATCAACAAAAGCGTATTTGTGTATTTAACATGTAACGCGTGGAATATCATTATTCCGATTTTCTCACTTTCAATTTTGTTACCTGAGCAAAACGGAATTTCCGGATACCATTGTCCAAATCTGCAAACGACATCGGACTTTCCTCTCAACCCAAATCCTTGATTGCATCCAAATTGTATGCTGACGCCAGACGGAACTTCCGTATCTTTGTTCCGTATATCTTCTGCGCCCAATTCCCACGAGAAAGACGAATAAAAACCGTTTTCTGGCTGCGGTGGCAATTTGCATTTTTTCGCCGAAGATGGGCTGTTAAAAAAATTTAATTTTAATTAGTCAGTGAATTCGTCAGTTTCTTTTTATATAGGGTCTCTAATATTAGTCACTCAGCGTCAAGAAAGTCAATACAGAAATTTAAAAAAAAGAATTCTCCATTCTATTATAATTCATTTAAAAAGTATTTTCCTTGTTTTCGCTTTTTAAAAAGTGATTTCCTATCGTATTTAACGAAAAAGGTCAATCAGTTTATCAAAAGCTGTCAGCAAAACAAAAAAAACAAAATAATTGTGTCATACAGGTTACTTGTTACTACATAACTAACAATTCCCTACTTTTACCGATTTCTAATTAAAAGAGATAAAAACAAAAATAAAGTGTAACTCAAAGACTTGGACTAATTTCTCTACCTAAAAAAAAGGATCATGATGGCGCTTTAAGTGCTTAAATCCTAGGAAAATAAAACTCAATCGCTTATCAATGAAACAGATATCCACTCCACTATCAGCACCAAATACAAATCATTCCTACATTTTTAATCTCGTAACTGAAAACTGTCCCTTCAGTCCTTCAAAAGCTGCGGAAAAATAACGTTCTTCACAATGAAAGTGATTTTAATAATTTTATTGTCGTACCTTTTTATCTGTGAAACAAGTTCTTACACGCTAAAACGGATCGAAGGTGTTCCGGGTTATGCCAAACCGATTGAATTCGATAGCGAAGGGAACGCTTACGCAGTATCCCCTCGCGTGAATTATGAAGACAAATCCAGATTGTACAAGTTAAATTCATCCGACGAGGTAGTTCAGATCCTCGATCTGCCAGACCACGTCGAATATGCTATGACGATTCGCATCACTCGTCAACGTGATATACATTTCATCTTTAACATACACAGTAAAAAATATTATGTAAATATGGGATTAGGAGTCCACATAAATTTTTTATGTTGTTTCTGTTTATGTTTACCTTTTGGAGAAAAACAACAGAAAAAATTTATGTGGACTCCTAATCCCATATTTACATAATATTTTTTACTGTGTAGGTGGACCTAATTTTTCATTAGAAATAATGAGGGCGAACTGAACAGAGACAACAAGATTAGAACAGCTGACCGTTGGAGAGCACTTTTACGATGGAGATGGTAACTTAGTCTACACTAAAAAAGACGCAGGGGTATATGTGATGCGAGCTAATTCAACTGTTCCTATAGCCGTAACCGGTTTAGAAAACTTTCACATAGCTTTTAACTTTCGCACATCGGATATAGTGTACGTCATCGATCAAACAGGAAATATTTACCTAGAAGTTGCTAGTGGGACATTTTTAGATAAAACGAACTGCTCTATCGCCGTGATAACCAAAGAAGCCCTTCAACAAGACATCCCCCAAGCCACTTTTTTAAACGCTTTCGATAATCCGAATCAAGAAGCACAAAATTTAGTGGTTGACGACCAAAATAATTTGTGGATTGCGATAAAGGAAGAAGTGGACGGTATCGCCAGAAAAGGGATTATTAAAAAGGTTGTGAACGGGAAAGTCGAGACGGTCTTCATTGATCAAAAACATCCATTTGTTACTCTTATGTCAGCTAAAGATAGAATATTCGTCATCGCTAGGAATTATCGTGATGCCAGCATATATTACGTTACGTTAAATAATGAAAGAGTCCAAATCCCGGAACTGAGAAACTGGACGCCAAACGATTCCCTGATCAAGAAAGTGACCGATAGCGAAGGCAATGATTACTTTTCGTCTTATAGCAACCACCGTCAATTGACGCTTATAAAAGCGAATGAGACGACTCCCGTGGTATGTGAATTTTCGGAGAACATGGTAATCGAAAATATAAAGATGGATATCAATGAAAATTTATGGTTTTCAACACAACGAGGAACATTGCATTACTTAAAAAAAGAAAAGACTGATTCGAAAAGAGTTAAAAAAGATTTAGATAAAAACTGTACTGCATTCGATCTTGAAATTAATTCGGTAACAAAGAAATTTTATGTTTCATGTATAGAAGGCCTGTATGTTGTTGAAAACGACTAGAAATAAAGTATCCGGCATGAAAATCGGCCTATTTCAACTCGATTGAAAAAACATTTAGGTTGAAATTATGAATTATAAATGAAATTATACATTTTTTAGATGTTGACTACCAAGGTCGTGTCTTTATCTCGTCTTTTGTCTTCATTATTGCAGCTTCAACTTTTAAAAAATGGCGGCAATGAATTTCCGAGGATTTAGTTTTCGGTATTATGGTGACCATTAGGGTGGTTCGAAAATCAACTTTTTTGGAATTTCGAAACTCCTATATCGGGAAAAGTTTCTTTATAGGTAGAGTATCAACCCTGAATTTTTTCAGATTTTTTGAACGGCATCCTGAGGTGTCAAATCGGCCTTGAAATTTTCAAAAAGCTCATAAAAGGGCCGAAAATTAACCTTTTTTTTTCATAAAAGACCATCGATTCCTATCGGAAATTTCACGTAGATTACGAATTTGAAGCTGAAAATTAGTTTTGGTGCACGGTTTTTGAGCCACAGACAAAATACCATAACCAGGTTTTTAGAGCTTTTAAACCCGGCCTGTAGCTCAAAAATTATACACCAAAACTAATTTTCGGCTTCAAATTCGTAATCTACGCGAAATTTCCGATACGAATCGATGGTCTTTTATGCAAAAAAAAAAAGGTTCATTTTCGGCGCTTTTATGAGCTTTTTGAAAATTTCAAGGTCGATTTGACACCTCAGGATGCCGTTCAAAAAATCTGAAAAAATTCAGGGTTGATACTCTACCTATAAAGAAACTTTTCCCGATATAGGAGTTTTGAAATTCCAAAAAAGTTGAATTTCGAACCACCCTAGTGACCATAGACAATAGTGATTTTTCACAATAGCGAATGGTGAATAAGATGTGAAGACACGACCCAAAATCAAAACTTACCCTCTTCCCTCCTAAAACGCATTTTTAATTTTCTAAGAAGGCTATAGCTCACCACATTTGACTGACCACTACATACAGCGCCCCTAGCTTGTATGGTTCCTCATTATCCTAATAATTCTCCACAACATTGCCAAAATCTACGAAAGTTGGAAAATCATGCTTTTTGGGCCGAAAATGGCGAATTTTTAACAAATATGATGTTTTCTGTCATATTTGGCCCAGGCCCAACATACTGTATTGTTTTCATACTTTAATTTCCTTTTTGTTTTCCTACTTACAATTTAGTGACAGACGGAGTATTAGGTCTAGGCCTTTCGGTGGTGGTTTTGTTATTGAAGAAAATCGGTACCCTCGACGGCTGAGTTGTAGGTACCAACGGTATGGGAGTTTGAGCAGGTCTGGCAAAAGTGCATTGGGGTGCAAATTCATCACTTCCATCTCTGCACTGAGACTGACCGTCGCAAGGTGCATCGCCGGCTACGCAAGCACCGTAAGAGCATCGGAAAGCGAAAGGTTCACATCTGAAATTTAAAATTGGTTAATTATTTGTTTAAATTAACTAATTACTCAAAAGAGTCGAGGCATGCACTAATTATCATTAGTGGTCAGTTAAGTATTCTGTCAGCACAATTTTTACTAAGCCCCCTCCTCCCTGTTATATTAATTATTTCAGATTTCCAAAACCCTATCCCCTTGCAAGACTCACCGGTTCTTAATGAAAATTTTTGAAATTCAATTGAAACGAGAGGGTAAAAAAATTCTTAGAGCCTAGGGTAACCCCTAAGCATTTCTCAAAAATCTAGAAAAAAATTCCTAAAGTGTTTTAAGACCTTACAGAGTAGGGTGTCCCAAAAAAAATTGTCTCCGCTTTTGCTGCTCATGGAGTATGACCTTTATTTATGTTTAAGAATCAGTAAAAAAAAAAAAAAAATATTCCGAGCCAAAAATCCATATAATTTAGTTATAAAAAAAAAAATCAACTTTGCTGGCACTGAAATTGATTTAGGCCGTTTCCCCGTTAGTTGAAAAAAATCGGCGATTGTTTTATTCGATTCCATAGGTTTTTCCACATCGGTATAGCACTTTTTCCCACAAATACAAACAGTTTAGAAAGCGAAAATTGTTATAATTCATGATTTTGTGCGAAAAATTCAACTTTTAGAGTACTAAAATGAGACTCACACAATTTTCTATTGATTCAAAAAAAAATCAGCGATGGTTTCATTGGATTCTCCAGGATTTTTAACGCCGGTAAAGACCCTTTCCGCTCAAAAATAAAAATTTTTGAAGACAGGGCTTCGTTAAATTTAAAATTTAGGAAAAAAAAACTCGAATTTTTAGCTTTAAAATGGCGTCTAATTATTTTCCTTTACTTCAGACAAAAACGAGGATGGTTTTTTCGGTTTCTACGACCCTAAAAATCCCAGAGAAAGTTTTTTTCGGAACCATAAATAGTTCCTGGAGGACGATGTCAGCGAATAAATGCCTCACCTACTACTGGCCTATTTCCCTGCCTCTTCGATAATTTCTTGAATTATCCCGAGAGTTCGAAGAAGTAAAAATGAAACGTCTTATGGCTAAAAAACACGAAGCCTTTGGTAAAAAAAAAATTATTTCCCATGTTTTCTTACTCTATCTCGCTGCACTGCGTAAGAGTTTCATCTGAACCGTCGTCACAATCCGGAAAACCGTCACATCGTCTATGACCTTCGATGCACTGATCACCCGAAACGCAAGCAAATTCAATGTCCCTTTAAAAATAAAAAACAAAATCTTTCAATATAAACACAATCTTCCTATCAATACAAAATCATCTGACTGACTTGCAATTGTTATGATCCGGTGCAGATTTCACGCCTGGGCACTCCTTCAAAAGCTCATCGGATAAATCGGCGCAGTCTTGCTCCCCATCACATTTGGCGTTACCTTTGGTGCATCCCCCGTAAGAACATCGGAACGCAAATTTCGGACACCTAAAACGAACCAAAAAAAAAAAAAAAAAAATGTTTACATTCTAAAATTCTAAAATAATAAAGTCTACCCAACAACTTACGTGAAATTTTTACTGGAACACAATGTAAAGGTTTCGTCGGAATTATCACTGCAATCGGTTTGCCCATCACAGACTTGAGTTTGGTCTATACACCCGGTCGTAATTTTACATTTGAATTCATCTTCCTTACATTGTGCTCTGGAAATCCTTATTTGTCCGCAGATTACGAAAAATGCTAAGGAAAATAAAAAAAATTTAACAAGCCGGACAAGAAAGACGAAAAAACGAAGTAACGTCAAGTACTTACCTTACCTATTATAAAATAATGAAATACACCATTCCCGTACATTTTCGGAAAATTTCGAATATAAATAACGAAATCGTACGATTAAAAAAAACAAAAAAAATATATATACAAATAATTTAAACGATCCTTACAGTGGACTTCATCTTGCAAGGAAGTCTAGGTTAACAGGAAAACTTTTATGATCTGACCAACGTAATCACATATTTAGGCATGACGTATATTATTTTCTTTTAAACAGATGAGTTAACCTGTTTTGCGAATCGTCCAAGCAGATTTAATTACCGTTTGAAAGAGGATATGAATCGTTGGGTAGTTCAATAAAATTGTGGTTTTTATCATTATCAGTTTTTAAAAATAAAACCGGTTTCAGAAAAAAATTAATATTGTAATGAAAAACAAAAAAAAGAAAAGATGATCAGGTTTCGACCGAAAAATTTCCAGAAAAGGGTGTTGCTTAGCAAGAATTTTTTTTCATTTTTTTGTTCCTTTTTGAAAAAATTTTCCTTATAATTTATCAAGAATTTTTGCTTGTCGTATCTATTTAAGTGGCCGTCACGAAATGAAAAATTGAACAGGGATATGGGCATAAGATTCATAGGACTACGTCTTAAGGCCGTTGTGAGTTTCCGTCGAATTCAAAATTTAAAATTTTTTCCTCAAGTTTTCTCAGAACAAACAATGTGTTAGTTAAAATCGAAGAAATGAACTTAAACGTGCTCGAAAAAACATTTGCAGCATTTGAAGGAATTGAAAATGTTCCATTTGTTTTCCGTTTGCTTGGATTTCTACTTGCCTGAAGTGCATATGCGCTTCATGAATTTACTTGCATATTTTTTCCCATTTTTCTGGAATTTAAGGCATTAAAAAAAAAAAAAAAAAAAAACTATAGCAAAAATATTTGCCTACAAAAAGCACATGGTTTTGAGTCGTCCTCATAAAGTACCTAAAAATTAGTCTAACTTTAAAATACAACATTTGTTTCAAATCCAAAATCTTGGGGCAAGTTACAATAAAAGCTTGCCAACGGCCATACCATGCTGAATACACCGATTCTCGTCTGATCACCGAAGTTAAGCGGCATGGGGCGCGGATAGTACTTGGATGGGTGACCGCTTGGGAACATCGCGTGCCGTCCTCCCCCCCAAAATAAAGCAAGTTGGTGCAAGCATAAGCACCAAAAATACACCATGCTTCCATGCTTGGTCTTGTTGCAAAAGTAGGGATGTCTAGTCTTAAATATACAGGATATATATACGTATATATATACGTAAATATACAGTATATATACCAGCCAATGTATACGTTGTATATTTATGAATTTTCATTTATAAAATAGGGCATAATTCGCTAATATTTTGATTTTACATCGATAATTACTCGTTAATTAATGAATAATGACAATAATTCACTAATATTTTAACTTTTGCACGGTCATAATTTTATCGGCCACAGCCATTTTATCAAAAATGGCGTCGTATGGCTGGAAGTATAACTGAGCGCCTAACAGAGGGAAATCTAAAAACAGTAAAAAAGATTTTTTTCCTTGCTTAAATTACATAAGTAAACTGTAATAAGCTTCATATTAAACCTTTCTCTGACTTAATGACCGAAAAACCCCCTAGGACAGCCAGAAAAAATAATAGCTTTTTTTCCTAAATTAAATTTAATGTTTAACTTATGAGTAAATGTATACGTATATATACGTATATATATACGTATATATATACCGGTAAATATACAAACATAAATATACTGTATATCAGACATTCCTATGCAAAAGGTTTTCGGAGAATTTGCAAGTTGGAGCAAGTTCAAATTTTTCCAAACTTGTACCAACTTGTTCCAATTTTGCGTCAATAGCTCCTTTTCAACTTAAAAGAAATCTTTTCAACTTCCTCCAATCTTGTTTTGGAGCACGTGCTCTTTGAAGCAAATGCAAAGGCCCTGAAATCTTCAGGTTGATTCCTAGGACTAAAAGTTTGTATTTGTCAAATTTAGTCCAAGGAAATCCTTAGGACCGACCTTAAACGTAGTCCTACGTCAAAATGAACCACAGAGACCCTAAAATCAGAAAATGTAAAATAAATACACAAAAATTACTTTGTATTTACAAAATTTTTATTTATTTTCTTTTTTTTTTTAACAACTAGTAATCCGTGTTATTTTTCTAGTTAAAAGAAAAGTTTCATTTTTTTTTATTTAATTTTATTTATAAAGAATGATCATTTTTTCCTAAAATTTATTCACTTAAACACCAATCAGCCCCTATCAGTGTAAGAATCAGATAGACGGAGAGGGCAGTAGAACACCGAAAATTAAAAAGAGACGGTTGCTAAGAACTGAAAAATTTGGCCAATATAAAGCAAGGCGTCCGAAATTTTTTTTTGAAAAAAAAAAAAATCCCATCTTCGGATTTAATATTTTGCCACCCTCATCCTCCATATGAATCTTTTGTTTTATTCGTTTATTTTAATTATTTTATATTACTTTTATTTATTTAAAAAATTTGGGCACCTGTACGAAACGGATTAAAAAAATAAAGCTACGATTTTACATCAATACGGGTGAGGGGTAAGCCTTGTTTAGGTTTTTAATTATAAAAAATTTAGATTTTAAATATGAGTAAAAGGCAAAGTAGGAAAAAGAAGAAAATCATTTAAGTGACATTTTGTCTATGATTGTTCAATTTTTTAATGTTACAGTGCAATAAAGGATCTTCCAGGAATAAAATAATTACTGGCTAGACTTGTTTTTCTCAGTTACACCAAAGTTAACTCCATTTAGAGGAGTCGCAATCGATGTGGAAGCTGAGCATTAGTTTTAAAAAAATTATAAGGTTTCAATAACTTCTTAAAAAAAAAAAAAAAGTAAATTAAAAAAATGATAATTGGTAAAAAGTAAAACAGCTTCTCAATACCCAAAAATTTTTCAAAAGATTTCTTTTTTCTTCAAAAATGTCCAACACAACTATTAATCCAACTGCAAGAACTTTAATTAACCTTGACTTAAAAAGGATATAAGGTTTCAACAACTTTAGTATTTCCTGCAGTTCTTACGGTTATATCTCGCAATCTGTGGCAAGGACCTAAATCCAAAAAATTAATTCTAATTATTGTCCTAAAATGCCGATAAAAACAATTTTGAAAAATTGAATTTTTCGAAATTAACAACTGAGATTCGTCACCAGTTACTTTATTAAGAACCCTTGTCAGTATATCTAAAAAAAAACAGGTGGATAAAAATCGACATCTTGAATTTTAATAATGAAAGAGGCAGGCGCAAAACTTATCCGCTAGGGTCGCTAGTGAATGTCGTCTGCTGTAACGATCACATTGTTGATGTCCAATAAAAGATTTGATTACTTTCAAATGGATTGGACAATAACATGACCGTTGTAGCAGACGACACTTACTAACTACGCCTGGGGATGAATTTGGCGTCTGCCTCCTTCATAAAGAAAACCCACGCTCAAAATTATTTCAGAAGAGTTTTAATCACAACGAAACAGAAGGCCGACATATAGTGTTGACTATGTTAACAGTTTTGGGAAATATATGTAATCGGTGGAACAATTTTTGTGGCGGTGTTTTCTATGTTTACCTTAATAAAATCACACCACAAAAGTTGCTCCACCGTGTAATATCTCATATTCGCCTGAGGAAGGATATTATCTACCAGAATAATTACTGACATCTATACGAGAATAATGAACCAAAATTTCTTAAACATCCCTGTTGAAAATTCCTCAATTCCGACCTTCTGAATAGTTCACAATGAATCAACAGTAAATCATCACGGGACCGTCCTAGAGAATATCTCAAATTGTATAAACAAAGATGGCCGCTATGCATTTACCTCGCAAAGCATTTTGGGAACAAAAACGCCAATATTCATAAATCTGTATTTCAAAGCCAAAATATGGATGTCCATAAGAAAATTTGGCTTCTGGGAAATGGCGGAGAAAAAAAATGGCGGAGTTTTGTTTGTAAACAATGTGTTTCTTTTATAAGTTAAACTTCCACAGCCTTCTAAGTACCATTTCCCAGAAGGCAGGTTTTCATATGGATGTACCGGGATGTACACAAATATCGAAAACATGAAAAATCCAAAATGGCTGCTATAGTTGGTTTTCCCATAACAAACGACTAATCTGCTTTCAAAATCGACGTTTTGGCTCTGAGATACAAAAATTCCATTTTGCTACGACGGTCTCTGCAAAAAATAGTCAAGCTTTTGATGCTCTGTACTCGGGCTTAAAAATATTTTTGTTTTTATGCCTGACCTGCTGCGGAGTAAAACGTTATTGAAAACCCTAAAATAAATCAAATTTTACCAGTGCAAAAAAACACTGTGTTAAGCTTAAGAAGTGTAAAAAAGGAGATATCGGGTTGTAATAATATATGCAAAATATTTTTATACATAATAAAAAAATTCCCATGTTTAGCTTACGGTGAATAAAAAACGAAGTACAATAAATTTATGCGGCAACGAATCAGGACATCGGGGCTTATTTTAATGAAGCATAAATTGTCCAACAGTATAGTGAAAGAATTTTAGTTCGTAAGAAAAGTCTGGTTTTTATATATTTTCAGAAAGTATAAGGGCCCTGACGATTGTGATTTTGGATTTGGAAAAGTAAAAGGTCATTTTTTGGAAGTAAAAGAGAGCGATGCGATGCTGTAAAAGCAAAATTATCTAAAATTAGAATGGTGTCATAGAAATAAATACGGTAATTTTTAGTATAAAAATAAATTTACGGAAATTTTTCTAACAAGTATTTGGTGAAATTCTCAATAAATTGGATGAATTTTACGAGAAATATTAATAATGAAAAAGTAAGGTCATCTTTATTGCTTTGCAAATTACGAAAAATAAATAAATAATTATTAGAAGAATACCGAGAAATCTGGAGCTGACTATTTAGTACTTAAATGATTGTGATTCTGACTCAATAAAATACTTATAAATCAATAAATTATTTTTCCTTAGTTACTTATTTTTTTTTTTAAATCAATTTTTAATCCCGAATTATTAAAAGAATTTTATCATATCTTCTTTTTTTAAGATCGCCTCATTTTACTTTAAAAGACATTCAGTGCGGCCAGATCCTGCTTAATTTAAAAAAATTAAATACTTGAAATAAATTGAGTGCTTCTCAATGGCTTAACATCGAGTGATAAGTCAACACTGATTCAAAATTATTTTATATATTTTTTTAAAATTCATGTTAAGCTTATGAACAGCGAGAAGGAGCTCAAAAAAATTTTTGAAAAAAAAATTGTCGATGTCAATAAAATGACAAATTTTTTAAAAAAATTTGAATATTCACACTGTGTAGTTTGTCGAAAGAACTGATGTGTTTTGATTTGAAACTATTATCCTTTTCTTTTACCGAATATTCATTTTTCTGGGCATTCAGATGCAACCTAGTCACATTTATAAGTTAATCATTACTTGTCCTCTTATTCATAAGTATAAAACTAAAAAAAAAAAAGTGACGCAATTAGGAATGGCGAAATTTCCCGATTCATTCAGTATAAACGGAAAATTAATAATCATAATGATGATAATAATAAAAATAAAAAAAGCGACCAAACATACTAAATTTTGTACACTATGAAGTGACCATGTCACTGACTGAGGCTGAGGTCATGTTAGGACCCTTGAGTGAATCGTTAATGTCTCTCCTAAACATTGATAAATTTTGAGTAAACCTATCTCGATTTTTAGTCAATAAATTCCTTTCGATCCCGTCCATTAGATTGTCGAACCACTGAAGCATTGCTGCTTGCTTATCGACTGGTTGACTTCGAATGATTTGCTCTCTCAGTCCGTTAAAATACTTAAAAAATAATGATAAGAATAATTAGACGATATGTTAATATTTTTATTAGAAATGAATGAGGGACATTCAATTTAAAAATACTCCGCTAGGGGCGCTGCATGTAATATGGCGAAATTAGCCAAAATGGCCGTTTTCTAATGTTTAGCTTACGGGAGCAAAAGAAACGTTTCAGTTTCTGAGCTTACATAAGCTAAACATAGGCGCTCCAAAAACGTTTCTACCCCCTGGTCCAATCAAATTAAAAACCTACGTGGACATGCAGCGCCCCTAGCGGAATAATTTCGCACCAAAAATCCTCATCGTAAAAAAAAAAAAACTTACTTCTTCGTTTAAAAGAATCAATCCTAGCAAAGGTCTCGACATGGACCATTGATTCCTACAGTCTTCGAACATTATCACATTCAATACAGTGCTAAGGATCTGTTGAAGGATCTCCGGGTGGAGCTCCAAAACTTGAAGGAACATGTCGTTCGGTGGCGGCATACCTCTTTGAGTTTTCTTCCCTTTCATTGTCAATTGTTTAAAAAGGTAAGTGACGATGTGGTCGAGAGTCGCGCAGCACCCGGTGCAAACCATCGTATCTAAAAAAAAAAAAAAAAAAAAAAAAATCAAATTAAATTTTAATTTTAAAAAAATTAAATACTTGAAATAAATTGAGTGCTTCTCAATGGCTTAACATCGAGTGATAAGTCAACACTGATTCAAAATTATTTTATATATTTTTTTAAAATTCATGTTAAGCTTATGAACAGCGAGAAGGAGCTCAAAAAAATTTTTAAAAAAAAATAGTCGATGTCAATGAAATGACAAATTTTTTAAAAAAATTTGAATATTCACACTGTGTAGCTTGTCGAAAGAACTGATGTGTTTTGATTTAAAACTATTATCCTTTTCTTTTACCGAATATTCATTTTTCTGGGCATTCAGATGCAACCTAGTCACATTTATAAGTTAATCATTACTTGTCCTCTTATTCATAAGTATAAAACTAAAAAAAAAAAAGTGACGCAATTAGGAATGGCGAAATTTCCCGATTCATTCAGTATAAACGGAAAATTAATAATCATAATGATGATAATAATAATAATAATAAAAATAAAAAAAGCGACCAAACATACTAAATTTTGTACACTATGAAGTGACCATGTCACTGACTGAGGCTGAGGTCATATTAGGACCTTTGAGTGAATCGTTAATGTCTCTCCTAAACATTGATAAATTTTGAGTAAACCTATCTCGATTTTTAGTCAATAAATTCCTTTCGATCCCGTCCATTAGATTGTCGAACCATTGAAGCATTGCTGCTTGCTTATCGACTGGTTGACTTCGAATGATTTGCTCTCTCAGTCCGTTAAAATACTTAAAAAATAATGATAAGAATAATTAGACGATATGTTAATATTTTTATTAGAAATGAATGAGGGACATTCAATTTAAAAATATTCCGCTAGGGGCGCTGCATGTAATATGGCGAAATTAGCAAAAATGGCCGTTTTCTAATGTTTAGCTTACGGGAGCAAAAGAAACGTTTGTTTCTGAGCTTACATAAGCTAAACCTAGGCGCTCCAAAAACGTTTCTACCCCCTGGTCCAATCAAATTAAAAACCGACGTGGACATGCAGCGCCCCTAGCGGAATAATTTCGCACCAAAAATCCTCATCGTAAAAAAAAAAAAAACTTACTTCTTCGTTTAAAAGAATCAATCCTAGCAAAGGTCTCGACATGGACCATTGATTCCTACAGTCTTCGAACATTATCACATTCAATACAGTGCTAAGGATCTGTTGAAGGATCTCCGGGTGGAGCTCCAAAACTTGAAGGAACATGTCGTTCGGTGGCGGCATACCTCTTTGAGTTTTCTTCCCTTTCATTGTCAATTGTTTAAAAAGGTAAGTGACGATGTGGTCGAGAGTCGCGCAGCACCCGGTGCAAACCATCGTATCTAAAAAAAAAAAAAAAAAAAAAAAAAATCAAATTAAATTTTAATTTTAAAAAAATTTGAAAGCTCAAATCGGCGATTTTTTTTTTTTCGCATGCCGCTAGGAGAGGAATGATCCTTCATTAAAAAGCTTTTTTTTTTAATACTACGTGAAAAGAAAAACTATCAGTCGCTGATTTGATGATTTTTATTATATCGAAAAAACAATAATAAAAAAAATTGTACAGCCAATAAAAGACAGAATATTCTAGACCCTTGCACAATAATTTAAATAAAATTTAAAAAAATAATAATAAAACAATGAAACTACTTTGAACAATGCATTCAACATGCTTCGAACGAATTTTTCGTATTTCTTTTTTTTTCCAAACACACAATTAACAACACTATATAAGCAAGGCAGTTGCTAAATTAATTTTTTTTTTTTTTTTGTGTATATTAGAAAAGCTGGGTCTGATGCTTTAAAATGATGAAACTTTAAAAAAATGATTCATGCAAAAAATGGGAGGGAAAAAAAAACTAAAATAAAAAAAGTTTCATCATTTTACATTCTGTCTTTTATGGGGATGTACCTGTAAAATAATTGATGTTCCCACCTAGAGCAGTAAGTCCCTCCGAAATTGAAGACAAAATGTACAAGAAGACGGTAGGTTCTAATGTGGATAAGAAACTCATGTGATCTTGAGCTAAGCATTCCAGTAATACGTAATATGTTTGTGATAATTTCGGATAGTCCTAAAAAAGAAATAAAAAAAGAAAACCATTATGAGAAACTGTTCTGCTAAATAAATAAAATTTTTTTAAAAAATACTTACTAATAAATCGGACTGCGGTATCGACAGTAAAAGCTTGACGAATGTATTTAATGCATTATCTAAAGCTTCGTCCCCGTATAACCTGAATACTCCAAAATTTACATAGCTTCCGCAAAGAGCTGCTTTCAGCATTGAAAAACATATTGATATGCCTTTAATTTTAAAGGATACATCTGTTCCTTTGAGACTTCTACGTTTAAAATATGTCTTCCTGAAAAATTAAAAAAAAAAATTGAATTAATACATAATTTTTCTAAACCGATTGTGGCTGTCGGGTTGCCATAAGATCTGTGTCCCAAAATCGAATGGCCTAAACCAAAATAATGTAATGAGTAGCAAGTCACCACATGGAAATATTCAAACCAAGCACAAATAAATACACTTTTCCGGGATAGTAGTATTGGGTCAGAATTCATAAACTGCTCACAGTTGGGTGGCTTGTACTATTTCTTTTCTCGCAGAAATAAAATTCGAAATTAGAACCAGTTTTTGACCGTCAAAACGAAATATCGATTCCCTACCATTTTTCCTAAACAAACAAAAAAAAAAAAAAAAAAAAAATTCCTAATCCATTTTTTATATAAAAAAATTCCTAATCTATTTTTCCTATAAAAAAAAAAAAAAAAAAAAAATTCTAATCCATTTTTCATATGGAAAAATTCCTAATCTATTTCTCCTATAAAAAAAAATTCCGAATTTATTTTTCCTATAAAAAAAATTCCTAATCCATTTTTCATAAAAAGATTCCCAATCGCTTTTTCCTAAAAAAAAAAAAAAAAAAATCCTAATCTATTTTTCCTAAAAAAAATTCCTAATCCATTTTTCCTAAAAAAAATTCCTAATCCATTTTTCCTAAAAAAAATTCCTAATATATTTTTTCTAAAAAAAATTCCTAATCCATTTTTCCTAAAAAAAATAAATTCCAAATCCATTTTTCCTAAAAAAAATAAATTCCTAATCCATTTTTTCTAAAAATTTTGGCTCCTAAATTGTTTTCCTAACAATTTTTTTTTTTTCTAATTTTTTATTTTCCTAAAATGTTTTTATTCCTAAAATAAAATATCTTAAAATCCCTAAAATTAAATTTCCTAAAATCTCTTTGGGGATTTAAAAAATTAGGATGAACATACATTTTAGAAAATTTTAATTTATGAATCAAAAAATTTAAGGAAAATTGAAAATTAGGGGGAAAAAATGGTTAGGAAAAAAATTTTAGGAATCAAAATTTTTAATTTATTTTTAGGAAAATGGTCGGGAACTCGAAATATTGATCTGCAGATGATATCATCAAACAGAAAATTTTATTAACTTTGAAAGCAAAATTTGGCAATTTCCCCCCCCCCCCTTTTTTTTAAAATGGGAAAACGCCCAAAAATAGCGGTAATAAAGCGCTTTTAACTGGCACTTTTTTTGTCATCGACTGCTAAGAAAATAAAAAAGTAGATTTCGATGTACTTTTTTTACTTTTTATTAAAGTCTCCGATTTCCAGTCTTTTTAGACGTTTGAACCTTAAACTCGTTATGAGAACGTGCGAGCTATTAAATTGTTTGAAAAATTGACACTGGGCCACAGATCTGAATAATCAGGTAGCAGCTTCTACTCTTTACTCACCATAACTGCATATGACTTTACTAGCTTCTCTGAACAAAAGGATACCGTTTGGTGATGAAACGTCAAATTGTAGCCTTTGAGATCTATTTTGAACGAGTTCAGCAAATAATTTTAAAACTGGTGTGGTCACCTACAAAAAAAATTTAACAAAATTGTATGAGGAGCTCAATGCTTGATTACTCTAACAACCTTTCACAGACACACAGGCCCATTTTTTTTTCCACCTTAAAAAAAATAAGCAAGTTTACCTGAGGGTCATGATACCACAGCTCCATCGCGTGTAACAATATTGGTGTATAATTGGGGTACACCCAATCGAAAAGCATCATGTACGAACTTTTAGTGTTAAAAGCAAAAGCTAAACCCCTTAAATCTCGTGCAAGACCTATTAACGCCTTTTTTGCCTCTTCCGCAGCGAATAAAGGCGTTTCTGCAGAAGCTAACATATTTCCTAATGACTCGAACGTGTCTGAAAAAAAAAAAAAAAAAAAAAAGAAAATTAATTTAATTTAATATTTAGTTTCAAAAATAAAGAATTTTTTTTATTTCAAACTTACTAGTAAGTGGTAACATGAAATTTTGGAATCTTTCTTCGTCTTCCCCTAAATCCACCATCAATAACCTTCCAAGGGAAGTGTAAAACATTGATCGACATCTCATTTCTGTTACTGCAACGTTGTTACCGAGGAATGGAAAATGTTCACTCTGAAAAAAAAAAAAATTAAATATTAATTTAATTTTAAATGAAAACCGATAGCCAATACAATAAGCAGGCGAGGGGTTGGCAATTATATCCGTTCTGGTAGTCCTAAAAGAACCGATGGACCAAGCCGAAATTTACCAGAGTGGATCTTCAATATAGAAAAAAAAGTCAAACGTTCATAACTTTAAAGTTAAAACATATTTTTAACTTACGGAAAGTTATGAAGGTTCGTTCTACTGTAACAAGATTTTGATAAAAAATCCTGAGTAAAAATCTTAAAAATTAAGTCCTTACAACGAAAGCACAATTCCGTCATACTTACAGTATGATTGTTGAGCATAAATTGTACTTCATCTAATTTGACAAGCTTCCTAACACAGCTATAGCCCACTGATAAATCGTTTAATAACTGAAGAGTTTTGCTAATAATTTGTTCACTTCTTCCCCAATATTTCAAATTTGTTATTCTAAAAATCAGAAGAAAAAAACGATAAATAAAAATTTTACAACCGTAAAAAAACGCAGTAAATACTTACATTTTTCTAATAAAAACACTTAAAACCATTGATTCGTCGCTTAACCCTAGTACCTCCGATAATCTTCTGTAAACTTTGGAATTCTTTTGAATCTAAATTTTAAAAAAATTAAAAAAAGAAAATAATTAGTAAATTTCCCGCAGAAAAAAAAATTAAAAATTAAATATTGATTGTCTTTCAGGCGAACCTTAATTGGCCTTTATTTTTGGCAAAATAGCTCAAGTTTTTGCTCGCCAAAAATTTTGTGAAATGAAACATTGGACTTTTAAATTAATTACACAGTAAAAAATTTTCGGTAAAATTTTTAGTTCAATACTCGGCATTCGTTGATTCATAATTTGTGATTTTTTACATGTTTATCTCAATTAAATTTTACGTCTTTTCTTTCCCCTCAGCTTTTGCTCTTAAAAAATAAATACATTTTTGAAGTAAAACACGTGATTTTTTTTAAACTGATGTAACGCCTTCTTGCTTTTTTTTTGCGAAATAAAATAAATTAAAAATTTCCCCAGCGCCGGCGCCAATTTTTTTATACTTGTGGCGCTGCTGCCGATTTTTTTTCCCGAAAATTTTAATGCTGGCGCCTTTTAATTTTTACCGGTTTCGGACCCCTGCAAAAAGTTCCAAATTTCTTTTTAAAATATTTTATGGCATGGAAATCGAAACTTGGCTTTTTGAAATATAAAATTCCTAAAGAAACTCAAACATGAATCTTATAATTTGTGGTCAGTCGACGACACAATCGCCATAATCTCTGATATCAATTTTTTTTTTACCTGATCCCCGACGTAAATCTTTCGGAACTGTTCAAAAAAGCTAAGCATTGCCTGTTCTAATTTTTCACAGCCCCCTTGGGCCAAACGAGAATCAGTTAATGTCATCAGTTGCAAAACTCGGCAGACTAATTCCCCATCCATGGCGTCTAATTCCTCGTTGCTATTGAAGGACACCCTTCCTCCAATTGCAGATCCTATTATGTAGACCAACCAGGTGAGTCTCCCTAAAGTCAGAAATTTTTAAGTAACGAAAATTCGTTTGAATTTTTGGCTTTTAGACAAAACGCTTACCTTCTTGTATACTCATTTCGATAGAAGGTGACGAGGACACGGCTAAAGCTTCTTGATAAGACCTCGCCGCTTGATCAAACAACTGAACTAATAAGGTACAAGTTTTCTGATATTCGCAACGCCCAATCACAGACAACTGCTCTAACTGCTGTTGAACCATTCCCAAATCGTCCAAGGGGTCTTCTAAACCCTCCCTGAAAATTTAAATATTTTATTAATTATCCGTAATGTTAGTTCTGACTCAAATGAAAGAAAATGTATGTACCTAACAACCACAGCCACAGATTCTAATCTAGATGTTATGTATGCCTTGGTCACTTCAGGCGTGTAAATTTCAAGTAAATGAGGTTCCTGCGCTTTTACATACGGGACAGAAGCTACCATTCGTTGCCAAAGACTGAGAAGATAATGCACACTATTCGGAGCAAACTGCCACATCTAAAATTTAAATAATTTTTAAAAAAAAAAACAAAAAATTCAAATCCCTTTCGTTTAATTATTAATCACCTGCAAACTTTCTACTGTAAACTTAGCCACAAGTTGAATGGCTTCAGGATAATTTTCAACTGTGACCAATTCCCCAAGTTGATAATTGGACTTCAGTCGAGCTAAAAGACGGCAAAATTCGTGATAATTACTTGGATCGCTTAAACCTTGCGGATTTTGCAAAATGTGTTTGACGCCATTAACCAAATGCGTCAGGAACTTTGCCCGTTCTGTGTTCGTGAAAAGAGATCTTCGTACTGATGCTATTTGAACTAGACATGACAGTGCCTAAAGAAAAAAAATTTCATTTAATAACAAGAAAAAAAAATTTGCTAGCATTTATTCAAAAACAATTCTTACCAAAGGTGAGAGAGTGCCAGGCAAGGAATGATACAAATCAAAAAATAATTTCAATGTTGCAAAATCAAGAAATGCAGGTCTCCAACTCGTTGGTATTTGCACAGTGCACAAATCATCCGAACTTTCATCGGTAGAAGTACCGATAAAATCAAATGTCAAACAATTATGAGCGAGTCTTAATAACTGTGTCATTAAACCGTGCTGAGCTTCATCGTTGAAATTCAAATTTTTACAGTTTTCTCTAGCTGTTGTAAGAAGAGTACATGATAATTCAAATATTTCATACAACTGTAAATCTCGAAAGGATGTAGCAATTTTTCTATGTTTAGTCAGTGACCTATTTGCATCAGCCTCTGAAATTTGATTCATTTCACACACAAGATGAGATAATAACTGAACACCAATCATACAATGTTCCACAGAACCCTAAAAGAAGAAAAAGGTAAAGGTTTATAAAATCTTAATTTAAAACTCTTCAATAATAACTCACCTGTAAAAACTTAGTTGTGTCATTAACAACATTTCTAAAAACATATTCATCTTTCTCACAGTCAAACCAGCCTAGTTTTGTGATACGGGCAAACAATGTAACCAAAGCTTGAATTACAAAACTCGGTAGTTTTGGTCTTGTTGCTAAATAATTTAATACATATATCCCTACAAAAAAAAATAAAGATGTAATCATAATCTGTTATATTAATAAAAAAGAAAAAAATGAAAATGATTCTTACTTATATCAATTCGCTGCTGCAAACTTAAACCTTGGGCACTCCGAGAGACTAATCTGGTCAAAGTTGTAGCAGCTAATAATTGTGCATAACATGAATCACCCCTCTCTAGTAAAAGTTGACATTTACTTAGGGTATCCGGTGCATTTTGAAACCCTACCAAAGCTTTTTCAGCTTCTGCTCGATTGGCAGGATTTTGTGATTCATATAACTGCTTACAGAGCAATTCCAACTGCCGTACCTCCTGAAAAAAAGGATACATTTAAATTTAATATTATTGAGTAAAATACTTCTGTCACATTGATAACTATTCATGTATACAACCATTGCAGGTAATTTAACCCACTTGGACAAAATCTAAACGGGTGAACAATAAATTTTTATAAAACAGAAACATTTTTAGGAGGGATATTTAAACAAACTGAAAGTACGAGCAACATTTTAAGTCGCGTCCCTCACAGCTAAAAATCGTTCCGGTGCCATTAAAAATGCTATGTAAATAATGTATATGGCGTAAGTTAAAATAAAATGGCCGTTTTGGTTATTATGAACCAACACTCAGCCAAACAATGTATTTTTAAAATTTAAATAAACGGAACCATTCGACGTTAATCTCTTTACAATAATATATATTTTTATTTCGAAAATAAAAAATCCTCACCTGTTCCTCCGCCATTTTCTATTTCATATTTCCATCGATGGTGGTGCTATCTACAAACATTCATATTCTATTCTCTTAAATCAACCAATCGGATTGCAGGATCCATTTTTATCGGCTCGTGGTCCTGTCATGTGCGAGTGGGAAATTCGGTATCAAATTTCTTTTCGATTTCAAAATTGAATTTGTATCTCATTAAAATGATAATATTCGACTTTAAATGATGAAACATAGCAAGCAACTGATTAATCGGTAAAGGATTTTGAAAAACGGTTTGATTTATTTCAGATTAACGCAAAACTGCAGGTTAAATGAGAATTTAAAAAATGGCGCGAAAGGAAAACAATTAGCAAATCGCGTGAATTTGTTTTGTAATTAAATAATTGTCTATGTTGGGTGTCAAAGAAAATTAAAATAATTGGTACTTTCACCTCGAAGACTTTGAATTCGATGAAAAGGACCGGGATTGATAATAATCATTTGTAAATTAAGAACTCCATATTATTGTTGGTTTTAAGCTGGTCTGATTGTTTAAAGGCACAAGGATCAGCATTGCACTGAGCAGTTTCATGGCTCTGGACTGGACTTGTATTTTCAAAAAATAAAGTGAAAAGAACTCACCTCTTTCCCTTAACAGTTCTAGTTTACACGAATCAAAAAACCACCAAAGAGGAAAGTAATGATTACTAATGATTAGAATCATTAATCAGAGGTCTGTAGTAATTTTTTAATATCTCTGAACCAGTTTGGGCCAAGAAGAAAAAGATAGTTTTTTAAATGGTAAGAAAAAAAGAACCATCGCTTTTCGAGACATATATTTTATCTACAGCAATCATACCAATTAAAAAAAACCATTCAAGCAAAATTATTTTGATCCATAAAGACATTATTTAATGATTAAAGAAAAAACTTTTGCATTAACAAGGATACCGCTGATCATTACGTTAAATTTATTTTCTTTTTTTTTAAAGAGATTATTTACAACATTTTTTTTTCTTTTACATTTAAGTAAAGTAAACTTAACGTTAAAATTTCTAGAGAAATTTCAATATTTTATTTATGAAATACTGTATCACAATGAGAGAAAAAGGGAAACATAAATATGCAAAATTGGAATTAAAATTTTTAAATTCTTTAATAAATAAAATTTCGTTATGATTATTATGAATAGGCGTTTGTCCTTAAATCTTTTTCTTTATGCAGAGAAAAAAATGCAATTGAGATCTATATAGCTACCCAGAATTTCGGGTAACTAGAGGCCATAAAATGCACATGAAGAAAAAAAAAAAATTAAATATAACATAAAAATTAAAATTTAATTTTCTCAAAAACTGATGTCAAACTGTACAACATCCTCCAAATGAAAGTCATGGTCGCTCCAATTATTTTCCCTTCTAAATTAAACGGACGGTTTCGCACTTTTTTTAATTAATTAAATATTGACATCAAAAACGCCGACTTTAAAAATTCATATATAAGTATGCAAACAGTAGAAATCTTAAGGAATTTTTTTTTTTCACAATCAAAAAGTTTGCAGATGACATTTATTTTTTTTCTTATATATTTTTTTTTTTTTTTTTTTAGAAAATTCGTTGTTGACAATTAATTAAAACTTGCCATTTACGAGTATTAAATAAAATACGACCATTTCCTTTTAATATAATTTTTTTTTTTTTTAAATAATAACGCAAGGCAACGCGAAGACTTATTAAAAATACAGTTAACATTTTTCCATTTAATTATATACAAAAACCTTATTGATGAAGAAGTTTTAATTATAAAATCTAGTCCTATTTTTTAATGTGCTACTGAATATGGAGAAATTTTTTTTAAACTAAATTTCGGCGAAACAGCACATTAACTGAGTCGTATGTAAGTCATTAAATAACCACAACCTTTAGGCGATCATAATGCATAAAGCAATTCTAACAATGCTTCCCTACTCTTGAACGGTTCGATTATAAAACAATTACCCTATTTGCCAGTTTTTTTTTTTAAATTCCATATTATTATTTCTTGTATTAACGTAAAATAAAATAAAACAAATAATAATGAATCGGTTTGCCAGAGGTAAGCAATTTTTTACCTTTTCGGTTATTTTTAGAGATTATCGCTCGTTTATACCTCCGCCATACCGAAATGAAAGTACATACATGACATTTAAAAAAATGATATATAGTATTTTACATATGCCGTGAGTTGCCTTACGTTGTCAAGATTTAACACTTAAAATGGTAAATTTTTTTTTTTATAATGAATAATTAACAAAAGTACACATTGTGCTAGTATTTTAAAATTTTACAAGCTGTCTTACAGCTTTTTTTTTTTTACAATTCGATTAAGATAAGCACTAACGTTCGTACCGGTTTTTTTTTTTTGCCACTTCTCCGAAAATAATAAAAAATAAAGCAATGAAAGACGGGTATGTATGGGGTAATGGAAATTAAAATTTTAAATCCCCGTTTACCTTAATATTGAACACAAAAAAATAGTTTTTATTTTGTTTTTCGTCTTATGAGTTTCCACTGAACAGAAATTAAATTTTTCCTTCGATAAATTTTTTAAACGCCGTCCCGAAGCTGATTGGAGACGTTCTTTTTTTTATGTCATATTCATTTCCTACCAGCTAGGGGAACCGTCATCCAGAGATCGTCACTCGAAAGCTGGAATAAGAAATCGTTAAAAATTTAGTCTTTTTTTTAAGGGAGGAAAAACAAAAAGAAAAACGAAATTAAAAAAGAAAAAAAAATTAATTGGTCCTACGTACGGGATGGAGATCTATTACCGGTAATAGCTCCCTGCGACGGAGTTGGCAAATTACAAACACCCGGAAGGTTATTAGGATTGTTTAACGTTCCTTCGGTTGATACATAATTAAGGAAATCCCATATTAAAATGGTATCGTCGTGAGAACTTGACACTATTTGGAACTCGTCGAACTGTAATCGAAACACTCGGCCCGTGTGCTCCTATAAAAAAAAGAAATATTAATTAAGAACTGCAAAATAAAGTAATTGAATAAAGTACAGCTGGCAGGGCCATATTGCAAATGATCCAAAATTAGTTTAAAACATCATTTTTGCAAAAGTTCCAAATTGCAAATGATCCAAAAATTTTGGAACGTTTGCAATATGTATATCCCAAATATTTAAAAAGGTATATAATGGTGTAAATATTTGGATCTTGGACGTTAACAGCTGCCCTATGCCCAAAATTTATTTTGGAACAATTTGGCTACAGGTAATCACATCAGATTTGAAGCAATAAAATTGAACGTTAATTTTTTACGTACTGCTTGAAATGTGGTCATTATCTGATTTTTTAACTCCTTAATTTTACAACCATCTCACTCCAATTTTCGGTCAGCAATCGATTTTGCAAGCACTCTTAATAACAAATAATTTTACTTACGACTAAAGTTCTTATACATAATGTGTTAGCAGGGGATCTAGGATCTAATGCTGCGACCAAATCCCATACTTTAATTTTCCCGTCGTAAGCACCGGAAACTATTCTTTTCGTATCGAATCTAATACACCGCACTAGCTCCTCGTGCCCTTCTAACACTCGCAAACAAGCTCCGCATTCAATGTCCCACAGTCTGTAAAAAAAAAAGAAATGATTTAGTTAAACAAGAAGACGACTTTAATTGAAAAAATTTAATCAAAAAACGTACCTTATAGTATTATCGGAACTGCCACTAACAACCAGTCTATCTCTATACTGCAAACATGCTATACCACGTTTATGTCCGTTCAACGTTCGAACAAATTCGCATGTCGACGTATTCCAAACTTTAATCGTTCTATCACCCGATGCGCTTACTATGTATTTTTCATCAAAATCGACGACGTTAACAGCTGCCCTATGCCCTACCAATACTGTACGCAGTGACATTAACGTCGGCGCTGTCATATCCCAAACCGCTATAGAACGATCCTAAAAAAAAAAAAAAAAAAAAAAACATTCTTATACCTACTAAAATTTTTTTTTTTTTTTTTATAGCGAGTAAAATGTACCTTGGAACATGTGACCATCATTCCGTTATTGAAGCGTAAATGTAAAACGGCCTCGCAGTGGTGGATCAACGTGTTCACCATTTCACCGGAGTTAACATCCCAAACGCGTACCGTCGAATCACTGGAACCACTGATGATTACTTTGTCATCATATTGTAAACATAAAACTGAACCCGTGTGCCCCGTTAGGACTTTGACGCACTGCAATGTTTTTCTATCCCATATTTTAATCGTGTTATCCCGAAGGCCTGAGACTATTTTTTGATCGTCGTACTGTAGGCAGTAAACCCCTTTTGAATTTTCCGATCGGCAGTTGATTTTCTGCAAGACGTGACGTCCCAATCGCCAGTTGTGTTCAATAGTCTGAAAATTAAAAAAAAAAAAAAATTAATAATTTAATTCATCAAATCAATTGTGATTGCAGTACGGTCAATGCACTTATTGCAATAATGATTACAATCCATTCTCTTTTTCTAGCCTTACCTCGATGTCTTGTATAATTTTAGGATGTAAAGTTCTGTAAAAACAGTTATTAGGATGGCCTTCTCCTGGTTTAGGCTTGAAAAGGTATTGAATCCAGCCTCGCCTTTCAGATAAACCCCGCCAAAGTGAATCCGTACGAACTTTTCTTTCTATTAATTTTTTCCATAGCATGCCTTCTGAGATCACTCTGTACCATTCCTTACAAACATTTTCAGCCGAGCTCAAAGACTCTGCATCTAAATATGAGAGTATGCATTCTGCTACGTGATCTAGGCCTTTCTCTGTGAAAAGAACAAAAAATATATAAAAACCAATTCAATATATAATTACAGCCTATATGCAATCAAAAAAAATTTTCCGTTTTCAAAGCTAGGAATATGCCCACTTTAGACAAATCTGATAGGACAAAGAAAATCGAAAGTTATTTTGTTTAATCACTGGTTATCATACTCGCTTCTTTTTTTTTTTTAATCGTAAACTTACTTGGTAGTAATGAAATGAAGTCCCTTTGTAACATAGGCTTTAAATATGAATCTATGTGACCGTGTTGGTAGTGACACATTCTTGATAGTAAATGTTCTACAAATTCGATTTGATCTTGTTCGCTCCATTTTTCAAAATATTTTATACAGCTTTCCCTTTCGGTGACATATTGTGATGATGGCTCCTTTTTACGTGCGGGGTCGTAAAGGATCGTCATGGGAGTAAACTGTAATTAAAACCCATTTGTGTTAATTTACAACGAGAGAAAACATCCTGAAAGAAAAAAAAAAAAAAAAAAGCAAGATGGTTGTTTCAAAATTTATGGATGACAATTTCTTCGAACATGAAACTTATGATGTAATTACATAATAAACATTATTTAAATCCTTTTGTTAATTTTTTTCTATAAATACAAGAAAATATTTACAGATGAGAAAGAGAAAGCAGATGTTATCCTCCCACAAATTATTCATTGCTTTAGTTAGTGTTTTATGCTATGACTCATACTTTCACTGATCCAAACTTGTTTTCTACTGTAAATAAATCAATTACTTATCAACTACAGATTTTCCTTATTGTTACAAATAATTCAGATAATAGTAATTAGGAAACACTGTGTACCAAAAACAGCATTTGAAAAAATTAACAAATATAAAAAGAAGGAAACTGTCCAAGGATTATTTTTGGAGCTTATGGCCTTGTATAAAATAATAGATCAAAATCGCACATATCTGTAATCATGGTTACAAAAACCTTTCCAAATAAAATGACAATCTCTTTAAAAACAAATTAATCAGCATTGGTGTTATGCAGCTATTAAAATAACAGAAATCACATCGTTTTGCAAATCATACTCCCATGAAATCTGATTCATCTATAAAATTCAATACTTGATAAAGAGTAATGCAGTAAGCTAAAAAGTGTAATTCTATATTTACATCAAAATCATTTCAAGTTCATCCAGCTTTTAATGTGAAAAATAATTATTTCATTTTCATTAATCTTGCTTAGATCTGTCATTATAAAAATAATAACAATAATAATGTTAAAAAAAAGGCAACGTTTCACTTACGATATTTCGTTTAATGTTTATTAAACCAAAATGATTCCCTCATTCCTACAAACGTATTCCGATTTTAAATGCTTAAATTAAATGGTAAACGTAAATATTCCACTGACGAATTAAATTAATTGAAAGTTTTAAATGACATGAATTTAAATATCACAGAGATGGGAAATACAAAATGGCGATAAAAAAAAAATGACCGTGATGAGCGACCCACTTTACGAAGAGTACCATTAACAGCGATTAGATACGAACCTGAGAATTCGAATCTCCATCTCCGATAATTTTATCGGTTTCCATTTTCATCATTTTGAAATTTTAATAATAAAAAATACTACTTAAACGATGTAAAACCCCGTAAAAAAAATTAACACAGTACAAGGAAGTCAATAATTCGTGACGTCACTTGGAATATGAATATCTTCGCCTTCGACCTTTTTCATTCGCAGAGAAATAGCACGTGACCTTCTACTAAAGTCACAACGAATGAACATTTGAGGGAATGCGCCAAAAAAATTACATTTAATTTCCATGTTCTTATGGCACCTAAGCATTTTAATTGAACTATTAAGTTATTCATTTTAATAATAAGACTCCAGAAACCTTTCAGCTTTTCATCTGATCCTCCAGAATTTAAAATATTAAAAATCTTAATAACATAGGGAAGACTTTAAACCCTTTGAAGCATAGTGGTAACCAAGATACCCCAACACCAAAAGTACCACTGTGCTGCAGTTGCACGAGGATCATCTTTTCTTTCAACCCTTTAAATTTTTTTGAACACCAATAAATTAATTGTTAATTATTTTATTGTATCGGAAACGTTAGGTAACTTCCACACCATCCGTCAATTTTTTTTTTTTTTTTTTTCGATTAATTAAGATGGCAATAGTATATTTATATAAATATATTTATATGCTCATTCCCGGAAATCCCTCCTGGAGAGAATATTCAAATATATAAATAAAAATTGACGTTCAATAACTTATTGGCGGCGAAACATTTTGCTTTTGCAAAAAAACGATGCCGTGGTTTTCGAAGATAATATCATCGAATGGCTCCTAAATTATAAGTAAATTTTTAAAAATGTTATTGCTGTCAAGAACTCATTCTTACTTCTAAAACTTGTTGGTCTGTTATCAAAATTCAAAGGATTGGTTTGTTACGGCTAATGAAAAATATCGTAAATGATACGGAATAATACAAAAAATTAATTTATAATCGAAAATTCATTACAGGCATGTAGATTAAGTCTAAGTGCTTTCATTAGGGAAATCAAAATTTTTTTTTTTTTTTTTTTTTTTTAATCTGGAAGTGGTGTTTTTTTTTTAATCTGGAGGGGTGGCCCGTAGCCTAGTTCATAGCGCGCTCGGCTCAATCATGAGATGCGACGCGTCGTGCTTCTATCCTGGTTCACAGCTAGGAATTTTTCTCAGGTCAAAACAAAAACAACTCCTGTTCCCCAATCGCGGGCAGCATTAAAACATCTGACACCCACGATTTGACATCTTCATCAAAATGCTGCACGTAACCCAACTTATCAGGAATACTTTTTAGGCATTTCTCCAACTCCGGAGGAATTTCAAAAATAAATTCATGTTATTTCATTGTAATACCCATATTCCCCTAATGGGCCAATGATCTGAAGTTAGTGTTTGAACACATATTGACCCGTAATATTTTTTTTTTCTCAAATCGGCAGACTTATTTTTTCGCATGCTGGTTTATAACGGAATGACCTAAGATGGCGACACGTTAGTTCGTACACCGAGATCCAGATGGCGGCGCTGCCCTCAATCAATACGGCGAAGCGCGGGAAATTTGAATTTTTTTTCCATTATACCTTGTTAAAACCCTTCGAAGCACAGTGGTATCCAAGATATATCAACACCAAAAGTATCACTGTGCTGCACGAGGATCATCTTTTCTTTCAACCCTTTAAAGCGCAGTGGTACTGAAGACATACCAAATCAATATTATTTTATTTTTGCTTGTGCTTCAAAGGGTTAAATTAAAAATGGCGCGACAGAGCAGCAAACAAAACAGCGGCAAAAAAAGCTGAGAAAAAAAATTTTTGATTTTGTAAATAATTATTTAAGAAATAAAGACAATGGCAGAAAATATTAGATTATTAAGCGAGATAAAACAAGAACGATTTAACGCTGAAGATCTAACAACAACGACATCTGAAGAACAGGTATCGATAAAATTTTAAGAACATTTAATAACTTTTCGTAATTCTAACCTAATCTTGTTTAATCATAACACTTCGTAACCCAGATTACTGCACTATGGATTTTTTTTTTTTTTTACGATTTCTAAATAGAAACATTTCTTTTCATAATTTCAGATTAAAGTGGAAAATACAGTCGAGCAACTATTTAAATTATTTGACTGCATTGCTGAATTAGAACCAGATGCTCCTGAATTAGTAAAATCAAAACACATCTCATATTTAAAAAAATCTCTTACCCATTTGACTACTGGGTATGAGTGCTTAGATGCAAGTAGACCATGGTTGTGCTATTGGATTTTACATTCTTTAGAACTTTTAGAAGTGACTTTAGAGCCTGAAGACATTTCAAAAGTTGCTCAGTTTTTAAAAAGATGTCAGAGCCCTCAAGGGGGTTTCGGTGGAGGACCAGGACAATATCCACATTTAGCGCCTACTTATGCTGCAGTCAATGCCTTATGTATTTTAGGAACAGTAGAAGCTTTTGATGTGATTGATAGAGTGAAGCTTCAAGAATTTTTATGGTCTGTTCGGCAGCCGAATGGTTCTTTTGAAATGCATAAAGAAGGGGAAGTTGATATAAGAGGAGTGTATTGTGCAGTATCAGTTGCAAGATTGACAAATGTTTATACAGATGAATTATTTGAAAATTCAGCTGAATGGATTGCAAGTTGTCAGACTTATGAAGGGGGTTTTTCTGGTTGCCCTGGTGTAGAAGCCCATGGTGGTTATGCCTTCTGTGGCTTGGCAGCTTTATCGTTACTTAATAAGGAACATCTGTGTGATATCAAAGCCTTTTTGGTAAGTATTTTTGTTTTCGTAAATGTCAAATCAAATTATTTCATCATGTTTTCTTTCTGTTTTAGCGATGGGCGGTAAATAGACAAATGCGTTTTGAAGGAGGATTTCAAGGCAGAACAAATAAATTAGTTGATGGTTGTTATTCATTTTGGCAAGGTGGTGCTTTCCCGTTAGTGCATCGAATTTTGAGCAAAACAGATGTGAATAACATTCTTGATATTGAACGATGGCTATTTCATCAAGAAGCACTACAGGAATATATTTTAATTTGTTGTCAAAACCCGTCAGGAGGTCTTATAGATAAACCTACTAAGTAAGTTTATTTTGATATAAAATCAAAGAAGCATCTTTAAAGATAAATCCAGCCTTTTTCTATTTATTTTTTCAGGCCTAAAGACATTTATCACACTTGTTACACTTTGAGTGGCCTTTCAGTAGCGCAGAATTCTGGAAAGCAAGGTGGGATAATAGTTGGGTGTGCTGAAAATGAATTAGCCCCGATTCATCCACTTTATAACATAGGATTAGATGTAACTATACAAGCTCTTTGTTATTTTCAACAGTTACCAGTACCTAATATAGGATTAAAATCTTAAAAGTGGTTCTGTATTCAATATTTTTACTCCCTTTCCCCTTTGACCTCTACGGTAATAATAAAACTAGGCTGAAACAAACTGCGGGAATTATGACGCCAACTTTTCAAGAGTCTCCTTAAGCAGATTTAATTTAATAATTAAAGAAAAACAAAAATACAGCTTTGAGAAGACGAACCAAATATTAACAAATTTCTGAGTTTAATAATTTTCATGTGCAGGTTAGTAGCAAGGTCCAATCCTTCACTTTCTACACAAAGCCGGAGAAATAAATTGCACAGTCAGCATCTTTTTTGGCGGATGCAATATCATTAAGTTGACGATGCGCGTTGGAACTACAAAATAAAGAGAAAACAGATTATAAAATCAGAAACAAAAATCAAACGAAAATTAAACACACTTACCGCTTAAAATAGAGCTTCGAAATCTCCGCATATGGGACATTGAAATTCCGAAGGGCTTTTGTGTAGTATTCTATAGAATCCTTCAATCTTCCTTCTTTAAATGCTGTATCACCCAAACAGATAATTTTGTTGAATTCTGGGTCGATTTCCAGCAATTGGGTTGAGTTCAGAGGTTTCAATTCAGAAATCTCATCAAAAGGCACTCCAAGCTCAAGTAGCAAAATACTAATTTTCTTCCAGAATTTAATGTAGTTTGTATCTGTTAACTGTTCATTATCAAACAGTTTTTCTGTAATTATCTCTAGTTCTTCATCGACATCAAAAGCGATATCAGCTTTAAGACACTTGACACTTTTAATCAATAGTGTCAGATCCCATTCTTTAATTTTTTCCAATTCTAGAATTTTTTGATCAATATGTTCACTATAGATATACACGGTGGAACAATTTTTATGGCGGTGTTTCCTATGTTTACCTTAATAAAATCACACCACAAAAATTGTTCCACCGTGTATAAATTTAACCCTGTTTCTTTGTCGCTGATGAACTGGTTGCGGTCGTCTTTTGTGTCATTCCATTTTCTTCCCTTTCTTGCATTCCATTCAGAGGTAAACACTTTTCGTAAAACTTCAGCAGCTTTCTCTATAAGAAGATGGAGCTTCATAAAGTTTTCATGTTTTGAATCCACACTTCTATGAAGGTGTCTTCCATGGATAAGAATCTCTTTTGGAATGTTGAATCAAAATTATTTCCAAAATGCAGGCTTGCTATAGCCTGTTTCTCAAAAATACTTTCAATTTTATTGGTACAGGTGCCTAAAATGAAAGAAAAAATAAAAATTATCATTACTTGTTTTTGCTTTACAGCAGGTAAAGGTTCTTATATTGCTGCAATTGGACCTCTTAAAATTTCCCTGTTCCATCCAACATTACAAAATTAAGGGAATAAAGGCTCATTAAAAGTAACATCAATTTTTTTTTTCAGGGAATGAGGCAACAAAAAAAAAAAAGAATAAAGTAAATAAATGCAAAAATCAATAATTTTAATTTAATTTCATTCCATTTCTTACAAAAATATTTCTCATGTAATCAAATTCAGGTTTTGAAATGCTTAGCTGAATGGCAGCTATTTCTAAATCCTGCCAGTATTGTAATGCTTCTAATTTTGACAGCCTAATCACAGGTAAGTGCGATATTTGGTTCCTGATTTTTACTATAAGCTTTAAATAATTAAATTTCTGCTTATTGAGATCGAGGAGGATGTGGCAAAATGTGGTCGCCTCCCATAAATGAACACATCCTTGTAAGAACTTTGCTTTTGTATAAGTAGGTAAGTTTTTTGTCGTAACCAAATATTGAGATCGTGTAGAAGAATCGAATGTTTGGTACTTATGAAGCCATTCTTGCATAAATGTTACCTTTAATGTAGGTTGAGAGGTCGACTTGGCATGGCTGGTCTCGTAACGTGTAGCGAGCAACGAAGTTAAGCTTCTGAGTTCGCGGCGCAAAACACGGATTGGTGTGACCATCGAAACGTCGCTCTATCTAGCGGAGTAAGCTGGAACTTACTAGTATACTCGCATGCAGGCGCTGGGTAAATTTCGATGCGGGTATAACGGTAGTTTCACATAAGCTAGACACTGACGTGCTTAAGCAAGCGAAATTTTATCAGTTGACAAATGGAAATGTAGTATATGTGTGTATATAAAGTCAATGTTTTAATGTAGCAATGTGTGGTGTAACACCCCCTGCTTATGCTTAATGGCGAAAAAGCAGGGTTATCAATGTTATTTATTTATTTATTATTAATGTAGGTTGAAATAGAGAGACAGCAGAAATTAAATCCGTAGCATTTCGAATGCTATCTAAAGTTACCTCATTATTTAAAAATGTAATTAGGTCTAGCTTCATCACTGAAATATTTATTTTAAATGTTTTTTAGTAATCTAAAAATGTTATATCCTTAAAATAACTTACATGATGACGAGGCTTCATCCACTTTGGTGGTGGTATTTAAAAGTCTACCTTGATGAAATCTGCTCTTAGGCACCATGTTGGCTTCAAACGTTTTGGAACTATAATTCGGAATTAATTTCTTCCTAAAAAAAAAAAAGGTATAACCCCGTTTTTGTGCACGTCTTGACTGGAATCGCTTGACTCGACAAACACACGAGCGAATCGAGTGCTGCGAGTTGCTACGAAAGCCTGAGCTCTTTAAGGCTTTATTTTATTTTTTACAGAAGCTAAAACATAAAACTCACCACATTCCAATCTTTCGAGCTGCAATGGATCACAGAGCAAGGAAGAAGGAAACAGAAAAGTGAAAGGTAATTGTATAGTGTTGTACATAAATATACTATTTCCTTCTTCGCTTCTCTGGAGATCTGAAAATAAATCTTTTCCCTTCATTTCTTTTAAATATTGTAGGAACCTTTTTTGGATCTTCCAAATTCTCGAAATGGCAACTGCAAACCCTTGACTCATAATTGGGGCTTGCATCACTTCTCCTGAAACATTAACAGTATGAACAAATTATACAAAAATACAACAAAAAATTCCTTCTTATGAATTATTACATACCGAATCGCCCTTATCCATTTTAGTCTTCTTTTAGGTGATTTCTTCACTGTGGGGAACGTCAACATCGAGCATTTGTTTTTCTCACTTTTATGGTGACAATCCGAAACGAAGCAAAGCCCCATTTTTATTAATTTCTTTTTCCTTCCTTCTAAAAAAGAAACCAAAAACCCGGTAACTGTATGCGCTATGCAATGCAATCCATAACCTCAACGTAACTGATAAATAAATTAAGATCCTTTAAAACGAACTATTTCAAGGTTGAACCTACATCAGTTTTTAGAAGAACTCTTGTTCTATACATTTCGGAACGAAAATATGTTAAAAATGATTAAAAAGTGTACTTACCAGAGCTTTTTTATCATATCCTGTGTTATTTTCCATAAGGAATAATAATGGAGGGAACGTAAACAAATATGGCGTACACCATAGGCAACCGGATGTGACGTCAAGACTTTTTGTCTCTATTTGTCGCTCGTTTAAACGAGCATGCTGCGACGCACATATTCTTTGATTAGATATTTGAAAAAGGCGGTGACTTTTGTATTCCCATAATTCAAATAAGGCAATGATTAAATTGTTTTGATTAAAAAAAAACTTGTTTATTGCAACATGAATACGCATTATTCGTTCAAGCATAGTTAAAATTAAACCTTAGCGTAAAAATTTTAATTCCTAATCTGAATTATGATACTGAGAAGATGAAAAATTAATCACCATTAATGTTTAAAATTTGGAAAGACCTTTGCAGGTCACTTGGAGTTCTTCCGCCATTTTTGTTGACAAGTAACCGGGAATAACACGTATGTCTTAAGTTAATATTGATAATATAATCGCCCAGTTAGGGCTAAGAAACGTTTTACAAGCATTTTTGTATTTATCATGCCGAATAATTTAGAAGGTATTACTTCTGAATCTTTTAAAAATTTTGTCATACGAGATAAAATTGTTTAGGTTAGCTTATCAGGTGATAAAAAAGCTGGATTTTTTATTAACCTAACAGTTCAAAAAATTGATGATGACTTATTATATTTACAAATGAACATTCTGGAACGATTAATTAATGTGAATTTCATTTCAGGTTTCAGGCATAATGAGCCATAAATATATATTACTCCTTTTTTATCTGCTATTCATGTTGAATGGGATATCAAACTCAGAATCACAACAGACGGAAGAGAAAAAAAATGGGGAACATTCAAAAAAAGAATCAGGTAGCACAGATAATCAGTTTAAAAACAGTAAAGAAGTTGATGTAGATAATTTAAAAGATAGCCATTTAACAGAAAAAGATTTACTCAATGATTTTGAAAAGTTAAAAGCAGAAATGATTAAAATAGTTGAGGCTCCTGATTTGTCGAAATCAGATAGCTATAATAAAAAGAAAACAGATGAAAATGAAAAAACGGAGGAGGCATTTAAAATATTTTTTAAGAAACAAGATAAATTATTAAGGAGATTAGTTGCTCAGGTCGAAGGTTATGATTTAGTAGATGATAGGGAAGGGGAATTGGACATAGATGATATTGATAATGTTGCATCTTCAGAGAATTACGAATCATTGGATGACGACCAACTGGAAGAAACAACAACTGAACCGCCTGTTGAGCTAACCCCTGAAGAAAAAGAAGGTATGTCAAAAAAGATGTAAAGCATAAGACTTCCAAGTTATTCAATATGAATTATTTTCAGCTAAGGAAATATATGAAAAAGCAACTAAAATGTTGAGCGCAACAAGACCAAAGAAAGCAGAAGCTTATAATTTATTAAAAACGTCAGCATCCATGAATCATATTCCATCTAGAATAGCTGTTGCTTGGGCACAACTTTTAGGAGCACCTTTGCCTCAAGATATAGAAGCGGCAAAAAAGACATTTGAAGAATTAGCCGGACAAGGAGTTGCAGATGCCCATATGGTAAATCGAAAAAGGGAATAATGTTTATAACTTTTAATTAATTTCGATTTTAATTTTCAGGGGATGGGATTTTTGTACGCTACGGGTGTTGCTGTGAATGCTAGCCAGGCCCATGCTCTAGTCCATTATACGTTTGGGGCCATTGGTGGTAGTATTTGGGCCATGATGGCTCTAGGTTATAGGTATTCGTCAGGTGTGACTGTGGCACCAACTTGTGAAAAAGCTTTGGATTTTTACAGAAAAGTAGCAAATAAAGGTAACTGATACCAGATTCATTAATAGGATTTTTTAAAACATGTAATAATGAAAAATTTAAATTTTAGTGGCCGAAGAGGTATCATTGTCTGGTGGTACTGCTGTTCAACGAGTGAGACTTTTGGAAGAGGTTGAAAATCCGGGGTACAATTCTGGAATACTAGACAATGACTTGATAGAATATTATCAATTGCTGGCAGAAAAAGGGGATATCCAGGCTCAAGTAGGATTAGGTCAACTTCATTACCAAGGAGGGAGAGGGGTTCAGCAAGATCATCAAAGAGCTCTACATTATTTTTTACAAGCTGCTGATGCTGGGAATCCTATTGCAATGGCTTTCCTCGGAAAGGTAAAAATTGGTTTTGCATTTCCTTAGACTTTTATCACAATTAAATTTTTTTATTTTTTTCAGATTTACTTGGAAGGAAGTGACATCGTAAAACAAGATAATGATACAGCTTACAAATATTTTAAGAAAGCTGCTGATTTGGGCAACCCGGTCGGTCAGAGCGGTCTTGGGTTAATGTATTTATACGGAAAAGGAGTGGAGAAAGATTACACAAAAGCTTTGAAATATTTTTCACAAGCGGCTGATCAGGGATGGGTGGACGGCCAACTCCAGTTAGGAAATATGTATTTTAGTAAGTTTTTTTTTTTTTTTAATAATATTTATTTCCTTTGTCAGTTACTAATAAAAATAATTTTTTTTAAGGTGGTCAAGGCGTCCGAAGGGACTACAAACAAGCCAACAAATATTTTAGCCTAGCATCTCAATCAGGTCACGTCCTCGCATTTTACAATCTAGCCCAAATGCACGCGACGGGTACGGGAATGATGAGATCTTGCCCTACGGCGGTAGAACTTTTCAAAAACGTCGCGGAGCGAGGGAAATGGGGGGAGAAATTAATGGAAGCACATATATTATATAGAGACGGGAGATTCGACGAGGCTTTTATGATATACGCCTTGCTGGCCGAGCTGGGTTACGAAGTGGCTCAAAGCAACGCCGCATTTTTATTAGACAGAGGGGAAGTCTCGAGATTTAAAGAATACGAAATGTACGTGAGAGCTTTGCTGTATTGGGGCCGAGCCGCTTCTCAAGGTTATTCAGCTGCCCAAGTCAAGCTTGGCGACTATCATTATTACGGGCTAGGGACCCCCGTTGATTATGAAATGGCAGCTACTCATTACCGGCTTGCGTCTGATCAACAACGAAACGCGCAGGCCATGTTCAATTTAGGGTATATGCACGAGCAGGGATTAGGAATGCAACAGGTATTGCAATTTTTTTTTAATAACAACGAAATTTTGATAAATTTACTTAATGTAAAATTTTTTTTTTTTTTAGGATATGCACCTGGCAAAACGTTGCTACGATATGGCTGCTGAAACGAGTTCCGACGCAAAAGTTCCGGTTGCTCTAGCGCTTATGAAGCTTTCGTTGCTCTTCAGCATGAAATATTTGCAAGAGGTAATTTTTAAATATATAAATGCAATAAAAAAATTAAAGATAACCCCGTTTTACCGTTACCCTTTTACCGATAGACTTAACTAATTGCGCCTTTTTTCTAATTTTTTTTTTCCAGAGCCATTGGCACGAGTGGCTACTACTATTTAATTTAGATAGAACTTTCGGCCCGAACTGGGATATTTACCTTATAACAACTTTAGTCGGAATCCTAGGACTGATTATTTACTTCAGGAGACCTCAACCTCATTGAAATTGTTAATTTTTTTTATAAGACTGCTTGAGTTCATACAAAAAAATACATCCAGTTGATTATGAAATCCGTTAGGTAATCTTAAAATCGTAAAAAAATTTGTAAATTTCTTTTCTTTTTTTTGTTCGAATAGGAAAATGAAAAAGTTTATATACAGATGTAAATAGATGATAATGCGTGTACCATAATTGATTATATGTAAAAAGTGAAAAATAAAAAAAGTCTTTGTTTTTAATTAAGATTTTTTTTCTTTAAATCAACCAATTTTTAATAAATATTTAGTTTTATATTTCTCAAATTATTAACAAGATTTAAGCTTACTTACAATATTTTACTGAAAATGCAAATTAAAAATCTTTTTTTTTTTTTTTTTTTTTTTTTCATCTTTTCAAAGTTCAATATAAAACTGAAAAAATACAAAAACGGAATAGAATGATTTGGAATTAAGAAATTTTTGTACGTTTAGGTTACTTAAAGCAGAAAAAAAAGTATTCAAAAAGTTATTTAAAATTGCTGTAGTTCACTTTAAAAAAAAAAAAAAAAAATTTACTAATTTTAATGTCTTTTTTAAACTTTAATTTGTTTTTTCCTTTACTGTATGTATCCACAACCAACTTTTAACTAAATTTTAAATACATCTTGATAGGCTTTATTTTAAAAATGGAAATCATCAAAAATAGCAATAATTTGTTGTCAAAATAATATCACTTTTTTCTTTTAGTCAAATAAGACTATTATTGACAAAAAATTATCAAATTTTTGATCTAATTATTGTCAGTCACATTTGTTTCGTAAGATTGTATTTAAATTCTGCAATTTTTTTCCCCTTTTTCATAATTTTTGAATACTTTCTTTAACAATGGACTTTTTTACAGTTCTAAATATTATTCATACCTAAAGAATTTTTTTTAACTTTCTAAAGTTCTATTTTTAAAATTTTTAGTAGCACTTAATTGAAATTCAAGCGCTCTGTATATAAATTACGGAAATAAAACTGACCATAGTGCCACAAAATGCTGTATATTGCGAACCTTATTATAGAAGAGAAGCAAATGAAGAAGTACGAAAATTTTGATTCATGACCATGCACAAGAAGTTACATAAAACAAACTAAGGTTATGATAGCATTTGGCAAAAATTTTCATAACGATCAAAAATGGTTTTTGTGAATCTTTGTCAGTTTATTACGATTGTTCATGTGCCATCTCCTTTTTTGTAAAATTCTGCAGTCAAGCAGTCACGGTAAGGTCATGGTATACAATAACAATTTCAGTTACTTTTGTAAATTATCTTCTTCTGGCTGCAATTTAGAAAAGCTACATCATTGAAATGACCATTCACCATCATGGTTTTTTGCTAGGCCTATACGTATTCATAATTCTAATGCAACTAAATTTACTATGCCCAAATTATATGCATATGCTGTTTTTCAGGTTCTGGGCCATGGGGTAATAAAAAAAAAATAATTTTTTGAAATAGTAAAAACAAGTACTTGAGCACATGATGCATGATCAGGTGGCTTTAAATTTTCTGTTTTTTTCTTTTTGGATCTCTTCTAATTAAAGGTAACATATAATTTCTTTCAAAAAACTGTCTTAAGGGCGAAAAATAATCCAAATATTTCAAAGACAAAATAGCTTATTGTTTTACGAAATAAAATTGCTTGCAAAAAGACCTATTTGTAGTACAAAGTAAAAAAAATATAGAACACATACCCCTTGAATATTTTGTTCTTCCCCCATTTCTTCTTCACCTAATGGAGCTAATACACTAACATGTAACTCGAACACAGTATTTGAAACTGAACGGTATAACAAAAGTAGGTAAAATCATTACAAAAGTAACTAACAAGTACTGAACTCAATCACAAACCGTAACTGACTAAATCGGATAGAAAAGGGTTATCGGCTGCTATTGAGGTAAAATGGCGGCCGGATTCGGATTCGTAAATAAAAGACTAGAATAAAAAGAGAATAATTCTTAACCAACCCAAAGTCAGCCGATATTTTAACGGGATAGAAGTCGAAAATCTGTAACGGATTATAATTTTTGCCTTTTATTTCCATAAAAATAATTCTCATTGTACCTTAGAGCCAAAACGTATAGAAATTAAAAAATTCAAAATGGCCGCTATTTATTTATTTTCCGCTTAGATAATGGAGTCCACTCCTATTCTATTTACAACAATGTTTGTTTTGGTCCGAAAAAAGTAAAAATAAGAGTAAAAAATAAATTAAAAATGAATTTTGCTTATTTTTGAAATGTTGGTTTCGTTTTTTCGGGTTTGTTCCTTTGTTTACAGTAATATTTATTTTTGGAGAATTGCAGAGATGTTTTCCGTAAAAAGATCAATCCAAAACGGGGTATTATTTCGTTTAAAAGCAGTATCGTTTCAGCTATACATGTTTATATATGAACAAACAATTGATTAAGTACAGAAAAAATGGTAAAAAAAATTCGGAGAGCTAATTTGTAGCAAGGAGAACGACCGGCTGCTATCATGCCATGATTAATGCAATTACATACAGCATTACGCTTCTTTTTGCAATGCAACTACTCTTTTAATTAATAGGCTCCGAGCGACTCTGACTGCAGCGCCACCATTAAACTTATGTTTAGCTTATAAAAAAGCAATATTCCAGAGAACTAATTGTGTGATGGAAATATGCGCTTTTGTAAGGTAAACATAGGTATATTTAAATGCATATTTATACCAAAAAAAGTCGCTCGGAGCCTATAACCTTGTTAAATAACTTACAAAACGGTATTTTGTATTTAAAATATTTGCTAGCATTCCAAAGAAACATAACCGGACATTCCAATCTATTCTGACCTTCAATCCAAATGTTTCTTATTTAATATGTTATCAAGAGCGACATCCTCCGTCAGTCAAGTCACTTTGCCATTGGATCGACATCGAAAATAGCAGCCCAAGAGGTCTGTTTCTTAGTATGCTAGCAGTGACTAGTTTTAAGGATAAAAACAAACTTGGGCTTGGATACCAAACACAATCGTTATTCTCGATTTTAGGTTCATCTAGTGCTAAAACAGTTTATAAATTGACATTCGTCAGATATGTTTAGCTTATGGGAAAACTAAATTTAATCAGGATGAGCCACCTTTTGAACCCAAAATCGATTAATTTTATCATTATTATTTTGTGCAAAAATGATATAATAATATACAGGACTAGGAAAAATCTTCTGGTCTCAAACAGGTCTAGAAAACTTATCAAAAAGTAATTCAGTAGACATCTTTTTGAAACACTTCTAGGTTATCTACCGTTAATACAATCATCTGCAAATTTACTAGCATCTACTATCTGTCTTCTAACACTTAACAAATGTTGCATGTAAATCCTCGGGCTCGTCCTTTGTCCGTATCTACCGGCCGAATATGGGCATTGCCCGTTGCAACGATTTTCCGTTTCGGCGTCGGTGTTCAAAACAGGCGCCGAATAATAGCGTTTGCACTCTTTGCTCGGACACGAAATACAGCATAAATGGCAGTGCTTATTTTTTACGCCGAGAGATTCGAATTCAAAATAATTCTGTTTCATTTTAACGTTGGCCCTGTTAAACCGGTGGCAATAACATTTGCATGTTTTAAAAGGATAGTGATATGTTTTGGCGGTTCTAAAGTCCGTTAGACTCAGCGGTTCTCTTTCATCACGTCGAGTTTCACCTTCGGCAAAGTCAAAGATCTAAAAGAAGAGTCGTCTCTCCAATAACCTGGAACGTATTTGTGATTACTAAAAATCCCGATACGATTCGATAAATTCTCCTGACGGATCCTGTCCAACTCGACAGCTGTCTCCAACCGCTTACAGGATTCCTCCATGTTGTTTATCGCAGACTCGTTGAACCGCGGAGATCGAGGATTATATTTATAAGCGAAGCTTTCGTTCGATTTAAAACCGTCCGAGTAAAAGGATCTCGAGCTGGAGGGGCGACTATAATCCCCGATATACGAATTACTAAAGGTCGTAGACAAGTTGGAAACGTTCCAATTCGTACTGCAGGAACTGATTCTACTATTTTCGAAATTGTTCTTTAAAATATCAAACGATTGAGATGAATGAGGGCGAACGGGTTGCGGAGACCTTGGCGTGGGTGTAAATTTCAAACCGGTCGGGGGCTTGCTCCACAAAGAGAGGGGTCTTCGTCTTGGCCAAGTTAAATTTAACGTTCCCTTCCCCTGTCTCCTCTCGACTAACGTCGGCTTCCGCAACGGTGATGTTTCCGAAGACGACGAACCATCTGACGATTTACCAGTTTGTATACGCTGGTTTATCGTTTCCACTTCCGTTTGCACGGATGACTCCGTTTTTTTCTTAAACGGATCATCCTCTTTAATTATGAGCGTCGTTTTTTTCCGCTGTTGCATGGCTCCTTCTTTGTTAGACGCTTCGTTTAAACTTTTCAAAAGCTGCGTCGCTTCCTTTAAAAATTCGGACATGCTTTCCGTCATCGGAGGGTCTTTCCTCTCGTTTATTATTTGACGGATATCGTCCAGGCTCCATTTCTGCGGTTCGGAAAATCGAACTCGTCTCGTTTGAGAGCTTCCGTCCAAGCTTTGCGGCGACTCTTGATGATAATAATTCTGCATGTTCAAAGAGTAATGAAAATCGGACGTGTCGGATTCTTCCCAATCGTCCAAACCATTGGACCAAGACACGACCTTTTCGGGTTTGACCGCCTCCGTTGCGTGTTTTCCTCTGTTAGTCCTCAAGTCGTTTTTCGATACCTCGAAATTTTCTTCCTCGTATAGGTTTTCGTTTTCGGCCGGTACCAAAACGGAATCGGCGTCTAATTTAGTCTGAGAACCGGAAGTCGACATCACGTCTTGTTTCAAAGTTTGCGTCGTAGATTCTCTCTTATCTTCTATCGTTTCCGTTTCTTGGTCACGCGTCGTAATCGTACACGTCGTATATTTTATGATTGCTTTTTGACATGAACATTCGTGAACTTTTGGAGGGCCTTCGGGATCGAGATTTAAGTCGCACTGGCAGCTGTTTTCCCGGACGTTGTGAACCTTCCCTTGTTCCAATATCATTTGCATTTCCTCCGGGACCAACGTGTTCAAACTGGAAGATCGCGCGGGATTGGACGGAGGCATTTGGTTTTTAGCGAATCGCGAAAGGGCGGTCATTGCCGTGTCCACTGAGACGGATCTCATCAATTTCGAATTACACTGCACTCCCTGACTTCGAGTCTTTTCCTCTTCGGGTCTCAAACCTCTTTTAACGATTTCCATTAATACGGACGTGTTCTGACTTGATGGCCCCATGAAAACGAAAGTGATGCTGTCTTCGGACGGGAAAGTCGTTTCGAAATTATGCTCCCGTTTCGATGGTTCTCCTATGATGTCTATGCTGAACGGATATTGTCGGGAAGAATTTGAAATGTTAAAATTTAAAAATTGTTGCTGGACGGACGGTTGGACGTCCGCCCAATTGATTTTTTTCCCTGGTTCACTTTTTAGGATTTTAATGGATTTGGATTCGGTATTTGATTGGCTCACTTTTATGGCAACGCCGGGCGTTTTTTCTTTGCTGTCGGAAGCGCAGAGCAGTAAGGGGCTCCCGGTGTTAAATTTTATTATCGGATTATATATTTCGGTTTTTGGCACTGGTTCGGATATCGTAATGGTTGGCACTTGGGTATCGTCGTGTTCATTTTTGACATGGCTATTCGTTGGGATTTTGTTGAAAGATGTCGTGGAAGACGTTGGAATTTCGGTAACGATTAAATTTGCAGGTTGTCTCTTAGCGGAAAATTCGGAATCTTTTGGCGCGGTGGAACTTGTCGGGCTTGTTAAAATAGCTGGTGATGCAGTGGGAAGATGCGTGGATGAAGCAACAGAGCTATCATTCGTTTGAGATGATAAAGGTAAGGGTGAAGTCCCTAAAGTTGGAGCAGTTCCAGGATTAGAGTCTGTTTGTGGCGTTAGGGGCACCGAAAATGTGAGATTAGGGTTGGCTGCATCAATAGGCGCGTGGGTTTGAGCCACCGAGTTCAAAGCATTGGAATCGGATACCGGATTATTTGGAATCACTAGATTTTCTACCTTTCCGTTTCCGTTGACGCACTAACTGTATTTACTTTAAGGCCACGTCCACTGTTCACCAACAAATCAAGTTCAGGAGGTACTTCATTGTTTTCGTTCGGATTCCCTTTAAGAAAAAAACTTTCCCCTACCCCCTCCTTAGGGAGTGGTTCTTCAAAATAAATAACATCTTCCGATTTTTTCCACATCACCGGTTGATCCCCTTCACTCTTTTCTTCCGAGTGATAATCAGGTTTTTTCGCCTTCTCGTCATCATCCGACTTTCCCGATTCTTTCGCCCCTTCGTTAGCTTCGATCAACGAGGACAGCTGACTCTGCTGAGGACTGGTTCCGGTGCTGGATATTTTGTCGCTTATTTCGCTGTTCTCCGTTATCGTGTACAATTCCCTTTGCTTCTCCTTCGGAGTTTCGTAAAAAACGAAATCTTCCGACGACTCGCTCCCGTCCGAACCAGCGACGTTGTCGTTTACCGGCAACGAAGAGCTTCCTTTCGCAGCGATCTCCTCGTTACTCGATCCGCTTCCGTTGCAAATGGCTAACGGTAACCCGTTAAACAAGACCTGAACTTCAGGCACGGGTTCATCATTAGCTTTTTGGTTATTATATTGAGCATAGATAATTTCAGGCGGAGGATTTTTAACTAAACTCGGATTCTCACCCGAATTCGAATAAAGAACCGTATCGGGTATCGATTTGTTTGGATCGTATTCGTACAAAGCGTTCGTTCCGCAAATCGGGTATCTCGTTATCGGAAGCAAACTCCTTCTTCTTATGATTCTTTTATCTAACAAGGAGTCGAAGGACCGGGTGTACAACGGAGCGTTTTGCATGACTTGCCTTATGAGCGAATTATCCAAGTATAAAATCTCTTTGCAAAGGTTTTCGTCGGAATAAAATTTGAGCTTTGGAGGTTTGTAAAAATATCCGAACCTAGGGTTTATCGTATAACCTTCCAAAGGTTCGTTCCCGACTTTGTCCTCGTCTAAGCTGTCGTCCGAAAAACTATCGTCTTGATTTACGAAATCCTGCCTTCGTAATTTCCGCCTTCGGTCCGGTTTGGTCTGGGTGCCGAAATCGGTCTTGGTAGGTTTGGTGCCCGGTACTTCGACTCTAACACTGTTACCGCATTCGACCACGTAATTGCTCGATTGCGGTATGAACACTTGATTCATTATAACGGGTTTGTCTTGGGTTTCTTTCAAGTTCGCGTCGAACGGGGTGTTCGTCGCGATATTTTCCAAATGCAAAATACCCTGTTGATCCGTTATTATGCACTTTTCTTTCAACCTGATCGTACTCCCTAAAAAGTCCGTTTGGGTATCACTATCCACTGTTTTCCTAACCCGTTTCGTCATCGCCAATTTCCTACTCAGATCGAACAACTTCATCCTCGCTCTTTTGCACAATTTTAACTCTTCAAGTTCTCCGTCGTCGTCATCGTCGTCTTTTTCCGAGGTGATCAAAGCTTCCAACCTAGCGTCCGGTTTTTTCTTTGTGGCGTACAACCGAGTGGTAACCGCTGCCACTATCTCCGATCTTTTATTGTCTTTCTTTTTCGCGGGGATTTTAGGGATTTGCATCGGAGTCGAAGAACCGCTCCCGTCTCCGATGCTCGATTTCCTGCTCGTGGATTTAATAGGGGCTTCCGTTATTTTGGCCGGAACCGCCGGCTTTGATTTAACCGGTTTCGAACGACTGACCGGTTGAACCGTCGCCGAACTTTTATCCGACCAGCTTTTAACGGATTTCGACTCCGTCGGTTGAGACTCGATGCTTCCGGACGAATTTAAAGAGTTTTCGCTGGTGCTCTGACTCAAACCCGATATGTCCGTGTAACTCTGACTGCTTGTGGATGGTAAACCGTCCTGAGATCGCGTCGATATCCCTTTTATCAAATCCGGACGGCTCCGATGCAACATTTTATCTAAACTGCTTTTCGACAAATTTTCGCACGAACTAAATTGTCTTTTTAAACGGTGTTTCCCTTTCCGATTTAAATCTTTTTTCAAATTCGCGATGAGCTTCGAATTTTTACAAACTTTCGATAATTTATCATCCTTCCGAAAATTATCCACGGACTCCGTATCTGTGAGGCTATTTAAACTACAATTTGTTTTTTGATCGAATTCACTATTATCAAATTCACTTAAGTCGTATTCACTTTGAGTGTACGATTTTCTACGTAAAAACGAAAAACTTTCCAAACTGTCTGAAAATACTTGACTCTCGTGTGGTAGTCTGTCAATAACTAATCCATTAACATCTGTCTTTTTCTCATCATTGATTTTGCTTTCTCTCCCGACTAATGAGCTTGAGCTAGGGGTTTCGATTAATATTCGGGGGGTCGATTTTTGAACTTCCGAGTTACTTTCACCGACTTCAATGTTCCCTAATATGTCCAAATTTTTAATACCCCTTTTTCCGTTTTCACTAGATTTTCCTGCATTATTATTGATGGCTCCCAGCTGGTCTTCGAATTCGATTGGTTTCGGGGGTTCCTTTTCCTTTTCCGGAATCGATCTAAAAAAAAAAAAAAAAAAAAAAATTAGGTATGAACATCCGTAAATTGATTTTTAAGTTGAAAGGACTCATATGTCAACCTGTCGAGTTTACATTAATGATCGTAAATTCGGATGGTTTTGTCTATATAGCTTTTGACATTTTTCAAAACACTTGACTGGCATTTACGAAAATGGTTCCATTCCACTTCCGGGGGATATTTCCTTTCGAATTTTTTTTTTCATGAATGAAACAAAGAACTTTATCGCCAATTTTTTTCCCCGCATTTCCCTCGATTTAGCAAAAAATAAAACTTACTTTTGAAACAGCTCCTTTTCGGGGATCTGAAGGTCGTTGTTTTCTTCCTATAAAAACAATCAAAAGCTCGTTAGTTTTAACTTATTACACTAAAAAAAAAGTTTCGAAAATACATTTATATCTTTTTATAAGTACGTTGATTTAGTAGCTTTTTTTTTTTTTTTTAAATTTAAACAAAAAATAAAAGCTCAGCGATCTACCATGAGCATCAGACAATAATAATAAAGCCATGTGGAAGGGCTTTCGTTTCTTATACGATTTTTTTCCCTTTATCCACTTTAACATACACAATTTTTAAAAAATATATTTTTATTTTTAATTAGCGTTTTAATTTTTCTTTTCTTAAAAAAACACCCAATAAAGGGACACTTAAAATATGACGTCAGCGCACGAAGGAGTGGGAATTGATAGGGTTCCTAAAATGCTGTTGTCTGTTTCTGCTGACGAGACTGGGGAGAGGGTGAAAAAATTGCATAATCGTGCTGACGTAATATTTGAAAGGCCCTAATGAATTTTTTTTTTTTAGAATCTAAATCTACGATGAAAATGTAAAAACTAAAAGCTAGTGGCGGACTAAACCTACTGTGAATTCTTTCCCTGCCGAATCCAGCCACTTACTAATACTGCTTGAATTAATCAAATCCTCGGGTAGGTTCCCATCCAGTAAAGATGCATCACTTAACTGATCCAAACCAGGGCGGCACTAAAAAAAAACGGAAAAAAAGAAAATTACGAGATATCCAAAATACTTAAAGCTGATATTGAATATCTTTTGAACTTAATTTTTTTAATTTTTTTTTTTTAATTTTTGAAGTCAGGGAAAGCAATAAATACAACTTTGAAGGCAACAGCAGCGGCAGCAGCACTTCGACACTGTTCTACATTTCAAACTGGTCGGCATAGTGAAATGTTTCTTTGCGAAAATCAAGAAAAAAAAAAGTTAGCCCACTCACAGCTGAGAAAGCCAGGATTGAATATAAAAAAGTTTACATTTTTAAAAAAAAGCATGGACAGATGAGTAATAAAAACTCTAAAAAAAACGATCACAATTATATTTTACGCCCTTAATGCAGAAAAAAAAGGGATGAAAATAAAACTTCTCTAAAAATATATATAAATCAACCCTTTCAATATACATGCCTAAAAATATCCAAACTTTTTACAGCGAAAACTAGAAATTCTTCTTCAAGCCCAGCAGAAGAAGGTAAACGGGAATAAAATGCAACAGGGGCCCCCCTCTCCCCTGCAGTCCTATGGTAACTTGATTAAAAGTTTAATTTAATCGTATAAAAGTTATACTTAACAGTTGGGAGTTGCTTTTTTATTATGGGGGATTAAAGATTATCCAAACAACACTTTGGGGGAGTTCATCAATTACGTCATCATTTTTTCCTCAACTTTGAATCCGCCTGCCCCATATCGTCATCAAAGCATGCGATTATTCTTATGCAGATTTAACATTATCTTAATCATTTCATCATTTCATCGACTCTTTTTCCTTTAAAATAACGACCGAATTAACGAATAGCCTTTTGAATTCTTCCAGATGCTCTAAAATTTGGCTGTTCACAAACCTCGAACCACTTTCAGGAGGGCTAATAAACTTAGAACAAAATTTAATATGTGTAATGTTAACCATGAAAAAATGAAGCCACTTGAAGGCATCCAATTATTTATAAACTAACCTAGATTAAGTTGTATTAACGAAAGTTGCCAACTGTAGAAATTTTTCATACCATTTACCTGTTGATATTTTCTTATATAACCGATTGTAAATTAATAAAAGAGAAAAAAAATTTGAAGCCATCCATATATTAGGTAAGAATAATTTCGTTAGTTGCAGACCCCGCCTTCCCTCCCCCTTGTACGCAACAGTGAGGTTTTCTTAAGATTTTCTAACGTGCTTACGTAATATGTGAACGACCATTTTAACATAAGTATAATATTCCCTCCTTTAATTCAGTTAATCAGTGAGACATTAGGGGTCGTCCATAAATGACGTAAGCATAATTTTATCTTATTTTTACTTTCCTCCCCTTCCCCGGTCGTAAGTAAAAGCAGGCTTCTCTATAACGGATAGTTAATATTAGTCTCAGATTTTCCAAAACCCCCTTCCCCTTAAATATGTTTACGTAATTTATGGACGACCCCTAATCCGAAATCCTAAAGAACTCTTTCCATCAGAATGTCGAAATTTATTCTCCTAGCACTACCGCTTAGGCTTTCTAAATTTACCGTACTTACAATTCTCATAGACAGGATCATATTTTTTAATTTTGACACCTCCTCCCTTAATTCTCGGATCGTTTTAACTTTCGGATCTTCATTAATGATCGGTTGATTGACGATCCTTTTAGTCCGTTTCGCGTAGCGCAATGTGTTGATCGTTTCAGTAAGGCAGCTACTCCCAGGAGAAACAGCTGAAAATTTAATAATCAATTTGTAAAAAAAGAGAAAGGAAAGGAACTGCGTGGTACAGAACGTTATAACAAAATCATAAATATGACAGTTCTTCTTACTTGCAATCATAATTGTGTTAGAATTGCCTCCGAGAGTATCTTTTAGCAGCCAAGTTAAAACGGAATCTCGATACGGTACGAATGGCTGCCAGGATTTCGATGAGGAATGTTCCTTTGATGTACTATCGCAGCTTTCAGCTTTAAAAAAAAAAATTAATTTGGTAAGCAAATATAACCTCCGACTGTTTTTCTGTAAAAGAAAACGAAATTTCTGAACTGAACAGGTTCGTCGTTCATGTTTACCTTACCAGCAAATGTAGCCGCACTCACGACAAAAAAACGACTAATGCAAACGCAAGAACGTGTTGCGACAAAACATTTTCTTTAAAAATACAATTCGAAAGCAACGGAAATATATTGTCGAGAAACACTTGTTCGTTTGTCACAAAACGTTTTTGCTTTCCTACGAAACAATGCCGTTTTGGCGCAAGATGGAACTTGCTCAAAAGGGGTCATGTACATATTACGTAAGCATTTTTTTTGCAATTTTCAACCCCCTCCCCCCCGTTGTAAGCATGAGTAAGATTTTGGCAACCCCCCCCCCCTCCATATTACGTAAGTTTTTTTTTTTTTTTTTTTTTAATGAAACCAACGGCACTCGATATGGGTATCGATCGACGGGTAATCGGTACTCGATTATGGGGTAATTTTCCCCATAATTCATGGAACTGAAATAAACCAATATAAACAGCTACATTGAGAAAAATTATAAAGGAGGTTACCTTTATTTAGACGGTAACAAAATAATGTAATATTAGCTCGCCGCAACATTTACAATATTTTAAAAAAACATGAAATTCATTAATTAATTATTTATTTATTTTATTTTCAAATATTCCTGGTCAGAGTAGAAAAGAGCTTACGTAAGAAAGTGTGAAACCCCCCCCTCCCCTTGGTAAGGTGTCGTAAGCATTTACGAGACCCCCTCCCCCCCCTTAACATGCTTACGTAATATGTACATGACCCCAAACATATCCATTCTCTCGGTACGATTTAAAAATGGAGATAGGACGAAATCGCTTGGCACGCAGGATTAAAAGATACTTTTAAGAGTACACATCAGTTATTTGTCTGCTGCCACGATTTAATTTTTTCGCTTATGTTTAACCTATGAATCGATGATCGCTTAAATTTCACTGATGCGTACTCTTAATCCAGAGATCAAAATAAGTGAAATTTACCTAGCGCAGATATCACATTGCCTAAAGTAACCAAAGATTTGTTGATATTGGCCCCTTCTTTCAGCCTTGTTCTGCTTTGCACTGAAGTGGCTCTTTCGCTAAGAAACAAAATAAAAATTAATTAGATTTAATATTTTGGATAACAGTTGGGGGCTGCACCTCGATATCACGTACAATGTAAGTAAACGTTGTAAGTAGTACTTACAACGTTAGTTGTTAGTACATTTACTTAGTAACGTCTACTTACATTTACTTATGTAGTAAGTAAATGTAAGTAGACGTTGGCTACCAATAATCCCCTTCCCCCATAAGCATAAAATAAGGAATGGCTGTTTTGTCTAACACTCAATGAAAAAACGGAAAAAATCCAAGTTTTAGTTACCTAACGAACTTCTCTGGTAAGTTTTACTGCAAGTTTTAACTTGTCCGAAATATATGAGTAATATGAAACAATTTTCAGTGCAAGTTTTAACTTGTCTAAAATGTATGTATATAATTCCAAAAAAAAAAAATGCGGTCGAAAAATTTCGATTTTGTTTTGTTTATGTGTATTTTTGATTGGAACAAGTTGAAACTTGTACCGAAAATTCAAGGAAAAGTCAAAGGAGTTCGTTAAGACACCTAAAACTTGAATTCCCCCCCGTAAATCAAGTTTTAGACAAAAAAGCCTTTGTTTCCTGCACTCAGGAAGCCTCCTCTTAACCTAAAAAAAATTCCTACCTAACCTAACCTTGTTATTTTACTTCTGTTTATTACACTCAGAAAAAAATGGTTAATGCGAAAGCAAAAATGCCTTGTGACAAAACATTTCTTAAAAATCACGCGAAAAATATCTTGTCAAGAAACAACATGTCCGCTGTAGCGAAAAATATTTGCTTTGCTAAGAAACACTCTGGTTTTGTTGCAAGACAAAATTTGTTCAAAATACTCCTTTTTTCTGAGTGTACTCTTATTAAATAAGCTTAGCAGAAGCTAGCATTTTATCTTCTCAAAATAATTATGGTTCACTGGGAAATTATATAATTCGCTCCTAGAATTGCCTGAGAACGGCAATTAACTCCAAGAATCTTATTTCTTACAGATAAACTGGTAAAAACATCAAATTGGAAGAATCCAAAATGGCTGCTATATTTTGTATCCCCATAAACCAACAATCGGATGTACTTTCAAATTCGACGTTTCGACTCTGAGGTACAGATTTGCAAACATGTTTGTTCAACTAAAATCTAATAAGAGAACGTTTTTCTAAACCCTAGCCTCTCGACTTATTCGACAAAAATGTTTGTAAGTGAATTCACCGCCTCAGCTGTAAAAAAAAAAAAAAAAAAATCGAAATAGATTTTAAGCGGAAAAAAAAAACTCACCTTTTCGGATTTTTAGTTTGTTGAGTATCTTGCAAACTATTCCCATGCAACGCAAACAAAAAAATTTAGTTTTCAAAAGAAAAATGTTAATAAAATGACGAAAAAAGCAAAACTAAAACACACGAAGTGTATACCTTCCAGCTAAATCTACCAAATGGACTTTGCTCGATTTATCCGTTTCAAAATTATCTTCGTCACTTTGTTTTAACCTAATTGTAAAAACGGCATGGCTCCTACTGGAATGAACGTTATTTTCGGTAGCTGCAGTGCTTCTTCTGCTATTCCCAAGTGCTAAAAGTTCCAAAAGTTTTTCTTCTTCTTGAATAACATGCTCCGTCAAATCTAAGGAAAAAAAAAATGATGAAAAAAAGACGCCACTGAATTTTTTTTTTTTTTCTTCTTGAATAACAAATTTTATACGACGTTTTGTGTTATTCCAACACGAAAATCGAGTTGTCACATCTGATTTTTACCTTGCACGTAAGGTCCTAATTTTGGATGTTCTCGAACACGCAATGAAAAGTTACCCGCAGCTTGTCCTGTATCATCACTCACCAATAAATCTCGAACTCTTTCGTTGTAAATTTCTAAGAAACTTTAAAAAAAGAAAAGAGAAAAAAAAAAAAGAGTTATTTTTTTCGATTCGAAAATCTATTTTTTTTTTCTTCTTTTTTGCTCTCCGACCCCATTTACTTATTGTACGTTTTATTTTTTTTCTAAAGTTACGACAAAAGTTGATCCCTATTTTTTTTGCCTGGAATCGGTTTAACCCATTGAAATGTTTTCGAACGACTGAAAAATTAAGTCTGATTTCGTTAAGTGGATTGAATTGTCAATATAAAAAATTTCCGTTTAAAAAGGAAGGTTTCACCCAGCGTTTTTTAAAGGGGTTACAATGTCAATTAGGTGCTTCCCGAAAATGGTTTTATTGCGTGTTCCACGTTTGTCCAGTTCGTGTTTACTGTTTTCCAAAAGTTTTAAATATTTAGCTTTTCTAATTCAAAAAACATTTGAAACTTGTATTTTTTTTTTTCACCGTTTGTATATTTAGATGAATGGGGGGATGAAAGAGTGTTTTTTAAAATTTTCCCAATTGGCAACTATGCTCCGTATACGTAAAGCATACGTATTTTACATCATAGCATCGTTGCCAGATTGAGAGGAATTGTTATAACATGTGTACACCGAAAACACTAAAAAGAGAGGGTTGCCTGAAAATTACTATATGAAACACAAGCCGCTTTTGCACCCCCCCCCCCCCCGCCCGCCCCAATTACTTATGCCAGCCCATACAAAAAAGGGATGCATAAATGATATAAAAGTCATGTACAAATTGTACGTACGGGGTCGTACATAAATTACGTAAGCACATTTGGGGGGGGAGGGGGTCCAAATTTAACATCTTACCCATAAGCTAAGCATAGGCGAAATGGGATAAAGCGTGCAAAAAGGGCCTAGCCCATGCTTACGTAATTTATGTACGACCCCATCATAAAAAACTCATAAATTACGTATAAATAACTTTTCCTTTTTACTAGAATTTTTTTTTTTACCCTCAAACATAATTATGCTTAAATTATGCATAAAATATGCAAAAATTATGAATATTCAAATTTTACTGCTTAAAAAAACATGCATAAATGTTGCAATAAATTATGCATGTCCGATTTTTTGCATAAATGATGCAAAAAATAATACTTTTTTTTTATAAATATGTCTGCAGTCAATTTTAAACAAGAAATCGTCAAGTTTCAACCGGCCAGAATGTATTGTGAAGTTTAAATCCGATAATGTCAAGTTTGAACTTGCCAATGTCAGGTTGAAGCTTGACAATATTAGGCCAGGTTTTTTTTGTAAATATGTCTGCAGTCAATTTTAAACAAGAAATCGTCAAGTTTCAACCGGCCAGAATGTATTGTGAAGTTTAAATCCGATAATGTCAAGTTTGAACTTGCCAATGTCAGGTTGAAGCTTGACAATATTAGGCCAGGTTTTTTTTGTAAATATGTCTACAGTCAAGTTCGAACCTGAAACTGTCAAGTTGCAACCTGCCAGAATGTGTTGTAAAGTTTAAACCCGATAATGTCAAGTTTGAACTTGCCAATGCCAGGTTGAAGCTTGACAATATTAGGTTTTTGTTTTCTTTATTAAATTGAAGCTTTAAAAGCACCTTGGTCACTCAGCCTTGTTAGGTTTGAACTCAAAAATGTTAAATTTGAACCTGGCTTCGTCATTTGTCGACTGACAAGTTTGAATCTGAAATTAGTCAAGCATCAACCTGCCAGACTTTATTGTCAAGTTTAAACTTGACAGTGGCAGGTTCAAGGTAGAGACCCTTAATTAAAAGAGACTGGCCAGAAAAAATGGACGCGAAAAAGCGGAGTCAACTGGACATGCGCTTTGAGTTTTATTTCATAAAGCAAATTGTCATCTGCACACCTGAGCAAATAAAAATGGCGATGGTTTTATTTTTTTTTAAATCAAAGTGATCAATAAACGCGAATTTGGAATGTTTGAAATAAAATTAGTGGAAATAAATCAAAATTTGTGAAAATAAAACTTAAAAAATGTTGACACTGAAAGATTTGATTAATGTTGATTTTTTCCAAAATAAACAATCGCCATTTTCTTTTGTTCGGGTTTGCAAAATGGTGGCTGCATCAAAAAATTTAACTCAAAGCTCGTGTCCCATTGACTCTGCTTTTTCGCGTCCATTTTTTCTTTCCAGTCTCTTTTAATTAAGGGTCTCTGGTTCAAGGACAGTGTCAGATTTAATATTTTCAAGTTCCAACCTGGCATTGGCAATCAATGGCAAGTTCAAACTCGACATTTGTCAGGTTTAAACTTGACAATATTAAGTTTTGTTTAAAACTTTATTAAGACTTTAGAAACGTCTTGGGGATCGTTTAAGTAATACGTAAGATTTCTGGGGGGGGTACGCATTAACCATATTCACCATAAGCTAAGTATAGCGAAATATCGTACAACGGGGGGGAATTCAAATTCACCAAAACCATGCTTACGCAATACTTGAATGGCCCCTTGGTCATTCAGCCTTGTCACGTTTGAACTCGACAATGTTAAGTTTAAACCTGGCAAAATTTTTCCAAAAAAAAAATAAAATAAAATAAAATAAAATAAAATAAAATAAAACAAACCAATAAATAAATAACTTATACAAAAATTTGGACTTGCATAATTTTTGAAAATCTATACATATTTTTTTTAAGCATCAAAATTTGGATATATTGTCCACAATTAGGAAAGGGTTTTTTGAAAGCTGAAGAAAAGGCTGATAATCGTGGTAGAGTTCTAAGTATGGCATTCCAAACTTTATAGACCCTCCCCACCCTCCCCCTTAAGCCCCAGGAAAGTTAAACCTAACCGTATGAACGAATAGCGCAGAAAGTGTATAAAATTTTTTCAAAATAAAAACAAAATAATTATACCAAAAAATGTAGGTATTTTCGATTATACAAAAAAGGACATGCATAATTTTTCCAAAATTTATGCACAGTTTTTTACAAACATGAAAATTTAAATTTTTCCAACAAACCTAAAAACTGCTTTGAGGCAGGGGGGGGGGGTGAATTACACACCCCCCGTGTGTAATTCTCTCAGTTGGGGTTATCGGTATGAAAATTTAATAATGCATAATTTTTGCATAATTTATGCAAATAATTTTTTTAAATCGCACAGCAGGAACATTTTGCAAATATAAACTTTTCCATTTCTATTTTATGCATTCTTATTTATGCATCATTGTAATGGAGGATGAAAATAATTTTTCCGGTGAAAAAAAATTAAGTTTTTTATTCATAATTTATGCATTTTTTATGTACGTCCAAATTTTTGTACTATTTATAAATGATTTTTATATAATTTATGCATCTCTTTTTCCTACGGGTAGAAAAGAAAAAAAATGGGAACGGAATTTTTACATTCACAAATAAATGAGGCTCATGATACCGCTCTTTTTTTAAATAATGTAAAACTTTTTCTAAGTGAAAACTTTTCACTAAAATCTTTGCTATGCCTCCCTCTCGGTGTTTGGGATTTTTATTCCAATTTTAGATACGGGGGTTTCAATGATTCGTGTACGAAAAAAAATTTAAAAAAAAAAACATCGACTTTTTGGTAGAACAAATCAATCTTGGCACACTTTTTTTTTCACTGACTGTGTCCACATTCGAAGAAGAGCGAAGATTTATCAAAATTTCTAACATGAATTAAATTTTATATAAATTCAGAAGGTCAGAAAAACAAGCATTTAAGATAAATCTAAAAAAAAAAAAATGCGGAACAAAAATTTAATTTGTTACGTGCATCATTTTTTTTCTTTCTCTCTCTCTCTTTTTTCCCTTCTCATGCCAAAACCCGCATAGGGGCGCTAAAATAAACAAAACATTACACAAAAAAAACCACGTAAACTTTCAAGGTTAAGCATGATTGAAAAACCGAAAATTTTATATGTTGAATGAACATTGAAAAACAATTAAAGAGGATAGTTTGAAAAGTGAAATTGAGTTAAAATTAAAGTTTAATTCGACACTACTCTTCGCTGTTAATTAATCTAGTTTAATTGTTTGGATTCGATAATTAACGCTGATAATAGCAATAAAGCGTCGGAAAGCATTTTTTCTTTGTATTGGTGGCTTTTAATTGTATTCCGTTTGTTTGTAAATTTATTCCCTTATGGTTTTTTTTTTTTTTTTAAATTTTAGGACGGTTGGGTTTAGGCCAACCTCCAAACCTTCTCTTAAGCTGGAGGTTCAACTGAAAGCTCGAACAGCAGAATTATGTACATACTTATGTAATTATGCACTGGGGCTTTTTTTTAGTATTTTTCAAAAAATTCGAAGTCGAAAATTAGTTTTGGTGCACGGTTTTTAAGCTACAGGCCGGATTTAAAAGCTCTGAAAACCTGATAGTGACATTTTGCCTGTGGCTCAAAAACCGTGCACCAAAACTATGTAATTTTTGACTTCGAATTCGTAATCTACGCAAAATTCCCGATAGGAATCAATGGTATTTTATGCCAAAAAAAAAAAAAAAAAAATGTTCATTTTTGGCCCTTACACGGGTTTTTAGGACAAGTCCAATTTGAAATCTGAAAATGTCGTTCAAAAAATCAGAAAAAAGACGTTCGAGTCAGACTCGCATCGTCATGAAGAGAAACTTCTTGGATAAAATCGTACGCGGACAACTATTCGCTTAAAAATAATTTAAGCCGCGTTACGAGTGAAACGTTACGCGGCCAAACAATGTTTAAAAATTATCTGCGTAAAAAATAAATTTAAAAAAAATTTAAACCTTTTAAAAATTTCTTATTAGTCTTTCAAACATTTTAAGCTTTTTTGTTTAAAAAACTTTTTATCCTCGTAACGCGGCCAAGCAACTTTTAAAAATTATCTGCGCAACAAATAAACTTCAAAAAATTTAAGCCTTTAAACATTTTTTAGCCTGTAAAAATTTTTAAAATTTTTAAAAATAACTTAAGCCGCGTTACGAGGGACGCGTTACGCGGCCAAATAATGAATAAAAATTATCTGCGTAACAAAAAAATTTTTAAAAATTGAAACCTTTTAAGAAGTTTTATATTAGTCTTACATTTTTTAGCTCATTTGTTTAAAAAAATTTTTATCCTCGTAACGCGGCTACGCGGCCAAACAAATTTTAAAAATTAACTCCGTAACAAAAAATTTTAAAACCTTTAAAAATCTTTTAAAAAAAAAGAATTTAAGCCGCATTATTACGAAGGACACGTTACGCGGCCAAATAATGTAGACAAATTATCTCCGTAACAAATAAACTTTAAAAAAAATTGAAGCCTTTGAACATTTTTCAGCCATTAAAAATTTTTAAAATTTTTAAAAATAACTTAAGCCGCGTTACGAGGGACGCGTTTCGCGGCCGTACAATGTTTGAAAATCATCTGCGTAAAAAATCTATTTAAAAAAAATTTAAACCTGCGCTTTTAAAAATTTTTTATTAGTCCTTCAATTATTTTTCAGTTCTTTTGTTTAAAAAATTTTATATCCTCGTAATGCGGCTACGCGGCCAAAAAAATTTTAAAAATTATCTGCGTAACAAACAAACTTTAAAAAATTTATGCCTTTAAACATTTTTTAGCCTGTAAAAATTTTTTAAACTTTTAAAAATAACTTAAGCCGCGTTACGAGAGTCGCGTTACGCGGCCAAATAATGTATAAAAATTATCTGCGTAGCAAATAAATTTAATAAAATTTAAACCTTTTAAAAAAATCTTTTTTATTAATATTTCAAACATTTTTCAGCTTCTTTGTTTAAAAATTTTACGCCTTTAAAAAAATTTAAGCCTTTGAACATTTTTTAGCCTTTAAAAATTTTTTAATTTTTTAAAGGCTAAAAAATTTTTAAAAATAACTTAAGCCTCGTTAAAAGGGAGGCTTTACGCGGCCAAATAATGTATAAAAATTATCTGCGTAACAAAAAAATTTTTAAAAATTTAAGCCTGTAAAGATTTTTAAAATTTTTAAAAATTTTAGCAGCGTTACGAGAAACGCGTCACGCGGCCAAATAATGTATAAAAATTGTCTGCGAAACAAATAAATTTTAAAAAATGTAAGGCTCTAATTTTTTTTAAATTTTAAAAAATAATTTTAGCCCCGTACGAGTGACGCGCTACGCGACCTAAGAATGTTTAAAATTATCTGCTTAACAAATAAATTTAAAAAAATTTAAGCTTTTAAAATTTTTTCAGCTGCGTAACGTGTTACGTGGTCAATTCATACCCCTCCGCGATAAGAAGTTTCGCTTCAATAATTCCGCTTTGATACACTACCAATAAAAAACTTTTCCCGATTTGGGACTTTGGAAATTCCAAAAAATTTGATTTTCGAACCACCCTACTATGACAGTGCTCAAACTAACGTTCTTTTAAATAACTCGAAATTTTGTTTTTTCCCTTAAAAAAACATCAATAGGTAATAATAGCGTAAATGGATAAGGTGTGATGAAGAAAATCCGTGTTCGTATGTGTAAAATCCATGCAAAGCACGTAAAGTAGTAGAGAGAAAAAAAAAAAAAGAGTCTAGACGTTGGCGGTTTTGTAACGTCAGATTTTTTTTTATTTGACGTCCTATCATCCGGCAGCGGGAAACCATGTTTCCTTTACCTTATTTTATTTTCTTCGAATCTTAAAAAAAAAATTCGTGGTACTTAAAAAAAGAACAAAGCAATTTTGGATGTTTTCATTTGCGAATGATGTTTTCATTTTTACCGATGAAAGGAGGTGGATCCAAAGGCGAATCTAGGAATGCAAAGGGGGAAGGGGGAAGGAAGAGCTCGTCTCCCGCTGAATGCTGAAGGAATCTTGTGTTACATTTAAAAAAAAATTATTTCCCAGATTTCTCTGCAAATGAACAGAACGGGTTTGCCAGGATGGAACACATCATTTCGATAATAAAACCAGGAAACTTTTTAGTCAGTACGTTGCGCATTAACTTCCTGGCCTTGAGGGTTGAGAACGAAAAGAGTGCGATATATTTATTTTGGGCATATCTTTTCAAGTAAACGATTCGTAAATTTCGTTTTATCTGTCAGTACTTCGCAAAATCGTAACTGACAATAAATCTGGAACAACGTTTGAAAGTATATATATCCAATCTTTAAATAAAATATTGATTTAAACCTATCATGTGTTTGGGCTATGAAATAAATAATATAGATTGATTGGGGAATGTTCATTGTCAACTTCGAAAAGAAGGGAGAGTCCATTTAAGTCCAAAAATTTAAAAAAAAATTACAACGAAGTTTTTCAGTGATCGTTCATTAAGCGAAAAATGGGATGATAATGATTCTTCCCACGGTATTTTACAAGAGAGGAGCGAACGTTCCAAAGGTAACGTCCGCGAAGTAACTGGTCGAATATTGAAAAATTTACCTCCGATTACCGGTATGAAAAAACTATTTTCCGGGGGATCCGTGAAGTCAGCAGTACAACAAAAAGTTCGAATTACTAAAGCTAGGCCAAGATTTTGAGGTTTTTTCGAGGTTTTAGAAAAACTAAATTTCAGAATTTGAGCTTTTAAAAAAAAAATTATTTGCATATCAACTTTGTACTGTTAACTTCCCGGGCAGTACAATGAAAAGCTCAAATATTAACATAAACGGCGTTTGATGCCCCTAAATTTGAGCTTTCCAATAATAGTGTTCCCAAATTTGTAGCTGCAAAATAAACAAAAGGTGTGCTTTGTAACACTAAAGTCATAGGTACGACACAAAAATTGAGCACTGCCAAACATTTTTTAAACCTGTAACTGAAAACGAATTTTACCTTATTCAGTTCAATTTGAGCTTTCAAAAAACGCAACTCTGAAAATTTCAGCTTTCTCCTGTGACATTTTTTAAAATATTAAAAATATCGTAAATATGCAGTAATGCCAGATTTAAGTCCGTTTTTTTTTTCAACTTAGAAAGTGAAAACGTACGTACATCAATTAGCAAGTGATGTACTGTTTACTCCTATTATTAACAATTTTTCCAAAAAAAAAAAAAAAGTATAAAATAAAACAAACAAATGAATAACTTATGCATAAATTTTGCATTTATGCATATTTAAATTTTTATGCTTATAAAAAAATTATGCATAAACTTTGTAGAAATGATTAAGGTAAAGGTAGGGAAGTGTGACCGTCTGAAAAGTGTGACTTTATTATATAATTATGTGTGTAGGAAATCCGTTTTTGTGCTAATAAATACATCATTATCTAGTGCATATATTAAAACAAAAACGAATTTTTAACATGCATATTTATCTGGTTTAAAATCAGAAAGAAGACGTTCGAGTCAGACTCGCATCGTCATGAATAGAAACTTCTTGGATAAAATCGTACGCGGACAACTATCCGCTTAAAAAATAATAATTTAAGCCGCGTTACGAGTGAAACGTTACGCGGCCAAACAATGTTTAAAAAGTATCTGCGTAAAAAAGAAATTTAAAAAAAATTTAAACCTTTTAAAAATTTTTTATTAGTCTTTCAAACATTTTAAGCTTTTTTGTTTAAAAAACTTTTTATCCTCGTAACGCGGCCAAGCAACTTTTAAAAATTATCTGCGCAACAAATAAACTTTAAAAAATTTAAGCCTTTAAACATTTTTTAGCCTGTAAAAATTTTTTAAATTTTTAAAAATAACTTAAGCCACGTTACGAGGGACGCGTTACGCGGCCAAATAATGAATAAAAATTATCTGCGTAACAAAAAACATTTTTTAAATTTAAACCTTTTAAGAATTTTTATATTAGTCTTACATTTTCAGCTCATTTGTTTAAAAAAATTTTTATCCTCGTAACGCGGCTACGCGGCCAAACAAATTTAAAAAATTAACTCCGTAACAAAAAATTTTAAAACCTTTAAAAATCTTTAAAATTTATAAAAATAATTTAAGCCGCATTATTACGAAGGACGCGTTACGCGGCCAAATAATGCAGACAAATTATCTGCGTAACAAATAAACTTTAAAAAATTTAAGCCTTTGAACATTTTTTAGCCATTAAAAATTTTTAAAATTTTAAAAATAACTTAAGCCACGTTACGAGGGACGCGTTACGCGGCCAAATAATGAATAAAAATTATCTGCGTAACAAAAAACATTTTTTAAATTTAAACCTTTTAAGAATTTTTATATTAGTCTTACATTTTCAGCTCATTTGTTTAAAAAAATTTTTATCCTCGTAACGCGGCTACGCGGCCAAACAAATTTAAAAAATTAACTCCGTAACAAAAAATTTTAAAACCTTTAAAAATCTTTAAAATTTATAAAAATAATTTAAGCCGCATTATTACGAAGGACGCGTTACGCGGCCAAATAATGCAGACAAATTATCTGCGTAACAAATAAACTTTAAAAAAATTTAAGCCTTTGAACATTTTTTAGCCATTAAAAATTTTTAAAATTTTTAAAAATAACTTAAGCCGCGTTACGAGGGACGCGTTTCGCGGCTGTACAATGTTTGAAAATCATCTGCGTAAAAAATCTATTAAAAAAAAATTTAAACCTGCGCTTTTAAAAATTTTTTATTAGTCCTTCAATTATTTTTCAGTTCTTTTGTTTAAAAAATTTTTTTATCCTTGTAATGCGGCTACGCGGCCAAACAAATTTTAAAAATTATCTGCGTAACAAACAAACTTTAAAAAATTTATGCCTTTAAACATTTTTTATCCTGTAAAAATTTTTTAAACTTTTAAAAATAACTTAAGCCGCGTTACGAGAGCCGCGTTACGCGGCCAAATAATGTATAAAAATTATCTGCGTAACAAATAAATTTAAAAAAATTTAAACTTTTTAAAAATTTTTTTATTAGTATTTCAAACATTTTTTAGCTTCTTTGTTTAAAAATTTTACGCCTTTAAAAAAATTTAAGCCTTTGAACATTTTTTAACGTTTAAAAAATTTAAGCCTTTGAACATTTTTTAACGTTTAAAAAATTTAAGCCTTTGAACATTTTTTAGCTTCACACTTTTCAGACGGTCACGCTTCCCTACCTTTACCTTAATGTCTAAATTATTGTATAAACGATACGAAAATTATACATTTTTTTGTATATAATCCTTTTGCATTTATTTTGGGAATCAGTTTTTCGTACGGTTAGGTTTACTGGGGCTTGAGGGGGAGGTTGAGGAGTGTCTATAAATTTCGGAATTCCATACTCAGAACTCTACCACGATTATCAGCTTTTACTAGAGCTTTCGAAAAACCTTTTCCTAATTATGTACAACATATCCAGATTTTGATACTTAAAAAATATGCATAGATTTTCAAAAATTGTGCATATGTTCAAATTTTGGTATAAATTATTCATTTGTTTGTTTCATTTTATGCTTTTTTTTGTTGGTAAAATTGCTTAAACAAAGAAATGCCAAAACTTAATAAAAAAAGCGTCATTTTTGCATCATTTATGCAAAAAATTGGACATGCATAATTTATTGCAAAAATTTATATATATTTTCTTAAGCAGTAAAAGCACTAAAATTTGAATATTCATAAGTGTTGCATACTACAAATTTATGTATAATTTTTATGAGCATCAAAGTCATGATAATCTTTCTATTCTAATTAAACAATCTCGTGGGCTTAGTATTATATCGTTCCAGTTACACTTCTACGGTTGGCACGCGTTACTCATAAGCTAAGCACAGGGGACTAGTGCCAACCTGGGAAGTATAACTAAATCAATATAATATTGAGCCCACGATCTGTGTATTGTCCAAATTTTCTATTGAATAATACAAAAATAATACATTTTTAATATCAATTTTTTGCTTTATATTTTTGCAAAACTTTCATACACTTTTTGCATCACTTTTTCGTTAGATTGATCGGTTAATGTAAAGAACTTGTCCGAAATTATATATAATTTATATATATTTTATATCATGTAACATAAAATGGAGGGGGGAGGGGTAATTAAAATCTTATTTCTAATTTTCATCTGATTCCTAAACGCATTTTTGCTTTGAAACTAAAATTTTTCCAAACTCGGCTTAAAACAGGTATAGGCCTATTTTGAGCACATGCTGCGACCAATAAATGGCGAGCGACTACCTCCACTGAAGGAACAGTATAAGTTTGAAATTTCTCAAATAAACGATTCCTGAAAAGTTTTTATCGTCCTTAAAATAAAGGAAAAGAATTCCCTGAGAGAAAAAAAAATGACGCTGTTTCAAGAAAAGTGACATTTAAAAAAGATACGACGGAAGCGGTAAAAGCGTTTTGCCAGACTGATAAGACATCATATTATATTTTCTGGCGTAAAAATGAAAATGAGCTGAAAAATTTGGTTAGCATGTAACTCCGCAAGAAATAGTAAAATGGAGTTTTGGCATGCATGACCTTGCTTATATATCCCAATATTTATCATATATACCCGTAGTTGTTTTTTTTTTTTTTTTTCTTACGACGAAAATATTCCATTTTTCCTTATTAAAATCGTAAGGAATTGTGATAAAGATATATATTTCAAAACTTATTGGAAAAACATAGATAAAGATTTAAATATTTGTTCCGTGACCTAAGATCATATTGATTTCTGAATGTAAGGTCGCGGATTGGTAAGCAATTGACAGTTAAATCACGATTTTTCAAGTATAAAAATATTTCTTTTAAGTGTTTCAGACAACCGAAATTGTAAGGGTACATGTCAAAAGGTAAACCGAGCCAGAACCCCTTGCTTTTCTGCAGGATTAAAAATTTTCAGTTTACAACTTGAAAATTTGCATTTCCTGAAAAAGATTTTTAATTTCTTTCTAAATGGGGACAATTATCTTGTTATTAGGGTGCCCCTTACGGGGGGGGGGGGTGTAAAATATTTTTGTGGGGCCCCCTTTAGAAAGTTTCCAAATAAATTAAAAATATCGTGTGCAAAACCTGAGCTCTGTATCTCTACTCTAACACGTGCCCGGTGTACCATGGAATTTTTAGGTCAAGTTTCAACTTGTTTGAATTGTAAATGCAACCGGAAAATAATTTCAAAAAAATTTGTAGTCGAAAAGCTTAGATTTTGTTTTCCAAGTTCGTATTTCCGTCTGTAAATATGATTGGAGATAGTCGGTTTTGTGTGTTTCATGAAAATCACGTGATCATGCGACTGCAAGTTTACACGCGCTCATGTTGGCGTAAACTTGTGGTCACGTGACACTTCCACGAAACGTCGAAACAGACTAACTCCAGTCATATTTACGATGGATCACGGTCGTATAGACAGGTCCGGAAACTCCTATCCCTTATACATTGGAGACCATGTCCCGCTTAACTACGCCAAAATTAGTTCCTCCTTTCTACCACCGTGAGCGCTACTTGTTAGAGGAGAGACGCTTTTTGATTGGTCGTTGGTAATGTAAACAATGATGGCGGCTACTTTCTCTTGTTGTTCGAAACGGGAGTCCCAACGTAAACATTAGACATGTTGCTGCTCTCTAGATCGCAGCGCCGCCAGTGGCCAATTTTAGAACTAATTTTGGCGTAGATAAGCGACACATGATCGGCATAGGAAGTTTCCGGACCTGTCTATACGACCGTGCGATGGATCTACGTTTGTTCACCTCCGACGCACGGATTTACCAGTTGAAACTTGTATAAAAAAATTCCAGGAAATTTTATGTAAATAAAATTTCGAATTTTTCCACGTAAATCGAGTATTAGACAGAACAGCCATTTTTTCCTGTATTCACTGAAGCCTACTCTTAATATATATATATATTTATTTTTTTTTAAGTACGATCCATAATAAGGCCTACCTGATGGTCGTGTTGAACTGCACTTTTGCGTTAGCCATTTTCTCCGTCATTTTTTCGAACAATCCTTTGCAAATTCTGGGTGTCAGTCCAGGCTCAGCCTCCTCCCCCATCATGGTGTACGTTTTGCCGGAAGCACTGTGGCCGTAAGCGAACACGCAAGCGTTGTAACCGTCGAACATTGAGTCTAAAACAGCCAGCCCCACTTCCTGATAGATCTAAAAAAACCCGTAAAGAAAACAAAAAGATGTTTTAAAGCATCTAAAATTTTTGAAAAAGAAACACGGGAGCCCAAACCAATCAAGATTTTTACAGGGCAAACCAAAAAGTGGAGGGTTGGGGTTTTGGAAGGTCCAGCAGATGATGACTACTAATGACCAAAAAAGGGGGTCGAAAATGAACATTATTATTACAGTAATAAAAGTAACTTACTGCGTTTTGTGTGCTCGAGTCAGGACACAAAGGATCGTAGCAATAATCAACAGCAAATTTATGTGTCCTTAAACGGCTGTCCCCATTTTGGTTTTCGGCCACCTACGACAAGACAAAAATCATTTTTAGTTTTGGTTAGGGGCCGTTAAAGTATTACGTTTAAGCATCTTGGGAGATAGGGGGGTCCGAAATGACCTTCTTCGCCATAAGCTAAGTATGGCGAAATGTCTAACACCCGGGGGGAGGGGGTCTAAATTCACAAAAATTATGCTTACGTAATACTTGAACGGCCCCTTAATGATAAAATAGGATTTAGCCGATTTTGACTTTTATATTAAAACTTACCTTTGGATTTGTGACAATAATGGATTTATCTCCTTTTTTAACAATGACTTCATCCTTTTGATTGATTTCCCTATAAAAAAAAAATAGATAATAATTTTTTAAAAAGAAGTTATTGACTAGATGGTGAGCAAAAAGTGGATGATCAAAAGAAAATTCACAGTCCATGACAGGGTTAAAAAATTTTTTTTTTCGTCAGTTACCTCTTGCGGGCGGGTGTATCATATTTGATACAGTAGCGATTTTTAATGTAAAATAATTCATTCAACGATGCTGTATTGACTTATTTCTGTTGGTATGAGGTCAAAATGATCAAATCTTGAAATTTTAGTAAAAATTAAGTTCCTATGTTTAGCTTATGGGAGTATTATTACTTAATTAGAATATTAATTAATGGCATTAAAATTATGTTTTTGATAATAATGCAAATAAATATGTTACAAACTACTGCAAATGGCCAAAATTAAAAATTGTGAGCTGACATGTTTATCATGACGAATTCATTCCTCCCATACTTAGCTTATGGAGCTAAGATAAAATTAAACTTTCAGAAGCGAAATATGACAAAAAAATTTCATAAGCTATAAATTTTGATATCTGTATAGATTCTGAGTCTTGTTATCTTGATTTTACTGCATTTTATACTTCAGCTATTAGTTTTGAGCGATTTTTGTAAGATTTAATTAAAAATATTTTTTTTTTCCCTAAGCTAAACATAGGCGGCCAAATATTTTTTTAGCTTTACTAACTGCCTCTATGGATCATACTATATCAAAATATTGCCGAAAAAGACCAAACAGAATCTACGCCCCTAACGCTTCTAAGGAAAAAATAGGCTTCCGACAGCAAAATGTTAAACGTCTATTAAATTTTACTTACAAATTTTTTAATTTGAAATTTTTGAAAACCAATAAATATTTTCATTTTCGGTTTGTAATATAAAACGTACCGTTCCCCTAAAATCTATACGGTTCTGGTTCTGGTATTTTGGCTATAATGTTCCAAATATTTGATTCGGTTCGTGTTATATAATTTAAAATTTAAATAATTTCATATGGTTCTGATTTTTTAAACAAAAAAACCGAAAAACCAACTGGTAAAACCCATTTGGTTCAGTTTGGTTTTCCATCACTGGTTATGTTTGCAAATGAGCAAATGAAACGCGAAAGATTTTAAACAAAAAAATTTAAGCCTTTCAAACCATTTTTGATTGCATAATGTTTAACTGATTCACGCTATGTCTCAGTAACGTGACCAAAAAAATAAAAAAATAAATAAATAAATAAAATAAAATAAAAATTAATTAATAATTAATTAACTAATTCAAAAAATTAGTGCGGAATTAACTGCAAATAATTTTGTTTCCGCTAAAAAGCTCAGACTTCGGCTTTAATAAATAATAAAAAAATCACAAAAGGCGCTAAGATCACAGAAAAAAAGAAACTTTGAGAACTGAAAATGAAAGAAAATTCGCATCTTCCAGAAACTCATTTTCACATCTTCCATTAATTTTTTTCCACGTTTTTTTTTTTTTTTTTTTTTTTTTTTTTTTATCGTTAGAAAATACAAATCAAAAATAGAAATCCAAAAAATATAATCCAAAATTAAATAAATAAAAAGTAAAATAAAAATAAATGTTTTGTTTTTGTAATAAAATTTTTTCCCTTTCGATTCCTCTTCATTTCCGTTCCCATCAAACGTGTCATGTCTTTCTTTTCATTCATGAGTTTTTTCAACAGCAAAAAATTAAATGATTCGTTCGCGAATATGAAAGAATTTCATGTTATACCAAAAAAAAAAAAAAAAAACTATTTAAGTACATTAAAGTGAATCTTCGAATTCCGGAAGAAAAATCTGGGAATATTTCACGTGTAGTATTTGCTATCCGCCCTTTTATTTGTCAACTAATTCAAACCCGAGCGGGTGAAGAAAATTAAAAACCAAGAAATAAATTGGATGTTACTTTCACCATTTCGCAGTCTAAAAGCAAACTATCCCATTTCTTTATTTTTCAATCCCAGACGCATCCTGCTTTGCACTTAAAGCCAAACTAAACAGCATTCGGTTTTAATTGGTATTATTGTCCAAAGATTTGATTCCGGTTAACTTTTTTATATACAAAAAACTCCAAAAATATAATTATAACTCAATAACTGTGCAATCATTTTTTTTTTAATCCGGTAAAACATTTAAATCCAATTATTTTTGTTGCAATAAATGAACTGCACTTGTAAAAGATGATAATTTAATTTTTAAAAAAATCCTAGCCCCAGAATTCCTAATTTTTTCACGAATTTTAAAATGCCGGTAATTCTGTTTAAATCCATTAGATTTTCAAAAAACTTCAGAAAATTAATTTTTTTTTTTTTTTTAATTTTCACTTTCTGAATTAAAACTTACTTTTGAGAGAGAGGCCGGATCCTGACAGCCACTTTAATATGCACCATGATGATTTATATCCGATTCACTTTCTTTCTCAATTTAACTTAATTAAAATTTTAAAAACATATCATTATTTATGTAAGCTCCTGGCAAAACTAAAAGCACGAGACCCTCTTCAAAATAAACTATGTATTTTTTTTCGATTGTAATAAAATTTTTAAAAAAAATGCTTTCTTTCCTGCCATCTGTCACATATTAGGTGAATTAAATAAAAATCCCGATCGTGTGTGTGTTGCAACTGCACAAGCTGCGAGAAATGTTTGGAGCTTAAAATGTTTAAATTTAGCTCGTGCATATACGGGTGACAACCCCATATTTTTTTTTTTTTTTTTTTTCGAATTTATTTGGGTTTAAGGGTCGGAGTGGTGATTCGTTCCGTCTAGCGGCATCGTTATCAATGAAGTTAAGCAGCAGTGAGAACGGCCAGTTAGTGGATGGGTGACCACCCATTTAAATTTAACTTGTCGTTAATTAACCCCCAGGTGAAAAAAAAAAAAAAAGAAAAAAAAAAAACCACTGGACGTTTTAAAACCCGAATTCAAAGCTTATGATTCTTAAACGGCATATTGGAGTAGATGTTACGTTTTGGAGGTGACAAACAAGTCATGACCTGCAAGTCACCTCATAAACCAATAAGTAAGATTATTCTTACCTGTAAAACCCAATATGGCGCTACGCTGACCGGTTGGAAAAATTACTGAATCGAATCCACCATCCTGATTGAAATTTTATTTCTTGGGAACGACACCTGAGGGTTTTAATAACAGAATTTTACCATTCGTTTTTTCAATCTCTTAAAATAAAATAAAATAAATAAAAAAAATATAAAAAAAACATTGAACCAGCCCCCGCCGGGCAAATAAGGAGAATAATGTTGTTTTTTGGGAGAAAGGGCAACCAAAAAAAAACCACATCTTTTGTTTTGAACTTCTTTCGAGCGTTCACGACAGCGTTCACGACAATCAAATCACGAAACTTGAATTAAGAGGAGCTTTCAGTGAATACCGGAGGGAACTGCTGTTTTGTCTACTCGATTTCGGGGGCAAAAATTCAAATTTTAAATATCCAACAAACTCCTTTTTTAGAAGTTCTTGAATTTTTACAAGTTTCAACTTGTTTTATGTACTAAAAGCAAAATCAAAGCTTTCGATCCAACTCCTTTGACATGTTTTTGCATTCTTAGTACAAGTTTCAACTTGCTTCAAGTACTAAAAGCAAAATCAAAGCTTTTCGACCGAAAATTTGACAAGTTCTTGAATTTTTAGTACAAGTTTCAACTTGTTTCATGAACTAAAAGCAAAATCAAAGCTTTTCGAATGAAAATTTGACAAGTTCTTGAATTTTTAGTACAAGTTTCAACTTGTTTCATGAACTAAAAGCAAAATCAAAGCTTGTCGAATGAAAATTTGACAAGTTCTTGAATTTTTAGTACAAGTTTCAACTTGTTTCATCTACTCAAAGCAAAATCAAAGATTTTCGACCGAACTGTTTTGACAAGTTCTTGAATTTTTAGAACAAGTTTTAACTTGCTTCAAGTACTAAAAGCAAAATCAAAGCTTTTCGAATGAAAAATTGACAAGTTCTTGAATTTTTAGTACAAGTTTCAACTTGTTTCATGTACTGAAAGCAAAATCAAAGATTTCCGACCGAACTGTTTTGACAAGTTCTTGAATTTTTAGTACAAGTTTTAACTTGCTTCAAGTACTAAAAGCAAAATCAAAGCTTTTCGAATGAAAAATTGACAAGTTCTTGAATTTTTAGTACAAGTTTCAACTTGTTTCATCTACTCAAAGCAAAATCAAAGATTTTCGACCGAACTGTTTTGACAAGTTCTTGAATTTTTAGAACAAGTTTTAACTTGCTTCAAGTACTAAAAGCAAAATCAAAGCTTTTCGAATGAAAAATTGACAAGTTCTTGAATTTTTAGTACAAGTTTCAACTTGTTTCATGTACTGAAAGCAAAATCAAAGATTTCCGACCGAACTGTTTTGACAAGTTCTTGAATTTTTAGTACAAGTTTTAACTTGCTTCAAGTACTAAAAGCAAAATCAAAGCTTTTCGAATGAAAAATTGACAAGTTCTTGAATTTTTAGTACAAGTTTCAACTTGTTTCATCTACTCAAAGCAAAATCAAAGATTTTCGACCGAACTGTTTTGACAAGTTCTTGAATTTTTAGAACAAGTTTTAACTTGCTTCAAGTACTAAAAGCAAAATCAAAGCTTTTCGAATGAAAAATTGACAAGTTCTTGAATTTTTAGTACAAGTTTCAACTTGTTTCATCTACTCAAAGCAAAATCAAAGATTTTCGACCGAACTGTTTTGACAAGTTCTTGAATTTTTAGAACAAGTTTTAACTTGCTTCAAGTACTAAAAGCAAAATCAAAGCTTTTCGAATGAAAAATTGACAAGTTCTTGAATTTTTAGTACAAGTTTCAACTTGTTTCATGTACTGAAAGCAAAATCAAAGATTTCCGACCGAACTGTTTTGACAAGTTCTTGAATTTTTAGTACAAGTTTCAACTTGTTTCATCTACTCAAAGCAAAATCAAAGCTTTTCGACCAGAAATTTGACAAGTTTTTGAATTTTTTGTGCAAGTTTCAACTTGTTTCAAGTACTCAAAGCAAAATCAAAGCTTTTCGACAGGAAATTTTTTTGAAATTATTTTCGGGCTGCACATAAATTTAAACAAGTCGAAACCTGTACTAAAAATTCCAGGAGCTTATGAGATACCTAAACGGATTTTTAGAGTCTGCAGTGACCTAACTTTTACAAAATCTAGTCGAAAAGTAACAAATAAACAGGTGTCAGGACACCTGCAAACGATTTTCGAAACAGAACTTTAACTTTTTAGACGATTCTTTTAGCTTTTGGGGAAAATCGTTGATTCGGTTTCATCCCCCACCTCCGATGTAGTGAATAATGTTTGAATATGGTCCCTAATCCAAAAAACAGAAAAACCGATCACTCGTAAAAACCGGGATTGGCCTGGATTTATGGTTTTTTTTTTTGTTTTGACGTAGGACTACGTCTTAGGACTCGGTCCTGGGGAAATCTGTCTGTCCTGGTGTAGCACTGTTCGCACCAAAAATTAATATTTAATTATTTTAATATTAAAATTTTAAATTTTAAAACTTTAAATAATATTTTGACTATTTTTTTTTAACTTTTGGCCTTTTTTAATAGTAAAATTAGATGACATGAACGAAAGCAATGACTTATTCCTTGTAAATTTTCAAGAAATTTAAAGTTGCTAAAGCAAGGACTTAAAAATATCTTTATTTTTTAAAATATTAAAAATAAATGTTTCAATATTAGGTCAGTACTCCAAAGACGTAGTCCTACTTAGGGCTATGCCCCAATATTCCAATATGATTTTTTTAAAGCTTTTCATTGCACCATTGGCTCTTCCCCCGCCCCGGCAGGGTTCCAATTGATTTCTAAAAAAAGAAAAAAGTTAAAAACAAAAACAAAACAAAAATTAACCCTTTGTTATAGGATACCAGCTCTCTACCAGTTATTCAACAGCCGTGTTACATGACGTTTAGCCTGACTTCCATTCAAACAAATAAGGAGAGCTGTAACTATAAAACCGGGTTGCCCCCAGGATTTCCGGAAACACGCCACTGGGTGGAATGGCATGTTTTCATTGAACTGGTACGAAAAAAATGAAAATTTTTGATGCTTTTTGGTGAGTTGAGTTTTGAGGAATGCAAAAATCTTTGTTGTTATAGAGTACAATTAAGAGTCTACAGCGCCAGTTGTTTCGCTGCCATAATTTCACCAATGTCAACATATAAACATAGTACGCCAATAATTGGCAGCAAAAACATTTTTCAGTTAATAACAAACAAATGTAACTGGCAACTAGACTCTGGCCCCTCAGGCCTAAAGCCAGCTCTAAAGGTCAATGGGGCGCAAAGTTCTCGAAGGGGACTCCAAATGGCTCCTTTTAACATCGAAAAAAAGGGAAATTACATTGGTAAAAAAAAAAAATTACGGGGGTGCCTTTTTTCCCTTCAGGCAACAGAATTGTCGAAGCTCAAAATGTTAATGGAAGCTATCATCTTAAAAGAAACCTCTAAATTGTGAAATCAACAAAATAAAAAAATAAGAAATTTTTAGAAAAATAATTCTTGTACGTTTTCAAGCATTTTGTGAAATTGCACAAAAAAAAAATTTTTCAGCTAACTAATTCGCTAATTTTTCACACAAGCTATTAGAAATTACCAAAAAGCACCAAAAAAATTCAAAATGACTGAATATGATTTGACAACTATAAACAATTCAATTTTTTTTTTAGATCATAAAATCGTTTATAGCCTTTCAAATATATTTTATAATCATTTAAAAATGCCAAAAAAAATGATTATAAAAAATGAAATCTAATGATTTCAATATAATTTTAAACTGAATATTTATTTTATTGCAGAAAAGGCAAATGTGGTTCTTATACCGTTGTAAGCTTTATACATTCTCTCCTGGTCCACTGAAACGAAAATCCCATTTCCAAAAATCCATCTCCAAAAACTGTTGCACTTGCAGGAAGACTTTTCTTTATTTTCCCAAATTCCACTGTTTGGGTTCATCTGTTCACGACAGTAATATTATTTGTATAAAACATATTTAAAGCATTCCACTGGGCTGATCTTAATAATATATGTGGTCGTTTATTTTTCATGAAATCAACTGCTTCCTCCGGCCTCCATCCATTTTTCTGCAAAAATAAGTGAAACCTCATTATTACCAAAGTATTTGATAATTTCAAGTCAATTACAAACATTTCGGCTTTGGAAAAAAATAATATAGGAAAAATATACAGATTATTTTTTCAATTTCCTGACACCCTATGAACCATCAATGGCTACAAAGTAGTTTTGTACAAGATTTTTTCAGCTACTTTCTTCCTAATTTTCCATCTTCAAGATGCAGACTTTTGTTCTTATTAAGAGAATAATTCATTGTCAGCCACCTCAAATATATAATTCATATGAATTACAACAACTAATTAAGTGAGGTCTTACCATCATTAAATAACATCCAACAAGGGTTGCACTTCTGGTCCTTCCGGCTTTACAGTGAACATACACTGTTCCTCCGATTTCCCTAAATTTATTAATAAAATCTACTCCTCTTTTTAATTTCTCTTGGCAAGGGGTTTCAAAAATATCAGTGGTGCTCAACTGCAAAAATTCCACTCCGTATTTCTTCCATTCAAGTTCAGAATTTGAAAATAGTCGCAGTTCATAATCCTCATTCATGGAAACTACAGCTTTGATGTTTTCTTCTTTTACAAGCTAAAACATAAAAAATTTAAACAATCAAATGGCATACTAATAATGTTTTATTTCACCTTTTTTATGATTTAGGCCCAAATAACATGATGTTGTTGACCTACTTTTTTCTTTTTTTATTTCTCTTGATAAAAGAAAAAGTAAATACCTGGCTCGCAGTCTTCCGAAATGGTAATGCACCTAATATTACGGTTTCATCTATTCGATCGTACCATCTTCTAGATGTTAACCTTTCCATGGTGACATTGTAAAGCAATGTAGGATAAAATGTAACTCTTGCAAACATTTTCGTTAATGATAAATCATATCACAGTTAAAAATTTTCACTTGCAACTTAAATAAAATTATTAAACTTTAATATGTTACACTATATTCATTTTAAGGAATGAAATAGATAAAAACCCATCGTATGTACGTTCAAACGTTCACTATTATGAACGTTGAATCGTGAAAGTGATGCGTTTAGCAGAAGACTCCCACTTTCTTTAACCGTTACGGTGACGTCATAACATCTGCCGCTAAATTTCAATTGAAGGCAAAATGTGGATCTTGGATGTAATGTAATTCGAATGAAAAATTGAGACTAATTCATTGATACGTTAAGTGAAACTTCATAGATTAACACGTACCTAAATTTCTGAATCTTATTTTCAACACAGAGCGATTAGAAACAAAAATGACCTCAATATTTTCAGCGGCAGACTTGGAAAACTGAATGGACGCGGGCGTTTCTGAGGACTAAATACCGTTATCTCTTGCGGCCTTTTTATCTTCCTGAGCACCGACCTTTCAAGGAAATGCTAGAATCCTTCGGGAAAACCGTTACCCGAGAATGTTTGACAAGGAGAAGGATGAACTCAAAACGTTTATTGATTAATTTCTATCTCTTTGTATTCGTTTGTTTGTGCAGGATTCAACCTGTTCGGACAAACTCAAGTGCAAACATAACCGAAGTCAGGTGGTTCCAATCATTAAAATGGATTGCAATCCAGAAAACGTTTTACGAGGAGAATAAAATCCTATGGCCCAAAACTGATTTCTCTCTTTGTATATATTTATATATTTGTGCAGGGTTGAACGGGTTTCGAAAAACCCCAACTTAATCCAGAGGGATCTGATTCTTAAAACTGATTGCTATCAAGGTCTTTTTTCGCTTGCTTATACAATTCTTACAATTTGTACTGACAAATGTTTTACTTATTTATTTACTATTTTTTTAATTTTTTTTTATAGACTAATATTTAAATGGGCAGTATTTATTTTACAAGGGCAGTATTCCCGGGGCGGTAAAATTTTTGCAGTAGGTAATAAAAATGAGCAGTTACGGTTATTTAATAAAATATGATTGATTTAAAATGAGCAGTTATTTGTCTTTAAAAATAACAGAAAAAAAAGAATGTTTCGTGCCCAAAAAAAATATTTTACCGCCTTAAAATTTTTGAGCGACCTCGATAAATATTTTTTTTGAACATTGAAAAAAGAATTTAGGGCATGATAGTGCATTTGCCGATGAACAAAGGTCTAAGTGTATTAATTTCTTTTTTGATTATTTTTTTAAATTTATATATTTGTTTGCTTATTATTATTTAACTGTTGCACGCTAAAGTGGTTCGAAAAATCAAAAATTTTAGATTTTCAAAATGCCTGATAGCACAATCGCTGCGTTTTGTCATTTGTAAAAATTTTTTTAAAATAGCATCTTGAGTTTTCTCTAGAGGGCCAAAGTTTTGGAAAACTCCATAAGGGATGAAAATTCGACTTTTGGATTTTTGTGAAAAAAGTATCCGATTTTAAATGCAGATTCCGAAAATGAAATAGGTTTGCGTTCAACTATTTTCGCTCTTGAGGTGCAGCCAAATATGGCATCAAAATTGAAAGAACCTGAAATTCCAATATTTTTATCACATTTTTTACGATCAAGAGAAAAATAGTTAGACGCAAACTGCTTTCATTTTTGAAATCTACGTTAAAAATTCGATAGGAAACGATGTTTTTTTTTCACAAAAATCCAAAAGTCGAATTTTCATCCTTTATGGAGTTTTGCAAAACTTTGGCCCTCTTGCGAAACCTCAAGGCGCCATTTTGAAAAAGTTTCAAAAAGGAAAACATTTTTACAAATGATGAAACGCAGCGATTGCACTATCAGGCATTTTGAAAATCCAAAATTTTTTATATTCGACCCACCCTATTCCACACTGTTAAGTAATAATACTGCCCTGATATATATTTATATTGATAGGAAAGCTTATTTTTTTTACTTCCCAGATACTGCCAAAAAATTAAAAACACTGCCCCGTTAAATAGAAGCCTTAATTATATATATTTTTCATGAGCAATAAAGCAAAACGTCTAGGCACTCAATTCCATCTTACTTCCTGGCTAGGATTTTTTCCACCGTTATTTATTTCTTACATTAAATTGGATCACAGTTGTACAAAAAAAAATCAAAAAATGTGGGGGAAAAAAAAAAAAAAAATCGGAACTTGATAAGTTATTGAGTTTGCCGTCTGCTCCAAAGACATTTAAATCGCTAGAGGCACTCAACCAGTTAGAACAGGTTTAGGAAATTACATTTTCCTTACTCATAGGCGGAAAGTGAAATTTCCCTCCCTAGTGAGTTTTTAAAAATCGCGATTTTTAGCTTTTTCTTTGATTCGTGATGAAAAATACTTTCCGTATCAGGTGCGAACTACCGACGCACCTGATATGAAAACTACTATTCGTTACCCAACCCTTATATAAAAATAAAAACATTCCAATTTCTCTTCCTTAATATTAATCCCGACACTTGTAAACCCTTCGAAAAAAATAAATTTCACATTTAGAAAGTCGATAAAGCCAATATCTTTTATTATAATAGTCATTTAAATATATTCCTACATCAGTATTGCACAAAAAAAAACTATACATTATTACAATTCTACACTCTGATTTTTTTTCTTAAAAAAATGGGAGCCTGACTTAGAAGAAAAAAAAAAAAAAAAATTTATCGCACAAAAAAGTGCTTTTCTCATTGAAATAAAAATTTTACAGAAAAAAATTTTGTTAGCAAAAATTTGTTACTATAAGTAATGCCACATTAATTCTCTCGTTTATAACATCAAATTTTTTTTTTTTTATATTTGTTTATAAAGATAATACATACAATTTTTTTTATAAGGGAAAACTTTCTCCAGTTTTTTTTTATATACGCTATATGAATAATTTCGATTTAATTTTTTTCTTTTTACAATATAAAATTATATGTATTATTATATATACTATATCATGTATATACTTGGTGAAAAGCGAAGGAAGAATAACGTTTTACTAACGGATATTAGTAAAGAGATTCAAGACGGATCGATTTTCTTTTTGAGTCCTTGCTTTGCTAAAAACGCTCCAAAATCTTAACGTTTCATCCCCGGCACCGGTCACAATGGATTCACCGTCCGGCGACATTGCCAAATACAATACGCGATACGAATGCCCCGTCAATTTAGCAACCTGAACCAAACTCGGATATTTCCAAACTAAAATTTGATTTTGAGAATACCCGTGGGTGCTAACTAACTCCGAAGAATGTTTCGACCATGCTAAATTGCAAACCTGAAACAAAAAATAAAAAATTAATAAATAAATAAGCGAAAAAAAAAAATCATTTAAAGAAAATGAATAAATAGGTTGGGCTAGGAGAAAAAAAAAAAAAAAAAAAAAAGATCGTTACAAAGTCAACACTAGAATCTAAATCAGATAATTTGATAAGGATAAAATGTTTAAATGCTAATTGCAGGAGTGACATGTACTGTTTGTGTAAATGATGTAAGTTGACAAATAACGAACTATCTCTTCTTGGGCTTATTCCACTTTGTAATTAACAATTAATTTTAAAAGTGTCAATCAACCGGTTCAAGGCCTGTCTTATTCAGGAAAGAAAATGTGTACAGGTTATCTTGTAAAATTTCCAGCGATGAATGAGTACTATTAAGTTAAAAGCATTCGATCGTAAAGATTAAAAATTTACAAAAATTTTGGAGACTAAAATATTCCAATCCAATTTATTTTCCCCAAAAGACTTTTCCCATTATAAATCCATCATTTTTAAATTTTTTTTTTGAACAGAAATTTTTCTAAGTTACGTACTGAAAAATCCGTTTTTATTTCCAGGAAAAAAATCCCTGGAGGAAATTTTTCCTCGAAAATTTTAGATTATAAGATTTTTTTCCAAGTGGATCAAACATCCTTCAAAAAAGATTCAAGGCAACTTCTTCTGGAAAAAATATTGAATAGTTTTTTCCAAAAATTTTTCCCTATTTCTCGGAATTTTTTTTTTTTTTTCAATTTCTGGAAAATTTTATTTCTTTTCCGTTTCTGGAAAATTTTATTTATTTTCCGTTTCTGGAAAATTTTATTTATTTTCCGATTCTGAAAAATTTTATTTATTTTCCGATTCTGGAAAATTTTATTTATTTTCCGTTTCTGGAAAATTTTTTTTCCAGTTTCTGGAAAATTTTATTTATTTTTCCGTTTCTGGTAAATTTTATTTTTTTTTCGTTTCTGGAAATTTTATTTATTTACCGTTTCTGGAAAAAAAATTTTTTTCCCGTTCCTGGAAAATTTGTCTAAAGGAAAATTTTTCAGAAACTTTTTGCAAACAAATTTTTTCCTAAGGAATTTAATTTGGAGAAAATTTTTTGTGAAAAATTTTATTGGTAAGTACCAAAAACATTTTTGAAAAAAAAAAGAAAAACTTATAGGCAAATAATTCTTGGAAAACCAAAAGATAATTTTAGGTCCTGAGAGCGAATTTTCGAACTTTTAGATTTACAGTTCAAATTCCCAGAATCGTGGCAAAAGCAACAGGATGAAAGCTGTGAATTTTTTTTTCCACAGTTTATTTCTTGCAAAAGTCATTTCCATTTCAAAAGACATAAATAATTCCTGCAATTCCTGCGAGCATTTTCCAGCTTATAAAAGCTCGTTTGAAGCCGCCTTTTAAAAATTTTTCACCTCATAAAAATCGCTGGCTGGCTCAGACCAGCTTAAAACATATTTAGCCCTTTCGCCTGTCCCTTTAAAAATATTGTCGGGACCCCATGGCTCCGTCACTATCTGGTATCTTAATTTCGAATTACTCATATTCTGCTAACGTCCAAATATGAAGTCATACATCAGTAATAAAACCACAGGGTAATAAAACCGGTGTATTTCCGGACTTATGATTAACCAAACTCTCGAGTTATTATCTTTAATGGAGAACCAGTCATCAGCTTTAAACACATAAAAATCCCCAATCAGAATATTCTTGGAATTCGAAATCCAGCAAAAATTTAAGATTGCAATTTTGAATCAAAACATCATGGATGAAGCTGGCTATTACTAGCAGCCCATTAACATGCATGAGATTTCATGTCTTTTAAATGGAAATGACTTTGAAAAAATAAACTGTAAAAAAAAAAAAAAATTTCATAAGCAAACATTTCACATTTTTAATGGAAAAAGTTCAGATCAAAAAATTTTTCTCTTCCAATCCCCTCAGAATTCTTTCTAACTGACAAAAAAAAAAAAAAAAAAAAAATTACCAGTTTACAATTGATAACATATTAATAAATATCAATACCAAATTACTTTAAGTATTTTTAACTCATCGCTTGCAGTACCAGAAAAGAAAAATAAATTGAGCTATGAAAAAATATTTTTCAATTTTTTATAACTTCCCTGGATAATTTTTCTGAGTGACAATAACAATAACAGGGGGTGGGAAGAGAAAAGAAAAAAAAAACAATTATTGATTTTTTTTTTTTTTTGAATCACCCTATTACAAAAGGGTTCCATTACCAACAACAATTATTAATTCTGAATTTCATTTTAAATCCTTTTAAGCGTCTCACCTGAATACCATTTAAATTTAAAAAACATGAGAATGCTTTGTATGCATTGCTTCGTAAGGATTTAAGCTTTTTAAATCGATTCTGGCTCACCTGGGAACCGGTATCCACGCACTGCATCGGCTGGGCCGTTAAAGTATTCCAAAACCTAATGCATCTATCTGCTGTACCGCCAGCACTTGCTAATAACCCATGGTGATGAGGAGACCACGCAATTGCTTTGACAGCAGCTATGTGTTCTGCATAAGTTTGCATTGGAGACGAGGAATGCAAATTCCATACAAATAATCTGTTGTCATTTCCACCAGATGCTAATAATTGATTATCAGGTGACCATCTGTTTATAAGAAAAAAAAAATTAATTAATTTCATAAAGCAATTAGTTAATGTGTCTTAGCTTACGTAAAAAATTAGTTTGCCTTTTTTTGTTTGTGATATGACAGCTTTGCCCCAAATACTAATATCAAAAAAACTTAAGTTCTTCTCCTTTTTTTCAATTTTTAAATTCTTTGTACTCGTCACAAGACGGGCAAAGCTCCTGATTAAATAAACAATTTTATTTTATGTACACTAATTTTTTTTAAAATTACCTAAGCCCACAAACTTCCTGTCTGTGCGCACATAACCTCCTGTTTGAAGTTGCTTCTGCTGTCCTTACATCCCTCTGTAAAATTGATCGATCCCTACTTCCAGATGATAGAACATCGTTATTCCATGCTAAAGCTCCTACCCTGGCAGCGTGGCCCACCAAATTATTGACTTGCTTTACTGCTTGAACGTCCCAAACCTGAACTTGACCGTGGTGCGTCCCAACAGCAACTAAATTCCCTCTTTCGTTCCAAGCAACAGATGTTACAGAATTTCCATCACCGGATAAATCACATAGCCTAGTTACTTGACTATTACAAGCTGACCATAAATACACACAACTCCCAAGTCCCACACTTAATACATTTTGAGAAGACCAATCCACTAAATTTAAATAAAAATCGTCCTGAAGCTCAGGAGCATCTAAAACTTTAAAAGGTATCCTTGATATTTTTCTAGTTGCTTTCCTAGGTGATCGTAATAATTTTTGACTATAACAGCTAACTGGAGATAGGGAATAAGGTGAGGTCGGTTCACCATTCTCTAATCTTTTCTTTGGGGATTGATAATGAAATAAATTGGAGCCTTCCTTTGTTGATAATGCTCTCCTTTCATCACAGTTAGTTTTAATATCCTCTATATTGGATCCTAGAACTTCATTTTTTAATAAATATGAATAAGCTAAACCATCTCGACCAGTTTCACCAGACTCCCTTGCTTTTCTTAAAGCTGGAACAGAACAGTTTTCCGATATCATGGCGAACTTCGTTTCCCAATTTCCCGACCTTGTCGGTATAAACCTATCCGAATTTGGGCTTTTCGTTGGCGATCGAAACCTTTCTCCAACTGTTTTAACAATAGGTTGTGTAACGGGTGACACAATAAACCCTGTCCTAGGTACTTGATTTTCATCGTAGTCATATTGCTGCCGAGCGTAAAGTCTTTTCTCGTATTCCTGGTTGAACATTTTTTACTAATTTGTACTGTATAATTTCCGATTTTTATAACAAAAATATTAACAATAGGCCTCCGCCAGCTTTATAGTATGATTACGCATGCAGACCAATAACTGAACCACTTGGAATTTAAACTTTTTTTTTTTCACTTTTAACTTTAAAAACTAATCCTTTAACTTATTGCAAGGTTATCGTAGACCTTGCAAGGTATGATTTGAAACTAAAAACCGTTTACTTTAAGCACTTTAAATTCATATAAACCGAGAAAAATCAGACCTTAATTGGCCAAGGCCTTCTACGGGTTTCGACACAAGCTACTTGGAAACGATCGTCACGACGCCAACCGTTGAGATTAAGAACTAACGTTGTTTGTATTCTGCTTCGCTTTTAAATAGCAAGGGGTGTGTAAACAATGTTTAAAAATAATGAAATTCAAAACAATAAGTCATCCAGACATCACCGGATTGGTTATTTTTTTTTGTTTTTATCGATCCGGGATTTGTTTATACGGTTTTTAAAAATTAAAGTTCGATCGTATTTGCATTACCTCATGAATTATGGATTCAAAAGCGGTTATTTTTCCAGCTTCCTGAAAACAAAAACAAAAAAAAATTTTACTTAATAATTTTTAGGAAATTCTTTCCCTTATGTGTTTATTAGGGGTTGACAACATGGTTGGGTTAGGGTGAGTTAAGTTGACTGAAATAAAATTACATTAGTCACTTTCGTTAAACAAAACTTAGCCTAACCTAATCTAACCTTTAACCCGGCTTGTCTTTTGTCTTATTATAACCTATAAAGCATTACATGAAAATTATTTAATAAATTCGGAAACCTTGAACTTGAGCTATTTTTTTTTTTTTTTGTTCTGTTTGGGAGTTTGGGATTTCGGAATTTTAGCACTTAAGTCTGGCATTTTGATAAAACGACTCTGGCAGTTTATATTATATGATCATTCTTTTCCTTCATTGATTCTGTATTTCGAAAAAGTCTTGTTATTCAAAGAAAAAAATTAAGTTACAAATCACTTAAAATTTTTTTTGGTTTTTATTAGTGAAGCTAATAAGAGCATCACAGAAAACTGGGAAAAGCCTTCACAAGAAAAAGGAAAAATTACGGCTAAAAAGTGAGTGAAGAAAGATTAGTAACTGAGCAGGGGATAGAAGATAAAGATTTCCAAAAATAAGCGATCAACAGAGTTACAGCATAAATTCAAATTTCATTAAGTATCAGAGGATTTTAATCCACCTATTAAATTTCACAAAAAAAAAAAAAAAAAAAAAATTATCTGATACAGAATCAGATTGCGTTTAAAATTTAATCCAAACCCAAGATTGAGAATTTGAATGAAGGATCGATTATTTTAAAAAACATATCCAGCGCTTTTGAAGGGAAAAACTTAGCGATTGTGACTTTCAATTTAAAAGTTTCGAGTGGAAGGATTTAAAAGCTTTACAAAATATTACCCCCAGGATAGAATAAAAAAAAGAAAAGAAAAAAAAACTAAAAACGTCAGACAAATCGAAGAACAAGCAAATAATATCGGCTCTAGATTTCGTGAATGTTAGTCGTGAAGTGTTAAATTTCGATTGCCCTGTCAGCGATTTCTTATGAATTAAACAACAGATTGAAAATGGATGCTTTATTGCTGAGCGCGTGTTCTTTCTCAAATTCCTCTCAATTCTGTTTTTTTTTTATTTCCAGTACCGTATTTTAAAAAAAATTGAAATGAAATACAGTATTGTGAAAATAAAAATTTATATCTTGTCTCCAGTCTCCTGTTCCTGTTCCTCTTCCTTTGCGCAAGTACGAGCATGATGCCTGTGCTTGTTCTCACAGGTGTATGGGAAAAGTTTAGAGGATTTTCATAGCTACCACTGTTCATGCAGCCAGTTCATACTTGCAGATTAATCCGATGATAGGATAAAACATTTTAAAGCTCCCACTTCTTTTCCTCTTCTATTATTCAGTCTGTCTGACCCTTAGGAGCCTGAAAGTGGTTCCCAAACCTGAGAAGAAAATTTGGACAGCGTTCCCAACCATTTTTCTTAAAAAATTTGGTTACTAAAATTTTTTTCAGTTTATTTACGAAATTTTATTTTAAGGATTTGAAGAAATTTTATTTTAGGAATCAAAAAATTTTAGGAAAATTAAAAATTAGAAAAAGAAATAGTTAAGAAAACAATTTTAGGAGCCAAAATTTTTAGAAAAAATGGATCAGGATTTTTTTTTTTCAGGAAAATGGGTCAGGAATCTTTTTTAGGAAAAATAGATGAGGAATTTTTTTTTAGGAAAAATGGATGAGGAATTTTTTTTTAGGAAAAATGGATGAGGAATTCTTTTTATGAAAAATGGATGAGGAATTTTTTTACGAAAAATGGATCAGGAATTTTTTTACGAAAAATGAATCAGGAATTTTTTTACGAAAAATGGATGAGAAATTGTTTTTACGAAAAATGCATTAGGAATTTTTTTAATGAATAATGGATCAGGAATTGTTTTTTAGGAAAAACGGATTAGGATTTTTTTTAAGGAAAAATGGATGACGGAGGAATTTTTTTTATAAAAAATGGATGAGGAATTTTTTTTATAAGAAATGAATTAGGAATTTTTTCTAGGAAAAATGGATAGGAATTTTTTTTAGGAAAAATTTATTCGGATTTCTTTTTTGAGGAAAAATGGATTAGGAATTTTTTTTAGGATAAATGGATTAGGAATTGTTTTCAGTAAACATGGATTCATTTTTTTTTTAGGAAAAATTGATTAGGATTTTTTTTTTTTTTTTTTTTTTTTTTTTTTTAGAAAAAATGGATTTAGGAATTTTTTTTATGAAAAGTGGATTAGGATCTTTTATTTAAAAAAATGGATCAGGAATTTTTTTTTTTTTGAAAAATGGATGAGGATTTTTTTTTAAGGAAAAATGGATTAGGATTTTTTTTAGGAAAAATGGATTACGAATTTTTTTTTAGGAAAACTGGTAGAGAATCTTCTGACAGTTATGTTATCCTTTGAGTCATATCCTCGGATTTAATCCTACTATCGGATTAATCAGCGAATGCCCGTACAAAAAAGAGATGCATAAATGATATAAAAATTGTGTATGAGTTATACAAAAAAATGGATATACATAAAAAATGCATAAGTTATGCATAAAGAACTAACTTTTTTTTCCGAAAACTTTTCTTCATCCTCCAATATAATTATGCATAAATAAGTATGCATAAAATGAAAATTTGTTAAACGAGCATAATATTTGAAAATTTTCATACTTTTAAAAATTTTTTATGATTTAAAAAAATTATGTGCATAAATTTTGAAAAAAATTATGCATATTCAAATTTTGGCGCTTAAAAAAATATGCATAAAATTTGTAAAAATTCCATAAATGACACAAAAATAATACATCTTTTATAAATAATTTATGCATTTTATTTTGCGGAATTTTTCCCCAATTTTTGCATCACTTTTTCGTACGGGTCAAGACATGACCACCGTATATATCAACAGATTCCTATTGGATGTGCCCAAAGTTTCGAAATTAAAGGAATTAATCAATGAACTGCGGTTGTATTACTTCGAAATTCGGAATTTTCTTCTTCATTTGTTCCGAGTTTTGAAGCCGAAAAGGATTAGCCCCGATAAAGAAGGGTAAACAAAACTTTAAGAATAAAAGGAGTTTCTCAGAAATTCTTTTTACTACCGAAAACCTTTACTAAGAAAAAAAAAGGACATACAATTTCCGTTTGACTTTTGTCGAAAATGGATTTTATCAAATAGAAAATAGTCTCATGGGCTATCTCTTAACAATCAATTACCTTTTCAAAGCAAAGACAAGAAAAGAAACGGACAATAACCTTTTACTACAAATTAAACATACTACGATGGGCAATCCGGTCACTGCTCCACAACTGTTACATGTTTTAATACAAATCTTCACGTGTCATTAGCCAATATCGGACGTAATCTCAGAGTTTGAATTACCAAAGCTTTTGCTTTTGAAAGATAATTTATATACCGTATATATCGCTTGATGGATGAAAAGTCCCAAGCTCCCGAGCTTTTCATTTAATAACTTGAAAATAAGGAAAGTTCGTTCTTCATAAATCATGGAAAAATAGAGGGGGGGGGGGGGGGGAATGGAGATATAAAAACATTTTTCTGGTCTTTAGTAAAGACGAAAAAAAAAATGTCATTTTTTTAAAAAAAGCAGTATCTTTTTTTTTTTTTTTTTTTTTTTTTTTTCTTTTTTTTTTGCCTGCGTCATTGCTTCGGAGGAACTAAGCTTATTCGCATTCATTTTAAAACATAATCATGAAAAGGATTTTAAAAGAACCACGGTGACCTTCCTTCTCCTTTTTTGCATAATTGGATGTATGTTGCATTAATTTTTTTTTTTTTTTTTTCTATCACGGAAATCTGTTTTTAAAGAGAAGCGACGTTTTTTTTTTTTTTTTTTTTTTTATTGCTCGCAGGAGCGAATGTATTGCGATCGGGCCAAAACGAAGGGACCGGAGGGGCCATTTAAGAGGAAGCTTCACGGAATACCGGAAGGAATGGTTGTTTTGTCTAACACTCGATTTACAAAGAAAAAAATCAGATTTTTGTTATCTGACGAGCTCCTTTGACTTTTTCTTGTATTTTTGGTACAAGTTTCAACATGTTCCAAGCAAACAAAAACCAGTAAAAAAATCAAAATTTCTTGAACGCATTAAACAGTTAATTTTGACCTAAGATTTGAAATCAGCGACCCCGATATACCCCCTAATATGAATTTTCGTACGAAAAAGTCAATGCTTTTAACGCAAGTCCGCCATATTGGATCCGCCATCTTGAATTTTTAAAACTTGTGCCCAGATTTGAAATCAGTGACCCCCCAAACACGAATTTTCGTTGGAAAAAGTCTAGGTTTTTAACATAAGTCCGCCATATTGGATCCGCCATCTTGAATTTTTGAAACCGACCTCAGACTTGAATCAGCAACCCCGAAAACCCCCATGGCAAAAATTTTTGTGGCCGTTTAATTGGTTTCAAAAAATTAAGGTCATTTTTAGGTTTGTAAGGTCACCGTTTGAAATTCAAGCCATTTTTGGGTTTTAGGTTATTAGGATTATAAAATAAGTATAAGCACCATATTTTTGCTTCAACCCCCCCTTTCAAGCTGGTGCATGCTTCTCGGTATCAAGATATTTTGGGCCTCCGCAAAAAAAACCAAAAATGACGCCCTTGTCTTTCCGAAAAATTAGCTCCCCTCCCCTTGCAGACCTATTCCCACATAATTCACTGATTAGTTTCTGCGTCTGGACTCCACGTCTGTCTATATCAATTTTACGTAAATCCCGACGCCATATTTCAAACTTTTATACGTTAAAGTATTTAATTCTCGATTTATCTTTACGAGTATATAAATAGCAATGAACCTTTTTTTTTTTTTCCTGAATGTTGTTTCATTGATGATCGTCCCAATGAACAAACGTTATTACAGTCTGGTGGTTTTTGATGACTTAAAACCAACGAACGACATGATGGCAAACATTCTTGCTAATCACGATTTAAAACGACAGGTTCGTTATAAATTAAAAGTGCGTTAACCTTCTTTTTAAATAAAGGTATGACTTTCATTTATTTCAAGAAAATTTTATTTACATCTGCGCGATAAGGCATTTAAAAAAAAAAAAAAAAAAAATCTTTTTAGGATTGCGTAATTTTTAACGCAAGGGAAATGTAAATCGGTCTCCTTTCGTGTTTTAAAACGTGACTTTTTTGCTTTGTGAACGATTTCGCTCGGATTTTATTTTAATTTACCACGTTTTTTTTTGCCATATTTTGGCTTTTAGCTCGAAAACCGGCCTAGATATAAAATAAACGGACTTCTCTTAAGATTCCTAATCTAAGGACACATTTTTGCCATTACAGTATGTCAATTTTCGGAACTTTAATCTCAAGTAGCCACGCTTTCCCGTCGAGTAAAAAATTAAAAGAAAAAATTTGGGTTTTATCATTACACCAAGGGGAACCGTTTTTGGGGGTAAGCGATTTGAAATCCGAAAATTGCCAAAATAAGGGACACCCCAATATATACTAGGGTGGCTCATTTAGAGGGTCAATTTTTTAATTTTCGCTTCCTGGGCAAAAAATTATTCATTTCTATAAATATATAAAAGCGCAGTGAGATCGTTATGTCCGAAAAAAAAAAAAAAAAAAAAAAAAAAAAAAACCGTAAGACAGACAGACGGACAGACCAAACCACCGAAATTGTAATTTTCAAAAAAAAAAAATAAATAAATAAAGTAAAAAATTAAAAAAAATAAGAGACAGACGGACAAACCAAATCACGGAGATCGTTATGTCCAAGAAGTTTCAAAAAAAAAAAAAAATAAATAAATAAATAAATAAAACCACATGAGACGGACAGACCGAATCACTGAAATTTAAGTTTTGGACAAATTTTTTTTTGCGCGCAGTGATAGACCGGGCGAAGTCGTCAAAAAATCGCTTGCAAGCGGCATTTCATATAACATTTTGTTAACCGGTGTTTCTAGGGTAATTCGACCCCGCTGATTACGATTTTGCCGGTTAACAGCCCGAAAAATGGACCCAACGCGCAGAATCCAAGATGGCGGCTCGAAAAACACTACTTTTACGCATTTTATTTAAATAACATCCTCCGTAGTTATTTTTTCACATGATAATAAACTTCCACTGAGTAATTCGATCCTTCTAATTACGAATTTGCTGCTTAGCAGCCCAAAAAACCCAACCCAGTGCGCAGAATCCAAGATGGCGACTCGGAAAACTCAAGGTTTTTGCTTTTTATCGAAATAACTTCCATCGGTGTTATTTTTTTACCTGATAAGGGAACGTTAAAGTATTACGTAAGATTTTTAGGGGGAGTCCTTATCAACCATCTTCGCCATAAGCTAAGTATGGCGAAATGTCTTACAACCGGGGGGGGGGGTCCGAAAACCCGGAAAAAAGTCTTACGTAATACTTGAACGTTTCCTAATCAACTTGCATTGAGTAATTTGACAATGCTAATTACGAATTTGCTCAAAAAATATAACCAAGATGGCGAATGAATCCAAGATGGCGGCTGTATAAAACCGGCACTTTTAACTTTTTTTTCGGAATAACAAAATAAAAAAATTAAATTATGCCTGGAATTCAAGATGGTAGTCTGTAAAAACTCGGATTTCTTACACCTTCTTGTGGTAATATTCTTTTTATTACCTTAGAACATTTAGAGTAAATTCTAGATTTGTGCAGTACTTTCTGATGTCACATCGATATTATTAGTGGAGTAAGTGGACTTGGAAGATCAGAATTGAAAGAAGTATATTAGTGATCAATTATACGAATTATAATTTTGCTTAACAATTTTTCGTAAAATATTGGATTACAGGATTTTGGTCAACTGAAATATACTTTAGTATCTTCATCTAACTAAATAAGAATTTAAGCCAAAATTAAATCATCAGTTGTTTTGGAAAAAAAAATTTGAAGCTTTTCTAAGAAAAAAAAAATTAAGTTAAAGAAAAAAAAAATTAAAAGAAAAAAAAATTTGTTGCTTTTGTAATTTTCCAAAATTGAATTAGAACAGTAAAGTCACTCTTGTTAAGTGCAACTATTGTCTTTCACGATAGTTTTAAATGATAGGTATACATGAAAGCCATGAGAAGAAATGGCTTAACGTAAAACTTTTTCTCCTACTAAATTCCTACATGGTTTTAGTATAGATGAAGAAACATTTCAGCTGGCGAAAACAATGTAATCTGGCAAAAACATACTGTACAGCTGGCAAAAACATATTTTACAAAAAATTGTCGTGTAATCTTTTACATATTTTACAAAATTATTATTCGTGTAATTGATCATTAGTATACTTCTTTTATTTCTAACCTTCCAAGCCCACTTATTTCATCATTAATATCGATGTGACATCAGAAAGGACTGCACAAATCTAGAATTTACTCTAAATGTTCTAAGGTAATAAAAAGAATATTATCACAAGAAGGTGTAAGAAATCCGAGTTTTTACAGACTACCATCTTGAATTCCAGGCATAATTTAATTTTTTTATTTTGTTATTCCGAAAAAAAAGTTAAAAGTGCCGGTTTTATACAGCCGCCATCTTGGATTCATTCGCCATCTTGGTTATATTTTTTGAGCAAATTCGTAATTAGCATTGTCAAATTACTCAATGCAAGTTGATTAGGAAACGTTCAAGTATTACGTAAGACTTTTTTCCGGGTTTTCGGACCCCCCCCCCGGTTGTAAGACATTTCGCCATACTTAGCTTATGGCGAAGATGGTTGATAAGGACTCCCCCTAAAAATCTTACGTAATACTTTAACGTTCCCTTATCAGGTAAAAAAATAACACCGATGGAAGTTATTTCGATAAAAAGCAAAAGCCTTAAGTTTTCCGAGTCGCCATCTTGGATTCTGCGCACTGGGTTGGGTTTTTTGGGCTGCTAAGCAGCAAATTCGTAATTAAAAGGATCGAATTACTCAGTGGAAGTTTATTATCATGTGAAAAAATAACTACGGAGGATGTTATTTAAATAAAATGCGTAAAAGTAGTGTTTTTCGAGCCGCCATCTTGGATTCTGCGCGTTGGGTCCATTTTTCGGGCTGTTAACCGGCAAAATCGTAATCAGCGGGGTCGAATTACCCTAGAAACACCGGTTAACAAAATGTTATATGAAATGCCGCTTGCAAGCGATTTTTTGACGACTTCGCCCGGTCTATGAGATCGTTTTTTGAGATCGTTATGTCTGGAAAAAAAACAGCGTAAGACAGACAGACGGACAGACGAAACCACCGAAATTGTGATTTTCAAAAAAAAAAAAAAAAAAAAATAAATAAGAGAGACAGACGGACAAACCAAATCACGGAGATCGTTATATCCGAAAAAAAAAAAGGCCAGAAAAAAAGGGGTAAGTGAGGCCATTTGTAGGTATGTGTATCTAGAAAAAAAAAAATTGGCTAGAAAGAAAAGGGGAGAGTGAGACCGGTTGTAGGTATGTGTATGTAGGAAAAAAAGGGAAAAAAGGGGAAAAAAATTGGCCAGAAAAGAAAGGGGAGGGGAATGAGATTGTTGTATCTAGGGGAAAAAAATTACCAAAAAAAAATAAAATAAAATAAAATAAAAATATAAAAATAATCGGTTTTTAAAAGAAAAAAAAATCGCTTTTTGAAGGGGAAAAAAAAAAGATTTTTATAGGAAAAAAAATGGCCAGGAAAAAAGAATTTTAACTTTTAATCACTCTTTGAGTGATATGCAAAGAAAGTAGTAATTGCTTTTACTTCGAAGCAAATGCTTCTACTTCGAAACAAATACTTTTACTCGGAAAGCAAATGCTTTTACTCGGTAAAAGATTCCTAAGTAAAAGGTGCTTATTAAAGGTCCTAAGTAAAATGTGTTTGGTAAAAGGGCGTAAGGAAAAGTTTTTAAGTAAAAGGTTCTAAGTAAAAGCTCCAAAATGAAAAGTAGTTAGTAAAAGGTCCTAAGGAACGATTCCTAAGTAAAAGGTGCTTAGTAAAAGATCCTAAGTAAAAGCTCCAAAGTAAAAGGTTCTTAGTTAAAGGTCCTAAGAAAAGGCTCCTAAATTAAAAGTACTTAGTAAAAGGTCCTAAGCAAAATTGCCTAAGTAAAAGGTGTTTAGTAAAAGGGCATAAGTAAAATCTTCTTAGTAAAAGGTGATTAGCAAACGGTCCTAAGCAAAAGGTGCGTAGCAAAAGCTACTAAGTAAAAGGTGATTAGCAAAAGGTTCCAAGTAAAAGGTGCGAAGAAAAGGCGTTAAGTAAAAGGTCATAAGCAAAAGCATTTGCTTTCCGAGTAAAAGCATTTGCTTCGCAGTAAAAGCTCATATATAATTATAGAAGTAATTTTTCAATAACCACAATTTTATAATTTGCTACCTGTATCCCTTTCAATCGAGATGCGAAGGGGCCGCGAAGCGGTCCCGAAGCAGCTCGTATATGCAAAAAGAAGCCTGAATTATTTTTAGATCGAAAAAAAATTTTTTGGCCCAGGCCCAAGGGTTTGAAATTTTTAGGGCCGAAATGGTACTTAATTCGGACGAATTTCAAATTAACAAAAAATTGTCCTTTATAGGGTATGTTAGGTATGTATTGAGCTTCCTAAAAAAAAAATTTTGTTCGAAAATATTGACCCGTTGGCCGCCCAGGCAGGGTTATAGTAGAAAAACGGGGATGGCTGTAACAGGGTAAGGGCAGGAAATTTTAAAAATTTGAAAATAGCCAAAATGTTTTAAAAAATTTTCACTCAATTTTTAATATTAATAAATTGTTTGAAATTAAAATTTTTTATTTTGGAGAACTTATCAAGTTTTGTTAATTTAGGTAATTACATGCGTTAAAAATTCACTTTTTGGCTTAAAAAATTCAATTAAAAAAAAAAGAGCCGAAATTAAGGAAAAATGGGGTTAACATAGGCAAAAAAAATGTTTGGCATCGAAGTTACATTTGGGGCATTATTTCTAAATATTTTGGGCACATTTGGGCTATTTTCGAATTTTCGACATTATCTGCCCTTACCCTGTTACAGCCATCTTCTGTTTTTCTACTATAACCCTGCATGGGCGGCCAACGGGTCAATATTTTCGAACCAAATTTTTTTTTTAGGAAGCTCAATACATACCTAACATACCCTATAAAGGACAATTTTTTATATTAAAAGGTGTTAATTGAGCAAATTATTGAAACTTGTCCAAATGAAGTACCATTTCGGCCCTAAAAACTTCAAACCCCTGGACCTGAGCCAAAAAATTTTTTTTCGATCTAAAAAAAATTCAGGCTTTTTTTTTACATAGGCCTATGAATGAATGATTTTTTGCCCAGAAAGCGAAAATTAAAAAATGGACCTTTAAAATGAGCCACCCTAAATATACGGTATATACATACATTTCGTCTGCTAATTGGGAACCCTAATAGTTCCTGATCAAAAAAAGTTCCTATTCGACAACTTCTGAACTAATAATTTTTGGTAATCATTTTTGGTCATGAAAATAATCATTTTTGGTAATCATTTTCGGTAAAATGATTCATTAAAAAAAAAAGGATTTATATTAATTTTACACGAATGATACATTTTTCTGAAAAATCTGTCACGAAAATACCTTAAAAAAACATGCAAAAACAATAATAACCGTGATTCACCGGGGATGTTGACAACAAATATTTTTGTTTGTTTTTGTTTTTTTAAAACCGCCCTCGAAAATGAAAGGAAAAGCTATTTACTTTTATTTCCACCAAAAAAGGCAAATAACAAAATTAATTACGTATGACATATTCGCTAATAATATTAAAATTGAAAAATAAAAACAAGATGTTGACAAATTCCAATTAGAGGGGAAAAAAACAGCAGGGATTTGTAAAAACCCTGACATTGACTGAATAATGAACCATGGCGATGAGTAATGGAGCTTTCATAATTATATTTCATTTCCCCCCGACCTATATATTGGGCTTGCCCTATATTCAATGTCAATGGCTAGTTTCAACAGCATTTCTATAAAAAAGATGGGACGACTCGGATGCATTTCAGTTTTTATTTGGCGGTCCATCGGAAATTAATTTCGTGCGCTCCTAAAATTATTTTAAAAAAAAAAAATAAGGAACAAAAAAAAGTTTTTTTCCGTCGTTTTTTTTTTTTTTTTTTTTTTGAAAAGAAAATTTGTAATTAAGCCCGCGTACATAAAGTATTCGACGTAATTAAAAGAATTGAACGAAGTTTGCTGTAAAAGGGAAGACTCATTAACCGAGATTTTATTTTGAAGGTGCTTTATCAAAATTAACGTTCTTTACAGTAATTTTATCTTTAATCTTTCTTGAAAAGATTTTCTTCGCCTTTGAAGTCAATGCGGAAGCAAAATGATAAAAAAAAAAAAAAAAAAAAAACTTTGGTTAAAATGAGGTGAAATTTTTTGGGAAAATCTGAGAAACTACTGTAGGTGGCCCCAACTATGAAGAGGAAAATTAATTTGAGGTTGAAATTAAAAAAAAAAAAAAAAACCCGTTGGTTTATAGAGATTTTACACCAAAAAATTTTCTAATTAATATTTTGGGTGGACGATTTATAAGGGAAAAGTAATTAATTACCGGGATGAAGTTTGAGGAAACTTTCAATGGGAAATAGTGTTGGGTGATATCCGTGTATTTATTTATATTTTGAGCTGGAAAAGTAGGATTTTCGTTCGCCGCGGTTAGGAAAAGTGAAATATGTAGGGAGTTAACGTTTTTCGTCGTCAGCAAAAAAGAAAATACAATTGGGTTATGTCTGCTACGGAGCCTCGTGGGAGCGGAAAATTTTTCCATACGGGTTGTTCGTTATCAACAGGGAGTATGAAAAAAAAAAAATTAAAAATATTCAAAATTTTAAAGGCGAAGTATGAAGTGATCAGTAAAAATAACATTTTGAACAGTTAAATGACTATTTTATTGTTTGGATTTACTTACTGATCAGTAAATAAGTAAAATAACCGGTATTTTCTGATCAGAATTAGTAAATAATTAAAACTATTAGTGAAAAATTCATTTCAAAATTCAAATGGAAGTACAAAAAAAATCATTTGATGGTTTTTTTTTTTTCCTGAATTTTTCTAGATTTTTTGAGCGGCATCTTGAGGCGTCGCATTCGCCTTAAAAATTTACCAAAAGCCCATAAAAGGGCCAAATATGAACATTTTTTTTTTTTTTTTTGGCATAAAAGACCATCGATTCCTATCGAAAATTTGGCGCATATTACGAATTTGAAGTCGAAAATTAGTTTTGGTGCATGGTTTTTGAACTACAAACCGGACGTAAAAGTTTTGCAACCCTTATTACGGTTTTTTGCCTCTGGCTCAAAAACCATGCACCAAAACTAATTTTAGGCTTCAAATTCGTAATCTGCGCAAAATTTTCGATAGGAATCGATGGTTTTTTATTAAAAAAAAAGAAAAAAAAAAAATGTAAATTTTGGCCCTAATATGGACCCCTGGGGCACCTCATATCCCATCCTCGTCGCCAATTGTTATGTCTTTTTCTTAATAAATAAAATAATAAATATGAGAATATTTTGTAACGGTAAATAAACGCATTTCTATTGTCGTAAGAAGTATTTTGTTTTGCAGGATTGCCAACAATATAGGACAGAGAGATATGAAACAGAAAAAAAAAAAAAAAAAAAAAAAAAAAAAAAGTATATTATGGCCCTAATATGGACCCCTGGGGCACCTCTTAATGGTGATCGATAAGACCTCAAACTTTTGTGGAATAATCTTATAGGCATTGGAACAAAATCAGGAGGGTTCTCTAGTTCTGGTGCATGATCTTTAAGCCACATGCAAAAAGTCATAATAAAGTTTCCAGAGCTTTTAAATCCGGCCTGTAGCTTAAAAAACCATGCACCAAAACTCATTTTTGACTTTAAATTCGTAATCTACCCAAATTTCTGTCAGGAATCGATGGTCTTTTATGCCAAAAAAATTTTATTTTTGGTCCTTATACGCGCTTTTTGGAAAATTCAAGGCCAATGCGACACCTCAAGATGCCGTTCAAAAATCTGAAAAAATTCAGGGTTGATATTCTACCTATAAAGAAACTTTTCCCGATATAGGAGTTTTGAAAGGGGGGGGGGGGAGGGGGTCCATTTTTGGTATCTTACCCATAAGCTAAGCATAGGCGAAATTGGATAAAGCGTGCAAAAAGAACCGAACCCATGCTTACGTAGTTTATGGACGACTCCTATACATTACTTCAGAGAAGACATGTTAAAACTTGTTGGTCAATTGAAAGCTCGAGAATTTGTTTTAATAACTATGAAAACGGGTTCGGGATTTTTTACAATTTAAAGATGTTTTAGCAGCGCGTGAAATTATCAAAAATAACCGTTTCCGTTCCTGAGCTTTCATAAGCTAAGCATAGGCGTTAAAAAAGGTTTCCATCCTCTGGTTTTATATTTAAAAAAACGTGAAAAATTGTACAAAGCAACCCCCTTTTACGGTACCAATAGCTGAAATTTAATTATATTTTTCGATTCCGTTATCGCGATGACTTTAATTGATATAAAAAAAAAAAAAACTCTTAGCTTGAATTATTTTGCGAATTTCCTCTCAAAAATGGAATTATAAGTTTCCATTTCTTATTCACGCCTAAAAATCTTAATTTATTACCTAAAATTGCAAAAGAAAAATGACAACACCTAACAATTCAAAGTTGTAAAAAATCGGATTCAAAACTTCTGCAAAAATTAATTGGGAACCAAAAAAAAAATTCCTACGCCTTCAGAGCGGAAATTATGCGACATAAAGACTTCATCAATTAAAAACATCCGGTCAATCTTAATTGTTTATAGGACTTGTGCCAAATCCCATGACCGTCTTGGAAAAATACGATCTTTTTTTTCAATCCCAAAAACCCCATGACCGTGAACAGACGGTCACGGTCCTTACAAAAAAATTTTTTTAAATCCGGATTAAAAATAAACGAATTTAATGAGCGAAAAATACTAATAGCATTAAAGCGACTAACTAAACGAATTTGCATGAAAAATCAACAAAAATCATAAAAATGAAAAAAAAAAAAAAAATCATCGGGAAACTTCCAAAACAAAAGAGAGATAAAAAAAAAAAAAAGCGAAAATGAAAGCCATTATATAAATGAGTCAGCTTCACTTTTGTTATTTAAAAAGGGGAAAAATAAAAAGGGTAGCTTAAGTGAAAACCTGACACCTTTTTCCCTTTTTTTTTCGCTCATTGCATCATTTTTAACAATATAAAAAGGTTCCGATTTTTTTTTTTGCATTTAATAAAAATAAATAATAGAGCGTATATATATATATAAAAATTTTTCAATACCTGAAAATGATATGACTTCATTTTTCAAAATTAAGTCGGGTAAACTGTCGACAACGCGTTTTACAGAGAAATTTTGAAAAAGTCGACGGTCAATATTTTCACCGTTATGTCTCCCGCCTTGACTGTTTGACACTAGAATAAAAACCGTTAAAAAAAAATCATTTTTAAATCGAATATGTGTCATTATCACTGAGAAATCGAGGTTATCATTCATTAAATATTTCATTAAATTTCTTATCTCTTTTTTTTTCTGAATGGTTGAATAAATTTTTGTTTCTTCTTTTAAATATTTAAAAAGGAAGGGAAAGAAAAAAAAACCGTTAGGGACCTTTAAAGTTATTTCAATCGCGTCGGTTTGATAAAATTTAAAAGCCTCAGGAGGGAAAACAAAAATTTAAAGGCGTGTCGGTTATGAGGACGTAGGGAACAGAAATTAGGCCTAATATTCCGTATTTCGTTTTTTAATCTGTATGTACAATACACATGCGTGTGTGCAGTGTGTAGAGTTTATGAAATATTTTTACGAATGATTAATGCAGTAAGTGATGACGACTGAAACAGGTTTATGATCAAACATTACGTAAGCAGTTTTCGGGCCCGAAGCTAGAACGAAGAGCCAGGGGGAGCAGTTGGGCTTGTTAAGGGGGCCTTTATTCCCTATATCTGTCATGTTTAGCCAATTTACTCCAGGGGGGCTTCCTACCTAGGCACCACACACTCTAAGAGTGCGTCTTACCTAGGTACCACACACTCGAGTGCTTCCTATCTAGGCACCACACACTCTAGAGTGCGTCTTACCTAGGCACCACACACTCTAGAGTGCGTCTTACCTAGGCACCACACACTCTAGAGTGCTCCTATCTAGGCACCACACACTCTAGAGTGCGTCTTACCTAGGCACTACACACTCTAGACTGCTTCCTACCTAGGCACCACACACTTTAGAGTGCGTCTTACCTAGGCACCACACACGCTAGAGAGTTTCCTACCTAGGCACCACACACTCTATAGGGATATCGAAAAAAAAATAAACACTTGTGGAGTGTTCCCAGTGTTGCAGCTATTTGAGGAACGAAAAATAAAGAGTCCATATGAAATTATTTGTCCTAAAATCAGATTTTCGGAAAACTTTTTTTTTTTGTTTGTATGATCACTATACCTATAATATTCTGCATATTATCTACAAAAACGTCTCCCTAAAGTGTTGCCTAAGGGTAATGTGGAAGAGCATTTATCCAGAAAAACTAAAAAATTCGGCCGCCTTTGGAGCTAAGGATTTGAATATTGGTGAGGTGTTTTTATAAGGGAGGGGACAATGGACCAGAAATTTTATACTTTTTGAAATCCCGAAGATCCATTAAGACAAGTTCAAATATTTTTGGAGGGAAATGAACCCGTAATTAAGAAAAACCCGAGATAGTCAAATCGAAAAAACTCATGCATTACGCCATGATTATTTGACAATTATTATAAATATCGAGAAAAAATCACACCTCGAGTGGGACTCGAACCCACGAAGGCCCTGGACACGCCTTGAAGTCCTATACGCGGACAGCGCTCTAACCAACTGAGCTATCGAGGCTTACACCCGAGCGTGTGACATTTTCTCGATATGACTTAAAGGATGGAATAATAAATCGAAGTGAACATTTTTGGAGAGAATTATTAACTCTTTTTTCCGAAACATTTTTGCTAAGACCGCACCGTTTGTACATACAGTGACTAAGAAAGCCGAAGCGATGACGGAAAAAACCCCAGAATCAACACTGACTCTTAATTTTTATAAGGGAGGGGACAATGGACCAGAAATTTTATACTTTTTGAAATCCCGAAGATCCATTAAGACAAGTTCAAATATTTTTGGAGGGAAATGAACCCGTAATTAAGAAAAACCCGAGATAGTCAAATCGAAAAAACTCATGCATTACGCCATGATTATTTGACAATTATTATAAATATCGAGAAAAAATCACACCTCGAGTGGGACTCGAACCCACGAAGGCCCTGGACACGCCTTGAAGTCCTATACGCGGACAGCGCTCTAACCAACTGAGCTATCGAGGCTTACACCCGAGCGTGTGACATTTTCTCGATATGACTTAAAGGATGGAATAATAAATCGAAGTGAACATTTTTGGAGAGAATTATTAACTCTTTTTTCCGAAACATTTTTGCTAAGACCGCACCGTTTGTACATACAGTGACTAAGAAAGCCGAAGCGATGACGGAAAAAACCCCAGAATCAACACTGACTCTTAATTTTTATAAGGGAGGGGACAATGGACCAGAAATTTTATACTTTTTGAAATCCCGAAGATCCATTAAGACAAGTTCAAATATTTTTGGAGGGAAATGAACCCGTAATTAAGAAAAACCCGAGATAGTCAAATCGAAAAAACTCATGCATTACGCCATGATTATTTGACAATTATTATAAATATCGAGAAAAAATCACACCTCGAGTGGGACTCGAACCCACGAAGGCCCTGGACACGCCTTGAAGTCCTATACGCGGACAGCGCTCTAACCAACTGAGCTATCGAGGCTTACACCCGAGCGTGTGACATTTTCTCGATATGACTTAAAGGATGGAATAATAAATCGAAGTGAACATTTTTGGAGAGAATTATTAACTCTTTTTTTTCCGAAACATTTTTGCTAAGACCGCACCGTTTGTACATACAGTGACTAAGAAAGCCGAAGCGATGACGGAAAAAACCCCAGAATCAACACTGACTCTTAATTTTTATAAGGGAGGGGACAATGGACCAGAAATTTTATACTTTTTGAAATCCCGAAGATCCATTAAGACAAGTTCAAATATTTTTGGAGGGAAATGAACCCGTAATAAGAAAAACCCGAGATAGTCAAATCGAAAAAACTCATGCATTACGCCATGATTATTTGACAATTATTATAATATCGAGAAAAAATCACACCTCGAGTGGGACTCGAACCCACGAAGGCCCTGGACACGCCTTGAAGTCCTATACGCGGACAGCGCTCTAACCAACTGAGCTATCGAGGCTTACACCCGAGCGTGTGACATTTTCTCGATATGACTTAAAGGATGGAATAATAAATCGAAGTGAACATTTTTGGAGAGAATTATTAACTCTTTTTTCCGAAACATTTTTGCTAAGACCGCACCGTTTGTACATACAGTGACTAAGAAAGCCGAAGCGATGACGGAAAAAACCCCAGAATCACACTGACTCTTAATTTTTATAAGGGAGGGGACAATGGACCAGAAATTTTATACTTTTTGAAATCCCGAAGATCCATTAAGACAAGTTCAAATATTTTTGGAGGGAAATGAACCCGTAATTAAGAAAAACCCGAGATAGTCAAATCGAAAAAACTCATGCATTACGCCATGATTATTTGACAATTATTATAAATATCGAGAAAAAATCACACCTCGAGTCTGTATGTACAAACGGTGCGGTCTTAGCAAAAATGTTTCGGAAAAAAAAGAGTTAATAATTCTCTCCAAAAATGTTCACTTCGATTTATTATTCCATCCTTTAAGTCATATCGAGAAAATGTCACACGCTCGGGTGTAAGCCTCGATAGCTCAGTTGGTTAGAGCGCTGTCCGCGTATAGGACTTCAAGGCGTGTCCAGGGCCTTCGTGGGTTCGAGTCCCACTCGAGGTGTGATTTTTTCTCGATATTTATAATAATTGTCAAATAATCATGGCGTAATGCATGAGTTTTTTCGATTTGACTATCTCGGGTTTTTCTTAATTACGGGTTCATTTCCCTCCAAAAATATTTGAACTTGTCTTAATGGATCTTCGGGATTTCAAAAAGTATAAAATTGGTGAGGTGCTTAAAATTTATGTAAGATAAGTCACCGTATCAAGAATATTTCGCAACGGGAACGTTTAAGTGTTATGTAAGATTGTTTTTTTCAGGTTTTTGGACCCCCTGCCCCCCCCCCTTCGTAAAAATTAGTAACATTTCTTTGACCTTCCTACTATATTACGTAAGATTTTCGCGGAACCACTCCCTTTTTTCTGTAAAATTTCAATTTGAAATTGAAGTAATATTTTTCTTAAATCTAGATTAATAGTTCACACTCATATCCCTGAAGAAGGCTACAATTGGCCCTAAATCTCAAAAAATAAATTTTTATTTCTTAACATTTTTTGAAATACATTTTTTTTTAATTTTTCTACTTTAGACAATCGAAAAAAAATTAAAACAACTTAATTTTTCGAAATTAAAAAAATATCCTGAAAAATAAGTTATAATGAAAATTATTACGTAAGATTTTCCAAACTCCCAAGTAAGAAATCGTAAGAATTTCTAGTACCCCTTTCCCCCTCCAGTTTCGGTCTTACGTAATACTTGAACGCTCCCTATTAAGCAAATAATTTTTCTATTTTTTCGCTATAAAAACAATATATATTTTTTCTAATTTTAGCTAAAAGCTATAGGCACATGTAAAACCTCTTAATGAAGCTTTGGAAAAAGGGAGATGTTTTTATAAACAATATACAGAATATTATAGGTAAACACACACACAAAAAAAAAAAAAAAAAAAAAAAAAAAAATTAGTTTTTCGAAAATATGATTTCAGGAATATGATTTCACATTGACCCTTTTTTTTTGGTCGTCCCACAAATAGCTGCAAATGCTCGTTACGAACATTGGGACACTCCACAATTTCGAAAAATAACAATAAGCTTAATGGAAATGGGTGAGCGGCGGTTTGTTTTGACGTAAACGCGGGCTGCATAAGCGATCTGGAAAACACATTTTTCCTCCTTTTTTAATTTCATCGGAATAAACAATCATTAAACATGATTTCCTATTTTATTTAATGAATCTCCCCCTTCCTTTTTCAGTACCGAAATACCCGAGTAATCAGATTTTGAAAATAAATGGAAAAATGTAAAATCATTTTTTTTTAAAGATAATTTTGTTATTATTAAAGAGCACACAAAACGAATCAAAACCCAATAAAAACGAAGGAAAAGGAAAATTCGATCGTCTGAAAAACCGAAACCAAAACTTAGTCTCAAATTACTTTCAAATCATCAAACCAAACATTCACACTTTAATTATTTTTTAAACAGAAACTTGGCCAAATAACAGAGGTGCATGCAAGTTGCAACTTGTTTCTCAATTTTTTTATTTTTTTTTTTTTTAGGATGAGGTTTACTCTCAGAATAATCATATCCACCACTTTTGCCACCTTATGTTTAGCGAACCCGAGGCATTCGCCGGCTGTCCCTGTGGACGTCGAAAATTTCTGCCCTCAGTGCGAAATTCAGTACTGTCCGAACTCGCCTGGCGATTGCGTTTTCGGGCTGATTCGAGATGACTGCGGATGCTGTTCTCATGGAGTCTGCCGACTAAGAGAAAACGAAAAATGTTTGAACAATAAAAGAATATCGGAGACGGACATGAACAAATACGGGAAATGCGGTGATAGCATGGCATGCGTTTCCAGGGATGATTTGACCCCCGAAGTAAGTACACTATGTAAAAAATTGACGCTGAAGCTTGGCTTTGGGGGGGGGGGGGGAGGTGCAAGATCTAAGACAGCCTTTAGCCAATAATTTAACCTAAAAAAAAAAAAAGGGTCTTTAAATGAACCCCGAATCGTGTTTCGGATTTTATAAATGCGACATCGCAGAAAAACGATATCGCGTTTTCTGAACCCCGAAATTAAAAATCGCCGAACTGGTTTTCGGGTTTCATAAATGAAAAAATGCAATAAACACCAAAATTTATGGGGAAAAAAAACAGTCATTATTTAATGACTCTTTTTTTATTTTTATTTTTTGGCAATTTTATATTTCTGAATTTTTAAATTCGGATTTTTAAATTCTGGGTTTTTATATTTAAATGGGTTTTTAAAATCGGCGATATTAAAATTCGGAGCTTTTAAAATCGGCGATTTAAAATTTCGGGGTTTTTGAATTCGCCAACTTCATATTGCGGGATTTTTAAATTCCGAGGTGTGAAATTTTTAAATTCCAAGATTTATATTGAGCATTTTAAAATGACTTAATTTATTTAAAAATTGCAGTATCAATCTCCTCATTTTTCGGGGGTTGTGTTTTAAGGATGAACTTCTTGTCATTTTTATCGTGTCAATATTACGGTGTTTTTAACATTGAGTGATGAAAAAGTATTTGAATATAAATTAATTCTGCAATTTTAAAATATTGTAAATTAAGTAAATTTAAAATACTCCATATAAATCCTGAAATTTTCACACCTTATAAAGTTGGCGAATTTAACAAATCCCGAATTTTAATATCGCCGATTTTAAAACCCCCGAAATTTAAAATAGCCGAATTTAAAAACCCCGAATTATAATATCGCCGAATTTAAAAATCCCGAAACATAAAATGACCGAAAGAAAAAAAAACCAGTCATTATTGCGTTTTTCCAAACCCCGAAATTTTTGAAACCCGAAAACCAATAATTCGGCAATTTTTAACTTTGGGGTTCAGAAAACGCGATATCGTTTTTCTGCGAAGTCGCATTTTATAAAACCCGAAACTCGATTCGGGGCTACTTAAAGTGACGCAGGAGTGATTCATTTTTTTGAACACCCTATACTTCGAAAAACGCTAATTTTAATGTTTTGAAGCCAGATATCAAAATTCCGCTTCCGAGCAACAATTTTTATCCATCTTAGGCACCTTCAGGAAAAATTCCATATCTGACCACACAGTACTTTTTAGGGAAACTTTGATTTAGGATAAATTCCCGGAAATTTATAGTAGATAAAGGTTTCCCAAAAAAGTACTGTATGGTCAGGTATGGAATTTTTCCTGAAGTTGCCTAAGATTGATAAACATTGTTGCTCGGAAGCGGAATTTTGATATCTAGCACCAAAAGGATAATATTTGCATATTTGAAGTATAGGGTGTTCGAAAAAATGAATCACTCCTGCGTCACCTTAAGTGTCCCAAAAAAAAAAGGGCTACTAGCAATGGGCTTCTGCCTGTTAGAACAGGTTATAAGTAACCTAATAGAAGTTCTGGCATGTTTTAACCTGTGAAAAAGCTGCTACAAAGCTCTCCGTTACAATTAATAACGGCATCTTGCTATTTTTCCTCCTTCAAACATGTAAGAACATGTGAATTCGAAACGACTTAAATGTCAGTTTACCCAAATAGCAAAGTCTATCCAGTCCCAAGGACGTCTTCAGGACGTCATGAGGATATTTATTGGAAGTTCATTGGATTTCCCTGTGTCCGTACTGTTCCGAAAAGCGTCCTTTGGACTTCTATGGATATCTCATGGATTTGGATATCCTGTGGATATCTAATGGACAATCCAAAAGATGGCCAACGGACTGAAAATGCTATCTGGGTATTTTAAAGAAAAATTGAAAAATAAGTATATTTTAAGTCATTATGGCTGCTTGTAAATAAGAAAATATCTCATAGAAAGTTAATAATTTTAACTATTTTTGAAGTTCGATAATAAAGCCGGAAATCCGATAATTTGAAGATGGGGTTCCGATAATAATATCATTTACATCTGTCGATGCTGGAATCAGGTCTATTTGCTGACCCACCCGAAAATGGAGCAAAGTTCTTTACATCGCGGGAGTTAATGGAATTTTATACTATCATTTATAAGAGATCAGTATCTTTAAGGTCAACAATCCCGTGTACGTCATCCGTCGAAGTCTTATTTCAGATTTTAAAAACAAAAACAAAAATTAAATACGTCTATTACGAGAACTCTTTAATTTTAAATGTAACAACGAACTCAACGCTCTGATTTGATGGGAAAGAATTACATTCAGACCATTTTTGATAGAGGTTAATATGTGTTAATAATCCAGAGACTTAAATAAGTCTTGTAAGGCACTTGAAGCTATAAGGGCTTCGACCCCAAGAATTCGTTCTCACTTTCCCGATTCGTTATTTTGTAAAGAAAATGAAAACGAAACTGATTTGAAGGTTGAAGACCTGCGAAAACGCAATGAGGTCTTCGCCCTGAAATGATTACGTGACGCACATTAATAACAAAAACTTTTCGGCGCCGAAAATTTCAGAACAGAAACGGTTTTGGGGACGATTTTTTTCACTGGGGGGAATTTCGGGGAGAATGGGTTTTGAGAAAACAGAAGAGAAAATAATAGTAAAATTAAAATTACGGAGAAAAAATTTCTGATGCGCTTCTTATGCATCTAGGAAGTGCAATTACATAATCAGCTTCCAACTAAATTTGAAATTCCATTGAATCTCACAACAGAAAAACACTTGTTTTAGACAAGTTTTGGCACTGACATTCTTAATCCGCGTAAACGAATATTTTAACGGAGAAATCAAATAAACAAAGATAAGAACATCGATCATTCGACTCAGTACTATAAGGTTTCCGTTTATCTGTAAAGTGTCTGCTGCCTATGATAAGTCTTAAAACTCGGGTTTCCCCTTAATGGACTAAAGAACAATGGTCAGCATTCATTAGCCAAAAGCTCGCTCTTTCATAATTCATTTTCCCAGACGTTCCTTTAAAGTGTCGTTTGCGGCCATTGCCTCTTTTTCATACGGAAATCAAAATGTTTGCTAAAACCGTATTTCGGTTTCGGTTAATTACTCGCCTTTCACGCATGCACGAAACCGCAAAATTACATCATTCGTACTGTTCTGACCTTCCGTCTCATCTTCGCTCTTCTCGGTCAAATTACTTTTAATTTTTTCAATTTATTCGCTTTTTTTTTTTTTTAGGACGAGCCGGAGTCGTTGTGCGTGTGCCAAGACAAAAGAATAGCATGCGGGGCGGATAACGTTACGTATCATTCAATTTGTCAGATGAGAGATTTCAGGATCGCGTTCGAACACTGGGGGCCATGCAATTCACCCCCCGAAATAGTGTCCGGCCCCGAAGACGAGGTAACTTTAGAAAACAAGAGGTTGGCTTTGGATTGCGAAGTAAGGGGATATCCGGTTCCGAACGTTTTTTGGGAGTTTCATGGATTAGATGGAGTATTCAAGTCTTTACCAGGTGAGTAATAGTTTCACCAATGACGCGTCGGAGGAGAACTAATGTACATATCTCCATCGTAAATATGATTTGAGTTAGTCTGTTTCGACGTTTCGTGGAAGTGCCACGTGACCTTAAATTTACGCTAATATGGGCGGGTAAAGTTGCAGTCCTATAATCACGTGATTTTCATTAAAGGGGTCGTACATAAATTACGTAAGCATGGGTTAGGCCCTTTTTGTACGCTTTATCCCAATTCGCCTATGCTTAGCTTATGGGTAAGATGTTAAATTTGGACCCCCTCCCCCCCCCCCCCCCCCGCTAAATGTGCTTACGTAATTTATGTACGACCCCAAAGACTCGAAACAGATCATCTTCAATCACATTTACGATAAAGAAACGTTAGTTCACCTCCGACGCACGGAATTAAGAACGGAACAAGGCAGCGCTATAGAGCACCTTAAGAGCACACCTCAGTCGTGGCAGCAGATGAATCGTATTTTTCATTTTACGAAAAATCAAAGACAAACATTGAAAAAAGGTAAGTAAAGAAATCATCAGGAAAAAATTGCGAAGATTTCTTCCCAAGAAAAAGTGAGTTATAAGTCCAAGCAATACATTATAAAAACTTATAACAAAATGATAGAACTTACAATCTTGATATAAGTTTTTATAACCTATTGACCGGACTTATAACTCACTTTTTCTGGGGTTAGCTTTCCTATTTTCAAGATTCGTCTTTGTTTTTCCGTGAAATGAAAAATACGATTCATCTGCTGCCATGACCGAGGCGTACTCTTTAATTTACATCTAAAGAATACACATCAGTCACTTATCTGCTGCCACGATTTAATATTTCAGCTTATGTTTAACTTATGAATCGATGATCACTTAAATTTCACTGATGCGAAGAGTACGCATCAGTCACCTGTCTACTGCCACGATTTAATACTTCCACTTATGCTTAACTTATGAATTTTGTACCTCAGTGCAGAACTGATCCAAGTCCATTCAAGGATTGCAACTTCTTATTTCAAACCCGATTTTACAAAGCATATACAAGCGTTGCCAACTCAAATTAATGTCTTCTGCGAGTTAACTTTTCTGCTTTGTTAACAAAATAAACTAGCTAGCCTCCAAGCTCCCTTGATGAATTGCTTCTGGCCTAAAAAGTGGTATAATGTACCCCCTTTTTTGGCTACAGGCCAGAATTTTGATGACTATGAGATTTACTTCGGTTATGGTTCGCATTTTTAAAAAAAATCCCGATTGCATCTTTTTGAAGGGGATGATCCAACGATTGGCGTTCAAAACAGAGGAGGGCCCGAATCCTCTATGGTGACCTCTTGGGTTCAAATAGAGATGCTGCGCCCGTCTGATGCTGGAATTTACATCTGCGTTGCTAAAAATAATTTCGGGACCGTTCGTTCATCTGCAAATGTTCACATAGGCCGATCCCATGGTTCTAATGATATCGACGACGTTATGTAAAAAAAAAAAAAATTTTAATTCTAAAATGCAATTTATTAAAACAATAATTAATTCTAGTCTTTTACCGGCGCCATCACCATTTAGTTGTTTTCCTTTAGTAGCTGAAATCGGTTTTTTTAATGCGCCGATTATTTATTATTATGTTAAACCCTGAATATTTTAATACTGTTTTTTTTTCCTTGTTTTCTTTAAGTATTGTATGTCTTAAGCTTATGTTATTCCTTGAATAAGAATGGCAGTGATTGGTTGGAATTAATTTTTTTACCAATCGTTTGACTGAACAGATCTGAAACGAGATTTTAATTTTAGTTCAAATATGTTTTTAATATAAATAAAATATATATATATTTTAATACAATCGTTTAATGGTCAAGTACATACCTTGAAGTATTCCAAATTCCTTCATTTTCGGTAACGGACGATGTCCTTCAGAAATATCAAAATCATTTTAATATTCTCTTAGTGACGAGTAGTACTTAGAACTTAAAGATTTTTGTGGTAAATAAAAAATCTTATATAGTCTAAGGTAGGAAATTTGAATGTCAATATTTTAATAATCAGATAAGTTTATTGAAAATAAAGGCACGGCCAGAGGTGGAGGATTACACACTTATGCACCTTGGGGTAAGAGAATCGAAAGCTCCAAACCTCTACTTCTCGTTTTTTTTTACTTCATGGGAGGGGCCAGGGTCATCGTTCTGAGGAAAGAGGAAGCTGTTGTTATAAACTTCGAAACATTTTAACCCAAAAACGTTTTCCGTAATTCTTTTTTTTTTATTTTTTTTTTTATTACCGATATTTATTGTTCCATTTCTTTACAAATTTTTTTTTCATGGCTTTATTTATTTTAATGAGTGTCAGGGGCAAGTTCAGCGGTAGAGGTCAAAGAAATATGAATGATCTATAGACGGTTCCGGTTATCAGAGAAAATGATCAAAAATGTGAATGTGCATTTAAAAAACAGATTACCGATGGGGTGGGTCATGAAATCATGGGGAATAGATATTTCTGGCAAGTGGCGCTCTTTTTGTGCTTCAAAAGTGAAAATTCGTCAGAGATTACAAGTAAGAATTGCTGCAATCTTAATTTTAAGCTTATTTCACTCCGAAATGATTTTTCCACGTTTTACCTTCTCGAATTTGGCTGACCTACATTTCCGGGCATTTTTGGGTCTATTACGATTTGCCCAAAAAAAAATTGCACTTGGCCTAAAAAAATTTCCGTGTGCAAAATGACTGAACAGGATCGTCATATTCCTAAAATTCTGAAATCTCTTTTCACCCCTCCCTTCTTTCCATCATTAGGAAATTTTCCGGTATTCTTTGCAACAGATATTTAACTTTAATGTCAAAAAAAAAAACTTACCCGTTGGTAACAGTAAGCGTTCCTTTTTTTTCTAGATTGTAATATGCTATCAATTTTAAAGATAAAGCTATAGAGAATGTGAAGAGTACAAGGCACAACATGGCGGAAAACCAGAATCCGTTCTACAAAAAAAAAAAAATATATAATAAAATTTTATTCTTATTCTGCATTTAAAAAAAAACAGTCAGGGGATATGAGGCATATCCCTACGTAGGACTACGTCTAGAATTTCCGGTTGGGGCCGAATTTCCGAGCTGGGAATGGAAATGTTTTTAATTTAATTCAGCTCGTTTGATAATTATGGCTTTAGAGCTATAAACGCTAAAAATTAAAAAAAAAAATGTTGATGACATTTTTCGCAAAACATTATCAAAATTTTAAGAATTTTCACCAAAATTTTTTAAAATTCAAAAAATTTTGTAAAAAAATTTTAAATAAATTTTTTCAATGATCAAAAATCATCAAAATCAAAAAAAAACTTATAAAAATTTTTCCTTTTTTCTTAAAATTAGTCAAAAATTTACAATATTTTGTGAAAAACTTTATTATAAATTTCATTAAACTTTTTTAAGAATCATCAAGAATTTTTGATAAAATTTTATTAAAAAATTCATCTAAAATTTTTAAAATATTCGTTTTTTTTAAATCTTTTGTTTTATGTTCGGTGTCCAAACATTAAGACAACCGGACACGACAAAACCACCATGGTGCGCCCTAAGACATAGTCCTACGTTAAAAAAAAAAATTGTTGCAACGTACTATAGGATCCATCACATGGCGACACAGCTGAACTCGAAGAGCATGATAAACGTCCCAAATCGGTTTGCAAGGTGCAATATAATCATTTAAAGATTCTAGGACGTAATTTCGATACTGGTCCAAATAACTTATGAGTCGATTTGAAAACTCTTGAGCTTTCTACAAAAAAAAAAATTAAAATAATAACGATATAATTAAAGACAGGTGAACAAAAGCGTCTATATTAATCAGAAGCACCTGTTGTTGGACTTGGCAAAATTAAAGGCGACCTTAACTACTACGCTGCCGTATTGCTTTTCCGATATTATTTTTAAAAAAATTTCAAGGAACTTAAAATTACCTTTCGGGAAATGTCAGATCCTTGATTTTCAAAAAAATGCTGTATCGTTTTCAAATGCTCCAAAGTCTTATTAATTTCGCGCTGCAGCGGCTTCATTTGTACTTCTAAAATTGTTAATTGGTAAATTAAATCTTCCTAAAAAAAAAAAAAAAAAAAAATTTAATATAATCATTTTTTAAAAAAATTTCGAGAATTGCCTATACACGATTTGGAAGGCGTCTTCTGCTTATGATATTGAAGCAGACTTGTCTCCTGCTTTGGCTCATCTAATTTTAGTTTTAGTTTTTTTTTTTTAACGGACTTACTTGTTTTGATTGTAACGGAAGAAGAAAATTAACAGCGACTCTCCTCATCCGGGAGGCTAAAGTTTCGAATTTCGAAGCAACCAGCAAATCCTTCATTTGATTAGCAACATGATCTAACTGCTTTGCGAACGAATTTAAATCTTTACCCGTAAGCATTTTCGTAAGTTGCCCCCTATACGCTGTTAAGTTTACCGCTGTAGTTTGCAGTAAACTCTCTAACTTAAGGTGAAGTTCCGGATCCAAAATCTGAAACCCGGTTAAATTGAAATGAAGGTTTTTTAAATTTAAATGAATCGAATCCCATTTGTAATGGTTCAGTGCTGCGTCCAAATCTAATATTCGTTCCAGTCTTAACGCTCTGCAAATCGGACGTTCTGCCCTGCAATCCCTTAAAAAAAAAAAAAAAAAAGATTGAATTGCTGAAAAGAAATTAAGTTTCGTAAGAACTTACTGAAGGATTTCTTTTAAGGGGACGTTCAACGTCTGATTTGAATATAAATTCGGAAAAATCCGTTTGGAAAAAATTGCTCCTGGATCATCGAAAAGCTTCGTGAGAGAATCGAAATTCGGCTCGTCGAATAACGGCCTGCATATGAAAACTTTCCCGTGTCCTCCGATAAAAAACACCCCGATGGTCACAAGCCAAAGCAAAATGGAGAATATGCAAAGAGTTAAAATTGAACCGATTAAAGATAGTCTGGCTACTTCTTTCGCCTCGCAAATCGAACACGCCAAAGCGACTGTCAGTAGGAGCCAAATAAAAAAAAATACTAAACACGAAACTAAAAAAAAAAAAAAAATTATAATAAAAAATGTGTACTGCTTTTATATAAATCGTACATTTTTATACCATAAGCTTACCAAGTTGTACAAGCCATCTGTAATAATCAAAATGAAGAACGATTTTCTGCATTCCTCGAATCGAGTCCCTCGCATCTTCAATTTTTAATTTCAAATCATAGACTAAATTTTCGAAAGGCCACAAAGCGTTATCCAAATTGGATTTTTGTTTACTTAAAGCTGATCTTATACCTGAAATGTGAAAGTTTTGTTAAAAAATTATGTACTTTTTTTAAAAAAAAAGCACAGACTTGTAGCACAGCACCACTGGGGTTAAAGGTAAAAATTAAAGATTAATAATGATATAAATTCCGCCACCCCCCTCGTTTTTCATCCTACAACTTGGGGACCATCAAGTGCAAGGTGACCCCTAGGGTGCGTCGAAAAAAAAAAAAAGATCCACTCTAGATTTTTGCTCCACGGCCAAATTTCGGTTCTTTTCTATCTTAAATATTTCCCCAATTTTTTTTTTTTTTTTTTTTTTTTTTTTAGATTTAAAAAAATTTTTTTTGGGGGTGCAAATGCAAAATTTTTTAGGGTCAGTGAAGTTGGCGGTACAATTTTGAGCTCAAATTTTCTGACTATAACCAAGATTTAGAGCTTTTTTTGAGCTTTCAAAAAAACCATGTCCCCAAATTATTTGAGCTTCACCGGAATAATTAGAGCTTCACGCGAAACGTCAAGTGGAAAATGAGTCACACTAATGTCAATTTGGCACGAGGAAATCAATGGTAAAATCCGTTAAGATGAAAAAACTGCTACGAGAAAAAATCAAAAGAAACCCACATAACTCGCCCGGGTCGAGATCTCAGCCAGCCGGAATTCCAAAACTTCTATCCTTCATACCTCACTTTTCTCTCTCGACATAAGTCAAATAGTAAATAAAAAAAAATCATGTGACTTTTTTTCGTAATGGTCAATCGCATTCTGAAAAATACTTACCTAATCTAACTTTTTTGGTTTCCGAATCAACATAACGAGGTGTTGATTTGAATCTCATTTTAGCTTTGTCAGTTAAATCGTACAGATCTTCAATCAAAATTTTCATAAGAGTTAATTTGGGATCGCTTAAAAACTGAAAAAAAAATTAAATAAATAAATAATAAAAAAAAATAAAATAAAAATACAACAGCTGTGTTTTTTAACAATCCCCAAACAAGACAAACTCACTGGATCAATATGAAATGATATTCGGAGCGCTGAAGAATCGATGCCTTCACATAAAAGTCTATCCCTTAAGGGGCAATGACGTTTGACACCTTCGAGCTGTTGCCTCAGATCAGCGAGGCGTTCCTTAATTGATTCGGTTGCTATCTTTAATTTCCGGCTTTCATCTTTGATCAGATCGATTTTTCTTTTGATATTTTGTGAACCTATTAAGCAGCACGAAAATTTATTTAATAAACTGACGAAAAAAAAAAACAAAAACTGTTTATTAATGTTAGTTTTGTAAAAAATTTACCTGCAGTAAGTTCTACTAAATCATCTAATGCTACATCGATCCCGGTTTCAATCGAAATTTTCTTTTGAATTGGTAATCCTAATAAATGGCCGATATCTGTGAAAAAAAAAAAAAAACTAATTAGAAAATAATTAATAATTTAATTATTTGAATGCGTTTAATGGGGATCGTTTCTAGTAATTCTCAATAATCAATAAGAAAACACATTTACTTTCCAGATCCATAATAAATGATGTTTCTATTTTATCGAAGCCGGTCACAACCACGGAATTCAGTTGCTTTTGAGCATTTTTGAAGTAAGCAGAAACGTCGTTAAGACTGATTTCCAAAATTCGTAGAAGTTGTCGCAAAGCTGCAGATAACTGTTCGTTAGTTACGAACATTGTAGTTAAGCCAACACTAAAACAAAACACCAAAGTATTATAAATTTCCTTCTCTTCTTCATAGACCCGTACGAAAAAGAGATGCTTAAATTATTTAAAAATCATGTATAAATTATGTAAAAAAAAATTGGACATACATAAAAAATGCATAAATTATGTATAAAAACGCAACCTTTTTTACCCGTTCCCGACCATTTTTCCAAAAAATTTTGTTTTCTAAAATTTTCTTCCTAACCACTTCTTTCCTAATTTTTCATTTTCCTAAAATTTTTTGATTCCTAAAATAAAATTTCCTAAAATGAATATTTTTTCCTATTTTTTTAAATCCCTAAACGGGATTTAGGAAATTTTATTTTAGGGATTTTAAGAAATTTTATTTTAGGAATTAAAAAATTTTAAGAAAATAGCTAAAAATCAGGAAAAAAATTTTAGGAAACAAAATTAAAAAAAAATGGATCAAGAATTTTTTTTTTGTTTGTAAGGAAAAATGTTAAGGGCAGTCTCCACTTAATAACGTTCGCCGCATTCGCAAAAATGTTTACGGGAGTAAAATCTGCAAAGTACTTCCGGTGTGATTACGGTAATCGCGAAGGCGGACAACGCGAGTGCAGTGAATGTTATCAAGTGGAGACTGCCCTTTAGGGAATATTTTTTACCGAATTTTTTATTTATCATCCGATATAATTAATTATGCATAAATTATCATGAATAAGATTATGCACAAAATGGAAAAAAAGTTCAACAAGCATAATATTTGCAAATTTTTCTGCTTTATGATTTAAAAGAAATTATATCAATAAATTATGCAAAAATTATACATATCCAGATTGTAATGCTTAAAAAAATTGTAAATATACATACATTTTATAAAAACTTACCAGGTCAACAAAATCACGACCGTCAGCAAGCATACCATCGCCTTTTTTCCGCAACCGCCTACATCGTTAATTTGATTATCCCCATTAGAATTCGGATCAGACTCAAATACTGAAGAGCATCCATAAGCTAAAATTATGGCAGGCACACTAAGGCCCAAAACGATCCCCATTAGGAGGCAGATTATAAATCCGGCTTCAACTTTTAATGACTGAAAAAAAAAAAAATAAAATAACAGAAAATCGGTGCCTTTGAGATTAAGGGTCAAATATACAGTAATAAGAATATGCTACATTAATGAACCCTTTAACGGCCGAATTTTTTTAAACATTTTCCCGGAAAATGAAAGAAAATTTCCCAAGCTTTTTTCAAAGAAATTATTTCGCACTTAAAGTTAGCCTTAAACACATTAGGGACCAGCACTGTGCGTTAAAACCCATATTAGACGCCTACCGATTTTTAGTATATGCAACCCGCAACACATACATGCAATACAAAATGTCGCACAAAATTTGTTTCCTTCCGTAAAATGATCGGCAAGACAACACTTTCTATATGTTTTCGACGTCGCTGATTTCAAATCTGACGTCAGAATGATCTAATTCAACTCGAAAAATTTAATTTGGTGCAAAAAAAAAATATTAAAATGATTAAAAATAAAATTTTTGTATTTTGCGTGACTGATTCTGTGACTGTGACCGATTCTGTTCCTGTTCTGTGACTCCGAATCCGATTCCGATTCTCTGATCTAAACGGCCCCGCAGCTCTATTTATTAATTAAATTACGCAGCATCTTTTTATTTATTGGTAGGAAAGGACCACCAAATTTTTGGAAAATGTCAGTAGTTCTCATAAAGCTGAAACGGAGTCCGAACCGGCGACCTTTTTTTTTCCTCTCGAAAAAATTCCAGTACTCGAGGCGTATGTAATTTTTTTTGGGGGGCCAAGAACCCCAATTTTGTGTCGTTATCCGGTTCTAATTTTCATCAAGAACCGGAAACCGAGCCGGCACGCTCGATTTCAGAGCTCGAAAAGCCCAAGCACGCTTTCGGTACATGTTTCAACTTGTTCAAGTAAATATGAACCCAGAAAGGGTTCATATTTTCTTGCTTTACTTTCAAGTTTTTTTTAAGTTTTTCGACTCAAAATGTTTTTGATATTTTTTTCAAGTTGAAACTTGCACTGAGAATTTTAGGATATACCATACGAGTAAATACCTAAAATTTCGAATTATTTCACCGAGAATCGAGTATCAGAAAAAAACAGCCATTCCTTGCAGTATTCATAATTCACCGAAGTTCCCTCTTAAATTCGCAAAAACGCTACTTTCGAGCGCATGCGTTGCGTAAAATTGCGACAAATTTAAAGATCAAGAAGGTTAACTTCCGATCCCTTCAAATAACGGATTTCTTAATGTGAAATTTATTGGATTAAGATGCCCCAGAAGAAAAGGCACTTATAAGACTTAACAGTAATAATATGAAAAGAAAACTTACACGAGTTGCAAGACTAATCAACGATTTCTTTTGCCATATAATATCCTTTATTAACTCTGAAAGATAATCAATAATAAAAGCTTAAATCAATTAAAAAAGGTTAAAAATAAAGCTTTTAAAATTCCCCCCTCAGACCAAAACCCTACCTGTGGGAAATTCTATCGGTTCGAACAAGTACAAAATATTATCCAGATAAGAAAAAAGGAAGCTTTCGTCGGTTAATTTTAAATTTAGTATTTCATAGGCATCCATGTCTTCGAGGAACGAAGTCGGATCTTCAATGAATCCCCTCCCATCCGCTTTTTCCGAGGCATTTATGACTTCCAACTCATCCTCGATCGTTACTTCGGATTCCCTCCAACTGATGGAATCCGTGACAGATTGATTGCTTTCTTTTTCAATATCATAATTAGTTTTCCGCTCCTCTCCCAAATCAAAAATCAGCTCAGTTTGAAGTTCATCAAATTCGTTTCCTTTGACTTTGGATTTATTCGATCTTCTCCATTCTTTAATTCTTCCCCTGTCATTCCCTTTCATTTCAATGTTTAATGCTCGTTCCATTTCGAAGTTACTTAACGTCTTATTATGCTTTGATTCGTTTCCCTCCGCCTTTTCATTTAAAATCTTTGATGCGTTATCTAAAAAAAAAGACAAAAATTAAAGAAAAAGCACATTTTTTTTCCAAAGAAAAAACACAAGGTTACTTTTTTTTGGGGGAGAAAAAAGTAATTCATATCGACAACAATACCGTCAATGCATTTGAATTACAATTGACGAAGGAAACGAACGGGGAGGGAAGAAAAAACAAAAATCACGACTTTGCATTTTATTTTTTTCCAAGGATGCCGCATTTTGTCATTAAAGAAATCGTCCAAAATTTTCTTGACATGTCGCCAAATTTTCATTTATTTTCAATTAAGTTAGTTTACGTTAAAATATCACAATTTTGGAAGGATTTTTTTACATTTACATCTCAATTAGAGTGCTTCTAATTATTAAAGTGTATTAATAATTCTCAAGTTTTATTTGGTCAAGGTTAATCGGATTTAATATAAATTGCAACGTCCTTATCCTCCGTAAGGAGTAGTTTATAAATCCGAAATGGCCGGTGTTAGGAAATTTCACGTCGATGTAACTGATCAACAAAAAATGCATCAGCTCTCCAACAGAATTAAAAAAAAAAAAATTAATCCGAATTCATTATGGCAATCTTTGAATTAAAACGGAAGCTTTGGGGATTAAATGGAACCTTTGGGGACTAAAATGGAAGCTTATGCTTTTTCTATCTACAATACCGAAAGGATTGGCAATTTTGTCAAACATTCGACATAAGAGCTAAATGTAAAAATATTAGGTATCTATAGAATTCCATTCATCATTTCTATAAATTTTAAAAGAAAATATATCATAAACCATTATAGGCTTCATTCTGTATAGCCGTGGATATTATCCTTGTTGTTGTGTGCCTTGTAGGCACCACACACTCCGGAGTGCTTCCTACCTAGGCACCACACACGCTAGAGTGCGACGTACCTAGGCACCACACACTCTAGAGTGCTTCCTACCTAGGCACCACACACTCTAGAGTGATTGTTACCGAGGCACCACACACTCTAGAGTGTCTCCTGCCTAGGCACCACACACTCTAGAGTGCGTCGTACCTAGGCACCACACACTCTAGAGTTATTCCTGTCTAGGCACCACACACTCTAGAGTGTCTCCTGCCTAGGCACCACACACTCTAGAGTGTCTCCTGCCTAGGCACCACACACTCTACAGTTGTTCCTACCTAGGCACCACACACTCTAGAGTGCTTCCTACCTAGGCACCACACACTCTAGAGTGTCTCCTGCCTAGGCACCACACACTCTAGAGTGATTGTTACCTAGGTACCACACACTCTAGAGTGCTTCCTACCTAGCCGCCACACACGCTAGAGTGCGTCGAACCTAGGCACCACACACTCTAGAGTGCTTCCTACCTAGGCACCATACACTCTAGAGTGACTCCCGGCAAGGCACCACACACTCTAGAGTGTCTCCTGCCTAGGCACCACACACTCTAGAGTGCTTCCTACCTAGGCACCACACACTCTAGAGTGTCTCCTGCCTAGGCACCACACACTCTACAGTTGTTCCTACCTAGGCACCACACACTCTAGAGTGCTTCCTACCTAGGCGCCACACACGCTAGAGTGCGTCGTACCTAGGCACCACACACTCTAGAGTGTCTCCTGCCTAGGCACCACACACTCTAGAGTGACTCCTGCCTAGGAACCACACACTCTAGAGTTATTCCTGCTTAGGCACCACACACTCTAGAGTGATTGTTACCTAGGCACCATACACTCTAGAGTGACTCCTGGCAAGGCACCACACACTCTAGAGTGTCTCCTGCCTAGGCACCACATACTCTAGAGTGCCTCCTGCCTAGGCACCATACACTCTAGAGTGACTCCTGGCAAGGCACCACACACTCTAGAGTGTCTCCTGCCTAGGCACCACACACTCTAGAGTGTCTCCTGCCTAGGCACCACACACTCTAGAGTGTCTCCTGCCTAGGCACCACACACTCTACAGTTGTTCCTACCTAGGCACCACACACTCTAGAGTCGTTCCTACCTAGGAGGTAGGCCATAATAAGGATAAAGCCACCAAGAGTCGCTATATAGTGGCTTTTACCAAAACTAAAAAAATAAAATTTTTGACCTGAAGGTATGAAACACACTAGAGGGTTCCGTGCTTTAGGTAAGAGCCATTTTAGAATGTTTCCTACCTTCGGTAAGAGTTACACTCTAAACTCTCATAAGCTCTTATCTGTCATAAGCATTGCCGGCAGTATATAGCAAAAATCAGAGATTTGTTTTTTTCGGACTTGACCATCGTCTTCCCTATGAACTTCAACTTAATTGTGACATCTTAAGCTTCGGAAGGACCAATCAGGAAGCTGTTAAAGAAAAACTGCTTTGGATTGACAAACGCTCCCAGTTCTCGGCCAAGGTGAATAAGCACTCCAGACGGTTTTTTTAAAACCCAAAAAATTGCAATTGTTAATAAAGTTCAGGTCTCGGCCCGGAAAATAATGGAAATTTGTAAAAATCAGGAATTTACCTCCTTCGTTTACGATTTTTCCAAAAATTGCGTAAATCTCTGGCGGCCTTGGCTCGTCGTTCTTTGTCTTCGGATTATCCTCCACAAAAGCTTTGATAGAGTATATTTCAGGTTCTGCCATTTTAAGGTTTTCCAGAGCAGAATTTTCGCCTGTCGTACAATTAAAGAGCTGTATCCGCTCCGTAGAGTTTGATGGGCTTTCAACGTTAAGCACCTCTCCTTGATTTTTCCGAATTTTATGATTCACATATTTCTTTTCCTCCTTATATTTTTTATTCTGAAAAATAAAATAAAAAAAAAAAAAACATTAAAAATCGTGAAATTAAAGGTAAGCGTGTCTTAAACTAAAGAGAAAAAAAAAACTGACTCTCGTCTTTCCGATCGGAGACATCTGCTTATATGAGCTGTCATATGTTGGGCCAATCTCCAATGTGACATTCCTCATTTCCCGTAGCTTATCGCCGTTTAACTCGGATTTTCTAAAATCCCTTCCATATCCAGACCCATCCAACCGGGTTATATTCTGAGGCGGTCTAACATTTGACCTGGAACAAATGCGTTGATATCCTTTGTCCGATTCTCATATATTCTTTTCCCTCTCCCCTTTTTTTTTTTTTTTTTTTAAGCTTTTCTTTTATATCGGGTTACCACCATCACGGGTAGTTTCACATTAATTTTTGTTAAAGAAAATTTCAACATTAGAGGGGGAAAAAATTATTTTTATCTACCTAAAGAAAATGACTGATGAAAAGATATCAAGAGCTTTTTGAGCTTCGCAATGCTGAATCAAGTTTTTGAAAGAAAAAAAAAACCGCAGTTGGCATAGTTCTTGCCATTTACGGGATACACCTACGAAAAGAGACGCATAAATTATATAAAAATCATGCATAAATATAGGACATACATAAAAAATGCATAAATTATGATGTACAAAACCTTAGCTTTTGTACAGGAAAAATCTCTTTTATCCTTCAACATAAATATGCATAAATTAAGCATAAATAAGTATGCATAAATTATGCATAAATAAGTATGCATAAAATGGGAAGTAAAATTTGAATATATACATAATAATGTTCGAAAATTTCCCTGCTTTATAATTTTAAAAAACATTGTGTCCATAAATTATGCAAAAACTATGCATATACAGATTTCGTTCCCGACCTTTTTTCCTAAAATAATAAATTCCTAATCCATTTTTCCTAATGGGAAGCGCATGCGCTTTTCAGCCGGGAAAAAATACTGTTCTATAGCCCGGTCAAAGGGCTATCTTCTGGTATGCGGGGTTTTTTTTTTTTTCCATTTCTCTCTAAAAGTTAAAAAAAAATCTACTTTAAGTCCGACTTTAAAGTACTATATTAAGCATAAGGGTAATTTTCATCGGTCAGCAATGTGGGGCGTAAATAAGGGTTATATGTAAGGAACAATTTGCGTTAGTTTCAGGGAAATCAAATGGGGTCGAAAAAGTGGCCTTGTTCTGCAAGGTTCATTTGGTTCCTAAAACTTTTTTTCCTAATTTTTGATTTTCCTAAAATTTTTTAATTTCTAAAATAAAATTTCCTACAATGAATATTTCCTAAAAAATTTTGGTTCCTAAAATTATTTCCTAACCTTTTTTCTCCTAATTTTTTATTTTCCTAAAATTTTATGATTCCTAAAATAAAATTTCCTAAAATGAATATTTTCTAAAAGTTTTAGTTCCCAAAATTTTTCCCTAACCTTTTTTTTCCTAATTTTTAATTTTCCTAAAATTTTTTAGTTCTTAAAATAAAATTTCCTACAATGAATATTTCCTAAAAATTTCGGTTTCTAAAATTATTTCCTAACCTTTTTTTCCTAATTTTTTTATTTTTCTAAAATTTTATGATTCCTAAAGGGTCATTCTGAAATTTAGAGAGAAAATGAAGCTTAATATTTTGGAAAAATGAAAACGTTATTGGAGACAATATTTGTATCTTATTTTTACCTTCATAGACCCCTTATTAAGAAAAAATACGAGGGCGAGGTCAAGGGTCAATGTCTCAATAGATATTTGATGTTTTTTAAAAAATCGATAATTTCGAATGAAAATGCCAGAAAATTGATTCGATCCCCAATAGAAACGGATATTATTTGGTTTTTAAGTATTTTTATTCAAAAATAAAGGCTTTAGTTCAATGTTGTCAAAATTATGAAAGCTATGTAACTGATTTTTATTTTATTTTATTTTATATTATCTTATTCATTTTTTTGGAAAAGTTGAAAATTCAAGTAATTAGTACTATAAAAAGTCCATATAAGCACTTTAAATTCGATTTTTTTCAACTAAATTATATGTTGAGAATATTCGTCCATGGAATGGACATCCATGGAAAGGACATCTCCATCCTTTAGATAAATAAACAAACAAATTAAAAATTTTGAAAACTTTTGAAGTAAAAGATAAGTCCTGCTAACTGCCTGTTACATGTCTGAAATACTAAAAAAAATTTTATTCTATTTTTTTTGCTAAAAAATAAATGCCACGGAATGGACATGAAAAAAGCTACGCACTCTTTCAATGGCTTTTTTGGTGATAAAATCGACTAAAATTTGTTTTTTAGTCAAAATGGAATTTTTTGCCGCTTCAATATGTTGTTTTCTCTTAGTGTAATTAAATATAGTCGAATAATTAACACGTACCATCATGTTACATCCCGTTTTTTGTAAAACACCGATTTCAGTGTCCTAAATGGACACACACTTTTATTTAAAAAAACCAAAGAAAATGACGTTTTAAAAATTCCACAACTATTTATCACTGATATTAAAGCTTGTAGAATATAAATGTAACAGGGACAAAACTATCACTTACATTTTAAGACATTTTTTTAAAAACGAAGCAGTTTTTCTCATCCACGGAATGGACATTTTTTAGTGTTTTTGTTTATATTATTTAAGAAATAAATAGAAATTCTGGAATTTTAGTAAGGGAACAGTAATTTAACATATTTATGTGTATGCTTGTAAATTTTCGTCTTTATTTACGACCATATTTCGGATCAAATATGCCAGTTTTACACTTTGTCCCTAAATTTCAGAATGACCCTTAAAATGAATATTTCCTAAAAGTTTTGGTTCCTAAAATTATTTCCTTACCTTTTTTTCCTAATTTTTAATTTTCCTAATATTTTTTAGTTCCTAAAATAAAATTTCCTACAATGAATATTTACTAAAAATTTCGGTTCCTAAAATTATTTCCTAACCTTTTTTTCCTAATTTTTAATTTTCCTAAAATTTTTAATTCCTAAAATAAAATTTCTTGAAAGAAATATTTCCTAAAAGATTTGGTTCCTAAAATTATTTCCTGGCTCATTCTTGAAAAAAGTGACATTTTGATAATTCAAAAAAAAATTTTGCGAAAACTGTTTTCGTATTACTTTTTATCGGAAATTAAAAGTTTATAACATCCTTCATATATTTTTACTTGTAGCAGAGATCATTAGCCCTCAATACATCAAAGAAAACCGTTTTAAAATTTTACAAAATTATAAAAATTCCGCCTTTAATTTTTAGTAAATTCTATGATCTTCGAACTTCGGGAACGTAGCGCAAAGTATTTGCCGAAGTTTTGATAGACAAATATCTCTCTTAAAAATTATTTCTAATGACTTAGCTGAAATGAATGAATTATCCCATAAAGCACTCTTCGATTAGGGAACGTTTTTAAACAGATTAATAGCGATTTACTGTATTTTCATCCGATTTCTTCAAAACAATAACAAAACAAAAAAAAGAACATTCCACCATTTTAGAAAGCGGTGCTGTGTTTACCTATTTTATGCAAAATGATTTTACTGTTTATAAACAGACCATGATGATTCGGAATGATGCGAAATGACGGACGGAATGACGCGGAATGACGGGCGGAATGACGCTAAATGATAGATTTTTTATAAATTTGCCCAATGTATGAGTATTTAATAAAAAATGGGCACAAAGGAGGAAAGAAATCAACAAAAGCTGTATGTTTTGAAGCATATTTAAATTTTAAATGAAAAATTCAGTGATTTATTAATAAAAAGTGGTGTGCTGGTTAAAAGTGTACGCCGTTGAGTCGTTCGGAAAATTGCTTATTTAAATGATTTTAAAGGCTCAAGAAATTCAGCAAAGGTTTTAAATTGTCGATAACAACACTCTTAACATTATATGTAATGAAAATTGAAAAATAATAATCGTAATACGTATAATAAAATTTTTTATTGGACTGGGTTAGTGAAAATCAAAATCGGAGGGACCGTTTTCAAATTCAGTTTTTTAATCCTTACTTTAATTTTTTCATGTATATTTCAAATGAAAAACTATAATAATTGCATTTATTTGTTGGTCGTGGTCCTGAAAGGTTTTAATTCAAATTTCGTAATTAATATTTTTTATTTTCAACTTAAATAATGGAGTCGGGGACATCGTGAAAATTGGTTTTCTTGCTCAATTTTTTGTAAACTTTACCATTTGCTGAGGCTTACATGCAGTAATATAAATTATTTCAGGTTATTATGTCCCAGAATAAGTTTTAATTTTGATTAGCATTTCAGTTTATCAATAATTAGGTTGAAAATTAGTGAAAAAAGTCAGGGACTTGATTTGTCACTTTTTTCCAGAATGACCCTCCTAACCTTTTTTTTTCCTAATTTTTAACTTTCCTAAATTTTTTTAATTCCTAAAATAAAATTTCCTACAATGAATACAGTATCTCTCCAAAATTTTAAAGTCCCACGTTTCATCAAAAAATTAGGAAAAATATTATTTTAGGAAATTTTATTTTAAGGGCAGTCTCCACTTGATAACGTTCACCGCATTCGCGTTATCCGCCTTCTCGATGAACGTAATCGCACCGGAAGTTTTGTGGATCTTTTACCACGATTTTTTTGATCATCTTCTGCTTTTTTCTATTTACAAACATTAAAAATGGCGGTTTTGAAAGATGTTTTTACGGATTTAAAAAGAAAAATTTTAATTAGGGCATGGGGAAGACAATAAATCTGTTCCAAAACAAATTCTGGGTAAGCCAATTTTGTATACTTAATGAAATATACGGTACTCTTTTTATGCCACAAACGTTTACAGGAGCAAAACCTGCAAAGTACTTCCGGTGCGATTACGTTAACCGCGATGACGGACAACGCGAATGCCGTGAACGTCATCAAGTGGAGACTGCCCTTTAGGAATCCAAAAATTTTAGGAAAATTAAAAATTAGGAAAAAAAGGTTTAGGAACCAAAATTTTTAGGAAAAATGGATTAGAAATTTTTTCTCTAGGAAAAATGGATTAGAAATTTTTTCTCTAGGAAAAATGGATTACGGAAAATGGTAGAATCCCAAATTTTCATGCTTTAAAAAATTATGTATAATTTCGTAAGAATTATGATTATGTGAACATGCATAATTTTGTAAAAGTTATGATTATTTGAATGAGCAAAAATTATGCATATTCAAATAATCGTACGTCATACGTCACTATTTGTCATACGTCATACGTCATACCTCACTCGTCACTCAGAGACATCTTATTGTCGTCATATTGACGACACCTCGATTTCAAAATGCTAATGTCATCTCTTTTAGACGTCAATAAGACGTCTTCTTGACGTTATCCCCTGACAAATTGTATTATCGGTCATTCTTAAAAACGTCATATTAACGTCGAAAATCTCCTAAAATCGTCCCGGAATATGAATATGGCTGATGACGTCTCTTTGACGTCTTTTTGACATCTTTTTGACGTCACATTTTTCGCTGGATATTATTTGAATGCAAAAGCTATGGAAAAATTCACAAAAAAAAAAAAAAAAAAATCTTAAATATGAAAGTATTCAGCTGAGAGCGATACGGTGGAGAAAAATTAATTTGATGGACCTAGAAACGTCCGAATGAATTATTTTTAGTATTTTTAAAATATTTTTTAAAGATAATAAAAGTCGGATTGGGCAGAATTTTTTATTTTACGAGATGCAGGAGATAAAAGACAAGTGGAACCCCTTATTTTTATCGAGAAGAAGAAAAAAAAATCACGACTTTTCGCCCGTAATGGTATACAATCTGGATTTTCACATCGATGTCGTTGACTATTAAAAAGAGAAGGGTTATAAATAGTTTTAAGGACGTTGTTAAACAGAACTGTGGAGGGATTAAATGTTTTCGAACAGCTTGGAAGCGACTGGAACTTTATAATCATCTCCCTTGATTTTTCATGGGAATTTTTTTTAAAAATGTAAAATTTGAAAAAAAAATATTGCGGAATACGATATTTTTAAAATTTGGTTGTAAAAACTCAGCTAAATGTGACAAAATTTCGAAAAAAAAGTTAGGGATAAATAGCGAAATCCAAAGTTAATATTCAAGTCGCTAATGCAAGCGTATCTCCGATCCGAATTTTATTGCTACTTTTGCATGAAATCATTTTTGAAATTCACAAAATTCCTGTTAAAACGGTCATAAAATTAATCTTGGTAATGAAAAATAACGATTAAGATCGTTGTAATAAGATAATTGCAGTTTGCTAATAATCGAACGTTTGCTTCTGTAAAACTAAGCAGAATTTTAAATTTGAAAAAAAAAGAAAAAAAATCTTGAAAAATGTCTCAAATTTTGAACTTTTTGGTTTTGCTTTCTCTGACAGCAGCAATATTTGGTCTGATAGAAATTGCAGGTAAGGGAATGCGGATTTTTTTTATTTTTTTTTTTTTTAAGTAATTATTTTCCTTACATGAATAATGGCTTAAAAGTTTAGTTTGAATTAATATCGTCTCTTTCACAGTCGGGCAATATCAGTATGACCTGCCCTATCCTGGTAAGATGTTAGCCCCCTGTTGCTATTTTGGCTGCTGCAATGGCTCCCACTGCTGCTTTGCAGATCAACCGCAATATTGACGACCCATCTACAGCAAAAAGATCATGAAACTCCTGACACGGAAATGTAGAAGGCAAGAGAAATATATGGGAATATTCTCGATTGTGTTTTAAAGATCCATTTGTTATTCAAAAATTCCCAAAATAAACGAAATAAAAAAAAAATTGGGATAATTAATTTCAAAATATTCTCCATGTGTGCTTGTACGAAAATAAGATGCATAAATTATATAAAAGTCATGCATAAATTATGAAAAGAATCGGACATGCATTAGGGTGCGTCGAAAAAAATCAAGTGTCTGGGATTTTTGCTCCCCGGTTAAAATATGATTATTTAGCTATCGAAACACCTCCCTAATTTTTTTCAGCTCGAAAAAAATTTTTTTTGATAGGGCCCACGATTTTTTAAGTTTTTTCGCCCAAAAAAAGGGCTTTTTTTCTTTTATTTCACAAAGTTATAAAAATTTGTGCAGGGCTTAAACTTTGTTATAAAAAATTGAAATTTTGAACATAGGTTTCAGGTATATAAAGGTACCTAAAAAAAATTACGCAGTCGTCAAAAAAGCAGTTGTGTCGTTTTGGCAGGGGGGCCGTAGTGAAAACATATTTTTGCGAGGGGCCTTCGAGCGGGGAGGGATACGAAAATTTCAAAATAGCCAAAATGCGTCTAAAATATGTGGAAATGATGTGGCACTTGAACCGTTGCGGGCCTTATATATATACGCTCTGTAGGGGGCCAAAATAGGGCAAAATTTTGAAAAATTTTAGACTTTGTTTTCGAAACACATTTTATTCGATAGATCTCGCAAAAAGAAAGCTCTTTTATATGGGACACTTTTCGTTCCCATTATTAGTTACGGAGATTGGCTAAATTTAATGTTTTTGGCTAAAAATTTAATTTTTTGGCCAAAAGCTTATATAACTCCACAGCCGTTTGATTTAGAAGCAATGTTCCATGTAATTTTTTACTCAGAACACTATAATTAAGAGAAATAATCAACTTGCAAACCGATTTTCAAAAATTTTTAATGCATTGAAATTTTTGAAAAATTTCAAAATAGTGGAGTCAAAAATTTTGAAAATCGGTTTGCAAGTTGATTATTTCTCTTAATTATAGTGTTCTGAGTAAAAAATTACATGGAACATTGCTTCTAAATCAAACGGCTGTGGAGTTATATAAGCTTTTGGCCAAAAAATTAAATTTTTAGCCAAAAACATTAAATTTAGCCAATCTCCGTAACTAATAATGGGAACGAAAAGTGTCCCATATAAAAGAGCTTTCTTTTTGCGAGATCTATCGAATAAAATGTGTTTCGAAAACAAAGTCTAAAATTTTTCAAAATTTTGCCCTATTTTGGCCCCCTACAGAGCGTATATATATAAGGCCCGCAACGGTTCAAGTGCCACATCATTTCCACATATTTTAGACGCATTTTGGCTATTTTGAAATTTTCGTATCCCTCCCCGCTCGAAGGCCCCTCGCAAAAATATGTTTTCACTACGGCCCCCCTGCCAAAACGACACAACTGCTTTTTTGACGACTGCGTAATTTTTTTTAGGTACCTTTATATACCTGAAACCTATGTTCAAAATTTCAATTTTTTTTAACAAAGTTTAAGCCCTGCACAAATTTTTATAACTTTGTGAAATAAAAGAAAAAAAGCCCTTTTTTTGGGCGAAAAAACTTAAAAAATCGTGGACCCTATCAAAAAAATTTTTTTTCGAGCTGAAAAAAATTAGGGAGGTGTTTCGATAGCCAAATAATCATATTTTAACCGGGGAGCAAAAATCCCAGACACTTGATTTTTTTCGACGCACCCTAACATGCATAAAACATGCATAAATTATATGTAAAGAACAGAACTTTTTTTACCGGAACATTTTTTTCATATTCCAATACAATTATGCATAAATTATGCATTATGCATAAAAGGGAAAAACATTTCAATACGCATAATATTTGCAAAAATTTCCTGCTTTATGATTTAAAAAAAATTATATGCATAAATTATGCTAAAATTGTGATATACAGATTTTCATACTTAAAAAATTATGCAAAAATTTTGTAAAAAAAATTCATATTCAAATTTTTGCCCTTAAAAATATAGTCCATAAACTTCGCAAAAATTATGCATGTCCAAATTTTTGTATAAATGATGCAAAAATAAAGTACCTGCACGAAAAGAGATGTATAAATTATACAAAAGATTGGACATACATAAAAATGCATAAAATATTATGCATTTAACTTTTACATCTGCTATATTAATAAAAGTGAAAGTTTCTCTGTCCATGGCACTTAAAAATTTAGGAAAAGTGAAAGTGTATCTGTCCATAGCACTTAAAAATTTAGGAAAGTTTTTGTATTCATAGCACTTAAAAATGAAGAAAAAGATCATGAAAGTGTCTCTGTCCCCAGCCCTTAAAAATTTAGGAAAAGTGAAAGTGTCTTTGCCCATAGCACTTAAAAATTTAGGAAAGTTTTTGTATTCATAGCACTTAAAAATGTAGGAAAAGATAGTGAAAGTGTCTCTGTCCATAGCACTTACATATTTAGGAAAGTTTTTGTATTCATAGCACTTAAAAATGTAGGAAAAGTGAAAGTGTCTTTGCCCACAGGACTTAAAAATTTAGGAACGTTTTTGCATTCATAGCAATTAAAAATTTAGGAAAAGATAAATTAAAATTTACAAAAAAGTATAGCACTTAAAAATTTAGCGAAAGTTTTGTCAGCAGACAAAAAAATTTTGACGAAAAAAAGAGTTAGAATTTTAGTTGCTTACAAACCTTTTTAATAAAACCTTTAACTTTTTTACAGGAAGATTTTTTTTATCCTCCAACCAACATAATTATGCATAAATAAGTATAAAATGGAAAAAAAAGTTGAATAAGAACAATAATGGGCGCAATTTCACGCCAAACATGTTCGGCAAACATGTTCGGCAAACATGTTGGACAAACATTTTCACCGAACCTTTTCCCTAACATGCAGGGGGAGCTCCACATAAGCAGTGACGCTTTTTTAAGCATGTTTGGTGAAAATGTTTGTCCGAAATGTTCGCCGAACATGTTCGGCACTTTTGTCAAACACAAACATTTTCACCGAACATGCTTAAAAAAGCGTCACTGCTTATGGGCGCAATTTCACGCCAAACATGTTCGGCGAACATGTTCGGCAAACATGTTGGACTAACATTTTCACCAAACATTTTCCCTAACATGCAGGGGGAGCTCCAAATAAGCAGTGACGCTTTTTTAAGCATGTTTGGTAAAAATGTTTGTGTTTGACAGAAGTGCCGAACATGTTCGACGAACATTTCGGACAAACATTTTCACCAAACATGCTTAAAAAGCCGTCACTGCTTATGTGGAGCTTCCCCTGCATGTTAGGGAAAATGTTTGGTGAAAATGTTTGTCCAACTGTTTGCCGAACATGTTCGCCGAACATGTTTGGCGTGAAATTGCGCCCTATGTGGAGCTTCCCCTGCATGTTAAGGAAAATGTTTGGTGAAAATGTTTGTCCAACATGTTTGCCGAACATGTTCGTCAAACATGTTTGGCGTGAAATTGCACCCATTGAAAAGTTTCCTACTGTCGTATTTTCTGTTTTTTATTTTTTTAATTATTTTTCTGAATACTAAAAATAACGAAAGCGCAAAAAAACAAGTGGCAGAAGAAAAAAGTCCGAAAATATACAGCATCTCCGAGGGTAAAATTAATTGTCCAATGGAGACAGAGAAATACTTTTCTTTAAACTTACTATTAGGGATGTCTAGTCTTAAATATACAGGATATATATACGTATATATATACGTATATATACAGTATATATACCAGCCAATGTATACGTTGTATATTTATGAATTTTCATTTATAAAATAGGGCATAATTCACTAATATTTTGATTTTACATCGATAATTACTCGTTAATTAATGAATAATGACAATAATTCACTAATATTTTAACTTTTGCACGGTCATAATTTTATCGGCCACAGCCATTTTATCAAAAATGGCGTCGTATGGCTGGAAGTATAACTGAGCGCCTAACGGAGAGAAATCTAAAAACCAGTAAAAAAGATTTTTTTCCTTGCTTAAATTACATAAGTAAACTGTAATAAGCTACATATTAAACCTTTCTCTGACTTAATGACCGAAAAACCCCCTAGGACAGTCAGAAAAAATAATAGCTTTTTTTCCTAAATTAAATTGAATGTTTAACTTATGAGTATATGTATACGTATATATACGTATATATATACGTATATATATACCGGTAAATATACAAACATAAATATACTGTATATCAGACATTCCTACTTACTATTTAAAAAAAAAAAAAAGGTCTCATCATTATATTTCCGAAAAGCGGCAAAAAATTATCTTTATATTCAGTATAATTTTCTTCTCCGCCAAAATAATATGTTTTCCCACCGGAAATTTTGCGTAAATTACGGTTGTGAACTCGGTTTTACAATATCTGTTAAGCGTTTTTGAGACGAAGGAAATTATGATGGAGTAAATAATTCGATTTAAACTCTATCCTTATTATACGAGACTAGACTCACTCTCATTATATTTTCTGCAGTTTAAAACACTAGCAGATATCAAAAAAAACCGAGTCTACGTTCGTAATCTACGGAAAACTTTCACACAAAAACACTTTTTTTTTTTTTTTTTTTTTCAACGAAAAGAAAATACCTTTCAATTTTTTGCCGCTTATGAGATTTTCCGGACTTTTACGATTAAGTCGTGCACACTTTCCCGTAGCTTAAAAAAATCCGGTTCATACGTGCATAAAGGAGCACCGAATTTCGGGGAGGAGACATCACAAATTCGAAAAATAAGGGACATCCTCTGGCGGACATTTATAAATGATTTATGCTCACTCCATTTTTTTTCGACCTTTTACCACTTCAGACCCCGACGAATTTTTTTTTTTTTTTAGAAAAGTAATGCACAGTAAGCAATCAAATTAAAAATTCAATCCTGTACACAAGATAACTTGTCATTTTTTTTTCTTCCCTTTAGCTTTTGGAACTGACAACTTGAATTTCTTGGCAAGAAAATGGAAGGGAAAGAAGAAAGTAATGTCTAGGATCAAAATCGTTTTGAGGCGAAACGAAATTGAATCTATATACTTTCAGAGCTTTTTTACATTTCCTTTTTTTTTTTAAATCTCATTTTGAATATCAATAATAATAAAAAATATTTTTTTTATTTTATTTTCTTACCAATTTTTTTCTTCGTTATCGCCATTTGATTTAACCGCTAATTTATATTCATTTCTTTCAAGGTTTTCTCCCCTGTTCTGATTCTCATTAATTTCCATTAACCAATCGGAATCTTCATTATCGAGCTCCCAGCGCTCGATTTCATTACGGCTTTCCATTTTCCTTTCGTCGCTTTCTTTATTATGACTTACAATTATTATCGATGAATCCGATTTTAATGAATTTATTTCGTTGATCTCCGGATTTTTTTTTAAATCTCCACCCCGGATGAATATTACGGAGAGGAAAAAAACGAACCGAATCATTTTCCTGGAAAAGCTGAAAGAAAGAAAAAAAAGATGGAACACTTTGTTGAATAAAGTTATAAAATTTTTTTAAAAAAAGTTGATGAATATCAATTAACCGTAACATTTTCAAATGAGGAAAGTAAACTACATAAGTTAATCCTTTATTGCTACATGGCTGCTTCTATCCTTATTTTTTGTCAGCGTTATATTTCAACCTTAACAGAGGAAAATTTTTTAATCATTTACATTATCGAATTAATTAAAAATTTATAACAGGGAAAATTTAATTCTAAAAACTTTTGAGAGATAATAAATACAGGGAAATCTCATTATAACGATATCTTACGCATAGTCTACGTATTTATTTTTTTTAGTCATTTTGACACTCCCGGAAAAGTTGTGCTAATATTTATCGGTTATAAAGGTTTTTTGGTTAACGAAAATACGAGTTTACGACCCCGAATTTTTCAAACCCCGAATCGGGTTTCGAGTTTTATGAAATGCGACATCGCAAGAAAATGTAATCGCGTTTTCAGAACACCGAAATTAAAAATCGCCGAATTGGTTTTTTGGGTTTTATTTCGGGAATTGAACAAACGAAATAATGACTTTTTTTTTTCATTCGCCGATTTTAAATTTTGGGGTTTTTAAAACTAGGTGGGCTAAAATTAGTAGGGGGGGGGGGTTTGTGGGTGAAATCTTACATAATACAGAGGGAGGGGTGTATTTCAAAAAACCCCAAACTGGAATAATACTTGATTGTCCCCTTATTACAAAAATCCACGTGGTATCCCAGCGCATTGGCGCGTTATGTATCGTTCATTGGAATCGCAATCTAGGCGATCACAAGGTCCGAATCTATCAAACTGATATTAAAAGTGTTGTGCTCCTTTTTTTTTTTAAGATCCCCTTTACGCAAAGAATAAATACCAAACTTTGAAAAATTTAAAGGAGAAGAACTCCACTCGATGAAAAGGCAAAACGTGACATTCTCAAAACGGATAAAAATGATCCGGAAAAATCTCGGATCATTTTGAGCTTTTGACTTTTCAACATTTTTTTTTTTTATTTTAATCAAAAAAAAGAAATCGGGGTGAGGAATCTTATACTAACCAGTTTTCCGTATGGGCAATCACGTTTTCGATTTCCAAATAATTAATATTAATGATAGTAATGACCTTGGAAACATTTTTAAAAATTATAAAAAAGACCTTCGTGGCTTTCGGAATTCCGCTACCGACAAGACATCTTTCCGTCTTGCCACTTATAGCCTCCCTTAACTTAAGAACTCACTTTGAACAGAATTTTTAAAAAAAATCTAAAAGTTTAGAACAGATAAAAACAACGGTATAGTTTCATTCGACGGTAAAACGGAAAACTCCGAAGGCTGACTGGGGATAAACGGGGCAAAGCATCGGTTACTTGTCAAATGGAGGATTAGAAACCATACAATGCCCATTTTTGTTCTGTATATTGCAATTAGAGCCATGCACGGGTCTGATCGGCACGAATATCGAAAAAAAAAACATTTTGGGTCAGTTCTTAATTAATAACTTAATATCATTGCCTGTGATGGCACGCGGTTTGAGGGTAAAACGGTATGACTTTGTTTTCTGAGGTACGGAAAATTTTAATTAGTCATTTTAGTAGGGAAATCAGTAGATGGGATCTATGCCCATCCTACAGGATGTTTGATCTTTCTAAAGAGGATACACATGGATAGTCGGCATATGCTCTTATGGCCAGGAGCAAGTCAGGGTACTGCACAAAAGGTTACTCGCTCATGCATTTACGTGTTCACTTGCCTTAGCGTTGCATTGCATTAGCTTTGCATTACATTGCATTGCATTAAAGTGCATTTCATAACCTTTGCAATACATCGCATTAGCTTTGTACTAAAATGCAGTGCATCGTCTTTGCATTGCATTCCATCGCATCGCATTAGCTTTGCAATAAATGCAAAGGTGATGCATTTGCATTCATACTACAGTAATATACTTGATATCTACCGCTAACCTGTCCTTGATACATTGATACCATTACTAACAATACCAATGCCAATACCAATATCAATGACCGATTCCTTCACAATCACGGATACCAAATGTTTACCGACCGAATACCTCAACCTCTTATAATACCAATACAGATTGGTATTGGTATAACTTTGGTACCACTAACGGCATTAATAACGGTGCATGTGTTGTATCGGAAAAGGTATAGGTATCATAGTGGTATCGGTATCGATACACATTAGTCCAACATTATTAATCGAAACCAACACTATTACGGATACCAAACGGTTACCGACCTAATACCTCTACCTCTACCAATACCGATACCACTATGATACTTATACCTTTACCGATACCTATACTAGTACCGATATTAATAACGTTAATGATACTAAACTTCTACTGATCCCAATACCTATACCTGTACCAATGCCAATATTTTCATCAATGTCTATCGATACTAATACCAATACCGATACCAAAGCATTACTGGTACTGAACCTACATTCATCTTTATACCTTTGTTAATACCGATACCAGTATAATACATATATCTTTACCTTTACCAATACCAATACAAATAAAAACACCAAGCAGTTCAGTGGACCAAATGAAACTGGTGTTCGGAATTTCACTTCTGCAGGCAATCCACTTGGCCGCTTTCCTCTTGGAAAGGGAATAAATAAATAAATAACATTTTAGCCGAAATGCATCTTTTGAATAGTCGATGTTTCATAAAGTTACATTTTTTTTACCTACTAAGAGATTTTTATATATTTCGCGAGGTAATGCAAGTGCCATTCCGATTTCAATCAAATTATGAAAAAATCCACGACTCCCGATTCCGATTCGGACTCGGATTAAAATCTAACGAGAACCGCATCCCTCTGTGTTGTTCGTCTATTACTGGTTGTTTCATTTTTCGCCGTTGCATTTATCATAGAACGTCAAATTAAATTACATTCCAACTTACGATGTTTTATTTTAAAACTGATTAAAACTTTATAATGCAATAATAAATTATTTACGTGTCATGACTAATACCGTTTCCTGGCCCCGTAATAAGTTATGCTATATCGATATACATGATCTTATGTTATCTATCTTGCACCGAATTAAAACTTGGCTAATGTGCTTTAATAATTTCTTCTTTTTTTTCCTCCAGCTTTTCTGGAAAAAATCTAACGAAGGTTTCCAAAAAAAAAAGTTTGTGTTTTCAACAGCTTTGTAGAACTTTTCCTGCATTATTTTTATTAAAAATTTTTATCTTCTCATCCCCTTTGTTGGTCTGAGGCAGGGGGTGGTGGTTGTTTCAGGGAGTGATCCTTTAGTTTTAGGTATCTCCTTAATTATTAGGTCTAAATTCATGGTGATTGGCCTATTTCTAGAACTATTATCAAGTTATAGGCTTTTTGTCAGTTCGCCTCAATTAATTCTCTCCTTGCCAACCGAAGCTTATCCCGTTGACCAAAAGTGTTGGCTTTGCATAATTGAGTTAGAAAAGTGCGAAAGGTATTGGTATTGGTATTGGTATTGGTATTGGTATTGGTATCGGTATCGGTATCGGTATATCGGTAAAGGTAGGTAAGCCATTTGTTGTTATTATCATATTTAAACCATATACTAATAGCTTTACCGATAAACCAGTATTAGTAATGATATTAATACAGTTAATGATATAATATATCCTATATCTTATATCTTATACCTTATACCTTATACCTTATATCTTATATCTTATATCTTATATCTTATATCTTATACGGGGTAACCCGTGAATTGCGAAATGAAAAATATCGCCTCCTTCAGCTTGTGATGGAGGGTAAGATCGAGGGTAAGCGCGGTCAGGGTCGTAGGAAAACTTCATGGCTCAAAAATCTAAGAGACTGGTTTGGTGTCGATTCCTTGGGTCTTTTTCGAGCAGCGGTCGACAAAGTAAAAATAGTCCAGATGATAGCCAATCTTCGTCGCGGAGCTGGCACTTAAAAGGAGAAGATATCTTATATCTTATATCTTATATCTTATATCTTATATCTTATATCTTATATCTTATATCTTATCTTATATCTTATATCTATATCTTATCTTATATCTTATATCTTATATCTTATATCTTATATCTTATATCTTATATCTTATATCTTATATCTATATCTTATATCTTATATTTATATCTTATATCTTATATCTTATATCTTATATCTTATATCTTATATCTTATATCTTATCTCTTATATCTTATATCTTATATCTTATATCTATATCTTATATCTTATATCTTAATCTTATATCTTATCTTATATCTTATATCTTATATTTATATCTTATATCTTATTCTTATATCTTATATCTTATATCTATATCTTATATCTTATATCTTATATCTTATATCTTATCTTATATCTTATATCTTATATCTTATATCTTATATCTTATATCTTATATCTTATATCTTATATCTTATATCTTATATCTTATATCTTATATCTTATATCTTATATCTTATATCTTATATCTTATATCTTATATCTTATATCTTATATCTTATATCTTATCTTATATCTTATATCTTATATCTTAATCTTATATCTTATATCTTATATCTTATATCTTATATCTTATATCTTATTCTTATATCTTATATCTTATATCTTATATCTTATATCTTATATTTAATTAATCAACAGGTTCAAGGTTCATCAGTTCAAGTTAATCTTTTTTACAGATTATAATTCTGTACGTCAGAGCCAAAAGGTTCAATATGCAAATTCAAGATGGCCGTTTGTTATGGGTAAACAACGTTTAGCGGACATCTTTAATTTGCATATTGAACCTTTCGGCTCTGAAGTACAGAATTATAAATAATAATTATGATTGCCATCATATGCTGCGCCGATTTCGCTTCTCTGCCTGTCAGGTGCAATTCACGTATTGTCAATACAATACACGTGAAAAAGTCTCAGCCCTTTCTTTCCTTGGTCAGCAAAAACAGGCCATCTTTTACAAAAATTTAACCCTGCCGTTCATCAGCATTTTAGGCCCCCCCATCCGAGACGCTGACCTAATATTTGAAAATGTTTTTAGTAAATAGTCCCCTCTTTTTCTTACTATAAGCAAAAATATATTAATGAGGTTTTAAAAAAAATATTCGCTGATTCGCCAGCGCGCTAAACGAGCGAACCGTCCTATATCTCAAATCCCGGTTTTTAGTTAAAAATCTAAACACCTGAGCCGCTCGAAATTTTTTTTTTCTTTTTTTTTCATCATCAGAATGATTTACTGCCGAAGATTCTGAATCATCCTAACGTTACCGCCTACTTTTTAAAAATTATCGTGGGACTACCGGAAGAACGAAAACGGGGGGAAAAAAGTGGAAATGCATGAATGTACGAGTTCTAATCCAGCAATTGTCATGCGCTCATCTATATATTTGGGACGCTGCGAGAATCTGGAGGAATTTTCCTCCACAGCTTCCAGTCTGTCTGCTTACCGGTTCGGAGAAACGATGCTGAACTAACATTACGTTACGTTTGCGACTCCACGTTTATCGCATATTTTTACGTAAGTTTTAACAGGCTTATATTACAGTTCCTTTGCGGGGTCAAATTTTTTTTCATATTATTTTTTTTCCTGTTAAAAAAATTAGTTTAAAATTAATCTTTATTCTTTTTTATGCATAATTATGGGTTAAATGCAATTTCCACTTCAATTGTAAATATAAAAATAATTAAGTTAATAAAAGCGGAAAAAAAAAATTAAAATTATAAAAATTGAAAATCACAAGTTAAATTAAGTTTTGGAGTTCACGAAAAAAAAAAAAAAAAAAAAAAAAAAAACTGCTTCTTTTTAGAAAGTAGCCTTGAAAGGCATCCGAAATTCCCAAGAGATATATTTCTATTACTTGACCCTTCTGTGACTTTTTTTTTATTACAGCTTCTTCCCTTCTCTGCAAAATTTTTTGAACTGATTTCTCCTCTTTGAAAATAATACTTTTTCCTCTTTTTTTTTTTTTTTTTTTTTTTTTTTTAAATTAAGCTTATTTAATAATTTAATATTCGATTTTTATAGTGTTAAAAATTTTACGCTTTTACTTTCGTATTGTCAACTTTTAATGACGTTATTAAATTCAAAAGTGACAATTTAGAACTTGCAAAGTAGCTCAAGTAGAGTGAAGCGGAGTAAAAACGAATCCGACTTGATTTTAACTCATGTGAATTTTGTCAAAACGATCAAAGTGACTGACTGTCTCATTATTGTAACGTCTCATGTATTATCTTTGTACTGATTACCAATATTAACACTAACTATAAATACGACACCAATACCAAAACCACCAATAACAACAACGACGGAAAACTACAGCTACAATATCACCAACACAGAACACTAACACCAAAATCAACATCACCGCTTACTAACTTCAACAATTAGTATATGATCTTCGTATAAATTGGTGAATGTATTGGTATATGAATTGGTTTATAAATACAACGATCGCATTGGTAATGATAGCATATGGTGATGGTGATGGTGATGGTGATGGTGATGGTATTGGTGTTGCTATTATTACTGGTCTTGCCATTGCAACGGTACTTGAATATCATCGATACCAATACCAAGATCGACACCGAAGTAACACCAACACTGAGACTTAACACTAACACTGAGAGTTGCAATATCAGCAATACCGCCCTACAACACAATTACCAACACCCTCCAATTTAAGCTATGTGTGGACTGGAATTGGTATCGGTATTATAAAACAGGGAAACGAATCGCTACGTGTCTTGGTACTAATTGTATTAGTATTAGCATGCTACAAGTTGTTTGTGTTGATATTAATATTGACCATTAGTACTGGCACTAAAATATCATCGATAGCGATATCAATATGTACCAGTATGGATAATAAATACCGGCACACCAAAAGCAATTCAATTCAATAAAGATTTTAGGTGGGGCGATCGGTGGTCCAACGGTAAGACTCTCGACTGGCATGCGGCAGACCCAAGTCAAGCTCTTACCAGGCATTCACCTCTGATACTTTTCATGAGTTATCATGTAAAATCATATCGTGGTACCCTACAAGGTTCGGAACCCATGTCTAAGCATAGTAGGTCCCTCTGATTTATCCACTGATAAGAGTGGCAGTTCTTGCGCCCTTTGTAAAAGTAAAAAAAAAATGTGTAAGTAGTGGGTTAGAGCCGTAAGACTACCTCCCATAAACTTCATTGTAGGTAGGGTAGAAATCAATCAATCAATCAAATTAAGTCTGTTAAAGGGCTGTCGGCTGCTATCTTAGTAACATGGCAGCCGACTTCGGATTCGTTAATAAATGACAAAAGATGAGAATGGAACATTTAACAATCAATACAAAGCAGGCCCGTACGAAAAAGGGATGCATAAAACTTGTATTATTTATACAAAAATTATACATAAAATATACAAAAAATTGGACATGCATAAAAAATGCATAAATTATGTATAAAGAACTTTAACTTTTTTAACAAATTTTTTTTTTTATCCTCGGGGATGATTATGCATAAACTATGTATAAGAAACTAAGAAACATAAACTTTTTCAACGAAAAATTATACATATAATTATATATAAATTATACATAAATTATACATAAATTATATATATGATTATACATAAATTATACATAAATTATATATAAATTATGTAGGTCCAAATTTTTGTATAAATTATACAAAATTAATATATATTTTTTGTATTTATTTTGCAAAAAATTTACATATTTTATGCATCTCTTTTTTGTACGGGGGCCGGCATATTAACAGGACATCAGCCGACAGCCCCTTAGCGGATTTAGTTTGTTGCGAAAATCCTCATTCAATTCAAAAATACTAATTCTAGCCAACTTATACCATTTTTATATGGACCATCCTAGCAGTGTTTTCACAGCCCTTGGCTCGGCTGTAATCTTATGTTTTAAGCTTGTTCAAATTTTCGCCATGTTGCCCGTCCCGAGAAGAATATCAACCTACATAGGCTTATTTCGACTGACATCTGAAAGATAGATTACATATTAGATTAGATAGACGACATATTAAAATCAAAACTGGAGGAAACAGCACAAGTGGACGATGATGCTAACGCTTACGCCGGACCAAGTTAAGGCTATAGAGGCTGTAAAATAGCCGAGCGAGAACAAAGAAAGTCGGGAGTTTCGAAAACAATTAGAAAAGGCTTCGACCCTACCGGGCCAGCATGACCGAAAATACTGCAAAGACTCGAATGTGTCCTCGCTATTAAATAGGTGATCGAAATAGGATTTTTTTATATTCTATCTAAACATTCTATGTCGATCCGAATCGAGGACATATTTGAGAATAGTTTGCAGGCCTACAAGGATGGTTTGGTTGTGATTTGAATAGCAAAGGTGGGAAATGAGTGAAACTCATATCCCACAAGATGGAAGATAATAGAACAATAACTAGTAAATTCAAATTGGTATTAATATTGGTATTGGTATGGGTATACCAATGATCCGTATTACTATCGTAATATACTGTACTACGATATATTAGTAGTATCAGTGTCAATACCGAAGGCTACACTAGTATTTTACCAACTTATGCGAAAAACTTACACCAATATTAATTAATATCATATACTCTAATATAACACGTAAATTAGGGTGTTCCTTATTTTTCCAATTTGCGAATTTCAGATCGCTTACCCCTAAAAATAGTTTTTCTTCATATACTGACAAACCCGAATTTTTTACATTTCTTTTTTCCGACGGAAAAGCGTGGCGACTTGAGCTTAAAGTTCCGAAAATAAAGAAAAAAAAATCGTCAATTTTTTTTCGCGAAAAAATGCGGTTTCTTATCGAAAATTTCCCGTAGATCACGAATCTGAAGTCCGTTTTTTTATATCAGGTTCAGTTTTTGAGCTAGAGGCCAAAATACGAGTGAAACTAAGGACTTGGTATGTTTGGTCACTTTACCACGTTTTTTTAACATATTTTGGTTTTTAGCTCAAAAACCGGACCAGTAGGGTGGCCCAAAAAAAATCGGCCATCTCTGATTTTCGTTCCCTAGCAAAAAATGGGTTCTTTAGGGTCTTGGAACACTTGTGATTTTTTTTCAGATTTTTAAAAAAATTTTTAGAGGTGGCGCCCGAATTTTTTATGTTTTTTTTTACTTTTCGCACTTTTATTTGATCAAATTTCAAAAATTCGCAGGAAAAAAATTTGATGACATAAAAAATTGATCTTTTCAGGGTATAATACTTATGTATGTATGTATTCAGAAAAAATTTGATTTTGCCGAAAAATGAGATCTTGTGGGTGTTATATGGCTTATTTCGGCGAAAACGGGTTTTTTTATATCTGGCCAGCCCCAAAAGTTAAAAAAATTTCGAGATAGCCAAAATGACCCAAAATAATGTAGATTCATCGCCTTTAATCAAATTTTTGGAGAAAATTTATTTTGCGTGGATATGGACGATTTTAGGTTAAAAAATAATATTTTTCAAAATTTAAAAAATTTGTTTATTATTTTATGGTGTCCCAATTTTGATTCTACACTTCAAAATCGATTCTACTAGCTCCAGATACCTTCTCCAATTTTTTTCAGATTTTTAAAAAATGTATAGGGGTCGCTACCAGCCTTTATAGGTTTTTCTCGAAAAATGGCTTATGCTAAAAGTGTGATTTTTTTGACCGCAAAATAAAAGTCGGTCTTTTTCAAATCTGAGAAACTACTTTATGTTTTTTGACCCGCAGAATCCGAAAATGACCATAAAAATTACGTACGGTTGCGGGAAAACCCCGATATCTCCACACCAATTACCAATTTTAACAATTATCATTACTTATCAATTGGTGTGGAGATATCGGGTTTTTCCCGCAACCGTACGTAATTTTTATGGTCATTTTCGGATTCTGCGGGTCAAAAAACATAAAGTAGTTTCTCAGATTTGAAAAAGACCGACTTTTATTTTGCGGTCAAAAAAATCACACTTTTAGCATAAGCCATTTTTCGAGAAAAACCTATAAAGGCTGGTAGCGACCCCTATACATTTTTTAAAAATCTGAAAAAAATTGGAGAAGGTATCTGGAGCTAGTAGAATCGATTTTGAAGTGTAGAATCAAAATTGGGACACCATAAAATAATAAACAAATTTTTTAAATTTTGAAAAATATTATTTTTTAACCTAAAATCGTCCATATCCACGCAAAATAAATTTTCTCCAAAAATTTGATTAAAGGCGATGAATCTACATTATATTGGGTCATTTTGGCTATCTCGAAATTTTTTTAACTTTTGGGGCTGGCCAGATATAAAAAAACCCGTTTTCGCCGAAATAAGCCATATAACACCCACAAGATCTCATTTTTCGGCAAAATCAAATTTTTTCTGAATACATACATACATAAGTATTATACCCTGAAAAGATCAATTTTTTATGTCATCAAATTTTTTTCCTGCGAATTTTTGAAATTTGATCAAATAAAAGTGCGAAAAGTAAAAAAAAACATAAAAAATTCGGGCGCCACCTCTAAAAATTTTTTTAAAAATCTGAAAAAAAATCACAAGTGTTCCAAGACCCTAAAGAACCCATTTTTTGCTAGGGAACGAAAATCAGAGATGGCCGATTTTTTTTGGGCCACCCTACCGGACCAGATATAAAAAAACGGACTACAGATTCGTGATCTACGGGAAATTTCTCATAAGAAACCACATTTTTTAGCGAAAAAAAATTCTCGATTTTTTGGTTCTTATGGGATTTTTCGGAACTGAAAGCTCGATGAGGCACTATTTCCCGTCGAGTAAAAAATTTAAAAAAAAAAAAAACGGGTTTATTAGTACTGCAAGGAGAACAAGTTTTTGGGGGTTAGTGATTTGAAATTCGAAAATTGCCAAAATAAGGGACACCCTATCCTACATAACCCATTTTTCCATTATCTACTACTCAGTTCCAAGTAAAACTCGCCTACTCCATCCCTTTTCCCTCACATCCCTTGGAAAATATCAGGTTTTCCTGTTTTTCCGTCATTTGATAGTTGACCATGAAGTCACTTCATTCAAGAAAGCAATCTCTCAATCAAGTGATTTTCAATGAAATTCGATGCCGGTCGGAGAAAGGAAAGCGGTCGCTAAAATGGGGGGGGGGGGGGGGTGTATTAATTAAAATGCTCGCCGCTTTTCCACGAATAGTACTCTAAGGATCCACTTTATCCTTAAGTACACGGATAACCAAATCACGGATCGATTTACTTTTCCTGGAACTGATTTTCAAAACTTTTCGGTTCACCCGAAAATTAATTAAAACCGGCAGCGCGGTTGCAAAATGTCGAAGGATGTTGACTAAACAAGAGTGGTTTTTCCTTTTTTATTTCCTTTTTTTTTATTCCGGGAGAATTCCCTCTACAATCAAGATATCGCTGGGAGGAAATCCATTCGAAAATGCAATGCAACAGAATTCCTGGCGCCAACGGCACAGCGGTTAGAAGTTTTTAACGCGGTTTTTCAAACTTTATTCGGTTATTATTCATTCCAACTGCCCCTTCGATTGTTTACACTGGTAAGAATGCTAATAAAATAATTTTTTTTATTTTTATTTTTATTTTTACTTTATTGATCGTAGAGAGAACGTAGAATGATGGATTTTATGATGTTTTATCGCGCAACTTTTTAACACGTGTTTTTTTATCACATTGAACGCTGGTCTTTTTATCACATCGAATTTTGTCGAGATTTGACATCAACGGATGTCAAAAGGTTACTTTCTTAGTTAAAATGTCTAGGGTAAATCATTATCAAAGCCGCCGGGAGCTAAAAGAATTATAAATTCCCCATTAAAGATTTCGATTAAGGTTGGTTATGAAATTTAACCGCTTTGCGTACCCTGAATATCGAATTTAATGTTACAAAACTTTGAACTTCATTTTCCGAATTAGTTATTCAAATTCTTGTAATATTCCAATTTTCAATTAATTTCCTCCATTATTCACGGAAGTATGAAATTTTTAAAATCGCGAAAGGGTTAAGAACTTGAATGCATCCGGATTTAACTAACTCGATTATTCTTAGAGGGGTTTAGCCCCTTTTCGCGAGTCAGGACCTGCATGAGGGAACCCCCTAACACGGAAGACGAGGAAGAAAAAAATCTCTCCCTCTTCAGGTCAGAGCTTTTAATAGCCTAATCGGGAACATGCACACTACTTTTCACAAACAGAAACTCCTACTACTTTTCATTTTTCCGACTCAAGGGACCCCGAAAAGCGTTAATTTCTTTCAAAAAGCTCGCTTTTAGGGTCAGTGTAAAACTTATTCACGGCATCTCTTTTATTTTTAAAGCGGCTTAAAAAGAAAAATTAACAGAAACTTTTACCAAATGCTTTTATTGTTGTTCACCCCAATGTCGAAAATATCGTAAGAAGACCTTATCAGTTTCACAATCGAAAATACCGACTTCAAGTTTCTTTTTTTGAAGCGGATCCGTTCGCTTTCGCGAATTTCGGAGCGTATTGTGAGACGTATCATTTAAATACTTTCGCATTGTAGCACATGATTCGGGCCTTCTCTTTCAGCTTTAGAAGAGTAGAATACTACTGTACAGGATGGAACATGTCGATTCATGAATCAACCCCCACTCCGAAAAAGGAAATGTCTTAAACAAGTTCTGTCTTGCAAAAAAACCGGAATGTTTTGTAGAAAAACAAAGATGCTTCGTGGCAACGGACAGGTTGTTTCTTGAAAAGATATTTTTTTATTGTTTTTGCACAATTTTTAAGAAAATGTCTTGCCGCAAGACATTTTTGTTTTCGCATCAGCCATTTTCTTTTCTGAGTGTAAAAGCTCCCTCTCTCTTAAACATGTCTGAAAGTAATATTTGAATGCCCCCGGAACAGTTCATCTTGTAAAATATTACAGCGAAAACTCGTTGTAGCGACCCCCGCTTAAAACGATTTTCTCGGTAATACGATTTTTTTTTTTGGTCCCTTGACCTTTCCATAAGAACTTAATGTAAAAATTATAGCTTAAAACGATTCTCGATGTAAAGGTTTTTTCGATTTAACAATCCATTTTTTCGGATCGCTGAACAGAAAATATTCGTTAATACGACCCTGAAAGTTAAATTTACACTATATTTAAAGTGCAAAAGTACATTTCACAGGTTGAACACCTCCCTACCCTGTATCTCGGGCAAAAATTTTTCAATAACTGGAAATTAATCAAGAAGTACATATTAGATAACTTGCTACAACCCATATGAAAAAAACTAAATATTAGACCACATTCAGAATTTTTTTTTTACATAATTTAGGTTAATTGACTTTTCATTTCTTTCGTAGTTTATTTGACGTTGCGGTCAGATACACCGTTTTTATAGAAACTATTTTTACAGTGAGGTTAAGATGACTGTATTAGTAGTTCCTACAATCTCTGATAGAGGGAGGGGGTGTCGATGGTCACCCATCCACCACCTGGCAGTCTTCAATGCTGCTTAACTTCATTGATCACGTTGCCGTTAACAGTAATGGAAAAATTCGGGAAGCGTTAGAAGAAAATAAAAAAACTTAGAAAAAAACTGAAAATAATTCTAAAACTAGAATAACTAAATAACTAAATACTAAATAAAACTATATAAATATAAATACTAAATAAATAAAAATAACCAAATAACTAAATAAGAAAATAACTAAAAGCTAGAATAACTAAAATAGTGTAAAATATAAAATTTTACAACGAAGTTTAAGTTTTTTATAATTTCTTTTTATAACACTTTTTTTCTTGGGGTGACTCCCCCCCCCACACTTTTTTATGCATCTCCAATTTTTTAATATAATTTACACACTATTTTTATATAATTTATGCATCTCTTTTTCGTACTGGCATAAGCCCCTTTTGCCTCTGGGATTTCACATTGTAACCTCTTGAGGTTATGATCCGAAGAAATCGGAGAACCGAATTTATAGGAGCCCGGAGATGAGCACTAATTCCGACACCACGGGAATCCATCCACGAAAACCGAAACAATAGAAAGTGAAAAATCACCCCCGCGGGAAAACAAAAGCTGTCACAGATCATTATACGAGAAAATTAAAAACCTCGAAATGAACATGTAGAAAATCAAAACAAAAGACGGGGAGGGAGGGAGAAAACGAAGGGGAAAACGTAAAAGCAGCAGGTGAGAACGAAATTAATACGAAACTCGAGCTTTTTACAGTGAGCTGTAAAATTAAGACGTTGAAAATGAGGGAACTATGAAGGATGGCGAGATTTTCAAAGACGATAATAATAATAATTAAACTTTTAGCTAGTTTCGAAAGTAAACCACTGAACAAAATTGCAGCATTAAATCTGTCTTATTAATCGGAAGAATATGAAAGAGAACAAATGTAAAGAAGTTTAAATTTAAGTTAAGTCTAAAATCCCTGTAGAATTCTGTAATTGAATTAGCAAGTAAAATTCTTGAAAAGTTCTTTTGCCACTTAATGATTTTTCTTTCGCTTCCTTTTTCTTCGAAATCTTATCTTATCTTTTTTTTTTTTTTATCTTACAAATTGGAAGAAAATAATTTACATACTACATTTTTACCTTTATTTTTTTTATTTATTCTTTTTTTTTTTCTCCTCACCCTGCACCCTTTCTTTTTTCCATGAAAATCGTTCGAGTGGAGTCAGGCGCCAAAAAGACCAACCGGAATATAAAATATGATTTTGTCAAAGCACTTTTCTTAAGAATAGCGTTGTCAAAAAATGTAAACAGCGATTTCTGTACTATTATTCATCGTCAGTCTCAGATTCTCTGCTTTTCTAGTGTCATAAGGATGACGCATTACACTGACATTTAAAATTATACGGTATTTTATGATTTATTTTTTTTTTTTTTGGGTGATGGGGGGGCTTCGCCTTCGTGCCAACTTTGAACACGGCATAGGTCGATTGTCTTTTTAATTTGTGAAAGATATGATGGATGGATGGATTGATTTTTTTTTTTTTTTTTTTATCATTGTCAAAGGTCGGAAAACCCGGAATGAATGTTTTTTTGGCAAGCACAAAAAAGACATTCATTGTTGGTGATGGTGCTGAGTTTGGAGTTTTTTAACCTTTCGAGGGTAATAATAATATTTTAAAATAAATTTTATATATAAAAAATATAAATTATATTATAATAAAACTTTTTCTTGGGTGTGGTGTTTAAATGCAAAAAAAAAGGAGGTTAATATAAAGAACTTGTCCGAAATTATATATAAAATATATATAATTTATATATAATATATATAAATTATATATAAATAAAAATATACTAATATAAAAATGTACAAAAATTAAATATTTATTTTTGAGACTGTGTCAAATCCCAGACGCCGAGTCTCCCAGACTCTACTCCCGGGAGATCAAATCCTAAAATATATTATTTATTTATTTGGTCTATAATTTGGGAACCCAGAGTCCTACAACCCAGACCAAAAAAATAATATAATATAATCCCGATTTTTCTCTCCCGGGAGTAGAGTCGGGAGACTTTACTCTCCCGGGAGAACAAAAAGCAGAAATATATTATTTAAATTTCGAAATAAATAATAAAGACCCCAAATGCGTTACGCCTCGTCTTTGGCCAAGCAGTTTTCTGAAATTCTAAGTTTTTTGAAAAAACACCCGGTAGCTCAAACCGTAGACCAATTAATTAATTATTTATTATTATTTTCTAAATATTTATTAATTTCTTTGGTCTGGGTTGTAGGACTCTATGTTCCCAAATCATAGACCAAATAAATAAATAATATATTCTAGGATTTGCTCTCCCGGGAGTAGAGTCTGGGAGACTCGGCGTCTGGGATTTGGTGCGGCCTCTTTATTTTTAATATTTATATTATATTTATATATAATATAAATTATAATTAAAATATATTATAATTAATATAATAAAATAATATACTGTATATCATATATATTAATTACAATTAATTATAATATAATAATATATTATATTGTATTATAAATTATAATATAATTGTAATATTATATTATATTTAAATATTTATATATAATTATTATATATATAAAATATATATAATATATATAATATAAAAAAATATATATAATACAAATATATAAATTATTTATATATAATTTATATATAAATATATATATAGACAAATTTTATATATAATTTCGGACAAGTTCTTTATATTAACCAAAAAGGATAGTCACGAAAGTTATTCCGTTTTGAAGGTTAAGGAATCCCTAGTTCTTAGTTTTTTTTAAAAAAAAGCATGAGCCTTGGTTCGTAACAAAAAGCTAAGATATGAAAGGCAAGAAAAAGGAAGGATTTTTGAAAATCTCCCAGAAAACTGAAAAGGGAGAGGAAAGGACAGAGCTCGGAGAACCTCAGGAAATATGATCATTTTTTTTTTTTTTTTTTTTTTTTTTTTTTTAGCGGCGAGCCAATAAATAAAGAACTCCGGACAACTTACTTTCGACCTAGTTAGCAAAAGTCGTGGAAAATTGGAGATTGCGGAAATTAAGACGATTTCTATACGTATTACACGTTTACAATTTTTTTTCCCCGCAATACAAATAATTGAAGGTGATTTTATAAACTTACCTGGATGTGTAATCATCCTGCGCAGTTTAGTTTCAAAGATTTGTCTGATGACACAAGGATGCCGCATCTCCAATCTGTCTAAGAGCTAAGCAGTAAAATTTTCAACTAAGCCAAGCATTGTTTGTCCTCGGGAGCCCACCGTTCAAATTTCGTTTCGAGTCATCAAACTGCATCATCAACCTGCAAAAAAAAAAAAGAAAAAAAAATTGATATAAGACCTGACTCTTCTCCCATGATGAATTTTCTCTCCCCAAGACATGAGTCTTTTAGTGAAATAAGTTTGATGTAAAAGCATTAACGAAGGTAATTTTAACATTTTTTTTTTTTTTTCATAAAAAAAGCTCCAATACATCAAGCCATAACCTAAAGGCATCAAGTAGTTGTTAACGTGCGCTATTGATTTTTATTTTACATCATTTAGAAGTCGAGCTGATCTGTCATGTTCCTTATGGGCTGTCAAGATCATTTTTCTTCCGTCGATTAATTATAAAAAAAAATATAAAAAATTGAAATTCTGGGCCCGAACTTTTTTTTAAAAATCATTTTTCATGTAGGGGTCAGTTTAACTGAATAGCAAAAACCATAGAAGCCATTTAAGGTGCAGTCTTCTTTGTTACGCTGAAGGCATTTCAGCATAATATCATAAAAATCACGTATAAATTATGCAAAAAATTGGGCATGTATAAAAAATGCATAAACTATGTATAAACAACTTCATTTTTTTATAAGGAAAATTGTTTGCCTATACTCTAATATAATTCTGCATAAATATCTATGCATAAAATGGAATAAGCATAATGTTTATAAATCCTCACGGTTTATGGCGTAAGATATCGAAAAATGATAGGAATGATTGGCAAAAATTGTACATATTCTAATTTTTTGATAAAAATAAATTATGCAAATCCGAATTTCCCCGGTAAAAAAAGATGCATATCCATATTTTTATGTTTAAAAAAACTACGCATATCTAGTTTTTTATGCATAAAAAAGTATGAATATCCAAATGGTCATGCATAAAAAATTATGTATGTATAAAATTATGTACAAAAAAGATGCATAAAAATTATGTACATCCATATTTTTATGCATAAAAAATTACGCATAACTACAGATTTCCATGCATAAAAAAATTATGCATGTCCAAATGGTCATCCATACAAAATTATGCGTATGCAAATGATCATGCATAAAAAATTATGCATCCAAATGGCCATGCAATAAAATATTATGTATGTATAAAATATTACGCATAACTAGATTTCCGTGTATAAAAAAATTATGCATACCCAAATGATCATGCATAAAAAATTATGTATAAAAAATTATGTATAGATTATGCATAAAAAATTATGTATTTTCATGCTTCAAAAACTACGCATAACCAGATTTTCATGAATAAAAAAATTATGCATACCCAAATGATCATGCATAAAAAATTATGCATGTCGAAATGGTCATGCAATAAAAAATGATGTATGTATAAAATTATGTATAGAATATTAAGCATAAACAGTTATGTATGTTCATATTTTTATGTTCAAAAACTACGCATAACTAGATCTCCATGCATAAAGAAATCATGCATATCCAAATGGTCATCCATACAAAATTATGGGTATCCAAATGATCACGCATAAAAAAAATTATGCATGTCCAAATGGTCATGCTTCAAAAATGATGAATATCCAAATTATAATGCATAAAAAATTATGCATGTGCAAATGACCATGCAATAAAATATTATGTATGTATAAAATTATGCATAAAAAATTATGTATATTCATATTATTATGCTTGAAAAACTACGCATAACTATATTTCCATGCATAAAAAAATTATGCATAACCAAATGATCATGCATAAAAAATTATCTATCTACCTATATAATAAAACCCCTCCGTTTGTCCGCGTTTGTCCGCGTTTGTCCGCGTTTGTCCGCAGACAAGCTAATTTTAACGAATTCGACGAAAAAATACATAAAGTTTTCGTATTTTTATATACATAAAAGTTTTCGTCCACAGACAAAAAATATTTTGACGAATAAAAGGAAAAGTTTTTCTGTCTGTACGCAGGGATTTTTTTTTTTTTTTTTTGTCGTTTTTAAAAAATTTTTCAACTTTCGACATGTGTGTCCGTCTGTAGGCGGTGGTTTTTTTTTGGGGGGGGGGGGGGATGTGTGTCTGTCTGGTGTTTGTACGCAAGGGATAACGTTTTTTTGAAAAAAAAAAAAATACTTTACTATTTTCATAAATAAAAATATAAATAAAAATTAAAATCAACTAAAGTAAAAGTCTTGGCCGTCTGTCTGTCTTACGCGGTGTTTTTTTAATAATTAAATTAAAAAAATTTTTTTTAATAAAAATTAATAATTAAATTAAAAAATTTTTTTTTAAAAAAATTAAATTTAAAAAATTTTGGTGGTTCGGTCTGTCCGTATGTCTGTCTTATGGGGTTTTTTTTTTTTATATAAAAAAGCAATAAATCGGTTCGAATTATCCGTCTGTCTGTCTGTCTTGCGCGGTTTTTATTTTTTTTTATTTTATATTTTATTTTAATTGAAATTTAAAAAAAAAAAAAAAAAAAATTGCTCAAAATTTAAATTTTGGTGGTTGGGTCTGTCCGTATGTCTGTCTTATGGGTTTAAAAAACCCAACACATTCACTGATGTCCGATGTGCGATGTCCGTACGCAGTGATTTTTTTTTTTTTTGCAAACAATTTTTCAACTTTCGACATGTGTGTCTGTCTGTTCTCTTTGCACAAACTCTTTGCACAAACGTTTTTCTGCGTTTGTCCGTGTTTGTCCGCAGACAAGCTATTTAAGTAAAAAATTTTTAATTTTAATTTTACTTTTTTAAATTGCTAAAGTAATGTTTTAATATTAAAATTTTAATTTTGAAAAAAAATTAGTGGCATCAGACAAAAAAAAAAAATTGGCGAAAAAATAGTTTGTTTTATTTGCCTAAAATATTTCGCATTTTTGTCCACAGTCGCATTTTTTGGGCGGAAAAAACTTAAGTATTTAACGTTTTAACGTTTTCCTACATTACTTTAGGCTAGACGCGAAGGGGCCGCGAAGCGGCCCCGAAGCGGCTAGTGTATGTATAAAATTATGTATAGAATATTATGCATATAAAATTATATGCATAATAATTTCGTTCGAAAAGTGTAAAGTAAAATGAGAATGACCCATGTATAAAATTATGTATAGAATATTATGCATATAAAATTATGCATATCCATATTTTTATGTTTAAAAAATTACGCATAACTAGATTTCCATGCAAAAAAAATTATGCGTGTCAAAGTTTTTATGCAATAAAAAATTATGAATGCATAAAATTATGTATAGAATATTATGCATAAAAAGTTATGTATATCCATATTTTTATCCTTAAAAAACTACGCATAACTAGATCTCCATGCATAAAAAAATTATGCATGTTCCAATGGTCATGCTTAAAAAATTATGCATATCCAAATAGACATGCATAATAAATTATGCATAAGCTTATGTCGTTATGCTACGTAAGTTATTCTACATTATTTTCTTTTATTAATTTCGGGACTTCTAAACACTGAAAAATGTATATTGAAGACCTATCGGCTTATGGCCGTACCGTAGCTCACAAATAGACCGCCCAGCGGACCTACTCTGCAATTTTCCACCCAATCAAGGACCCCCAGCCAGAATCCCCAACAGTTTCTTTAAAATCCCCCTCTTTTAAAACAAGTTTAAAATAAATGAAGTGAGATTAAGAGCGGAAAAAAAGGAAAGAGTTCACTACAGACTTAAAAAATCTTACAGATAATTAGACGATTCATCATATATTTTTTGCCGTTTCATTGAGATTTATAATCCCAATACACATTAAATGAAAGCTTCCGTTCATTCTTTATCCGAGGAAAGAAAACGACATTCCATCAATCAAACACCTTTCAAAAGAAATCCGAGTCGAATTCTTTCGATATTTCAATTAGACTCCCGCAGTGACAACGATTTCGTAAAGCAGTGAATCTTACAGTGAAAAAAATATATATATATCAATTGTGAATCGTAATCAAACGACAATTGAGAAGGGAAAAAAAAATGAAAAATGAGATGTGAAAATCGTAAAAAGGAAAAATAATGTTCAATCTCGCGATTTTCAGTTTCGAAAAGAAAAAAAACAAGAGTTCGGATTTTTAGGTCTACAAAATTTTAATGGAAAGAATGACCGTTAAGATGAATTGCAAATTCATGCAATGAATAGTTTTTCCTTTTATATTCGAAAAACTATATTCATTGCATGAATTTGCAATTCTTCATATCTCTCGCCTAAAGTTTTTCCTTTTTATTCATGAATAAAGAGGAGGAAAAATTTAGGAAGAGAGATAAATATTTAACTGGGATTTAACGATGTAATGGGAAATACCAGCTTTGCGATGATTTTTTTTTTTTCCATTCCCTTTTTTGCGGGTTTTGATTTTAAAATATCCATTTGAAGAAAAAGCAAACATTTAGGAAATGAGCAAAAAAAAAATTGGAATGGAGCAAACATTTAGTCAAGGGCAAAGATTTCAGTAAATAACTTAAGCACTTTAAATACCTGGGTATTTTCGGAAAGTCAATGTTTGAATTTAAAGTCCAGTGGTGGAAAATAGCGTTAGACAAAGATTTTTTTTCCCTCCAAAATGTAGGATTTAAAAAATTAAATTGATAATTAAGATGAATTTTCATTTTTGAAGCGGTAACGAGTACGAAAAAGTGATACAAAAGGCAGGGATGGCAACCTGAACCGAATCGAATTCGGGTGTTTTGTCTCAGAAAAACCGAACAGAACCGAATCTTTTAAAAAATTTAATTACAAAACCGAACCCGAGCCAACTTAAAATTTAAAACGGATCGAAACAAAACCGAAACCGTCCCAAATCGGGACGGTTGCATCCATTAAAAATGCATAAATGCATAATGCATTTTTAATGGATATGCATATGCATTTATGCATTATTTATGCACTTTATGCATATTTATATTGGGGGATGAAAAATAACCTTTTCAGTAAAACAAAAGTTAAATTCTTTATACATAATTTATGCATTTTTTATGCCTAATTTGTAATAATTATGCATGCATAATTTATAAATTATGTATAAGAACTGAAATTTTTTTAAATGGTAATTTGCAAATTTTCCTGCTTTATGATTTATAAGAAAATTATATGCATAAATTATGAAAAAATTATGCATATCCAGATTTTCAAGCTTAAAAAATTATGCATATTCAAATGATGCTTAAAAAAATATGCATGTTCCAAATTATTGTATAAGTTATTTATTTTAGATATAACGAGATGCATAAATTATATACAAAAAATTAGGCATACATAAAAAATGCATAAATTATGTATAAAGAATTTAACTTTTTTTTTTTTACCGAAAAGATTATTTTTCATCCCCCAATATAAATATGCATAAAGTGTAAAAAAAGTTGAGTAAGCATAATGTTTCCCTGCTTTATGATATAAAAACTTATATGCATAAATTATGCAAAAAAAAAATGTGTATCCGGATATTCATGCTTAAAAAAATTATGCGTAAATTTCGTAAAAATGATGCATTCATAATTTTTGTATAAACGATACAAAAATAAAAAATTTTTTCAATCATTTTTTTTTTGAGTTTATTATGCAAAATTTATGCATAATATGCATATATAAATATATACATGGAATGGAAAAAAGTTGAATAAGCATAAAATATTCCTGCTTCAAGATATAAAAAAAGTATAGGCGAAAACTATGCATATAAACATTTTGGTGCTTTAAAAAAAATGCATAAACTTTGAAAAAATGATGTATATCCGGATATCCATGCATAAAAAAGTTATGCGTAAAGTAGAAATTAAGCATTCCAAATTTTTGTATAAATGATAAAAAATAGTACATTTTTTAAATATTTTTTTTTTCCGTTTATTATGCAAAATTTATGCATAATATGCATAAATAAATATACATGAAATGAAAAAAAGTTTAACAAGCATAAAATTTTCCTACTTTAAAATGTAAAAAAATTTTATGCAAAAATTATGCACATAAAAATTTTGGTGCTTAAAAAAATATGCATAAACTCTGCAAAAATTATGCATGTCCAAATTTTTGTATAAATGATGCAAAAATATACATTTTTTATATAAATTTTTTGCATTTTTTTTTTGATATGATTATAAGGTTATCGGTCTATTTTTTTTTTGGTAGTAATTTTACATAATTTTGGCATCACTTTTTCCTACGGGTAGCGTTACTATACTGTAGACAAAATGTTGTTACAGTACTATGTGTTATGTTGTGGTACGATACATTAAGCTTTTCCAGATTTTTATGATCCAAAAATTTTCCTTAAAAAAATGTAAACAATTTTTCAAAATTTAGTTTACATCTTTTTTTTTTTGCGTGACGTCGTGTTAGAAGCTTTTTTATAAAGTGCTTCTCTGTTGTAAATTTTCACCTCCTGGAAATTCGGAGGAAAAGTAGAGTAAGGCATAAAACAACGGATCTTATTTTCTGCAGTCCGGCTGCACGATTTTCTCCGTATGTTTTTCGAGATTGCAGTGACTGCATCATTTCAAAACATTTATCAAGCGCTGCAAGGCCATTGAGGTTGTTAGTTACCGTGAGGAAACAAAGCTGTCGAGTTCAGTTTTCACGGCCGAGAAAGTAATATTCTTGTTTTATATCTCATTTCTTTTACGGTTTTTATTCTCTCATTCTCTGATAGTAACGGTCAGTTCCTTCTATCAAGATCGTAAGATGTGATGTGACGAATGCACTTAAATTTCTTACCACGTATTTCCGAATACGAGGTTGAGGTATAAACGACGTCCGTAAAAAAAGAAAAAAAAGAAAAAAAAGAAGAGAACTCAATTTAATTTGACGATGCATTGACGTGTAGCCCATCAGGAGAAAAGGACAGCTTCAAGCGATTTCTTTGTTTTAAAATTCTTTGAAAGTCTCTTTTCCTTTTCATTAAAAACTTTCTCATCATAGAGGTTGATTCCGTGAATTCTGTAAATTTTTTGTGCAATATCTTTCTTATTAATACAAAAAAATAAAAAAATAAATTTCGAATACCCATTTCCTGTTTGCAGTCGTTACTTGAATACTTCAATTAGTCTTTAGCCTTAAACTATAATTCAGTCGATTTCGGTACAAAAGTATCCCCAGCCTGCGGGAAATGAAAAATTTATGTTTCCAAAATCAGATTATCGGAGCGTTGTTACATTTTTTAAATAAATGTTCAATTATTTAGCTTTGACGGAAAATGAAAATCGATAGCGCTTTACGTCACATCTCGATCTTCTTCCCCAACCGTGCATTGAAAAGAACCCACTGATTTTTGTGCGCAGACATTCGAAAGAGGACGTTCAAGTAAGAAGAGGTCCTAGAAATCTTAGGTCTAATTTCAGCAGCCACATGGCTGGCATGAGTTTATCCCAAAATAAGCCCGATCCCGTTTTTAATGCATAAAAACGTTATGCATAAACTTTTTAAAAATTATGCATGTCCGATTTTTTGTATAAATGATACAAAAATAATACATTTTTTATATGAATTTTTCGCATTTATTTTGCAAAAATTTTATACATCTTTTGCCAGGGATGGCAAACCGCTCCAAAAATCAAAATGGTTCGATTCGGTTCGGTTCGGTTCGGTTTCGAAAAGTTGAATTAATTTTGGTTTCGTTAAAATGTTGTCCACTAGGATAAGTTCGTTTTGGGTACCGATCCAAAATTTTTTGAATACGGTTCGGTTCGGTTTTCTTTTTCGTTCCAGTACAAAACCGGTTTCAGGTTCGGTTCCGATTTTGAAATTAATTTGGTTCAATTCGGTTTCGGTTTGGTGATTTTTTGATAAATCCGGTTCGGTTCCGGTTTTGGTTTGTTTTTTCCCTCTAATCCGGTTCGGTTCGGTTTTTTTTTATTCCAGTAAAAAACCGGTTTCAGGTTCGGTTCGGATTTTGAAAATAATTTGGTTCAAGTTCGGTTTCGGTTGGGTGATTTTTCGATAAATCCGGTTCGGTTCCGGTTTTGGTTTGTTTTTTCCCTGTAATCCGCTTCGGTTCGGTTTTCTTTTTCATTCCAGTACAAAACCGGTTTTAGGTTCGGTTCGGGTTTTGAAATTACGTGGGCTCTGGTTCGGTTTTGGTTTGGCGTTTACAAAATTTATGCATAAATTAGTTTGTTTACAAAATTTATGCATAAAAAAAGTTCAGTTCTTATATATAATTTATGCATTTTTTATGGATGTCCAATTTTGCAAAATTTTATACATATTTTTTAAGCGCCAAAAGAACATACATAATTTTTACCTAAGATTTATGCATAATTTTTTAAGTAAGACAATCTTGATATGCATAATTTTTGAATAATTTCTGCATACAACTTTTTATAAATCATAAAACAGAAAAATTTTCAAAACGTTATGCTTATTCTACTTTTTCTCCTTTTATGCATACTTATCTATGCATAATTTATGCATAATTATATTGGAAGACGAAAAAAAATTTTTCCATTAAAAAAACGAAGTTTTTAAACATAATTTATGCATTTTTTACGGATGTCCAGTTTTTTGAATTTTTATGATAAGTAAACCATCAAAACAACCTCTTATTTACCAAAATTCAAAATTCCCTAAGCGACTTTTTAAGTTTTCTCAGCAGTGAAAAATGAAGCAACGAACTCTCTTGGCTCCGACTCCACTGTAATCCAGGATGAAATATCATGGAATGGAATCGAAGAGGACCCCCCTAAATTATCAACTTGTCGGTAAGAAATTCTATAACCCAGACCATCTAAACATATATATTTAGGGAGGCAAACATTCATAGCCGATGCTCCGAGAATTTGAGAATTAATTTAAGAGCCCGTCATTCACGGAATTCCATACTCACAAATTTCATTCGAGGAAAGGACAAGTCAAAAAACGTTTCATTTTTTTCCTTTTTTTTTTATCTTCTATACATTACAGTTTTATCTTTAACCTGAGTCGACGAATTTTATATCTGGCAGACCGTGTTCAATATCCGAAACAAAAAGTGTAAAGATAAATTAGTTGGAAACGTTTGCCAGATAATATTTTAAACAATTTTCGATATTAACTTTTAAAAAAAAATTCCAGGTTGCCGGCCAAAAAAAAAAAAAAGCTATAAGGGAATTTAGAGCCAAGAATAAGATTTTTCCCGAGAGATCATCCCCGGTTTTTTTGGAAACTGTTTTATTTTCATTTTTACATGCGCTTTTTGTATAAAACGTCCCGATATTTTAAGAAGTCCAAGATTCAGGATTTTCCAACTCCAGTATGCATCAAAACTCGCTTTTTTTTTCAAATCGTAAAACACAAGCGAGAATAAAGGTCCCGGTGGTCCATTTCTTTTTCTCCTCTTTCCTTTTTTTTTTATCCATCCATAAAATGTAATTATTATGCGTATTATCTTACCGAAACCGGACTAAGGCGTTGAAAAGTCGAAATTTTAAGTGGAGAGGAAAAAAAAAAAAAAGAATTTATTCGTTCCAACGGTTTAGTCCAAAATGTACTCGCAGAAAAAAAAAAAAAAAAGAATAAAAGCGAAGAGATTTATAGATCACACATTATGGGAATTTATTATTGGGACGTCTGAGGGTCAATATAAAAAACTTTACTTCTTTCTTTTTGATAAAGAAGAAAAGGATTTTACGAGGGATTTAAAAGGGGTATTAATATTATTTATCCATTAATGGGAGTTAAAGTATACGCTCGGACCGTAAAATCGGGATATTCGGGGTGAAGTTGTCGGGTCACGAGTGAGGTTGACTCGTAGGGGGCGAACTTGTTCCAGAACCTTAAAAATGTTAAGGCGTGGTTCAAAAAAGCCTATTCACGGTAAAAGATTTTATGTTAAAAGTAAAATAATTCAGTAGTAAAAAAAAAAAAAAATGTGCTACATGTTTTTTAGGTAAATTTTACATAAAACGATTATTTCGCTTCAATCTGGTTGTAGATCAACCAATATTCATATAGGGTGGGTCGAAAAAAATTTTTTTTTTTATTTTAACTTGTAATACCGCACAAAATACTTCATTTGGCGTCAGAATAACGTATGTATGACCTCAGCCCGATCGGACAATATATTGAGGCTCCCTAATGCATTTACATGCTAAAAACCGAAATTTTGGATATTTTCTCGGCCAAAAAATTTTTCCAACATGGAAAGTAAGTGAAACAGGATTTAAATCGAAGCTTGACCTTCGTAACATACGGTGCGACTGTAAAAAGAAAAGTTCCTGATGTGTTCTTTTCTACAGGTTGGTCTAAGTGCTTAAATAGCTTTGTTTTTTGTCTTGGGTCGCCTGCAAAATCCATGAAAATTTTTGTATCGAGCTGAAAATCGTAGGGGAGCTACCCACAGGGTTAATTTATCAGATTTAACACGATTTTTTTAAATCCGAATTTTTTCGGCAAAATGGCGGCATTAAAACATTGATTTTAAGAGCTAAAATTTTAAAAATTTAAGTTTTTTGATGAATAATTCTGCTAAAACGGAACCAGAATTTTTTTTCTGTTTTTTCTACTTCCGGCGATCAAAACAAGTGTGTTTAAATGTTCTTCAAATCATTTATTTAATCTCTCGAAATATTTTACAAATATTTAAAAAATGATTTGAAGAACATTTAAACACACTTGTTTTGATCGCCGGAAGTAGAAAAAACAGAAAAAAAATTCTGGTTCCGTTTTAGCAGAATTATTCATCAAAAAACTTAAATTTTTAAAATTTTAGCTCTTAAAATCAATGTTTTAATGCCGCCATTTTGCCGAAAAAATTCGGATTTAAAAAAATCGTGTTAAATCTGATAAATTAACCCTGTGGGTAGCTCCCCTACGATTTTCAGCTCGATACAAAAATTTTCATGGATTTTGCAGGCGACCCAAGACAAAAAACAAAGCTATTTAAGCACTTAGACCAACCTGTAGAAAAGAACACATCAGGAACTTTTCTTTTTACAGTCGCACCGTATGTTACGAAGGTCAAGCTTCGATTTAAATCCTGTTTCACTTACTTTCCATGTTGGAAAAATTTTTTGGCCGAGAAAATATCCAAAATTTCGGTTTTTAGCATGTAAATGCATTAGGGAGCCTCAATATATTGTCCGATCGGGCTGAGGTCATACATACGTTATTCTGACGCCAAATGAAGTATTTTGTGCGGTATTACAAGTTAAAATAAAAAAAAAAATTTTTTTCGACCCACATTAGGGTACCCTAATATTCAAACGTCATTTCCATTAAAAAAAAAAAAAAAAGTAGGGGCCCATTCAATATGACAGCATCGATTTCTACGCGAATAGAGTATTTTCAGGTATTTTTATTTTTGAAAAATGTTAGTGTAAAAATTAAGTGAACATGAATTTAAAAAATTATTTGTGTTGTAAAAAGTATTAAAAATCTTCTTGTTTTTTCTGTATGCAATAATTAGTTAAGTTGGGGGTTAAAAATTGTTAATCAAAACTGTCGGGGTAAGCGCGGAAGTGTCGTGACATCATATGTTAATGTCGATCTGTCCGAAAAAAGTTTTCAAGAATGCGGTGGCATGGTTTCTAAACATTGAAAGCATCGCATTCTACGACAAATATTACGGCAGAACAATTCCTAACCTCCAACTTTAACTAATGCATACAGGAAAATTTTTTTCAGTACTTTTTACAACATAAATAATTTTTTAAATTCATGTACCTACTTTATTTTTACATAAGAAGTGAAACTTCTTAAGGAGCGGGTCCGCCTAATGAAGTTTTTCCTAAGTTTTTAAAGTTAAAATTTTAAATTTTTTTTTCAAGAAAAATTATTGTTAATTTTCGTTAATTTTGTTAATTTTTCGTTAATTTTCTTTTATTTTCGTCATTTTTTCTCAATTTTTCGATAATTTTTGTTAATATTTAATTAATTTGTTGTCGTACATTTTTCCATTAATTTTTGAATTAATTGAATGAATCATTTATTAATTTGAATTAACTTTTGAATTTTGTTAATTTTCCGAATTTTTTAATCATGGAATGAAGTGAAGTTAAACTGATTTTTATGAATTTAAAGAGGAAAAAAAAATTGTCGTTTTCATCCTCCATTATAATTGTATATAAATTATGCATAATATTAAATTTGATGCGATTTTTAATGAAGTAATGAAGTGAAGAGAATACTATCGTAAATTTTTCGTAAATTTTCAAAGTTGAAATTTTAAAATTTTATGAGGCGGGTCCGCGAAATGAAATCAAGTTTTCCGAAGTTTTCAAAGTTAAGATTTTAAATAGGCTTTTTAAATTTTAATAATATTTTACTAATTTAAAATTTAATGATAAAATTTGCCGGAAAAATTATCGACTATGGCAAATAGACAACAGACACATTTTGTGCTGAACATATTTTTTAAATAAACCTAGCATATAAAAATAGTAAATGCGATTTTTGCTGTCATGCGATGTTTAATTACCGAATAAAATAGAATAAAAATTTTGGCTGTTTGAATTGGCGCCGAAACGACCGTGACGTCACAGTTCACGATTTAGGTATGCTCCTAGGTGAGCTATCGGCGGCATGCCGCGGCATGTCCATCGGAGCAAGAAGAGTTGTCGTACGAACAAATCCGTGTTAACGAGCAGGTGCACTCGTGGTTTCGTTTTTTAAATAACCGCGCGCTTAAAAGTGAACAATGACGTCACACCAATGAGAAACGTTTTGGAGTGGGGTCACGTGACAAAAAGTTTTTACGACTTTATAATTTTTTTTTCTTAATTTCTAAGAAAATTCCTACAGTAAAAATTGCCATTAGATGACCAGAAAACTTTGAACTTTTATTATTCACCATAATTAGCAATCATGTCTGTTGTCTATTGTTTGAACAAAAATTTGAAAAAGGTTGAAATTTCCGGTAAAATTTTCGGCTATGCCAAATAATTTGAAAAAAAAATTTGAAATTTTCGTCGGTTTCCGTGAAAGTATAAAATCGAAGAAGAAAATTTCAAGAAAATCTTTTTATTTTGTTGGGATTTTAGAATTTGAAGTGGTTAAACACCATAAAACAACGACCAAGATAATATTTAACCTCATAAGAAGTTTCACGTCTTCTTTACGCTATATGCACATAGAGCGAATTTAATTTTTTCAAAGATAAAAAGTACCTGAAAATACCACATTTCGACTCCTTTCCTTATCCGTATTCCTCATCATAACTTCGACCCCATCATCTTTCGACGATACTCCTTCCAATAAGGATTTTTCGTTCATAAATGAACTATTTCGTTAAATTATACGTTAAAATTTTCCAAATTAAAAAAAAAAACCAAAAAATTAAGAAAAAAGTTCAAACTTCAAAACTTAAAAAACAAATTTATACAAGAAAATTAGGTTAGGGTAAAGGATTTGGGGTATTAGTTAATAAAAGTTTTATAATGAGTACAATATAAACATTTAACATACTATAAAAATTATAACATTTTTATAAAACTTTTATAAAACATTTATAAAAAATTTTACTATAAGTTTTTTTTTGAAAAATTAATTTGCAAAAGAAAACTTGTAAAAATTGTATAAAAATTTTACAAAAAATATTCCAGATTCTTTACCCTAACCAAAAAAGTTTTTTTATCCTCCAACATAATTATGCATAAATTATGCGTAGATAAATATGCATAAAATGGAAAAAAGTTGAATAAGCATAATAGTGTATTTGCAATGCATAAACTATGTATATCCAGATACTCATGCTTAAAAAAATTATTCAAATTCAAATTATATTGCTTAAAAAATATGTCTAAACTTTGCAAAAATTATGCATGCCCAAATTTTTGTATAAAAGATGTAAAAACATCTAATTCCAATTTCAAAGAGAAAAAAAAAAAAATCATAGAGCCACTCTACACGATTTTTAAAATCAGCGGTCCGATTCCGATGCCAGCACTAACAATTTCGCAGTGCCAATGCCGATTTCGGATATTTAAAAAAATCCGATTCCATCGGCATGCTTAAACAAAGCTGCGCATTTATCTAATCTGCCACTTAAAGTTGCCCTTAACTGACCTACTCATTCATGGCCTATTTATTTAACCGATTAATCCAAAATTGTCGACTTTAGAGAAAGGATGCGACCGGTCGCAAATTTTTAACTCAAGCGGAAAATATGGCGGTCGTGTAAAGCGATATTTCGAAAAAGACGGTAAACCAAGCGATTACGGGGAAGGAAACCTGTAAGTGTGGAGTGAAAATGATACTCCTCGAGCTAACAAGCACGAAAAAGGATTCCCTCTTCCTCTGCCGTTGTTCAAATATTGGCATAGGTCAAAGGAAAACATCCAATGTTATTGTAATCCCTTCATTATCAATTCCATTCAGTTCCGCACGGACTTTCGAACAGGGATTTTGGAATTGAAGAGAAGAAAAAAAAAAAAAAAAAAAAAAACTTTTCGGTATTTATCCGGAAGATATTTTTCTGTACCATTAAACCTAGATTTAGCTGCTCGAGATTTAACTTTTCTCGACTCGATAAACACGTTTTCATCATTTTACAACACAAAAGGATCGTTCCAAAATCGGTCGTTTAAAAAGCCTACGGTTCTGAATACATAAAACGTAATGCTATAGCAAACATAAAGCTCTTTCAGCCAATTTACACCTATGAATGACATTTTCCGGGAAAATGGGTGGGGTATCGGGTTTTGGACTTTTACCCCGATTTTATCATTAGTTAATGGCTTTAAAAGTTGTGGATTAAAATAAGATTAAAATAATCCATAAAAGTTTGCAAGGAAAAAAAAAAAAAAAAAAACCTGCGCCTTCAAAGTGCGGTTTTACACCCTTGAAAACCTAGTAAAACAAATATTCAGGGATGGCAAACCGAACCGAATCGAACCTTTTAGAAAATTTTGATTTAAAAAAATCAGACTGGGATATGTGGGCATATCCCTACGTTGGACTACGTCTTTTGGGTACTGTCCTAATATTGCTAAATTTAAACAATGAAACGATTTAAAAATTTTAAGGCAATTTTTTTTGCATTTTGGTTAAAAAATTCAAATTTTTTGATAAGAATATAATTTTTTTTCTGGCACGAAAAAAACTTAATTTTTGATTAAAAAAAAAAAAAAAAAGGTCAGAAGTTAAAAAAAAATTAGTCAAAATTAAAAGGTCAGAAGTTAAAAAAAATTAGTCAAAATTTTAATTAAAGTCTTCAAAGTTAAAATTTTAATATTAAAACATTGCTTTAGCTGATTAGCTCTTATTTTCGGCTAAAGGAAAAAGAACAAAATTAAGAAATATAGTGAACATTTTATTCAAAATCTTGAAGTTCTTGTCTTTGTTCATGTAGTCTAATTTTAATATTAAAAAAAAAATTTTTTTAAAAACGGCGAAAATTTTAAAAAAATTAAATAAAGTTTCAAGAAATTTATAAGTCTTTGCTTTAGGAACTTTAAGTTTCTTGTAAAGGTTAAGTTTCTTGAAAGTTTACAAAGAAATTTTTAAATCCTTGCTCTTGTTCATGCCGTCAAATTTTACTATTAAAAAGACCAAAAGTTAAAAAAAATAATAAAAATATTATTTAAAATTTTCAAAGTTAAAATGTTAATTTTAAAATAATTAATTAATTTTTGGTGCGAACGGACCGATACACCCAAAGACAGACAGATTTCCCCAGGACCGAGCCCTAAGACGTAATCCTACGTCAAAACCGAACCCAAGCCCGAACCCGAACCCATTTAAAATTTAAAATAAATTTAAATGCAAACCGAAACCGTCTCAATCACGGAAAGAAAAACTCCGAACCGAAATCGGATCCAAACCGTTTATTTAAAGAAAATCGGACCAAAACCAAAACCGAACCGAATAGAAACCGGGTCACTTTTACAAAAAAAAATAAAACGAACCGAACCGAACTATAATCCGGTTATCTACTAAACACCGGAACCTAAACCGGGGTTTTTTACCAAAAACCAAACCGGAATCGGGTATTTTTTAATAAAAAAACAGGCTTTTAAACTAAAATCCGAACCAAAACCGGGGTGATTTAAATAAAAAACCGAACCAAAACCGGTTTTTGTGTTTAAAAAACCGAATGGAAGCTGAACTGAAATTATCCAAAAAACCAAACCGAAACCCAGCCCGAACCTACGTTATTTTAGAATCCGAAGCGAACCTGAAGCCGGTTTAGTACTGGAACGAAAAAGAAAACAGAACTAAACCAAAAACCGGGTTACTTTTACAAAAAAAAACCAACCGAACGGAATTAAACTAAAACCGTTTTCTGTCAATTTAAAAAAAATTCGGTTTTCCACCAAACACCAGAACCGAAACCAGGGTTTTGTACTGGAACGAAAAGGAAACCAGAACCGAACCAAAAGCGGGTTACTTTTACAAAAAAAGAAAAAAAAACGAACCGAACCGAACCAAAACCGTTTTTTTTTTCAATGTAAAAAAATCCGGTTTTCCACTAAAAACCAGAACCGAAACCAGAGTTTTGGACTAAAAACCGAACCAAACCGAGGTGGTTTTAACAAAAAATGGAACCGAACTGAACACAAAACCGGTTTTCTCGTTTCAGAAAACAGAGCTGAAACCGAACCAAAACGGATATAACGAAAAAATTGAACCGAAACCAAAGCCGAACCGAATTTATCCAAAACACCAAACCGAAACCGAAACCGAACCCGAACCCGAACCTACTTAATTTCAAAATCCGAACCAAACCTGAAACCCATTTTATAGTAAAACAAAAAAGAACAAAAAATTTTGGATCGGATCGGAACCGAACCGAACCAAAACACCAAACCGAAACAGAACCCGAACCGAACCCTTCCTGGTGGACATTTTAACCGAAACCCAACTGAATTCAATTTTTCAGCTTAAAAAGAAACCGAACCGAACCTGAAGCTGGATTTTTACTAAAACAAAAAATAAAACAGAACCGAACCGAACCGAACCTTTATTCAAAAATTTGGATCGGTACTTAACCGAAACCAACTTTTCAACTTCAAAAGAAACCGAACCGAACCGTTTTGATTTTTGGAGCGGTTTGCCATCCCTGGCAAAAAATGTATATAATTTTTGCAAAATAAATGCAAAAAATTAATTCAAAAAATGTATCATTTATACTAAAAATCGGACAAGCATAATTTTTGAAAAGCTTATGCATAACGTTTTTATGCATTAAAAAAGGGTTCGGGTTTATTTTGCAATAAGATCATACCAGCCATGTGACTGCTGAAATTATGCTTAAGATTTGCAGGACCTTTTCTTACCCTAAAGGCCCTCATTTGAATGTTCGCGCATAAAAATCAGTGGGATTTTTTTGAAGCAGAGTTGGGGAAAAAGATCCACATATAATATTTTACCTAAACAATTCACTTTCCTTATAAAAAAAAAAAAAATAAAAAATAAAAAATAAAATAGTATTTTTCTTTACAGTTGTCGTCTTGTGGAAGGTAAATATTTCAAGTACGAGACCAAGTTTACGGCTCGAGGCGAAGCCGAGGGCCGTAATTGGTCGAGTCTTGAAATTCACCTTCGATACCTGCAAAGAAAAATATTTTTTATTCCGAGGAAAACACATTTTATGGTCTACTTTTCAGCCCAAGGAATGAAAAAAATTTTTGTCAGCTATAAATTTAGTTAATTTCAAATTGGATTCTTTCTTTCTGATTAAGACACCTCTGTACGCCAAGAAAATTTCAAAAACACTTTTCTCTTTTTACATCACAAAGAACACAATTTCCGCGTTAGCCCCCAAACCTTTTACTTAAACATGTCTTCATTCGATATACAAGCTTCCATATTTCCGAAATCAAATAAAGATACTGTCTACGTACCCCAAGTTAAAGCTAAACATTAAAAAATTCGGAGGAAAATTTTCAACCGGAGGGGAACAACCATAAATGAAAAAATCCTCAAAAAAAGAAAAAAAATGTGGGAAATTGTATTTAACCCTTTTTCAGACCATATACGTCCTTTTAATTTAAAACTGATGCCTTTAGCTGTCCGTGTAATTCTTCCCGTCCCGGCTTTTTCCTCTTTATTAAAAGTGAATCATTTTTTCGAAAACATATTTAAAACAAAAGAAAAGTAATCGCCCCCCTTTTTTTTATTCCAGATAAAAACGAAGAAAAAAAGTTAGCGTGAACTTGATGTACAATGTCGACGAAGTCGGAAAGCGGTGTTGGATGAGGATCTTATAAAACGTCGTACGAATGGTGAATTTAAAAAACTAGATTTTACAATTTAACTATTCCCAAATGTATTTCACTCCGGAGGGTTCGATTTTCATGCGATTTCCATCAGGGCCGGGAAAGTCCATAAAAATTTATCGGGAAAAGGAAATTGTACTCCTCGAACCCAATTTTTTTCATGAAACGACTTCCCTCCAAATTCTTTAAATAAGGGGAAAGAATGTTCCTAATTAAAAACGAATGTCAACTGCATGTCTCAACTTGTAGGAACAATGGAATTCGAATGTGTTTCAACTTTTAAAGTGTTATGCTCTGTGCCATCTGTCTGTTAAAGACACTTTAAACTGTTATTCCTTTGGATTTCACGTACGTTTATCCCGTTAGAAAATATTTATGAAAATTGCTGATTTCCCGTTTTGGAGATTTTGAGTGCGCTCGCACTGAGACTCTAGCAGAAGAAAAATAATATAGAGCATTCCGTACGAAAGAGAGATACGTCCATTATATAAAAATCATGTATAAATGATACAAAAAATTTGACATGCATAAAAAATGCATAAATTATGAACAAAGAAGTTAGCTTTTTTACCGAAAAGATTATTCTTCAACCCCACAAAAATAATACATTCTTTTTATAATTTTTTTGCATTTATTATGCATAATATGCATAAATAAATAAATATGCTTAGAATGGAAAAATGGTTGAATAAGGATAAAATTTTCCTCCTTCAAGATTTATACGCAAAAATGACGCATATAAAAATTTTTATGCTTAAAAAAATTATGCATAAATCTTGTAAAATTTATGCATCTTCAAATTTCGGTGCTTAAAAAAATTAATATTTTTGCAAAAAAAAGTTTAAAATTTTTGTATAAATGATACAAAAATAATACATTTTTTATGCAAATTTTGTGCATTTGTTTGGCCAAATCCCCGCTCATTTTTCCTAAAAAATGTTTCCTAATCTACTTTTCCTAAAAAAACGTTTCCTAATCTATTTTTCCTAAAAATGTTTCCTAATCTGTTTTTCCTAAAAGAAAATTTCCTAACTAATTTTTCTTAATCCATTTTTCCTAAAAAAATGTTTTCTAATTAATTTTTCCTTATCCATTTTTCCAAATAAAAGATTTCCTAATATATTTTTCCTAAAACAAATTTCCTAATTAATGTTTCCCAATCCATTTTTTCTAAAAAATGTTTCCTAATCCATTTTATCTAAAAAATGTTTCCTAATCTTGTATTTCCTAAAAAACGTTTCCTAATCTATTTTTGGTAAAAAATGTTTCCAAATCTATTTTTCCTAAAAAATGTTTCCTAATCTACTTTTCCTAAAAAAATGTTTCCCAATCCATTTTTTCTAAAAAATGTTTCCTAATCTATTCTCTCTAAAAAATGTTTCCTAATCTTGTATTTCCTAGAAAACAAAACGTTTCCTAATCTATTTTTCCTAAAAAATGTTTCCTAATTAATTTTTCCTTATCCATTTTTCGAAATAAAAGATTTCCTAAAATATTTTTCCTGAAACGAATTTCCTAATTAATGTTTCCTAGTCCATTTTTCCTAAAAAATGTTTCCTAATCCATTTTTTCTAAAAAATGTTTCCTAATCCATATTTTCTAAAAAATGTTTCCTAATCTTGTATTTCCTAAAAAACGTTTCCTAATCTATTTTTGCTTAAAAATGTTTCCAAATCTATTTTTCCTAAAAAATGTTTCCTAATCTATTTTTCCTAAAAAAATGTTTCCTAATTAATTTTTCCTTATCCATTTTTCAAAATAAAAGATTTCCTAATATATTTTTCCTAAAACGAATTTCCTAATTAATGTTTCCTAATCCATTTTTCCTAAAAAATGTTTCCCAATCCATTTTTTCTAAAAAATGTTTCCTAATCCATATTTTCTAAAAAATGTTTCCTAATCTTGTATTTCCTAAAAAACATTTCCTAATCTATTTTTGCTAAAAAATGTTTCCAAATCTATTTTTCCTAAAAAATGTTTCCAAATCTATTTTTCCTAAAAAATGTTTCCTAATTAATTTTTCCTTATCCATTTTTCCAAATAAAAGATTTCCTAAATATTTTTCCTAAAAAATAATTTTCCTAAAAACAATTTTGCCCAAAGGCAGCTTGTCTAAAATATCATATCGGCCACAATCCAAAATTTGCACCGGATCAACAATTTGTCCGAAGACAGGCATAACATTTTAAATTTTTTTCATTCTTTATTTTTATTTTTACTAAATATATTTTTAGAAAAAATAATTTTTAAAAAAAGTTATTTTAGGAATTTTTGATTAGGAAAACATTTTCTTAGGAAAAATGGAAGGGTATTGTCTGGCCGAAATTTTATACACTATTTGCGTAACTTTTTGGTACGGGCTGCCCAAGACAGAAAAACAAAAATTCTTGGTAAAAAAATAAATAAATAAATAAATAAATAAATAGCAATAATAATAATCATTCAAAATTCAAGAATTCGCCAAATAAAGTAAACTAATAATGTAAATTTAAAACATCAAAAGCAGTAGATTGCAAAAAAAGGGGCCGACACTTATATAAATCACCTACATTGTCTAAATCGCCCTTCTTTATGGTAGTTTCTGATATTTCTGATACAACGCCAAAATTAAATAGCAAAAAGGAACGGAGAAGAGAAGAGGAAAGAAGAAAAGAGATAGAGAAAAAAAATATAAACTAGAATGGGAATGCCGATACAAGCTAAAATATTTGAAAGAAACTATCTTGAAATTAAATCGAAAGAGTTAGGTCGATCATGAAAAGGCTAAAGCGTTTTTGAAGACAAACTGTTAACCACTCTCTGACTTTTCCTTCTTTAAATGAAATTTATCTCGCAACAATCGAACCCTCCGCTCTTTTCGAAAAAACAAAACGAAGAAAAAAAAAAAGAATTTTTTTTTTTTACGTAGGACTACGTCTTAGGGCGCCCCAGGAGAAATCTGTCTGTTTGTTTGTTTGTCCGTCGCGATGTTCGCACCAACGTTAAAATGTAATAAAAATTTATCGGTAAAATAGTAAAACGTGACAAAATTTAAAATTAAAATTAAAATTTTTTAAGGTTGATTTTTAATTTTTTAACGTTGAATTTTAAATTTTAATTTTTAATTTTTGAACGCTGAATTCTAAGTTTTAATTTTTTAATCATTGAATTCTAAATTCTAATTCTTTACGCTTAAATTTTTAATTTTTAATTTTTAATTAACCAATTTCCAACATTTCAAAAAAAATTAAGGGAAATCTGTCTGTCGTTGCACCAACAAAGACTCCGTCTTGAAAAAAAATTTCAGAATTTTTTTTTTCTTTTTTTTTTTTGCATTGTTGAAAATTGGTTAATTAAAAATTAAAAGTATAACGTTAAAAAATTCAACTTAAAAAACGTTGAAAAAAATTACAATTTTAACGTTCAAAAAATTTAAACTTATTTTACGTTCAAAACAATTAAAACTTATTTAAAAATCAAAAAAATTTTAATTTAAAATTAAACTTTAAAAAATTAAACTTTTAAAAGCGACAAAAAAACTAATATTTAAAACTTAACGTTTAAAAAACGTTTTCATTAATTAAAATTTCAAAAACGTTTTCAATTGAAAATTCAACGTTAAAAAATTAGAATTTCAAATTCAACGTTAAAAAATTAGAATTTCAAAAACGTAAAAAAATTAAATTTTAAAAACGTTAAAAAATTAGAAGTTAAAATTCAACGTTAAAAAGTTGAAATTCAAACTTCAACGTTAAAAAACTTAACTTTAAAAAACGTTTAAAAAATTACAATTTCAACGTTCAAAAAATAAAAATTTATTTTACGATCAAAACAATTAAAACTTATTTAAAGTCAAAAAAATTAAAATTTAAAATCCATCTTTAAAAAATTAAACTTTAAAAGCGATAAAAAAATTTTCAAGTTTAAAATTTAACGTTTCAAAAATAAAACTTTAAAAAACGTTTAAAAATATTGCAATTCAAAATTCAACGTTAAAAAATTAGAATTTCAAATTCAACATTAAAAAATTAGAATTTCAAATTCAACGTTAAAAAATTAGAATTTAAAATTCAACGTTATAAATTAAAATTTGAAATTTAACATTAAAAAATTAAACTTTCAAATCGTTAAAAAAATTAAAATTTATTTTTACCAAATTAAAATTTAAAATTTGAAATTTAAGGTTAAAAAATCAAAGTTTAAAAAAAATTTTTTAATTTAACATTTAAGCTTAAAGATTTTTTACATCGTGGTACAAAATTTTACAAAAAAAAAAAAAAAAAAAAAAAAAAAAAAAAAAAAAAATAAGGTAAGGGTAGGGAAGTGCGACCGTCTGAAAAGTGCGACCGGTTTAATAAAAACTGATAAAAATCCCATACTTAAAAAAAAGATTTCAAGGGACGATTTTTTAATGTTTTCAGAACCTATTATGATCAAAGAAATGTATTGTTGTCGTCCATTTTTGAATAAAAAAAAATTATTTTACAAAAGCAAAAATTCATATTCGTCGGAAAGTTAGACTGCCTCATTTTCAATTTGATTTAATTTTATGTAAACATTGGCTTATTTTATGAAATATGCTCCATTCAATTGTCAATATCTTGCATTATTTTTTTATGCTATCAAGAATTTTTTACTCGACTTCCTATTTGATAAACCTTAATAGGTCGCACTTTTTTGGCAAAAATAATATTTTCGAAAAAATGCGACTAGCAGACGACTTCTTTAATTCCTTTGACAAAGGAAACCATCTTGTTTTTATTTACATATGCAATTCGGAGTGCCACTAATAATAATTATTTAATTGTAGTTTTAATAAACAAGGATTATTTGTTTTTAACGGTGTTCAGCAATTTTCGAAAGAAAATTCATCGATCTTTTATAAACAAATAACTTTTGCTTTGGAGAATTCATTTTTTTAAAAAAAATAAGAACGGTCGCACTTTTCAAAAAATGGAGGTTTGAAATATTATACGTCGGCAGTCAGAAAAATATGGTTGAACTCTAAATCGCGCCGTTTTTCAAATTTGAGGCTAACGCACATTAAAGCTTAATAATGGAGCAGTATATTGTAATAAAAAACTTGGCTTGATTCTCTTCCTATTAAGAACTAATAAAGGTCAAAATCAATTTTTTCTAGAACCCGGTTGCACTTCCCTACCCTTACCTTAGTTTCGTTAAATTAAATTTTAAATTTTCAATTAACCGGTTTTCATCATTAAAAAAAAAAAAATTTCGGAAAATTTTTTAAATTTTTCCTTAAGACGTAATCCTACGTAGGGATATGTTCCTCATATCACCTGACATTTTTCTCTTTTTAAATTTCAGAACTTTCGAATAAAATGACGAGGAAACATTTTTCCTGAGAAAAGTGGTATGTGACATGTATGTGCGCGGGTGGAGGGGAAAGTGGACGAATCATCAAGGAAGGTGAAAAAATGGAACAAAGGACAACATGGCTAGCAGCACCGCCTTTGCAAAATAGCAGTTGCTCGCATCCGCGTTATTCTAACGTTCACAGCATGTCGCATTTAACGATCGGTGACATAACGCAAGCGATCCTTGTGTTATCCCTATCAATCGGGATCCTTGTTGCAAACACCCTGGTGATTATAGTGATAAACAGCAGAAGATATGCAAAATACGTACATTCTCAACCTCGTTACCTCCTCACATCGCTAGCCAGCAACGATCTAGCGATCGGACTAATGGTGACGCCGTTTGGCTTCCTGCCAGCCCTTTACCGTTGTTGGCCTTACGGAGAATTATTCTGTCAAATTCAGGTAAGGAAGCATCCAAGATATAAAACTGAAAAAAAAAATTATAATAACCAACCCGCTTCGTTTTAGAGAAAAAAAGAAAAAAAAAATCGTAACCTTTTAGGCATTTTTTTAAAACAAAAATTCCTTGGCCGAATTTACAGAAGGAATATAAAAAAAAAGAGGGAAAGCGTTAAAGCATGAGTCGGCTATTCCAATTTTTTATTTTTTCCAATAAAGAAGGGAGGAAATTGGTGGAACGATTTCAAAGGTTTCTTCCTCAGTTCATTTAATATGAATTATTATTAAATTTATTTCTTTCGTATTTCGCTCAAAGATTTAAATCTTTCGTATCCGCTGTATCCCCCTTCAATCGTATCTAGGAACGAAATAGATGATTTCCAAGCAAAAAGCCTTCACTGGAAATGCGAAATCTTTTCCCTCTCGAGGAAAATTATTTAATTTTTCAAGCACTTTACAACTCCTTGGATCTTTACCTTGCCTTGACAGCAATTCTCAAAAGCGAGCGTTCAATATTAGGGTAAGCGAGGGAGTTAGGGGAGAACCACGAAATTCTTACGATTTTTTTAAATGGCCCGGGTCCGGCAAATTTTAACGTAAAAGAATTTTTTTTTATATATATTTAAAAGAATTCGAATATTTTATTCCACACTCAGAAAAAAAATGGCTAATGCGAAAGCAATAATACCTTCTGACAAATATGCATAAAATGGAAAAAAAGTTGAATGATCATAATATTTGCAAATTTTCGTGCTTTCCCGTACGAAAAAGGGATGCATAAAACTTGTATTATTTATACAAAAATTATACATAAAATATACAAAAAATTGGACATGCATAAAAAATGCATAAATTATGTATAAAGAACTTATATTTTTTTATCCTACAATATGATTATACATAAATTATGTATAAAAAACTTTAACTTTTTTAACAAATTTTTTTTTTTTATCCTCGGGGATGATTATGCATAAACTATGTATAAGAAACTAAGAAACATAAACTTTTTCAACGAAAAATTATACATATAATTATATATAAATTATACATAAATTATACATAAATTATATATATGATTATACATAAAATATACATAAATTATATATATGATTATACATAAATTATACATAAATTATATATAAATTATGTAGGTCCAAATTTTTGTATAAATTATACAAAATTAATATATATTTTTTGTATTTATTTTGCAAAAAATTTACATATTTTATGCATCTCTTTTTTGTACGGGTTATGATTTAAAAAAAAATATACGCATAAATTATGCAAATACTAATGTATATCCAGATTTTTTTAAAAGTTAATTATTAATTTTTTAACGTTGAATTTCAATTCTAATTTTTTAACGTTAAATTTTAAATTTTAATTTTTTAAAGTTTAATTTTAAATGCTGACTTATTAACGTTGAAAATTAAATTCTAATTTTTTAACGTTGAATTTTAAAGCCGTGTCTCCATTCGCGATTTATCCGATGATCGGATATATCCGACCACCGGAAGTACTAAATCTCTTTTTTGCTTCTCCTTTATTGTTTTTGAGTTGACTTTTCCGCGGCATAATTAATGAAAAACACTTTTTTTTAAATTGTTCGTAGAATCTTTCGAATTGGAACAATAAATCACTTTTTTTAAATATCCCGAACGCAAAAAACAAAATAAAAACAAAATACAGAATACGCCATTGTTATTTTCAAGTTCGAGTTTTTTCCCTAGTGTTCGAAAGTACAGTACTCCAGTGGTCGGATAATCCGATCATCGGATAAATCACTAATGGAGACACGACTTAACTTCCAATTTTTTAACGTTAAATTTTAACTTCCATTTTTTAACGTTAAATTTGAAATTCTAATTTTCTAACGTTGAATTTTAAATTCTAATTTTTTAACGTTGAATTATAATTTCCAATTTTTTTACGTTAAATTTGAAATTTTAATTTTTTAACGTTAAATTTGAATTTATGACTTAACCCCAACTTAGAGGTCTGTTGGAAAAATTAAGTTAAATTTGAAATTCTAATTTTTTAACGTTCAATTTTACATTCTAATTTTTTAACGTTAAATTTCCAGGGCTGCAAACCGCGAGGAATTTTTGGGTTTGGTTCGGGTTCGGTTCCGATATTAATACAAAATGCGGTTCAAGTTCCGGTTCGGGTTTCAGTTGCAAATTTATAATTTTCGGTTCGGCTGGGTTCAGCTCCATTCGTTATGAAAATTTTGGTTCAAATTCCGGTTCGGGTTTCAGTAGCAACCTTATAATTTTCGGTTCGGCTGGGTTCAGCTCCATTCCTAGTGAAAAATACGGTTCAAGTTCCGGTTCAGGTTCCGGGAAAAAGGTCGGAAAAACCTGGACTTTGGTTCAAGGTTCGGTTCGGCTTGCAAATTTATAATTTTCTTTTCAGGGCTTCCTGCCCTGATGTGGAGCTCCTCGAGAACCCTGATAGGCGGAAGGGGTCTAGTTCAGAATCCCGAATAAGGTCTCCATTCTAAGCCTTTTTTATGTACTCAATTGATATTTTACTCAACTATTTGCACTATCTATTCACACAATAGTGAAGACAGTGTTGCCTATTGCAAATCTCCTGATATTATATTTAAATTTATATTTTAACAGAAAGTCCAATTTGGATCAAATTTTTTTCCGGTTCAGGGTTCAAGGTTTGGTTCGGGTAAAACTTTTTTCCGGTTCGTGGTTCAAGGTTCCGGTTCGGTTAAAATTTTTTTCCGGTTTAGGGTTCAAGGTTTGGTTCGGGTAAAACTTTTTCTCGGTTCGTGGTTGAAGGTTCCGATTCGGTTAAAATTTTTTTCCGGTTCAAGTTCCGGTTCAGGTTCCGGGAAAAAGGTCCGAAAAACCCGAATTTCGGTTCAGGGTTCTGTTCGGTTTGCAGCCCTGTAAATTTCGAATTCTAATTTTCTAACGTTAAATTTTAAATTCTAATTTTTTAACGTTGAATTTTAACTTCTAATTTTTTAAAGTTAAATTTTAAATTCTAATTTTTTAACATTAGATTTTAACTTCTAATTTTTTAACGTTAAATTTCGAATTCTAATTTTCTAACGTTAAATTTTTAAATTCTAATTTTTTAGCGTTAAATTTTAAATTCTAATTTTTTAACGTTATATTTCAAATTCTAACTTTTTAACGGTAAATTTTAAACAGGGGTCCGAATCCGATGCCGATGCAATTTTTTTTTAACTCCCGGTTCTGGCACCGACACTTGATGCCGATGCCGACGCCACCGTACATCGAATATATCCGACGTCGGCATCGATCATACCCGATGCCGCCTCTAATTCCGACTTTAGTAAAAAAAAAAAAAATCATAGAGCCATTCTAGACGACTTTTAAAATCAGGGGTCCGATTCCGATGCCGGTACCAGCACTAACAATTTCGCAGTGCCGATGCAGATGCCGATTTCGGATATTACAAAACATTCGATGCCAGCATTGGCATCGGCCAAAATTTTCAAGCTTCGGATCCCTGATTTTAAATTCGAATATTAAAAAGAAATTGAGGATTGTAAAAATGACGCATATTCAAATTTTGGTGCTTAAAAAAAAAAAGCATTAAACACTGCAAAAATTATGCAAGCCCATATAAATAATACAAAAACAATACATTTTTTTAATAAATTTTCTGCATTTATTTTCTAAAAATTTTATATACTTTTTGCATCACTTTTTCGTTAGGAATAAATCAACGAAAACACATCTTTTTTTAGCGCTCTTCCTAAGTCCCTTATTTTCCTTTTTTTTCGGGGAATTAATCTTAATTTAAAGACGTGTATTCACGTAAAATTGGAAGCTGAGAATGAACAAACCTTATTATCATTCATCATTTTCCATTTCGTTCGTAACATGAAGTACATATATACGTCTTCAGTAATTTTACAAAGACGCACGCTTGAAATTCTTGTTACGTTCGTTACTTCGGAAAGGCCCTTAATCGGATTTGTCATCCCGTTAAATTAAAACGAGTCACCCAAATCTTTCAAGTCGAAAAAAAAAAAAATGATATAACATTCAAAGCTGACATTAAAAAAAATGAGAGGGAAAGGCAAAGAAATTTCCACTCCTGCTTACAACGAGGGGAAGAGGGGGTAAAAAAAAGAAAAAAAAAAAAAAAATTATGCATGCGTAATACTCGAACGCTCCCAAAGGACCTCCGTACATGGGACGTTCCGAAATAAACGAAAAGCAAGACCGAAAGAAGGGGGGGAAAAAAAGACGGTTAAAAAAAAAAAAGAAGGCTAATCTAAAATTCAATCATTTAAATATTTGGGGATACTATTTTTTTTTCTCCCGATGTAACCCTTTTCTATGACTTTGATATCCCATCTACATATCTAACGGTTTTTGAACAACTGGAAACTTAGCGAAAAACTTTCAATGTGACAAGCTATTTTCCAAGAAAACCGATTTTTAAATCTCGGAGAGAGGGAGTAAAAAAAAAAAAAAGGGATATTTGAAAATCCGAAGTTTCGTCCATTGGAATGGAAAATTCAAATGCCCGTAGGACATACTTGTTTTTAACTTTTTGTCATCTGCAAAACGTTTCCCGAAAAAAAAAAAAAAAAAAACTTTTTCAATTTTTTAAAACTAATCTTTTTATCTACTCACTGTATTTCAATTTTCATCAAGGATGGATCTTTTTATCCACCACCTAAGTAGAGCTTGGATAAATATTAAAGAATTCATTTTTTGAATCAAACATTAAGACTTTCTGTTATTTTATTTAATTTCATTTATTTTCATCCTTTTTTTTTCCTGTTTTCTGCATTTCCGTTAACCCGAAAATGATTTTAAGTCTCATTTTCTTAAAAGTACAAAAACAAAATTCCGACACCTTCTGGTTTATATCAAATTTTACTTACGAAAACCACTTTTCCCCCTGATTCATTTTTAACTACTTTTTCATAGCCCCCTCCCGATGACATCATCGGGAGGGGGGAAAGAGTGACGTCATCAGGCGATATATACACGACGTCATCCCCGAAAAACCGGAAAACTTCTTTTAAAATGGACTGGAAAACTATAAAACCATTTAAAAGGGTTTTTAAGAGTTTTCCAATCCATTGATCGTTCCTCGATTTTCCTTCAGCAATTCTCGGCAACAATAAAAAAAAGAAAAGTTTAAAAAACAGCATGACACTCTCCTTGGAATGAAAGTTAGCTACCGGAAAATCACCTCCGTTGTAGCATGTTCCCCCCAGCCCCCCGCTAAGCGTGCTGTAAATGTAAATTTGACGTTTTATATTTATATAATATTGTGTATGTGTTTATTTCCTTCCCGTTATAAATGTGCTACCAAACAGAAAATTTTTTAAGCTGTTCATCCCCATCCATCAAACTTGCACATATCTGTCAGGAAAAAAAAAAGAATCTGGTTTATTCAAATTATTCAAAAATCGATATTCTTTAAGAGGAAACAGATGATGCGATTTTCCATGTACTTCCGAATATCGAAAAAATAGCTACTGGGTTACCAAAAAATTAGCGCACCAAAAAGTTTAATTTTTTTAAAATGTAGGTACAATACGTCATTGTAGCAAAATGCATTTTTTTTTCAGTTCTGGCAAACAGAAATTGACCGCCATTAATTAGCATTGAATCAAAATTTTTTTGCCGGGAGTTGATCATTTCATTTTTTTATACATAAATATTTGCGCGGTAAAAAAAATTAATAATATTAAAAAAATGGAATTTATGACCTTAAAAAAATTCTCGTCCTGAAAAAACCCATGTTCCCGAAGACTTTTTTAAAGCTCTTAACAAAGGAAATTTAATTGTGAAATAAAAGAATTTCGGACCAAAATTTTCAGCTTAATAATTTTCCGCACCGGGATATTTTTGTGTATTTTTCCCGATGTTAACATTCGGAAAAAAAGAGTCAATTAATATTTTTCCACCCTGTACAAGTTTCAACAAGTTTTTAGAAGTTATAAGTTGAAATTTGTTTGCTTGTAACAAGTTTCAACTTGTTTGTAGTATTCAAAGTTCAACAAGTTTCTAATTTTCAAGTTTCAACAAGTTTCTACTTGTTTGTAATGTTCAAGTATCAACAAGTTTCTACTTGTTCATAACGTTAAAGTTTCAACAAGTTTCAACTTGTTTACTTGTAACAAGTTTCAACTTGTTTGTAGTGTTCATAGCTGAACAAGTTTCAGCTTGTTTGTAACGCTCAAGTTTCAACAAGTTTCAATTTGTTTGAAATGTTCCAGTTTCAACAAGTTTCAACTTGTCTGTAATGCTCCAGTTTCAACGAGTTTCTACATGTTCGTAATGTTCAAGTATAAACAAGTTTCAACTTGTTTATAATGTTCAAGTTTCAACAAGTTTCAACTTGTTTACTTGTAACAAATCAACTTGTTTGTAGTGTTCAAAGTTGAACAAGTTTCAACTTGTTTGTAGTGTTCAAAGTTGAACAAGTTTCAACTTGTTTGTAGCGCTCAAGTTTCAACAAGTTTCCACTTTTTTGTATTGTTCCGGTTTCAACAAGTTTCTACTTGATTATAATCTTCAAGTATCAACAAGTTTCTACTTGTTCATGACGTTCAAGTTTCAACAAGTTTCAACTTGTTTACTTGTGACAAGTTTCAACTTGTTTATCTGTAACAGTTTCAACTTGTTTGTAACAATCAAGTTTCAACAAGTTTCAATTTGTTTGTAATGCTCCAGTTTCAACAAGTTTCTACATGTTTATAATGTTCAAGTATCAACAAGTTTCTAATTGTTCATAACGTTAAAGTTTCAACAAGTTTCAACTTGTTTACTTGTAACAAGTTTCAACTTGTTTGTAGTGTTCATAGCTGAACAAGTTTCAGCTATGACTTGTTTGTAACGCTCAAGTTTCAACAAGTTTCAATTTGTTTGAAATGTTTTAGTTTCAACAAAGTTTCAACTTGTCTGTAATGCTCCAGTTTCAACGAGTCTACATGTTCGTAATGTTCAAGTATACAAGTTATTCAAGTTTCAACTTGTTTATAATGTTCAAGTTTCAACAAGTTTCAACTTGTTTACTTGTAACAAATCAACTTGTTTGTAGTGTTCAAAGTTGAACAAGTTTCAACTTGTTTGTAATGTTCACGTTTCAACAAGTTTCAACTTGTTTCAACTTGCTTGTAATGTAATCCGGAAAACGAAGCAAATGCTTTTCGTTGAAACTTGCACTAATAATTCCAGGATACACAGAAGCAGTTCATCAGATACATAAAATTTGGATTTTTTTCCACTCAACTGAGTATCAGACAAATCAGTCATTCCTTTCAGTATTCAATAAAAAGGACTCATTGATCTACTCTTAATTTACTTTTTACACTCAGAAAAAGGAAATGTCTTGAACAAGTTTTGTCATGCAACAAAATCGAAATGATTCATAGAAAAACAAAAATGCTTCGTACGGGTTGTTTCTTGACAAAATATTTTTATTGCTTTCGTATGATTTTTTAAGAAAATGTCTTGTCAAAAGACATTTTTTCTGACTAATTTTTGTCAGAAATTATAATTTTATATGTCAGAATTTATAATTTTTGTCTGCTCTTAATTTACCGTTTATTAAATGAATAAAAAAAAATCCTAATGTTAACTTTAGACCTTAAAAAGAAAACTTAATAGAAACATACATACCTATATTTCAACCAAAAGTAGGAGGTTGAGGATGTTCACGTTTGCCCCTTAGAAATTTAAATGACTAATGAGTCCCTTTTAATGCCCTACAACAATGCCCCTCTTGAACTTTCTTCAATGAAGCTGAATATAATTTTTTAATTATGGCGGTATAAACGACGAAAAACGTTATACGACGGAAAACTATAGCTAATAACCGTGGCTTAAAAGCCCCCCTTTCTAAATACCATAAATCCCATTCAACCGTAAAGAAGCACCCAATCCTATTTTCGAGGAAACTTTTTAAAAATTCCAGTCAGAGAACTCGCGTACGAGAAATATTATGAAAAATCACATCGTCTGTAACAGGCTTTACATTTTTAAAAACCGATTTTCCAAAGGCACGATATCAGGAAGAATGAGGGAGAAGAAAAAAAAAAAAAAAATTCAACATACATTTCCTGTCAGTTGCGTGGTAGATATCGCTGACTCATCAATTCTTCCCCACGAAAAAAAAAGAAAAGACGAGCAAAGTGTCTCATAGATCTTCAAATCGTTAGATCTTTTTCTCATTTTCTTTATTATTTTTTTTTTCAGGCATTGCTACGAGGAGCCCTTTGTCAGCAATCAGCTGTGATTCTAATATGCATGGCGATCGATCGTTACATGTGCATGCTGCATCCTGATAGCTACCACAAACGTTCCAGTAAAAAGGTAAAAAGAAAAAAAAAAGGGAGGGGAGGGGGGAGGGAAAAGAAGAAAAATAAATGGATCTAGCTTTTAATTCTTGGCACACGAATTCGCCTCACCTATAATCTGTTCTTTTATCTTGTTCACGAGAGAACATTTATTATCGAATTAGATTTGCCCGGATGAATCCCATTTGCGTTATTAGGGCTGCGCTCCGATCAAATGAACCCTTCTTGCATAAATAACTACATTTTCGCAAACGTGACTTTTTTCACAAATAACGTTGCCGTAACGGTATAAGGAATCAACACTAAAAGTCGGGATTCTTTTGGTTAACAAGAACCGTCAACGCAGTAGGAGAGAAGTAAAAAAAAAAAAAAAATTTTTCGCGTTAGCGCTGCCCATCCAAAATATCGCTATGGCAGTCAAAAAGTACGTCAAAAATTGGTCTAAGTACATATGCTTCTAAATTTTGAAAAAAATGCACGAAAGGACCAACTATTATTTTGCGGTAAAAAAATCACGCGTTTGCATAAAAACCATTTAAAAATAAAAATCTGAAGGATAATCATGACATAAATAAATGAAAAATATTTTTACCATTAAATCAATACACTAGAAATCATTGAACCCCTAAACATTCCTAATACTTTTGTACTGTGCGCGCAGGATCAATTTTTTAAAAAATATGCCGGCCATATTGAATCCGCCGTCTTGAAGTTCGAAAAAATGTCATCCAATTCGAAATCAGCGACCCCAAAAACCCCTTAATACATACTACTGTGCACTCAGGATCAAATTTTCAAAATTATGTCCGCCATATTGGATCCGCCATCTTGAATTTAAAAAACCTTCGTCAGATTCGAAATCAGAGACCCAAAAAACACCTTACGCGACTCCAAAAACCCCTTAATACATACTTTTGTGCACCCAGGATCAAATTTTCAAAATTAAGTCCGCCATATTGGATCTGCCATCTTGAATTTTAAAAAACCATTATCAGATTCGAAATCAGCGACTCCAAAAATCACTTAATACATACTTTTGTGCACTCACTATTAAATTTTCAAAATGACGTCCGCCATATTGGATCAGCCATCTTGAATTTTAAAAAACCTTTGTCAGATTCGAAATCAGGGACCTCAAAAACCCCTTAAAACTTTTGTGCATTCAGGATCAAATTTTCAAAGTTATGTCCGCCATATTGGATCCGCCATCTTGGATTTTAAAAAACCGTTGTCAGATTCGAAATCAGCGACTCCAAAAACCCCCGGATACCAATTTTCAACCTTCAGCGATCAAAACTGAATTTTGGCCACCAAAATTTTCTTAAATCATAAAGCCGGAAAATTTGGCAAAATTTTTACGCTTACTCAATTTTTTTCCCCATTTTATGCATACTTATTTATGCATCATCATTTGAAAATAAATATATTCGAAAGTAACAAAAAAAAAAATTCCCGGCAAAATAAGTTAAATTCTTTATACATTATTTATGCATTTTTTAAGCACGTCCAATTTTTTTTATAATTTATAAATGATCTTTATGTTATTTATGCATCTCATTATACATAATGCTCATCTTGTTAAACTTTTTTTTTTTTTTCATTACCTATTCGCCCCGCATAATCTCCTTTATCTTTTTCGGTTATATGAACCCAACTTTCAGCACTGATTCCCTAAGAAGATAAAGAAAAGTTAATAAACGGCCTGACACAACTGACGTCGGAATTAATATGAAAACAGGGATTTCGAACGGCAATATGGCCTTTCCCAAACTAGTCCGATCTCCAAATCCAATTTTCAAGATGGGACAAGAGTTACAGTTAATCCTCGCTAATGCTTGCTCTCCACGAGGGTAATTAATTTTAATACGTATTGCTTTCCATGGAGTAATCAATTCTGCACCTCCTGGAGGTCAACAGTTTCATTCATATGTCAACACCCAAAAAGTTATATATATATATTTTTTAAATCTCATACACTATATCATCTCTTAGTGGAGATGGAGGTTAATTAGGTGTACGGACAGGAAGCGACACCATACGAACAAGTAATGCAAAAAGTGTATAACATTTTTGCAAAATAAATGCAAAAGATTTATATAAAAAATGTACTATTTCTTTTTAATCATTTATACAAAAATTTGAACATGCATTATTTTTTAAAGTTTTATGCATATTTATTTAAATTTAAAATCGATTACATCGAAGATTAGGATCCATTAACGTAGGTTCAATTTTTTGGAGGGAAAGGAACCCGATTTAAGAAAAACCCGAAAAATAGTACAATCGATTTAATCGATTTTAAATATAAGTATCTGGTCCATTGTCCCCTCTCTTTCAAAAAAAAAAAAAAAAATTGATTTAAGCACCAAAATTTGGATATGCATAAATTTTACAAGATTTATGCATATCATGCATAAATTATGCATATTTTGCATGCATAATACATATGCATAATACATTTTACATGCATACACATATTACATGCACAATTTATGCATATTTTTTTTAAATCATAAAGCAGGAAAATTTGCCAAAATATTATTCTTATTCAACTTCTTTTTCTATTTTATGCATAATTTTTTCAAGCATGTCAATTTGGATATGCATAATTTATAATATGCATATATAATATGCAATCATAATTTATGCATATAATTTTTTAAAATCATAAATCAGGAAAATTTGGCAACATATAACGCTTATTAAACTTTTTTTTCCCATTTTATGCATACTTATTTATGCATAATTTTTTTAAGCATAAAAATCTGGATATGGATAATTTATGCTTATAAATTTTTAAATCCTAAAGCAGGAAAATTTGGCATAATTTTATGCTTATTAAACTTTTTTTCTTCATTTTATGCATACTTATTTATGCATAATTGTATTGGGGATGAAAAAAAATTTACCGTTAAAAAAATTCAGTTCTAATACATAATTTATGCATTTTTTATGGATATCCAATTTTGCAAAAGTTTATACATATTTTTTAAGCGTCAAAAGAACATATATAATTTTTACTAAAATTTATGCATAATTATTTTTTTAAGCATAGATATGCATCTGGATATCCATAAATTATGCATATAATTTTCAAAAATCTCAATGCAGGGAAATTTTTCAAATATTATGCCCATTCTGCTTCATTTTCTATTTTATGCATATTTATTTATGCAGAATTGTATTGGGGATGAAAAAAAATTCAGCTTTTGAAAAAGTTCAAGTCTTATCCATAATTTATGCATTTTTTATGGATGTCCACATTAGCAAAAGTTCATATATATATGTATATTTAAGCACCAAAAGAATATACATAATTTTTATGAAATTTATGCATAATTTTTTTAAGCATGGATATGATCTGGATATGCATAACTTATGCATAAATTATGCATAAGTTCACAATAGCAGGGAAAATTTTCAAATATTATGCTCATTCAACATCTTTTTCCATTTTATGCATATTTATTTATGCATAATTGTACTGGGGATGAAAAAAGTTTAGCGTTAAAAAAATTCAGTTCTTATACATAATTTATGCATTTTTTATGGATATCCAATTTTGCAAAAATTTACACATTCTTTTTAGCACCAAAAGATAATACATAATTTTACAAAATTTATGCATAATTTTTATAAGCATGAAAATCTGGATATGCATAATTTATGCTTATAATATTTTTAAATCATAAAGCAAAAAAATTTGGCAAAATATTATTTTTATTCAACTTCTTTTTCTATTTTATGCATACTTATTTATGCATAATTTTTATAAAAATTAAAATTTGGACATGCATAATTTATGCATATAACGTTTTTAAATCAAAAAGCAGTTTTTAAATCATATTATGCAAAATATTATTCAACTTTTCTTTTTTCATTTTATGCATAATTTTTTTAGGCATGAAAATTTGGATATGCATAATTTTTGCATATGTGTACGTCATTTAGAAAAGGTACCATCGGGGAGATGGCGCTTAGAATGCTGTGAAATTGGAATGCATAACAAAACAATGTTTGTTTACAAACAAAACATTCTAAGCGCCATCTCCCCGATGGTACCTTTTCTAAATGACGTACACATATAATGTTTTTAAGTCATAAGCAGAAAAATTTGGCATAATATTAGGCTTATTTAACTTTTTTTTTCATTTTATGCATACTTATTTATGCATAAAATAAGATTTATGCATGATTTTTTTAAGCATGACAATCTGGATATGCATAACTTATGCATATAATTTTTTTAAATCATAAAGCAAAAAAATTTTGGCAAAATATTATTCAACTTTTTTTTTCATTTCATGCATACTTATTTATGCATAATTTTTTTAAGCTTGAAAATTTGGATATGCATAATGTATGGATATAACGTTTTTAGATCATAAAGCAAAAAAATTTTGCAAAATATTATTCAACTTTTCTTTTTTCATTTTATGCATAATTTTTTTAGGCATGAAAATTTGGATATGCATAATTTTTGCATATGTGTACGTCATTTAGAAAAGGTACCATCGGGGAGATGGCGCTTAGAATGCTGTGAAATTGGAATGCATAACAAAACAATGTTTGTTTACAAACAAAACATTCTAAGCGCCATCTCCCCGATGGTACCTTTTCTAAATGACGTACACATATAATGTTTTTAAGTCATAAAGCAGAAAAATTTGGCATAATATTAGGCTTATTTAACTTTTTTTTTCATTTTATGCATACTTATTTATGCATAAAATAAGATTTATGCATGATTTTTTTAAGCATGACATCTGGATATGCATAACTTATGCATATAATTTTTTTAAATCATAAAGCAAAAAAATTTTGGCAAAATATTATTCAACTTTTTTTTTCATTTCATGCATACTTATTTATGCATAATTTTTTTAAGCTTGAAAATTTGGATATGCATAATGTATGGATATAACGTTTTTAGATCATAAAGCAAAAAAATTTTTGCAAAATATTATTCAACTTTTTTTTTCATTTTATGCATACTTATTTATACATAAAATGAGATTGATGCATAATTTTTTAAGCATGAAAATCTGTACATATGCATTTATGCATATAATATATTTAAATATAAAACAGGAAAATTTGACAAAATATTATGCTTATTCAACTTTTTTTCCATTTAATGCATACTTATTTATGCATAATTTATGCATAATTTATGCATAATTTATGCATAATTATATTGGAAAATGAAAAAAAAATTTTCCGATACATAAGTTAAGTATTTTATAAATATTTTATGCATTTTTTATGGATATCCAATTTTGCAAAAATTTACACATTCTTTTTAGCACCAAAAGATAATACATAATTTTACAAAATTTATGCATAATTTTTTTAAGCATGAAAATCTGGATATGCATAATTTATGCATATAATATTTTTAAATCATAAAGCAAAAAAATTTGGCAAAATATTATTTTTATTCAACTTCTTTTTCTATTTTATGCATACTTATTTATGCATAATTTTTATAAAAATTAAAATTTGGACATGCATAATTTATGCATATAACGTTTTTAAATCAAAAAGCAGTTTTTAAATCATATTATGCAAAATATTATTCAACTTTTCTTTTTTCATTTTATGCATAATTTTTTTAGGCATGAAAATTTGGATATGCATAATTTTTGCATATGTGTACGTCATTTAGAAAAGGTACCATCGGGGAGATGGCGCTTAGAATGCTGTGAAATTGGAATGCATAACAAAACAATGTTTGTTTACAAACAAAACATTCTAAGCGCCATCTCCCCGATGGTACCTTTTCTAAATGACGTACACATATAATGTTTTTAAGTCATAAAGCAGAAAAATTTGGCATAATATTAGGCTTATTTAACTTTTTTTTTCATTTTATGCATACTTATTTATGCATAAAATAAGATTTATGCATGATTTTTTTAAGCATGACAATCTGGATATGCATAATTTATGCATATAATTTTTTTTTTTAAATCATAAAGCAGGAAAATTTGGCAAAATATTATGCTTATTTAACTTTTTTTTTCATTTCATGCATACTTATTTATGCATAATTTTTTTAAGCATGAAAATTTGGATATGCATAATTTATGCATATAACGTTTTTAGATCATAAAGCAAAAAAATTTTTGCAAAATATTATTCAACTTTTTTTTTCATTTTATGCATACTTATTTATACATAAAATGAGATTGATGCATAATTTTTTAAGCATGAAAATCTGTACATATGCATTTATGCATATAATATATTTAAATCATAAAACAGGAAAGTTTGACAAAATATTATGCTTATTCAACTTTTTTTCCATTTTATGCATACTTATTTATGCATAATTATATTGGAAAATGAAAAAAAAATTTTCCGATACATAAGTTAAGTATTTTATAAATATTTTATGCATTTTTATGTATGTTCGATTTTTGTAAAAAATTTTGCAAAATTTATACATGATTTTTATATTATTTATGCATTTTTTTTCGTATGGCTGCTTCGACATTTCACTCTAAATGCGGCACAGCTAGAAAATTGACGTCACTCCTGCAGTATCCCGCTAAAATATACGTAATATTCCCAACGTTAAATGCACGGAGCAAAAAAAAAGAGGGGGGAGGGAAGCTACTTCCCTTGAAATAATTAATTATGACATAATTAATCATCTCTTTAAAAGAGGTAACAATAAACAAAGAAAAATGTTAAAATATAATTTTTTTTTTCTCTCCCCAGGGATGCGTGGCAATTATTAGTCTGACGTGGATTACGACCTTAACACTTTTCGCTGCAATGGTTCTTCCACGGGGTGGCTATTATTTCAACCCGACTGGCCTTCTAGCCTGTGATCCTTTTTTTTCGAGGGCCAGCTTGCGAATATTATCTTCTTGTTCCTTTTACTTCCCGACTACAATGATCCTTATGTATTGCTACGGGTCAGCCTTTCACGTAAATAAGCTAGGATTAAAAAAAGCCAACGGGGACGTTTCGAATTTTGCATCTCCGAACGACGCAGACGAAACCCCCATGGATAAAGTAAGTAAAGTTTGAAATAAAAATATGTTGGACCATCAGGAAAAAAAAATGCATGCTTAGCTTATGGAGGGAGGATAAAGAGTTTGTAACTCCAAATTACATTTTTTTTTGCCATTAGCTAAGCATAGGAAAATCCTGGAGAGGTTTGCCCCCACCCCTTCTATTTTTGCTACACACCTGAAAGATGCTACTTCCAAAAATAATTTTATTCATTTATTTATTTATTTTTTTTCAAGTTTATCGCTCATGAAAGAAGACTTAGCACCAATACATCAAGAACAATGGCTGCTATGTCACTTGGATTCATCGTTATGGTTACACCATGGACGATACAAGAAGTAGTAGCTGCTTGCACAGGATCAAAGGTGCCTCCGTTTTTAGATTTTTTAGTAACATGGTTTGCATTGAGCAACAGTTTTTGGAACCCATTCCTTTACTGGTTACTTAATCATCAGTTTAGGAAAATTAGCAAAGAATTAATGTTGTCTTTGGTAAGTATGAATGATGAATATACTTTCAAATCATAAAAAAATTTTAAATGATGAAATCCAAATAACTTAAAATTCATATTGCAGTGGTCTCATTATCCGTACGGAAAAACGATGAAAAAAAATTGTATACAATTTTTGTAAGATATATGCAAAAAATTTATACATAAACAACGTTAAATTTTTGTATCATTTATACAAAAATTTGGACATGCATCATTTTTGCAAAAGTTTATGCATATTGTTAAGCACCAAAAGAATATACATAATTTTACAATTTATGCACAATTTTTTAAAGCCATGGATATGCATAACTTATGCATAAATCATGTATATAATTTTTATGCATAAATTATGCATATAATTTTTATGCATAAATTATGAATATAATTTTTTATGCATAAATTATGCATATAACTTTTTTATGCATAAATTATGCATATAATTTTTTTAAATCACAAAACAGGGAAAGTTTTCAAATATTATGCTCATTCAACATCTTTTTCCATTTTATTCATATTTATTTATGCATAATTGTATTGGGAATGAAAAAAGTTCAATTCTTATACATAATTTATGCATTTTTTATGGATGTCCAATTTTGCAAAAGTTTATACATTTTTTTAAGCACCAAAAGAATATACATAATTTTACAAAATTTATGCACAATTTTTTAAAGCCATGGATATGCATAACTTATGCATAAATTATGCATATAATTTTTTATGCATGAATTATGCATATAATTTTTTATGCATAAATTATGCATATAATTTTTTATGCATAAATTATGCATATAACTTTTTTATGCATAAATTGTGCATATAATTTTTTTAAATCACAAAGCAGGGAAAGTTTTCAAATATTATGCTCATTCAACATCTCTTTCCATTTTATTCATATTTATTTATGCATAATTGTATTGGGGATGAAAAAAGTTCAATTCTTATACATAATTTATGCATTTTTTATGGATGTCCAATTTTGCAAAAGTTTATACATATTTTTTAAGCACCAAAAGAATATACATAATTTTTATGAAATTTATGCATAATTTTTTTAAACATGGATATGCATAGTTTCTGCGAAACTTATGCATATAATTTTTTTAAATCAAAAAGCAGGAAAATTTTCAAATATTATGCTCATTTCACTTCTTTTTCCATTTTATGCATACTTATTTATGCATAATTGTATTGGGGATGAAAAAAAATTTACCGTTAAAAAAATTCAGTTCTAATACATAATTTATGCATTTTTTATGGATATCCAATTTTGCAAAAGTTTATACATATTTTTTAAGCGTCAAAAGAACATATATAATTTTTACTAAAATTTATGCATAATTATTTTTTTAAGCATAGATATGCATCTGGATATCCATAAATTATGCATATAATTTTCAAAAATCTCAATGCAGGGAAATTTTTCAAATATTATTCCCATTCTGCTTCATTTTCTATTTTATGCATATTTATTTATGCAGAATTGTGTTGGGGATGGAAAAAAATTTAGCTTTGAAAAAAGTTCAAGTCTTATCCATAATTTATGCATTTTTTATGGATGTCCACATTTGCAAAAGTTCATATATATATGTATATTTTAAGCACCAAAAGAATATACATAATTTTTATGAAATTTATGCATAATTTTTTTAAGCATGGATATGATCTGGATATGCATAACTTATGCATAAATTATGCATAAAAATTTTTTAAATCACAAAGCAGGGAAAATTTTCAAATATTATGCTCATTCAACATCTTTTTCCATTTTATGCATATTTATTTATGCATAACTGTACTGGAAATGAAAAAAGTTTAGCGTTAAAAAAATTCAGTTCTTATACATAATTTATGTATTTTTTATGGATATCCAATTTTGCAAAAATTTACACATTTTTTGTAGCACCAAAAGATAGTACATAATTTTACAAAATTTATGCATAATCTTTTAAGCAAGACATCCTCGATACGCATAATGTTTGCATAATTTTTGCATACAACTTTTTTAAAATCAGAAAGCAGGAAAATTTGCAAATATTATGCTTACCAAACTTTTTTTCCATTATATGCATACTTATTTATACATAATTTATGCATTTTTTATCGAGGTCCAATATTTTGTATAACTTATACATCATTTTCTACATAATTTACGCATCTTTTTTTGTACGGGTACACGCAGATTTAAAGTTTGTTTCTGAGCACTTGATACGATTTTTTGCAATATTCATATCCGCCATAAGATATATAACAGCACTCATATCCGGGCTCCGGATCCAATTTTCCACTGACCCATCTCCATTTTCGTTGACGCCCTTTATGCCATCCCCTGCACACATACATAGGCCATCCACTAGCAAAGCCTCCTAGCATAGCTCCATCAACGGTTTGTCCGTACGACGCATTTACCCATTCCAAGTCATACCCGTCGCGATTTAACAGAACTTCGTAAGACGTATACTCGTGCTCTCTGCCACTACGTGGTATGTAACACTTTTTAAGCGTGGGCACTAACTTGCCCGGCACCATATTCCGGCCATTTTCTGCCCGACAAATGTATTGCCTCTCGCCATCTATCGGATCAATCGCACCCAACACTGCGCGGTCCTCATCGACGGAGTTGCCATTACTTGCCGGTTCCCAAGTGCCCTGAGTGATTCTGTATTTCGATATCGTATAACTATCCGGACAAATGCAATACTGGATTGACACTACGTTCAATATCAGAAAAAATATTAGATGCTTTTGATTGATAAAAGACATCTCAGCAAGGTCTTTGAGTGTTAGTTCTTCAAATGAAACAAATTTACAAATTCATATTAAACGAACAAAACACTTATCATTATATTTAAAAAAAAAAAAAATTTTTTTCCTCTTTTGATTTCATAAAAATTTTTGAAAGTATTGTAATAAATCAATAAACAACTCAACATTCGTGCCAGTTAGATGCATTTTAAGAAGTTTCGGTTTTTTCCGTGCTAGAAGAAACAATGATACATAAAAGGAAAACGCAAAGTTAAACATGAGCAGTAGATCCTGTTACCAACTATTGAACAATTAAAATCAAAATGGTCCATTTTCTTAACAGGAAGCTTTAGTGAATACATAAAGGAATGGCTGTTTTGTCTGATACTAGATTTAAGGCGAAAAAAATCAAATTTTAGGTATAACGAACTCCTTTTACTTGTTCTTGCATTTTTGGTACAAGTTTCAACTTGTCATAAGTGAACAATGAACAGGAACCCGGAAAACGAAATCCAAGGTTTTTCGATCGCAAATTTTTTTGAAATTATTTTTCGACCGGGCATATATTCCAGACAAGTTGAAACTTGTAGCAAAAATTCCAGGACACGCTAAAGGTGTTCGTTGCGCACCTGAAATTTGGATTTTTTTCACCGTAAATAGAGTATTAGACGTAACAGCCATTCCTTCATGTATTCACTGAAGCTTCCTCTTAAGGCCTGCTTTATTTTAAAATTATGATGCATTTTAAGTATTTAAACAGCATTAACAATGTAAGAAAGAAAGAGAATTATTTACTATTGTAACATGTGTTTGATTTATTTGACGCGTTAAAAATTTCTTGATTTTCACAATAAGAAACTTCTCATCGTTTGTTTGATTAATGAATTTCCTTTTATTTGTCTTTGTGTCACTGATAAAGTGCATTGAATAAGATGAATCAATGAAACATTTTGGTTTAAATCTTTCACTTAAAAAAAAAAAAATGTAATAAAAATGAATGAATAAATCTGTCAAAAATTATTTTCAGCGAGCAAAAGTGTTTTGCAACGTTAACAATAAACCGCAGCCACAGCATCTCACAATAAACGAAATCAAAAATATAAAGTCGGTATAAAGTGAAAAGTTAGTAAAAATTTTTGTGAGACAAAGTGAACTAAAATTTTTGATGTAATTTTGGGTTCCATTCTGTACAAGTTTCAACAAGTTTACTTGTTACAAATTGAAACTTGCTTATTTGTTAGAAGTTGAAACTTGTTTACTTGTTACAAACTGAAACTTGTTTATTTACAAGTTACAAGTTGTTTATTTGTTACAAGTTGAAACTTGTTTACTTGCTACAAGATGAAACTTATTTACTTGTTACAAAGTGAAACTTGTTTATTTGTTACAAGTTGAAACTTGTTTACTTGTTACAAAACAAGTTGAAACTTGATTACATCAGTGCTGCAATCCCAATTCCGATTCCGATTCCAACTAACAAACATTTTACGATGCCGATTCTGATTCCGATTTTGATTCCAATCTAAACCAAATTTAATTAACTGTAACAAAGGTATTTTCGTGCTATTTAAGTCGATCTGAATCGAAAATAATTTTTCGGATGCCATGCCGATTCCAATTCCGAAGATTCCGAACTGTTTTCAGATGAGATTCCGATTCCGATTTCTTTAAAAAAAGCCCGGACTCCGATTCCGATTCCAATTTCTTTTTGAAATAGCAGATTTCGATTTTGATTCCGAATAAAAATTAATCGGAATTGCAGCCCTGGTTTACATAACAAGTTTCAACTTGTTTGTAATGTTCAAGTTTCAATTTGTCTGTAATCCCGAAAACGAAACCAAGAGCTTTTCGACAATAAATTATTTTCAGGCTGCGTATACAATTTAGACAAGTTGAAACCTGCACTTATTTTCAGATATAATATTGTGTTTTGCTCAATTAATTTCGCAATTTAACATGATAAGTTACTAAAGATGAATATTTTGATATATTTTATTGCATTAATTGCATCCGTTACTCAATTGATAAAATGCATCGAATTCAACTCGATATCATTGTCGAATGTTATTCACAATCGCGTCAAAAGACATTCAGGGAATATTACTGAACCAACGAAGAAGCAAAGACTTGCCATACAAGGAGTCATCGACAAATGGAATTGTAGGTTCGCACAGGGCAGAGGTGAGGGAACAATTTACCGCTACGAAAGCGGTAATATACAGGTTCGACTTGACCTTCAGGGCCCTTACAACGCGGGCGGCATTAAATTCGACCGTTATGCCATCCAAATTGAAGATCGTACGTTTTCAGTCGTGCACATACAGAGGGACGTGGAATTTGGGGTTAGATTAATCAGGAGTGCATTTGAAGAATCCACAAATACCAGTGCTCATGTCTACTTGACCGAAGAGGGAGGTCAGATCAATGCACGTAAAGATGGTAACACTTACCATCACAGAGTAATTAAAAGATTTTGGAATAAGGCATGGAACACTGTATGGGTGTGGGGAGTGACCCAAGCCATTAGTCACACTGCCACCAAATTCAACAAGAAATGAGTAGTAACGCAGTTGTTTAATTGGTATAATTTTGTGTAATCATGTCTTCATTTTTTATTAACAAAAATTTTTTTGGAGTACTTATGTAATTCACTAACAAAAATAGAATAGTATATGATATGATGATCAATTTCTTGTCTTGTGTAAGGCCCGTTTTAGAAAAAATTGTAACATAAAATTTCCTTAATTTTGATGTGAAAAGTTGGGCAATGTCATTTTAAATTGAATACTCAGTAACTATGTGCAGCTGAATTAAACGGCTTGCATCAGCATTTCTTCAGTATTGTAAACTAGAAGCTTAACCTCATCCAAAATATATTCCATTTAAAACTGAACACCTGGGATTGTTTTACATGTTAAAATTTTTATTTGGTCATGACAACAATTCATACCATCTAAAAGAACTGCTAATTAAATAAGGTTGCCCTAATAAACCCATAACGATAACTTTTCTTCGGACTACTAAACAACATTGTCATCGTCAGTTCAGTCTAATAGCATTTAATACCATCTCATTGCAGCAGATCAATAAGGTGGTTCTGTTGTAAATGTTTCTAACACTTTTACTGGACTCTATAATCTTATCAAATTAAAATGACACCCTTCAGTTGATGGCCTTAGAAAAATCGATGACTCAAGGTTATGCTGTAACGCATTTGAAGTAAATTTAACGGGAAGGTATTATTCATGAACAGTAAAATTTACTTACATCTGTGAATGACTGCAATTTCATCCCGGTTGAAAAAACAAACGCAACATCTCCGTATAGAATGGTGCCATTGAATGATGGTACGTCATGGGCATTGTGTATCCAAACTTTTAAAAAAAAACACACACACAGGGCTTTCCTTTGCTTCAATTTAAACAAAACTCACTATTAAACTACATTACGATAAATAATTCGACTTAACACGACCGAAAAACCAGATAAAACACAAACGAGTACGACCGAGACAAGACAACCATGTTCCGCCACCGCCATATTGAATTTAAACCATTTAAACTCCTGCCTTCCACTGCCTGCACAGTTGCGCCACGGCTGCCTCCGAAATATTTTTTCTGGCCTTTTCTTTTTTTTTATTGCTACCTGAGCTTTAACCTTATGAAAAAAAACTGCAAACTATTATTAATTTTTATGGTATATTCAGTTTTTCGTACAAATAAATGCATTATTACGTAAAGCAATTAATATAAAAATTTATTTTTATTACCGGCTTTTCTTTTGTTCGTTCCTATCGACGCCATTACAATGTATTGCCGGTTGCATATCCCAAATTCAAATTTTCATCTCGTTTTTCGCGCGGGAATCGAAAATTTTTATTTTCTATGTAATTATAGTAAAACCAACGCAGAAATGTAAGAAAACCATTCACTAAAATCCATTCATCCACAATTTTTCAAGATCTATGCCTGTCTGTACTGCAGGGAAATCGTTTTGTTTTGAATCTGCTTTGGAATTATGTCTGATTTTTAATAGCGATGAATATTTCATGATTTTTGACGACTTATATCGGACTGCAAATCTTGCGTCTAATAAAAAATTAAAAAGTACCTATTTTGCAATGCAAAACTTTCCGTTTTATTGCCTTTCTGTTTCAATTTGAATACATTTTTCTTAAGTCAACAATGTTGTTACGAAAACTCAAAGTTTCAACTTCCCGGTTTTTATACGGTTTAAGGCGCCAGAAACTCGGGCGTCCTTTTTGGCGCAATTTTTCCATCGCAAAGTTGCATTTTTAAAAAAATCGGATTAAAAATATAATTTTTTTAAATTTTTCTTTTCAGATTTGCTGGCATAAAGAGCAAAAGCTAAACCACCAAAGTCGATGTTGTAGTAACAGTAGTAACGGAGGGATCCCATCCCCTTTGACGCTGCCAACTCGAACCGATATAGAAGGTTTAAGCGAAAGATATTGGGGTGAAATATTAGAAAGGACAGTATCAAGCAATAGCCTTCAGGCAATGCAAAAGGTGTATCCTCCTCCGCCTCCCCCACCGCCTCCTCCTCCTCCTTTACCTTTCATAAGACATAAGGATGTGAATAATGAAATAAGAATATTTGAAAACGGTTTTATTGACTCTAAATATAAATTGGAAAGTTTTTAGCTAATTTTTAATTTTTGTTAAATATTTTTTTTTTTTTTGTTTTTTTAATTGTTATTTATTTAACTTTATTTTTTGTGGATTAAACTGAATTCTAATTGTTAAAAAGCGGCCTAAAAGAACGGTTTTGTAGTACAAAAAAAATTCGTTGTTAAGTAAAAATCAAACTTTAAAAAAATTTATGTTTTGTTTTTGTTTAAATAACAATTTCCTATCAGTTGACAAAATATTTCACAAACGTACAAGAGTTTTCCAGAAAGACGTGAGCCCCTACAGGGTCTTAGAGCTGTGGGAATTCACCATCAGAGCTTTCACAACAAAAATAGTTTCAAGCAAGAGGTTTTCCTAATCAAAATTCGCTGGAATAAAAATCAATCAATAGTTAACGATTTTCTAAAATAACGGATTTAATTTGTTACTGTTAGTGACCTGCACCGCCCCTGGCGGAATAATTCTGGATCAAAAACCCAAATTTTAATATTTCCTTTAACATTCATAGTTATAATACTTAAAACTGTGTACTTTGCACCTCAGAACCAATTTGTAGTCCTACAAAAATTTGTAGGACTACAAATCTGCTCCTGAGCAGAAGACAAGCGCTTGTCTTCTGTTTATTAGCTTGCAAGCTAATAAAAATCCAAGATGGCTGCTCTAGTTTTATTGACTACAGCAGCCATTTTGGATTTTTCAACTTCTACGTTTTGGTTCTGAAGTAGAATCACATGTTAATCCGTACGTTGGAGGTCGACTGATGTATCTCCACTGTAAATATGATTGGAGATAGTCTGTTTCGACCGATTATGAAAATCCTGCGATCATATGTTTACTTGCTAACACTTGCGTAAACTTGTCACACGATACTCCTGCAAAATGTCAAAACAGATTATCTCCACTCATATTTTTACAACGGAGATATGTAAGTTGACCTCCGACGCACCAAAACGTCACATTTTTTGTAAAAAAAAAAATTATCCGTTTTTGAAACAAATTAGATTTTATTTCACCAACTAATTAATAACATTTTTTAATTCAATAACCGGAACCACTCATGATTTTTCTTCATGCTTCTCCCACAACATCTGAAAACAAAAATTAAACAAAAATCATTGCGTAACAAAACGATATATTTTTTATCTAATAAATTTATAATATTGTCGTTCACATTATTTTATCAAAACAATTTATCACAGCTCATCCAATTCCATGGAATCGTTATTATTATAATTGGTATCAAATGTCATGATCCCACCAAGGTAGGGAGAAATAATACTGTTTCGTTTTTTCGAAATAAAACTGTCCTCTCCGTCTGATTTTTTTGGCGTTAAAAATCTCGGAGGAGGAGGAACATTTATTTCTGTATGAGGTATATGATCAAACGTTATAATACCGGAAAATTTCCTCTTTGGATTCCTTTTTATCACCTCTTCCTTCGTTTCCGGATCCGGGTCTGGATCTTCTTTTAGAGAAACTAACGGATCAAAGCTTTCTTGTAATTTTATTTCCCTATGAATTAATACTTCAGAATCGTGCATGTGACCTGGTGTAAATGGTTAAGCAAAATTATTTTAAAAAAATGACAAAACTCTGAAAAAAAAATTATTAAAAGGATACGAATGCTGTTAACATAAATTTGATTGTTGTCAAAGTAAGTGTATAATTTCCCTTCGACATACACGTTATCAGATATACTAAATTTATTGACTAGACTTCGGAAGCTTTCTAATGATTTGGTCCAAAGCGACTGCAAACCCTAAAAAAAGAAATTAAAAATTAATTAATTAATGAATCACATGAAACAAAATTTAACATTATTTTATTTTGTACCTTTAGTTGATTTCTTTTCAATATAAGGAGCTCATCATTCTGACATGATTTATCATTAAATATCGTATCATCATTTTTTGTACTTTCGTTTATGGATCTTGAATTATCATTTAACGTTAACCTTCCTATAGTTTCATTTAACTGATCTGACTCACTTTCAATAGTCTCAACTATCTCCAATAATTGTTCACTTTCACTATTGTGGTTGCACTGTATAACACCAGTACCGTCATCAACTGTAAATAAATTAAAAAAAAAACTTAATTCCAATAAAAACAAAATTAAAATGACTTAAAAAATTACCTGTATATAAATATCCTTTATTAGGAATACATTTAATTTCAATAATGACTCCAAGAATTGCAACAAATTTAATAGCTATTGTCTGCTTTTTACCAGATCTCTCCACCTGCGCCACATATTCCTGGTTAGAATTTTTCGTTTTCAATGACAGTAAGTCATTTATCCATAAAATATCACAATAATTTGTACTTATAAAATCTCTCATTTTTTTTTAAGGCACCAATTTACTCTAAAGGCAGTAACTTTTTTCTCATAAATGTTTTGGTCGTGTTTATTATATTTTCCGAGCTTTTTGGCTTTGCTGGTAATGGAGGTGGAGGAGGAACATTAGTAGAGTTTTCTGGTTTGTTTGTTTTTATTTCACATTTTTCCAACTTCACGCATATTTCTTCATCTTCCTCGGATGGATTAAAATTTAAAGGACACCCAAAAATGTTTATAGGTTTGCATTTTTCATATCCCAATTTTTCATAAAATAATTCTTGACCTTGTGTTGATAAGTATACCCAGGCAATTCCTTTGCTGAAACAAAAGAAAAAAAAATTTTTTAATTATGGAAAGTTTCAAAAACTTAAATTAACATGGAATTGTGGTACACAAAGAGTGAGTCTTCTAATAAATGAATAGCAAAGGTAAACTACAGACTTTAAAAAAAAGAAAAAAAAAAAAAATACATATTTTCAAACATTTACGACCAGATATTTGAAATCCAAACTTGTTTTAATGTTAATTCAAGCAGGCCATCAATCTGTCTTAACTACTTTCACACATACTTTGCAACATATGATTCCGTTCTTCTCATTAAAAGTTTTCCTAATCCTCTTCCTCGATGATCAGGATGTATCACAACACTTTCAACAAAAACAACAGGAGCAGTCGGTGAAAATTTTGATATTTTACAATGTCCGATGACTTCGGTTTTATCTGACAGCTTCAATAAAATTAAATTCGTAGGAAATTCATTGCAAGAGCTTTCGATGCTTCTCAATCTAAAATCAGAAAGCAAATGTTGTAACATTTTTTTTTTTTTTGGGAAATAATCATAGTCATAGTCATAACCTCACCTTGCAGTGTGACTTCTTTTCCATTCCAAATTAATTAAAACACAACATTCGTCTAAAAATTCTGGAACGGTGTGCAGGGGTTTAACTTGAAAAATATCATCACCTAGTCTAGTTTCCGCATCGAAATCTATCACAACCATTAAAAAAAAATAAATCAAATTCTGAGCAACGTGAATGTGTGAAGTTTAAATAATTTTTTTCTCTGCGCATGCGCAGTGTGATCACGTGTCGCGATTTGATCACGTGACGCTAGGATTTGTTTTTTTTTTCGTAGTCTTTTAACGGTACACTTATGTTTTATTCACTTTGATATAAACTTTTTTTCTTCTTGGTAGACAAAACAAAGCATGTAAAAGGTCTTACTCCTAAATAATTACGTAATATTATGCTGAAAGTATTAAATAAGCGGTTAAGTTGCTGATATAGTTTGTATTACGACGATATTACATTAAAATATCATTACAGAATGGAGTTGAATTTTATTAGCAGATTTTCATTTCATCCTAATAAAAGGGCATTTCATGCCAGAACATGCCAGATTATGTTAATTTTTGGAGAAAAAGGAGTTGATTGTTAATTAAGCAGCAATGAGGAATGATTTCGTCTGTAAGTAAGCATTCAGTAATATTAAATTAACGATGCTGAATTTTTATATTTATTTAATCTTTTTTTTTTTTTTAAGATATCTGACAGCTGCAGACAAAAAGCCAGGAAACATTTCAAATTATATAGGGAGGACTTCGAAAACATTGAAAGCAACATTTTAAAAATAACCTTATTTAAAATATTCTTATCTTCGAAAATTATGGCAGAATTTAAAATTAAATTGGAACTTAGTTTAAAGAAAGCTGCAATGATTTCCATAGCTCAATTTTTATGGAAGTCATCCGATACTATAGATGAAATGACCAATTTCAACAGGCAAATATTCAAACCGAAGAAGAGGAAGGAAAAAATTCGTTACACACATCAATACGCATTTGCTTGTGTAGGAGATATGTCTTTCCCTAAATATCAAGCCTGGGAAAAAGCTATTGAATGGGTTTTAATAAAAGCTGGTAGCATTTTATTTCTACCGAATAAACTGCATGATGAATTAAGGGAAATAATTATCTTGATGGGACAAAAATAGTTTATTACTATTCTAGGGCGGAAAGTGACGTTTTTGCCAAACGAGTCCGAAACATTGCTCCGCGAGCCGCAGGCGAGCGGAGCAATCGGACGAGTTTGGCAGAAAAAGTCACGCTTCCGCCCTAGTATTGTAAGAAATTTTTCATTATATACGACGAAACGTACACATACATTCCGAAAAAAAAATGTGGGTCATTTGTATGTTGGTATTTGGTAGCATTGATTTGTTATACACACTGGTATAAGTTGTCATGTCGTCTGCTCTATTGGTTAAAATAAAATGGCCGTTCATTCAAAAATTGAAGAATCCGTTCAGAAATCTTTCGAAATTGATCGACCGGAAACCGGAAGGAGGAGGTAAAAGCGGAAGGAGTAAGTAAAAGTACAGGAAATAGTTGGTAAAAAACTCAAGATTTTTCATTTTAATATTGAGATGAAAAATGAAGCTTTCTTGTTGCTAAACTAGTGTGGTAAGTTGTACTTTCGTCGTATGTATAATGAAAATATTTTATTTCTATGATGAAAATCAGGAGGTCAGGAAGAAAAGTAAAACTGATCCAGAATGTTTTCGTTGCAAAAAGTGCATAGAAGGATCTGGAACAGATCATTTTTACTCTTTCTCTTCACATGGAACCATTTTAATGCCGTGTCCTTTGCTGCATTCGAAACCAGTTCCAACACAGGATAATCTCTCATCGAACCTTAACAAAATGAACTTGCTTGGTCTAATTAAATATGATAAAAAATTCAAGGAATTTCTTGATGATGTTGTTTTCAATTGTGATGTAGAATCAATAGAAAAGTACGAAAAAGAAATTTTGATGTTTTTAAGCTCTTTACATCCTGGATTGAGCTTCAAAAACAAAGACGAGACAGCATTTAGCATTATTTGCCTTTGGAAGATAATGAGGTCTGAAGGTAACTGGGTTAGGAAACATGATATATGCTATGATGAAAACGGATATGCCAAAGTGCCAGGAAAATATTTATCAAAATCGAAGGAATTTACATTACCGCTGGAAGTGGTGCCGCAATTGTGTATAGGATCAAATCGGACGGCGTTGCAATATTTTGCCGATAAATTGCGTTCACTTGAACGACAGGATCTTTTTTTTCGTATGGTTGAAACGTTAATGGCTTACGACACGGATTATTTGCTCAATAAAAACTTGAATTATTATTCTGCTCCTGATTATAAGCCTAATAAAATTCTCAAAATTCTTAATTATTTGGCGTCTTACGATGAAAAATACGATTTTTTAACGAGATATTTAAATGATTTGTTTATGGTTTTTCTACCGAATTGGCCGCATCAAGAAATAATTCCGAAAATCTTAGATTTCTGCCAAGAAAACAACATTGACTTGGATTACGACTTTCTGTTTGATTTAGTAATAGTTTGCATTGGGATTTCAAATTTAAGCAAGTTTAAAGCACGAAGAGAGTTTTATGTACAAATATTTAAGAGATTATGGTTAAAAGCACCAGATCAAATGAAATTTCATTACTTTACAAAGTTCACTTTTAAAGTAATACTACTAAATTCAAAGACTCAGCTTTTTAGATTAGTATTTACTGAAGAACAGTTTGAAGAATTTTTTAATTTTCCTGATAATAAAGAAAAAAAACATATCCAATTTTTCCGATCATGGTTTAAATTATCGCCGGAAGAAACTTCGACTGAACTTGAAATGTCTGGAAATGAACTAAATATAGTAGAAGTTGAACTTGCACGTGTATTAGCACATTATAATAAATTAAAGAGCCGAGAAAGGGATCTTTTGAAAACAAATTTCGAACTTTGAATGTAAAATAAAATATAAAATATCAAATATGCAAAAAGTACTTAATTTTAATAAGGCTTTAAATAAATTGTAAATAAATAAGCATTTTTAAAAATAAGCACTAAAGATATATTTTATTACGGCCAATTTTCTTTCAAGCTCTAAAATTTTTTAAAATTCGTTTTCCTCTCTTCGCAGGCCAATATTAAAAATTTTTAGCGGATCATAGCGAAAAACGATTTCTCGCATCTACCTTTACTCCGAAAAAGTCACTACATTATCTTTTCTCAAATTCATCTCTTAAAACAATTTTTTTTGATCTGGTTAACGTGCCAAATGGAAGTGCTCGGTTTTAAAAATTCCGAGACACTTCAAAATTTTTTCCGAAAAAGTTCCGGGGAAAAAAAAAAAAAAAAAAAAACAGCCTAAACTTTTTTTTACGAAAAAATAGTTTAATGCGCAAAAAAGTTGCAAATCCGGGAATTTTGCGTTTCTTCCAAATTGCATTTGCCAAAAAGCATATCGGTTGTTCTGCACTTCATCCAATACATGCTTTTTATCCAAAAAAAAAAAAAAAAAAAAAAAAAAAAAATTGGATAAAAAGCACGAAAGTTGTTCTTCAGCAGTTAATATAAAATGCATTTGATCCAAAAAAATTTTGGATTTTTGGAATTTGGCCACATGTTTTGACAATACACATAAAACATTTAATTTAAAAAAAATTTGGATAAAACAAATATTGGTTATTTTGCGTTTAATCCAGAAAAAAAAATTGGATCAAACGCAAAACAGTCAATCGTTTAATCCAAAATTTTTTTAATCCAAAATTTTTTTGGATGATACGAATACAATGTTTTTGGCCAAATGTTTTGACAATTTGGATGAAACATTTAACCAAAAAAAAAAAAATTGGATAAAACAAATATCGGCTATTTTGCACGTCATCCAACTTGCTTTTTATCCAATAAAGTTTGGATGAAAAGCAAGAAAGTTATTCCGCAGTTCATCCAAAATGCATTTTATCCAAAAATTTTTGGATAACACGAATATTTGTTATTTTGCGTCTTATCCGGAAAAAATGCGGATCGAACGCAAAGCAGTCAACATTTGTTTTATCCAAAAAATTTTTGGATGAAACGAATACTGACTGCATTTGGATCAAACATTTAATCAAAAAAAAATTTGAATAAAATTGGTTATTTTGCGTTTTATCCAAATTTTTTTTTGGATAAAAAGCTATTTGGAGGAAATACAAGAATCCTAATTTGCTTTTCATCCAAACTTTTTTGGATAAAAAGCAACTTGGATGAAGTGCAAAATAACCAAATGCCATTTGGATGAACCGCAATGTGCCAGCAAGTACTCGTTCAAAAGTTTAAAAAAATTTGCATAAATTATGCAAAAATTATGCATGCTCAAATTTTTGTACAAATTATACAAAAAATTATATATTTTTTATACAAATTTTTTGCGTTTATTTTGCAAAAATTTTACAAATTTTTTTCCATTTCTTTTTCCTACGGGACTAATCACTCAATGCCTGCACCTGACCTAGGGGACGTCCAAACATTACGTCATCATTTTTCCGGACTTTTTGCGGGAAAAAAAATCACCATTAGTGCCGAAAAACTGGCATTCGAGGAACCGCGCCCGAACTTTAATTAACGAAAATGAGTTACCATAAAAATAACAGGACCCATAGAAGAATATAAATTTATATTGTCTTTTGTTCAGATCCGATCTCATCAAAATAAATTACTTTTACATAAATATTAAATTATTAAAAAAAAAAAAAAAAACGATTCCAATACAATCGTTTATTTTTTTTTTCTCAAATCTGATTTTAAAATGATTTTCCTTGTCTATTTTTGAGAATAAGATTGCAATACAGTACATTTTTATAAATAATTGAAATTGGGCGTTGATTACCACAAGAGATCTTGTGCTTTTTTTTTTTTAAACTGGAGAATTAATTTATCAGAACGATCACGAGATCATTAATTTTAAAACTAAGTGACAATCGTTCCGGTTTCGCAAATTGTAAAAACCTAAGAGCAATTTTTTTTAATCATATAAACCGATATATATATTTTTTATTAATTAAAAAAAAAAATTATTATTAAAATATTTCACTCTTAGATGTACAATACTTTTTTTTTTTAAAAAAAAGCACCTTTTTTGGTAGATTAAAAAAAAAGAAATTAAAATTTCGTTGATATCAAATCACCTAGTCTCACAATATGTAAAAAAAAAGACATAACCAATTAGAGTTTCATAACTCATTTTTAACAACAATTATTAATAACAAAAAAAAACGTAGCCACTGAGTATTACAACTATCTGACCGGACTTTCTTTTAAAAAGAAAAAATAAAATTCTGTTTTTGTTTTCCTGACTAAAAACATAAGTACGTTCACGATAATTTAAAAAAAAAACTTATTTACAATTTTTTTTTTTCTGCTAAAAAAAACTGTTCGTGAATCGTTTTTGGCGGAACCGACACTGTAAAATATTTTTTAACCGGATTAAAAAAAAAAAAAAATTAGTAAAATATGCTAAAGACCAATTTACAAAATATGTACGGAGGAAATTGTGGACCTGTTAACCTAGTATCATTGACACATTAAGTCTTGATTCTTGGCGGCGGCTGCAGCAGAGGCCTTTTCTGAAATCAAAGCACAATCGTTAAACCTTAAAAATTACGATCAAAAAAATTATGCTTAAAAGGCCATAAAACCAACAAAAAATTATCGTTTTTTTTTTTTTTTTTTTTTGTTGGCCTTTGGCTGCATTTTAAAATTATTTAAGTCCGCCGTTAAAGGGAATGTTTAAGAGACATAAAAATTATTCAAAAAAAGAATTTTTAAAAAAACGATTAAATTATAATGAAATAATTTTTTTAATATTATGATTGATGTTTTTATATACTCAAGGAGTCACAGGTTTCACAATTAATAAGTACACGAGCCGTAGGATTACTTCGATTTTTTTCTCAAATATTAAAATTTTATTTTATTATTAATACTAAACTTTTCAAAATAATAATCGAAATAATCCTTTTAAACATTAACATTCACTTAACGGTTTAAAAAAATAAATAAATACATTATTTCTGGTCTAATAACCATCAAATGGACGGAGAGAGACCGGTTTATCAAATTTTTTTTAAAATAAATAGTAGAAATGTTGCAGTAGATTCGAGGCTGCCGGAAGTCCGTAATTTTTCTTTTGATTTTTTTTTTTTTTTTTTTAATTAATTTTAGAACCTAAGATTGCTTATTTTAATTCTTTCTTTTTACCTTCTCTTTCCCTTTTCCTTAACTTTTTTCTCCGCCTGTCTATTGAAGCTAATTTACTCTTAACAGTCATGTACATTTTTCTACATTCTTGCAATCTTTGTTCTAATAAAGCTATCCTTTGTGATGCGTCTAACTCAGGATCTGAAAAAAATAATAAAATAATAAAATAAATAAATAAATAAATAATATTTTTAAAAAAATGCATAAGTAAAAATGAGGAGAGTTAATGCAAACTTTCTCCGCCGCAGCGCTGCATGTCATAAAAATATCCTGTTTAGTGCAAAGGTATAGAAAAAGTAAATAAACGATTTTTTTTTTTTTCAAAATCCAAGAATAAAATGAATAATTTTTAACGCTTGCACCCTAAGCTTTCAAAAACACTCAAACTTGTTTTTTTGTTAAAATTGATTTTTGACATGTAAGTAAATGGACACTGGATATTCTTGTGATGATCAGCGCCATCTGGTTAGTTCATCAATTACAGTCCTTCATTATGAGAATCAGTGCATAATGAGGTCAGCAGCTGCAACGCTTTTCCGTAGGTTCGCTACATGTCCTTAACAGTAACAGTGAACTGACTACGGGTGGGCTATTCGATACGATTAATCGGAGGGTAAAAAATCGATTTTTTAAAATTTTTTATAAAAATTAAAGATAGATTTTTTCCAATTTTTTGTAAAAATAATAATCGATTTTTTAATTTAAAATTATTATAAAAATAAAAAATCCGATTTTTTTCAATTTTATATAAAAATAAAAAATCGATTTTTTTTAATTTTTAAAAAAAATAAAAAATCTGATTTTTTTTCGAAAGGGAAAGTGTCTCTAATCGAAAATCGATAAATAGATAAATCGATAAATCGATCGATAATAGGTTAGGTCGAAGTCAAATTGTCTGTCTACGCAAGATCGATGGATAGATCGATCAATAAATCGATAAATCAATAGATAAATCGATATATCGATCGATAAATTGATAAATCGATGGATAAATCGATAAATCGATCGATATTAGGTTTGGTCGAAGTAAAGTGTCTCTGTCCACGCAAGACCGATCGATAAATGATCATTATTAGGTTAGGTCGCAGTTCAAGTCGGAAAAGACGCGGTGGGCCGTGAAGAGGCCCGCAGCGGCTAGTTTTTTCTAAAAATAAAAAATCGATTTTTTTCAATTTTTTATAAAAATTAAATTAATCGAAATTTTTGGAAAAATCGAATATTAATAAAATGTGGGAATTTTATTTAAATTTCTTCTCAATTGCTTAAAAATTTAATTAATTCGAATTTTTCAATTGTATGCGATTAATCGATTTCAAAAAATCGACAAATAATAAAAATCGATTAATCGATTTTTCGATTTTTTTAAAAAATCGTCTACCCCTATAACACTATGTTAGACATCACATCAGCGCTCCTAGCGGACAAGTTTTGCAATGGCAGTCCTCATTCAGCGCAGCTATAATTATTGCGCCCCTTATGCGCCCATAATTAGTGCGCCCCGGCGCTTCTTATGAACAACATTTATGCCCTCATTTAAAGGACCCCCTTTCCCTTAAAATAATGCCGTAACAAATAATTGGTTCCAAATGAGAAAAAAAAAAAAAAATTCAGAGTCGGGCAAATCTTTATTTTAGGCAAGCTAAGCCCCCCTCCCTTCGTCTCACCCCTATGTTACGCTGCAGCGCTTTACATTTCCCTATAATGCTTACCTATTTCACAGTAAAAATTGTACTTGGAAGGTCTTTGAGATCTAGAGCTTAACAATGGATCAGTATTTATATTGTGAGTCCCGATTTGGGAATTTTCAGAAGTGTCATCACTATCGCTTCCCGGGTCTTTGACTTTAGGCGGTCGACCCACTGGTTGTCGCACCCGTTTGTTGTTCATTTCCGATAAAGATTCCGACCGTTTTCGACTTCGACGTTTTTTCTTTACCGGGAATTCGGGATCTTTTTCCGGCTTTTTAGGGAACTTTACACCTCGTATTCGTTGATCTCCTAAAAAAAAAAAAATTAAGATTAGGACGAATCAATTAAAAGGAACAAGAGCTAAATGCAGGCTTATAGCACACTAGAAAAATTGGGGGAAAAAATTTTTCAAGAAAATCCAGACCGATGGGGTTGAGGTACGGTCAATGGACCTGAAACCCGACCTGTCCAGACCGTGGCTATGAGTCTTTGCTTAAATAAAACAAAAAAAGTCTTACTCTCGTTGTCCACATCCACTTCTGAAGAATCCCTATGGGATTTTGAACTTTCATTATCTAACGAAGATGAGCCCACCCTATCTCTGAAAATTAAAAAAAAAAAAAATTATAAGAGCAATATAATGACAACAAGGAAATATTTTTCTCCTTCATCAAAAAAGTAAAATTAAAGTCGATAATATATGAAAGTATAAATGTTCGCATCGCAAGAGACCGATATCTGGACGATTTGAAGCTTTCAAACCTTCAAAAAAAAAAAAAAAAAAAAAAATACATTTTTCCGATTAAACTTTTTAAAATTTAAAAGATAAATTTTTAAAATCCTGCTGTTTTTAAATTTTAAAAATTTTTAACCATAAATGCTCTGTCTCCATTGGACAATTAATTGGAGAGTACAATTAATTTTGCCACCGGAAATTCTGTACATTTTTGGACTTTTTTCTTTTGCCACCACTTTTTTTTCGCTTTCATTACTTTTAATGTTCGAAAAAATTATCAAAACAATAAAAAAAAAGTGGTAGGAGAAGAAAGAAAGCCCAAAAATATACAGCATTTCCGGTGGTACAATTGTACCTTTTCATTAATTGGCCAATGGAGACAGGGCAAAACATTTTAGCCCCAGATTTTGAATATGTGGTCCTGCTCTAGAAAAAGCATTTTAGAGTGAGTCAAGTATAATTTTCGGTGAAAAACATCGATGTTCAATTTTAAAAGGCAATCAATCATGGGCTCTACGCACACGTGGAAGGCAAACTATTGGCGATTTTGACTCCTCATTACCCCCCCCCCCCCCTCCTCCCCTCCCCCAAAGCAAAAAACACGGCTTTTACTTAAAAAAATTTTTTTTTTAATTTTTAATAATTTCAAGTAGTTTAAAAGGTACTCAGGTACGTTGTGGCTATTTATTGGAAATAGACATAATTTTTTTTCAGAACTTCATAACTTCAGAATTATTTTTTTAAAAAATTAATTAATGTCTTGTTTCGCCTCAAATTGATGAATTGTTTGATGCAATCAATTAACACATTGGAAGTGCTGTGCTGATTTTTTTGCCCGGTATCAGATTTTTTTTTTTTTCAATTTTCAAGTGTTAAAATCCAAAACAGAGGCCCGTTCCATCATTTTTTCAATTTTGTTGTCGATCACCCTAATTTGGTTTTTAACACGAAAAAATTCAAAAAAAATCTGCTTTAGAGCGAAAAAATCAGCACAGTACTTACGTTGGTTATGTTGCATGGTACAATTAATTATCAAATTAATAAATTAAGATTCAGGTAAAAATTGTTCAGTCTTTTAAAAGATTTGTATGGTCGCTTTATAGCCAGAACAACATCCCTCTGTTTCAAAGAAATCTAATCAAATCTTCTGTGGCTACTTATTGGAAATGAGCATGAACTTATTTATTGGTTGTTAGAAATTATGAGTTGGAAATTTCCGAAGCAAAAAATATCTTGGCAGGTTCACTGAATGCTCTTAGGAGAAGGCTTCACAGATGCCGAAAGGAATGGCTGTTTTCTTCAATACTCGATTTACGATGAAAAAATCCAAATTTTAGGTATCTGACGAACTCTTCTGGTGCATCCTGGAATTTTTAGCGCAAGTTTCAACTTGTCTGAAATGTATTGGCGGCAGGAAAATAATTTTAAAAAAATTTGATTTTGTTTTCCTGGTTTTCGTTTGCTTGGAACCAGTTGAAACTTGTACCAAAAATATAAGAAAAAGTCGCAGGAGATCGTTAGATGCCAAAAATTTTAATTTTTTTCCCCGTAAATCGAGCGTCAGACAAAACAGCCATTCCTTCCAATGTTCTGTGAAGCCTCCTCTCAAAGGTGCCAATCAAAGTTTGAGATTTTCTAAAATAACGGATTTTGAATTCTTGATTGATTATTGATGTGGAACATTCAGCTCCCCTAGCGGCATAATTTTGAGTCTGAAAACTTTGTTCTGTACGAAACAAGACTTCCTGGCTCAAAATTACATTATCCCTCAAAAAAAAAAAAAAAGATTTTTTTTTTAAAATTTTAAATCAAAAAAAAAAACAGGTAAGTAAAAAAACTTAAGGAGTCGCTTCGCTTGGCAAAAGTCACGAACTTGAATTTTTTTTTTTCAAAAAAACATTTGTACGATTTTAGTTTTTAACGACATTAAAACATTATCTAATAATTCTTTATAAAAAAATAAAAAAAAACTTAAAAAACAAATCAACTGTGAATAAACGTCTCGTCGTGTCTTATGGCAAGCAAAATGACACTTTTAAGTTGCTCTAACATGAATTTTTGTTTTATAATGTAGCCTTGGACAAAAGCTATCTTTTCCAGGTACATTATATAAAGTATCGTTTGGCTAAGCGCTTTATTATTGAGTTGTATTTTAAAAGCAAGCAAATGCTTTTGCTTAAGTTTTCTCTTGTCAACGATATTTGTACTTAATTAAGTTTAAATGAGTTTTGCAAAACTTAATTTACTTTATTTTAACTTAATTAAGTTTAAATATACTTGTTTAAGTTTATTTAAAAAGAACCTAAGCAAAAAACAAAAGCTTTTGCTTGTTTTTAAAATACGATTCATTATTTCTGACTTAATTCTCTATGAATTAAAAAACTAAATTGAATTTAACATTCAATGTTCACAGTCCATATCCTAATCCTATGCTAAAGTTAAAAATTTAAACGTGCGCCATAAGAATCTCCTTCAGACTACGCCTGTTTTTTCCAAGTCAAAGTACAAAAGGATTTTTTCCAAAAATATGCTGACGTATAAACCTAAATGGCTCCAAATCAGAGATTCAGGTTATAACACACCAGTTTTCACTTAACAGTTATTGACTATTCATGAGAACGTGAGCGCTACTAAGTGGGAAATCCCCATTTTCAGGTCAAAAATGGCACAGCTAAAAAAAAAAAAAAAAAAAAAAAAAAAAATAGTTTGAAATCACCAAAAACTACACATAGAGAATTTTCACCCTAAGGCACTTTTTCCAACCAAGAGTCACATTTTCCATCTTTTCGAAAAGCTTTTAACCCAATGAAAAGCAATTCGAAAAGTTAATCTTCATCACGTTCGTAGAGATCATTACACGTTTGTTGCTTTCTACCTTGTCCAGAAGAACGGGTCTGAAGAATTTGTCAAAACGAAGACAAATAGGCCTTTAACTAGGTAAAGTTTGTTTCTGTCAATAGCGGTTCTTGATAGTTTGGATTTTTCGCTTGTGTCTTCAATTCCCTGGACTTTCAGTTTGTTTGGATTTTCTCAAGATATCTGCTTGTTTGGTTTTCTACGCCCGTATCCTCCGACTGCGATTAACGCTAACGCTTGAAGATACATACATAAATCAATGTATATTTGTTTTTTTTTTTAATAAAAAATTCGGATTAAGCCAAGGGCTGATTACTGGGTTTCAGTAAATTTGGGGTTTCAAACCCTAAATGAACACTTACTCTCTAGGAGATCCAGATATAGAGGATAAATTACTCTCAGGCGTCGTCGGCGGAGTATTATCCATAACAACGGCGGCATCGTTCCCGTCCCTCTTGGCAGTGGGGCGAGGCGGAGGAGGAGCAGGGGCAGGTTGAGAACCGCTCGCAAATTGCATTTCCAACAAATTTAATTTCGGCTCTGCGACTTCCTTGCTCTCCATTGCAGGAGCCGGGCTCCCCGGTATCGTCTCCTCGCAGAGAAGCGACCTTAAATTGTTTTCCCCTTCCTCTTCGGCAGTCTTTTCCTGCTTGGGACTCTTCCATGCCTCCTCTACTTTCGGGGCGGGGACGTTCCTTTTGCTGGGGGATGGTTCTCCGACAGGTACCTTCTGAAAAAAAAAAAAAAAAAAAAACGTCATAAATAAATTCACGTTGCAGACATTTTCATAAAAATACCAAAACTTCTGGGAAAAATTCTAAAATTTCCAAAACTTCTGGGAAAAATTCTAAAATTTTTAGAACCATTTTTAATATTTCTAAACACTCTGGGAAAAGTTATAAGACTTCCAGAAACATTTCAAAAATTTCTGGGAAAAATTCTAAAATTTCTAGAAACACTTCCAAAATTTCCAAAGTTTCTGGGAAAAGTTCTAATATTTTCAGAAACATTTTCAAAACTTTCGGAAAAATTTCCATGACGTCTGGGAAAAATTTCAAGATCAGAAACATTTTCAAACTTTCTAAACACTCTGGGAAAAGTTCTAAAACTTCCAGAAACATTTCCAAAACTTCTGGGAAAAGTTCTAAAATTTCCAGAAACATTTCCCATATTTCCAACACTTCTGGAAAAAATTCTAATATTTTCAGAAACATTTTCAAAACTTCCGGAAAAATTTCCAAAACTTCTGGGAAAAATTCAAAAACTTTCAGAAACATTTTCCAAATTTCTAAACATTCTGGGAAAAGTTCTAAAACTTCCAGGAACACTTCCAAATTTTCTGGGAAAATTCTAAAATTTCTAGAATTATTTCTAAAAATTTCGAGAATTATTTGCAAAATTTCCAAATTTTTTGGACAAAGTTTTAAAACTTCCAGAAACATTTCCAAAACTTCTGGGAAATTTCTAGAAACATTTCCAAAATTTCCAAAGTTTCTGGGAAAAGTTTTAAAATTTCCAGAAACATTTCTAAAACTTCTGGGAAAAATTCTAAAATTTTCAGAAACATTTTCAAAATTTCCGAAAAAAATTCCAAAAATCCAGGGAAAAATTCTAAAATTTCTAGAATTATTTCCAAAATTTCAGAAACATTTCCAAAATTTTCAAAGTTTCTGGTAAAAGTTCTAAAATTTCCAGAAACATTTCCCAAATTTCCAAAACTTCTGGGAAAAATTCCAAAATTTTTAGAATCATTTTTAATATTTCTAAACACTTTGGGAAAAGTTCTAAAATTTCCAGAAACATTTCTTAAATTTCCAACACTTCTGGAAAAAATTCTAATATTTTCAGAAACATTTTCAAAACTTCCGGAAAAATTTCCAAAACTTCTAGGAAAAATTCAAAAACTTTCAGAAACATTTTCCAAATTTCTAAACATTCTGGGAAAAGTTCTAAAACTTCCAGGAACACTTCCAAATTTTCTGGGAAAATTCTAAAATTTCTAGAATTATTTCTAAAAATTTCGAGAATTATTGGCAAAATTTCCGGAAAAATTTCCAAATTTTTTGGACAAAGTTTTAAAACTTCCAGAAACATTTCCAAAACTTCTGGGAAATTTCTAGAAACATTTCCAAAATTTCCAAAGTTTCTGGGAAAAGTTTTAAAATTTCCAGAAACATTTCTAAAACTTCTGGGAAAAATTCTAAAATTTTCAGAAACATTTTCAAAATTTCCGAAAAAAATTCCAAAAATCCAGGGAAAAAATCTAAAATTTCTAGAATTATTTCCAAACTTTCTGGCGAAAGTTCTAAAACTTCCTGAAACATTTTCCAAAATTTTCTGGGAAAAATTCTAAAATTTCTAGAATTATTTCTAAAAATTTCGAGAATTATTGGCAAAATTTCCGGAAAAATTCCAAAATTTTTTGGACAAAGTTTTAAAACTTCCAGAAACATTTCCAAAACTTCTGGGAAATTTCTAGAAACATTTCCAAAATTTCCAAAGTTTCTGGGAAAAGTTTTAAAATTTCCAGAAACATTTCTAAAACTTCTGGGAAAAATTCTAAAATTTTCAGAAACATTTTCAAAATTTCCGAAAAAAATTCCAAAAATCCAGGGAAAAAATCTAAAATTTCTAGAATTATTTCCAAACTTTCTGGCGAAAGTTCTAAAACTTCCTGAAACATTTCCAAAATTTCTGGGAAAAATTCTAAAATTTCCAGAATAATTTTCAAAACTTTTGGGAAAAATTCTAAAATTTCCGAAAACATATCCAAAATTTCTGGGTAACATTTCCAAAATTTCCAGAAAAATTTCCAAAAGTTTGGAGATTTTTAAAAAATTTTTCCAAACTACAATATCTTTATCAAGTTCTCCAAAATTTTCTTCATACCTTCGCCACGGGAATTTCATTAGCCGTATACGAAGCTTTAGGTTCCTCTATCCTTTTGATAACGACGCTAGCCAACGTTAATTTCTCCTCGGTAACCGAGCTAATTGCACTGACCTTTTGACTCTGACTCGATTCGTCCGTAGATTCATCTTCGTTAACAATAACTAATCGTTCTTCAGCACTATCACTATCACTATCAGTACTTGAGTCGTCCATCACGAATTCCTTACTCAGCACCGTCCTTTTCCCCAGGCTCTTCCTCTTCGGGCATACCTTTTTACCACTACCACTCCCGATCACATCGTTTTTCTTTTCGCTAAAATTACCACTATCACTAGGTTTAACGTCCACCGGATCAGGCGCTAAGTCTTTCGTCGCGGACGCGTGGAACAAATCCATGTCGTCGCTGTCGTCGTCCATCGAGGATTGTGCGATTACGCGTTGAATTGCTGCGTTGATTGGATCTTCCTCCTCCTCTTCTTTCGGGTCTTTGTCTTCCGGTTTCGGCTCGTCGGTTATCCTGGTCAGAAGAGGGCTGGTGGTCGGTCGATCGTCGTTAAAAACGGCGCTCGTCATCGGCGTTAGACTCGGAGGTTCCGGGGACATTTTTGCCGCCTGCGGCGATTTCGGGAATTCTTCCGGTTCTTTCTTTAACGGGACTTCTTTGTCGACTCCGATTTCCGATTTCTTTTCAAGGGCCTGAAAATAGGAAAAAAAAGGTTTTCATGAAGTAAAAAAAAGAGGGCATAAAAAATATTTTTAAACAAAATTGTTAAAAATTTTCAAAAATTCCCAACATGTATCCAAAATTTCAAAATTCCCGAAAAATATCCGAGACATCCAAAATTACCCAAAATATCTAAAATTTTTAAAATTCCCAAAATTCTCAATAAATATATCCAAAATAACCAAAAAATGTCAAATTTTCAAAATTCCCAAAAATTATCCAATTTATAAAATTTTCAAAAAAACATAAGAACAAAATTTCAAAATTCTCAAAAAGTGTCAAATTTTCAAAATCTCCAAAAAATATCCAAGATATCCAAAATATCCAAAATTCCAAAAAAATATGCAAGATATCCAAAATTGCCAAAAAATACCCAAATAAAATTTTCAAAATTTCCAAAAAATATCCAAATTTTCAGAATTTTCAAAAAATATTCAAAATTTCCAAAATTTTCAAAAAAATCCTAAATATTCGAAAAACATCTAAAAAAAAAGCTATCAAAATTCCTAGGAATCATTCAAATTTTACGTCAATTGCAACATCCCCCCCACCCTCAATTTAATAACAACAGCCAAACTTCACTTCCACCGCCAATGACTCCCTGGAAAAACAAAATAAAGTGAAAAAATTACCTCTTCCTGTATGCAATTAAAAACCGGGAACGGTTCCGGGGAGATTGATTTCCTAATATCCATTTCAACCTTGAGCACTGGGATTTCTTTTTCCGGCGATTTAATTTTATAACTATTCACAAGATAACTTTCCAATTTCTTCGGGGAGCTATCCCTATCCAACTTATCCAGGACCGATTCCTTTTTCTCGCTACTCGAAGTAGTGTCTTTCATTTTTTTCCCTATAGTTTTCCTGAATCGGCTTTTAACGTCCACTTCGAACGGGGACGTGTCTTTCTTTTCCGCCGATCCCGGAAGCTTTTTCGCGATATTCTTTTCCGGAGATCTCTCCCCGTCGTCGAATATCCGATTCATCGGCCTCAAGACCTCCTGATACTCGAACGGCTCCGGTTCTTTGAATTCGTAAATATCCTCTTTGACTTCTTTGATTTCTTTAACTTCCTTTTTCTCCGGGACTTTTTCTTCCTGTTTGACGGGGGGCAATTTTTCTTCTTCTTTAAGCGGCGGCGGCGGAAGAGGAGGAGGAGCAGGAGGCGCCTTTACATCGGCTGCGGATTCTTCGATCGTTCCCTTTTTTTCTTCCACAGGCACCGGTTTTTTTTCTTCGACGGCGTCCACTCGTATCAGTTCGCTGTTAACTTTCACCGCCTTATCGATCCCCTTTAATTCGGATCGAATTTGATTAAGATCGAAATCCCTTCCTTTGGGCTCTTGATTATCCTGCAAATCGTCGTCATCATCCTCGTCCTCATCATCATCATCTTTCTCCTCTTCTTTTTTCTCGTCCGCTTCTTTTTCCTTGGCAGCGAAGGTTTTTTTGGTTCGTTTTCCTTTCACTTTATCCTCGTCATCTACCTTTTTAACGACTTTCTTGGTAACTCGTTTTTTCGTCGGTGTTTTCTTTTCCTTTTTGGACTCCGCTTCCTTTTTCGTTTCTTCTTTCACTTTTTTCTTCGTTTCGACATCAGAAACGGAATCACCCGGATCGCTGTCGCTCTCGGAATCCATTGATATATCTGTAAAAAAGAAAAAAAAAAAAAGTTAAATTTTCTGAAATAATGGAGGAAGGAAATGGAGTGGTTTGCGGATGAAACAATTTTTACAAAAATATTTGAGCTCAATGATTCCCTACCATTTTTCCTAGAAAAATTAATTCCTGATTTTTTTTCCTAAAAAAATAAATTCCTATTCTTTTTTCTTAAAAAAATTAATTCCAAATCCATTTTTCCTAAAAAAAATAAATTCTTATTCCTATTTTTTTTTCCTAAAAAAAATAAATTTCAAATCTTTTTTCCTAAAAAAAAATAAATTTCAAATCTTTTTTCCTAAAAAAAATAGCCTAAATTCCTATTTTTTTTCCAAAAAAAAATTAATTCCAAATCCATTTTTTCCTAAAAAAATAAATTCCTAATTTTTTTTTCCTAAAAAAATAAATTCCTAATTTTTTTTTTTCCTAGAAAAATAAACTCCAAATCCGTTTTTCCTAAAAAAATAAATTCCTAATTTTTTTTCCTAAAAAAATAAATTCCTAATTTTTTTTCCTAAAAAAATAAATTCCTAATTTTTTTTCCTAAAAAAATGAATTCCTAATTTTTTTTTTCCTAAAAAGATAAATTCCTAATCCATTTTTTTCTAAAAATTTTGGTACCTAAAATTGTTTTCCTAACTTTTTTTTTTCTAATTTTTAATTTTCCTAGAATTTTTTGGTTTCTAAAATAAAATTTCTTAAAATCCCTAAAATGAAATTTTCTAAAATCCATTTAGGGATTTAAAAAATAGGGAAAATATACATTTTAGGAAATTTTATTTTAGGAATCAAAAAATTTTAGGAAAATTTAAAATTAGGAAAATAATTTTAGGAACCAAAATTTTTAGTAAAAATAAATTAGGATTTTTTTTTTCGAGAAAAATGGTCGGGAATGGACCTTAATATTACCGACTGGCTTCAGCTTGGAATCGAACTAGCGCTAGGTTACGAGCTGAAAAACTTAACGGCAAAGCTCATTTCGACTCTAAAAGCTGATAAGAGGGAAGCAGTAGCCATTGTACACAAGATATTGGAAGCTTTTCCTGTTTTGGGGATTTTTACGGACGCTTACAAAGGGGGGAGGTGAGGGAAGGTTTCAAAAACTTGGCACAAGCACTTTAAGATACAACTTACAATTTAAAATTGAAAAATATGAAAAACGAATTTTTCCAGAAAAATTTTAAGTTTTTGGTAGTATTTTATGGGCAGTATCTGGGCAGTAAAAAAACCAAGTTTTGCAGGTAAATTAAAGCATTTCGGTCAGTATAAATGTATATCAGGGTAGTATTATTACCTGGCAGTGTGCAACAGTTAAATAAAAAATCAACAAACAAATAAATAAACTTAAAAAAATAATCAAAAAAGAAAAAAGAAATCAATGTACTTAGATCTTGGTTCATCGGCAAATGCACTATCCTCTACAACATGCCCTGAATTTTTCTTTCAATTTTCAAAAAAATATTTATAGGTCGCGTCGCTCAAGATTTTTAGGCGGTAAAATATTTTTTTTGAGCACCAAACATTTTTTTTTCTCTGTTATTTTAAAAGATAAACAACTGCTCATTTTAAATCAACCATATTTTATCAAATAACCTTAACTGCTCATTTTTACTATTATACTGACAAACCCAGTAAAATACTGCCACAAAAAAGTTTATGCTGCCAAAATTTTACCGCCCCGGAATCCTGCCCTTGTAAAATAAATACTGCCGATTTAAATACTAGTCGTTAAAAATCAACAAAAAAAAAAAAAAAAATGATGAGCATTAGCTGGGTAGTGTAGTTAGCTTAACTTGTAACACTGCTCAGTTTAAAAATTTTAAGGCTAGGCTGTCTATTTTTTTTTTTTTTTCCAATACCCTACACTTTGAAAATGGTTTTATAACTTTTTTGGAGCAAACGACTTACGAAGCTTCCTACTATAATCTGATATGCATCTTCAACAAAAATTTCAGATTTCTACATCAGACTCAACTTCTTAAAAATTTTTTTTTTCGATAAATTCCTGGGAATTTTCGAAATTTACCGTAGATGCAATTTTTAAGAAAAATTAACTGATGCTAAAATTTGAAATATATTTTTCACCGAAGGTCCTTATTCGCTAGTAGAAAGGGGCTTTGTAAGTAGAGTTTTGACATTTTGCTCCGAAAATAAGTTACAGATAATATTCGAATTGTAGGGTGTTGCAAAAAAAAAAAAAAAAAAAAAAAAAATTAGCTCGAGCTTTTAACCTTAAAAGAGCATGGTCCATTTTTTCCCCGAAGAATAAAAGATTCTTGTCATGGTTTTGCTTTTAGGCCTCGAAAAGTTAACAGCAGTGAATCTCAGGTGTCCTTACTTTATTAGCCTTCTGTTTTTTAAAAAAAAAATTTTAAGGAAAACTTTCCTTGAAAATGCTCTGTCTGATTTCAATATCTACTGAAATCTACTCGAAAAAAAATTTTTCTTCTAGTCTGATTCTTCGTCAAAATGAAATTTTAAAGTGAAAAATTTCGAGGGAAAAAAATCAAGGTCATATTCTTTTTAAACCTCAAAAACTTGACACGATCTTCAGACCGCAATTGAAATGCGAAAATTTTAAATTCTAATTTTTGTCTGTAAGATATTCGACTACAACCTAGGAATCTTTTTTTCGGATATAAAAAAAATTTTACCCGTATGACCTGATATCCTTCTCGTCCTTTTCGGTCTACCTTCTCCCGTGGAACGACTTGATCTTTTATTCCCAGTGGAAACCGCCGGGGATTTCGTCCTGCTGGAGGTAGATGTAATCGACGAAGGTGTTGTCGATCTCGCTTGATCATTTTTATTCGTTTTCTTTTTCGATGCTGCAGCTTTGCTCCCCTATAATAAAAATATAAAAAAAATTTAATTAATTAAAAAATCTTTTTAAAAAATAAAACTTATTCCCATAAATCTTGTTTACCTTCACTGACGGACTTGTTTTACTTCTAGCAGTCGTCCAGGTTAAATTATCCGCGATTTTATTCCGTTTAACCCATTCGTCGTACCGCGAATTCCAACCGGCATAATGCACGAGATAAACCGTTTCCCCATCATCGTTTTCCTTGATGTCCACGACTTTAGCTTCGTAAATCACTTTCGTTTCCCCGGGGGCTCCGTAATAAATTTTTAAAGCATCTCCAATAAAAACAGATTTATAACTCGGCAAGCAAGGTAGATTCAAATCTTCTTCCGTAATGTTCGGCGACCGACTACCGGTTTCAGTATTACGCCTCTTCCTTCCTTTTTTCTGCGTCGCGGAATCGTCGCTGTCGGTTTTTTTCGATTTCACCGAAGGCGTTTTCTTGTTGTTCTCCGTATTCGTCGCAGCCTTCGCCTTCTTCTCCTTCTCCGGGGGTTCTTTCTTCGCCTTTACGTCCTCCTTCGAACGCGAACGCGTCGTGCTCCTTTGATCGCTCGTGTCTTTAGCTTTCGTTTCTTCCTCGTCGCTCCCTCCCTTCGCATCTTCCCGGGATTTCAACAACCTAGCTCGCTTTGTCTTCCTGGCTTCGGGAGACGTTTCGACTTTCCTCTTTTCCCTCACGACGACCGGCGACGCTTTCAAAGTCGGAAATTTTTTCCTCAAACTCGACATCGGTCTTTGAACGGAGACTGCATCTTCGGAAACTGCAACGCTGTCGTCATCGCTGTCGGAAGCTTCAACCGCATCCGCTTCTTTTTTGTTGTTTTTCCCCTTGACGGGCTTTTCCTTTTCTTTTTCTTTTTCTTTTTCCTTTTCGTTTGTTTCTTCTTTTTTGATTTTCTCCTCTTTCTTTTCGACCGGGGGTGGTTCTTCTTTCACTTTTGAATCAGTTGTTCCGTCTTTACTGGAGCTGTCTTCCTTTTTGATCGGTTCTTCTGGGGAATTTTCACCTTTTATCTAGAATTTTTAAAAAAATTATTAAGACTTTCGGCAAATAAAAAAAAAAAAAAATAACGCAATTACCTTAACGGAATTTTGAGGAGTAGCTCGGTCTTTATCCCTAATCAAACTTCTTCCGCTCTTGCTCTTGCTCCTGTTCCCTCTCGGATGACTAACCATCGTGCAGCCTAATTTTCGGTAAAAATCTTCGAAACTGTGCAAGTATTTTTTATACGCATGCTTCACCTAAAAACAAATAAAAAAATTAATTTTTTTTTTCTTAGAGGACGAACGTAATTACTCATAAGGCAAACATATTTAAAAAAAGGCCAACCTGAGTCACGGTGCTCGATGTATTCCCCAAACCCAATTTAGTCGAAACGATCTTCCATTGATTCCGATTAGTTACCCGGTTGTAACCGTTCAATTTGCTAACAACGTTGAACAGTTTATATAAATCTAAAAATTTTCCCCCGATCGTCGGGCAATTATTCAACGGCGTACCCCTGTCGTCCATAAATTTGTATAACTGAGCAACAAAATGATCTTTCTCTTCGCGTGGTTCGTCATCTGAGCTCTATAAAAAATTAAAAAAAAAAAAATAAAAAGTATAATGTTAAAAAAAATTAAAGGTAAATATAAGAAAATGTATGCATAAACACACTGAGCCAGACCCTCCTTAATAATAAAAAACACCCCTTTTAAATTTACGGACCGGTTTGAAATGACGTACGTATATTTTTTTATATAATACTTACATCAGAATCCAAATTATCCTCGGAATCGGTGTTGATGTCGCTGTCGCACAGTCCAAACAACAAATCCCGGTCCCAATGCGGTGGCAATTCATCTTTATCAAGATATGTTAATGCTTTTTCAACAGCTAGAATGAAAATAAAAGAAAAATAAATCTTATTATTTTTTGATCTTTTACAGTTCCGAATTTGAATTTGAAAAAAGATGTCAACAGTTTTGAACATTTCTTAACGATATCAAATCAGAATTAAATTTATCTGACTAAGCTTTCAGCATAAAGTACTATTTCAATTTAAATATTTTTTTTAACAGCACGAGTATTCAATTTTTATTTATTACCACAATTTTAAAAAACAAAAAAATTATAAATTACCTGTTTTTAACGTATTATTATCGACCTTCAATCCAATTTCTCTTGTAAATTCCGTTGCCTCTTTCTTCGGAACGGTGTAACTGAAATTTAAAATACAGAAAAGTTAGGTCTGCTTCATAAACTTTTTTTTAAAATTGAATAAAATACTTACTATCTCCCATCACTGAAAGATCTAACTAAATAATCATCCTTAACTCGAATTTGTACAGTATCTTGAGCATTCGGCGACACAACCAATCCTGGAAACCAATTATCCTTTAATTTTTTCTTATCCCCTAATTCTACGCAGACAACCTTCCCAATGTCAGCTTCTTTCTCTTCTTTTGGTTTTCCTTTCCTAGACGTTTCTTCTTCATCGCTGCTGTCATCTCTGAAAAAAAAATTAAAATGATATAAAAAATTTTATAAGGCCTACTATTACTTTGAGATAAAAAAACTGAAAAGTCATCTTTTTCTAAAAATAAGTAAACAGCAAAAAAAAAAAAAAAAAAATTCATAAACAAACGTCTTTTAAGTTTAATTTAATGTATATTTTCAAAAAGGCTAGTTTCTGATAGCTTTCAAAAAAAATTCTTATGTCTTGCATAAACGCAATAGATTCCATTTTCCTGATGCTTTAAGCTAAGAAATAAAGTAAAGCACAACTTTTTTGCTAACAATATAACTTCCAAAATGTCTTCAATTTCATCCCGAGTTGGCTTAGCACCTTCCCCTAATTAAGACTACCATCAGTGCTGAAATCTTCTCCTTATTTAATTACACTTCAATCGACCATCTCCACAACTCATATTCATTTACATTAAAGAGTTAAACACAGCCTTTTATTAACTTGACACTTTTGAACCATGTGTCTCACTAAACTCTTAAAATAAAAATCATATTCAAACCTAAATTCAATTAAAAAGCTATGAAACCATATGTTTTCATTACCAAACCAAAACAAAAATGCTTTATTTGCATCAACTCTTAGTAATAAATATTTTGCCTAAATTCTTTCCATTAATTATCCAACCATTATTACAAACACACCTAATTACTTTTCAAAAATAACTTTTTATACTCACAATAATCTTCTCCTCCCTCTCCTTCCTCCAACCACAGGATTTCCAAAATGCTCAGGGTGCGTTAAAGGAAGCTGATCAAGTGTTTCACTTTCTGCAAAATGTCTACCACTTTTCAAGCATAATGCTGACCTCCTTAATGTAGTAATATCCCCATCATCAAATACTAAAGGAAAATTAATAAAAATTAATATCTGATCCCAGCAAATTAATTCCAAAAAAAAAAAAAAATTACTTACCAACAGTGTATTGACTACAATCTTGTATTTTAGTAATAATTGCTTCTACAAATTCCTTTTTATCAGGATGTTTAGCTTCAACAGAAGCTCCAACCCTCAGAGTTCCTTTAATGGAGCTATCTAACACTGTATGTGTGCCATTATTAAGTTTAAATGTAACTTTACATTTCACTGTTTTATCAACTTTTCGAACCTTTGCTTCGCAAAAGGCTCCTTTATACTTTGCACTAACTTCTGTTCCCACAGATAAATACGGAGGTTCGTCACCCTGTGGAAGAAAAACAAAAAAAAATGCCATAAACGTAATGCCCGAACGAATAATTATTTTAGGTTATGGCTATAAAGTACGCGAGAGGCAGAAAAAGAGAAAAAAAATTAAATTTACCATTATTTTTGTTTTCCTGTTCAAATACTGATAAAAAACGTAAATCACGGTACGAAATTCGTAAACAAAATGAAGGAAAAACTCATTTTAAAAAGCGTACACCACTAGCCTAAATGCAGCGTGCAACATAATCTCTCCCAAATATTATCCAAAGTGGGTTAATTATGGTATGCAAGATGATGAAACCAATTCATATGGGTAATATTTTCGAAAAATCATCTTTTCTAAAAAAGATTTACACGTTATTTTGAAAAAAACGGAAAACGATAATATAAACGTAAGCCTAAACACCTTGATCTTTGTTGTTTTTGATAACATTTTTTTTTAAAAATAATACATACCAACATTATCGTTCACAGACGAATGCAGTCATGTGTTTAAAATAATTAATAAAATTTTACATTTTTAAAACAATAAAATCAATCGAATGAGTCGCGAAAATAAAGACGACATTCACTTCATCGCGTTAAAACGATTTAATTTTTTTCACTGAAAAAAAAAACTGGGAATTTCACATAAAGCCGACATACAAACTTGAGTCTTCACTTGTCATCAAAAACAGCGCTCTAATTGGTCGAAAAAGTACGCTTTCATTGGTCGACACAAATTCCAGCAATAACCCTTTAAAATATTTATTTCTTGACTTGTATTATTAATTAAAACCGAATATTTTGCAAAAATATAAATAATTGAAATAATTGTACGTTTTAAAACTGTATTTCATTTTCTTAAAAGCGTTTTAACGATAAAAACAAATTTTAAAACATAGGACGGTGGCTTGTGACGTCACGACAACCTCGTTCTTTGACAGTTCGACGACGAAATCGAGTCCACCATTTTTTTAAAATCAAAATCAAAATGTCTACCCTAGATGTGATGCCGGTGCAGACTCAAGAATTAGAGGTAAAAAAAAAGCTCAAGTTGTATTTATATATTGATAATCATTAATCTCAACCTTTTTCCTTCTTTTCCCGTCGGAAACTACTCTAATCAAGTTAAGGTTAGGTTATATATCGTTTCCGTCGTTTCCCTATCCAAACGATGATTCAAATCGTTATTTTCAAGGAAATCCGTTCGTAAATTCCCTGTTTGATATTGATTCTCACCCGTTCAATGCCGATCCGGATAAATTTATCCCATGTTATACCCATCGCTGATATTTAACAATGCACGTGTTATGTTGATCGTTAGGTAAGCTAAGCATGAGAAGTTGTTTATCCCATAACAATTATAAACGAATAAAGCATAATCGCGCAAAAAAAAAATTAAAAATTAGTGGTGCATACATAAACACACCTGGTAAAGTAAATTAAAAGCCTTTTTTTTTTTTAATTTCAGATGTCGAATAGAGAAATAATGGAGAAAATATCACCAGATGAAGTTCTTATGAAAGACGGATTATTGGAAAATAACATAGATTTACAAAAAATGAACAATGTCAATGCAAAAAAACAACCCCCACTTGTATCTGTAGATGAAATGACATCAAAGGATTATTATTTTGATTCATATGCTCATTTTGGTATTCACGAGGAAATGTTGAAAGATGAAGTTAGGACTCTCACATATAGGAATTCCATGTATCATAATAAGCATCTTTTTAAAGTGAGTATAAGGTTTTAAAAATATGAGTGAGTAATGAAATTGGTTGTAAAAACTGAAAGTTGAATGAGAAAAAATTAAGGCGTAAAAGGACTTTAAAAAAAAATATCAAGGGAAAGGATTGTTCAATTTTTTTTTAAGTAGATGTGAAATCAAGATGTATTTTAAGTAGTGATAATATACAGAGAGGTACAAAAAAAAAAGTTAAAAGTAAGAAATTCAAACAAGGGTTATAGGGGATAGTTGGAATAGAAAAGAGTAAGTAAGGAGGATAACAGACAAGATTTGAAGGGTGGAAATTAAGAGGAACAGGTTTACCAGAATTTTTTTCTTCACAATTTTTTTTATACTTTGTAAAGACTTGAATATTTTTCGTAGATGACCTAGCTTATTTTAAAATTTTTGATTTTCTTTTTGAAACTTTTTTAAAATCTTATTTATTTATTTCGCTTTTTTTGTTTTTCAGGGCAAAACAGTTATAGATATCGGCTGCGGTACAGGCATCCTTTCCATGTTTGCTGCAAAAGCAGGAGCTGCCCGAGTGATAGGAATCGAATGCTCTAACATAGTAGAATATGCAAAACAAATAGTAGAAATAAACAAGTTGGACCACATTATTACAATTGTTAAAGGGAAAGTTGAAGAAGTTGAACTTCCTGATGGAATTGAAAAAGTAGACATTATTATATCGGAATGGATGGGCTACTGTTTATTTTACGAAAGCATGCTTGACACAGTCCTCTTTGCAAGGGACAAGTGGTTAAAGAAAGACGGTATGCTCTTCCCAGATCGAGCAACTTTATTTGTAATTGGGATTGAAGATCGACAGTACAAAGATGAGAAAATTAACTGGTGGGACGATGTGTACGGATTTGATATGTCTCCCATAAGAAAGGTAACGAAAGAAAATTTTTTTTTGACAATAAGTGAAGAATTTTAAATACCAAAATATTCCAGCAGAGACGCTGTATATCCACGTTTTGGCTGAGACATTTTTTTAAACTTTAGTAAAATCAGAATTTTTTTTTTTTCTAGGTTGCTATAAGCGAACCGTTAGTCGACGTTGTCGATCCGAAGCAAGTGGTAACAAATGCGTCACTTTTGAAAGAAGTCGATCTGTACACTGTGACCAAAGAAGATTTGGAATTCACGTCGTCGTTCCGCTTGGAGGCCAGGAGGAACGATTACATCCAAGCCCTCGTCACATTTTTTAACGTGGAATTTACAAAATGCCATAAACGAACGGGTTTTAGCACAGCTCCCGAGGCCCCTTACACTCACTGGAAACAAACAGTTTTTTATTTCGACAATTACGTCACCGTCAAAAAGAAGGAAGAAATTTACGGAGTTTTCTCAATGAAACCGAATGCTAGAAATAATCGAGATCTGGATTTCACGATCGCGTTAAATTTTAGCGGTGATTTATGCCAAGTTCATGAGACTAATCAATATCGTATGCGTTAAAAACTGTGATCTCATTGACTTCTGATATTTTATTCAATTTTTTTTTTTCTGTTTTAATTAAAAAAAAGAAGGAAGAAAAAGCATGAGCTTTTTTTTTTTTTTTTTTTTTTGTAACGTTCAATTTTCGTTTTGTGTAAATGTTGACCGTTAGATCAACCACTCCTTTCATCCCTTCCCCCCACAAAAAAAATTAGTATTCCAGTGACTTAATAAAGTATTAAAATTGTAAACAAATCAATCGAGAGTAGGAATGTGATTTATTTCCTTTTTTTTTAATTTATTAAAAACAGCTTTACGAATTAATAGCATATATTTTATTTACACAATTCACATTTTTTTGTATAATTTCTCTTTTTTTAAAGCTAAATTTTTTTTTTTTTATTAGTAGTTTCATCGCCTGGGTGTCCAATAGTGCGCTACTGTCTAGCTATCAACATGGATACAATAAGCTGGATCAGCTATTAATTTTTTTTAAAGCTTCGCAGCTGCTGGTCCATTGGTTACAGTTCGCTGCGGTGAGAGCTGGAAGATTCGTAAGCAAATTTCAGATTTCTGATTTCTGATGTGAGAGCCTCTGCGGTGTTTGCCATTAGGCCTGCATCACTTTCAGCTGGCTAATCCTTTTAAAGACGTTGCAAGTTTCTGTGTTTTGTAATCGCTTCGAAGTTGAATGAAATTTAACAGGATGGATTGATCTAACCCGGCCTGGAATTAAAAAAAAAAATATATTAAATTGATCTAGGTTGCCCTGACTGCAAAATAAAGTACTTACAAGTTGATCCCCTGTGCAGACTTGTTTTAAATTCTCCGTTTTGACTAATAATAAATTACAGAGAGCGTGCAGCGTGTCGAATAGGGTATTCACTAACGGAATTTTGAATTCTTTTACGCATTTTCTGTATTCGTTCACATCGCAAATGGCGCACATTGCTCCTAAAATAAGACAAATGTAAGAAATGAATGAATAAAAAAACTGTAAGAGAAGAATCAAGATATTAATTGATGGGGCAAAACTTCTAACTCTTTATTTTTTGGAAAAAAAATTTTAGTTAAAAATTGCGGACGAAAAGCTTAGCAAAAAATCTGGGAAAAATCTACGTTAGTTTTTGGTGGGAAATTATGGAAAATAAACGAAGTCGTAAAAAAAAGGATAAAAAATTTAATCTAATTGACCAAAGCATTACACAGCGCTATCCAAGACAAATCAGTCAGGAATCCGCAAAATTTTGTCTTCTAATGAAAATTTCCCCTCTTGGAACTTCCGTTAGATTCTTTGATTCCCTGAAGAAAGAGGGAATCGCAATTACCTTCAGTGAATTTGTATCTATGTAGAAAATAAGGTGAAAGTATAGTTTGAGCTACAAATAATTTATAGGAAATTACTTTGAATAATCAACGGATAATTGCTCAGTTTATCTATCCATTGAGGGCTTCGGCCCAATTATACTGCAGAATTTCCGCCTTCTGGACCCACTTTTAGAATTTTTTAAAATATTTTTTATATTTGAAATACCATATGTAACACCGAAAAAAATCAAGGTATCCAAGGCGAAGTCGTTCCCGACCATTTTTCCTAAAAATTGTGGTTCCTAAAATTTTTTTCCTATTATTTTTTCCTCTAACTTTCAATTTTCCTAAAAATTTTTATTTCCAAAATAAAATTTCCTAAAATGAGTATTTTTAAATCCCCAAAATTTTTGTAATAATTAACTAGGCTAAGCTAGTTTCGGTTTTTTTTTCCTTGTTTTTTTAATAAACCACTATAAAAATACAACTATAAAATGAACAACTATAAATATAGAGATAAAAAAGAATTTTCAAAAAATTAAAAAATTTCCTAATTAAAAATTAGGAAAAATGAAATAGGAAGTAGCTGGTGGGAGATTGGGATAAAGCCCCCAAATGACATTTAGGTACTTCAAATGCATAATTTATCCTTCCTAATTGTTCAATTTAATTTCCTACTTAGTGAAAATATTGGTAGCTAAACTAAATTTTACCCGGAAATCCTTCTCTATTCCTCAAAAGGCTTCTGCTCTAGGCAGTAGCTAGCTCGATCATTGAAACCTCAAAGAATTTCATGTTACATAATATTCCCAGGAATTTTTTTTCAAAAATATTTCCTGTTAGGAGTTTTTAAAAAAATTGAAAAACTCCAAAACTAACGAAAAATCTCAACTTTCCGGTAAAAAAAAAAAAAAAAAAAAAAAAAAAAAAAACTCGAAATTCTTCAAAGAAATGACTGAAACACGCAATAAGAGAAAATCCAGCCCAAGTGGCCGATGTTAATAAACCCGTCCAACTAAAATTCAAATTTGAAATATTCCTCGGTTTCAAGTTGGATTCCCTGGAATTTATGCGACGTTGCGACGTGCGTTTTAAATAGTTCAGAAAATTTGGAATTTTTCGACAATTTACACATGATCCTGAATTAGATTCGCAGTTCTGAAGCAAAATTATTCCGATGTAAAATTTCCTTAACAGTAACCAACGAAAGCCGATGATTTTCTAAAATTGTGCACTATCGCTAAGGACATTAATGCCCCTGGAGGAATAATTTTGTGTCAGAAATTTCAATTGTCATGTTTATGTTTAAAAAGTAAAAACGTCTTCGAAAAAAAGACTGCGAAAAAAGTTAATTGAATTTCCAACTGAGGAACCTATTTTATACTCAAGAAAAACATTGAAAATTCCTGTCAATTTTTGTTTATTCCTGGGAATTTATTTTTATTTCCACATTGAAACTTGAACCTTGTCTAAAGGTCTTTAGACAAGAAGTGCAATTAATTCACCAAAAAGATTTAATAGGGAAAGACACTATGGTTATATGCTTATTTCTATAGGTTTGACTAGCTGAAACACTACCACTATCACTTTTCCTAAAAAAAAAAAAAATAATTCCTAATCTATTTTTCCTAAAAAAGAAAATGAATCCTTTTAATCACTTTTTTCCGGGAAAAAAAATTCCTAATTCATTTTTATAAAAAAAGGAAATGAATTCCTAATCCATTTTTCCTAAAAAAGAAAATTAATTCCTAATCCATTTTTCCAAAAAAAGAAAATTAATTCCAAATCCATTTTTCCTAAAAAAGAAAACGAATCCTTAATCCGTTTTTCCTAAAAAAGAAAACGAATCCTTAATCCATTTTTCCTAAAAAAGAAAACGAATCCTTAATCCATTTTTCCTAAAAAAGAAAATGAATCCTTTTAATCACTTTTTTCCGGAAAAAAAAGAATTCCTAATCCATTTTTATAAAAAAAAGGAAATGAATTCCTAATCCATTTTTCCTAAAAAAAAAAAAAATGAATTCCTAATCCATTTTTCCTAAAAAAAAAAAAAAAAAAAAAAAAATCCTAATCCATTTTTCCTAAAAAGCAAAAGAATTCCTAATCCATTTTTCTTAAAAAAAATGAATCCTTAAACACTTTTTTTCCTGAAGAAAAAAAAAACAAAAGAATTCCTAATCCATTTTTCCTAAAAAAAAAAATAAATTCCTAATCCATTAAAATTAATTTATAAGAGGAGATGGAATCGAATTGGAATGGAATAGAATTGAATTGAAGGAGATGGAATGGAATTAATAAAATTAATTATTTTTTATAAAGATTTTTTTCGAAATATAGATCCAATCCCGATAAAAAATTTCCTTATCCATTTTTCCTAACAAGTTTGGCTCCTTAAATTTTTTTCCTACTATTTAATTTTCCTAAAGTTTTTTGATTCCTAAAATAAAATTTCCTAAAATCCCTTTAGGGATTCAATAAATTAGAAAAAAAAAATTATTTAGGAAATTCATTTTAGGAAAAAATATGGTCAGGAAAAAAATTTTAGGAACCAAAACTTTTAGGATAAATGGATTGGGAATTTATTTTTTTTAGGAAAAATGGATTAGGAATTTATTTATTTAGGAAAAATGGATTAGGAATTTATTTATTTAGGAAAAATGGATTAGGAATTTATTTTTTCAGGTAAAACGGATTAGGAAAAACGGTCGAGAACCCGCTTTCAACCTCGCTTGAGCCAAACCGCCTGGGCACAGTTATCAAATCCTGGTTTTACCTGTTGTGTTATATTGATACTGCTGCAAATGTTCATAAATAACGCGATGAAACCTTGTGCCTAATTCAGTGAAGACGGATTCCGCGTTTTTATCGTCCAAACTTTCCCTGATTTTACCGGCCATTTTCGACATATATTGCACCACAGCCAAGCACGCCTGAAAACAAACAATCGCCATTAAAAAAAAAAAAAAAAAAAAAAATTTCACCACGCCATTTGAATAATAACTTACGGATGAAGCCAACGTATCCCTATTATCCGTGTCAGGTTTGAAATCGATTTTCTTCTGCTCGCTCTGCAAATAAATTTTGACCCAACCGACGATAGCGTTGAGGGACCTATCCAATCCGGAATCCAACTTCATTTGTATCGACTCCAACAAATATCTTTTTTTAGCGATGCAATCGGCATGCTTGGGGGTGGATATCACCAAAGGCACAACGCTGTCGTGAAATAATTTATCCAACAAAAGAACGATGGCGTTCGTCCTTTTCACCACGTCGAAAAAATAAATCTGAGGGTAATTTTTTGTTTCGGGTATGGGAACGGATTGGAGTCCCAATTCCAAAGCGTAATCCACGTGTTCCACCATCAAATGCTGAAGGAGTATTTCGATCAACTGAAGAGCATTACCAGGCAAATCGGACGGCTGAGACAGCAACTGACACCTTTGAAACGAGATTTTGCTTTCTTGGAGTAAAGAGATGGCGACCGTTTCCGAAACGAACGTTTCCCCTCCGTAATCCTCGATTTGAGCTATGTTGATGTTGGCTCTGGTTCCGATCACGGCTTGTAAATCTCGTCGAAAATCTTGAAACCCCCCCGTTTGAATTTGCTTTTTGATATGATTTTTCGATTCGTAATATTTCATTAAGGTAGTGGCGCATTTCTCCCTGAGGTATTTCGTTTCCTGATGTACGTAGGCGTTTAAATATTTTTGAAAAACGGTTTTCGTTAATTTCGTTAAATACGTTTCGTCGCTCCCCATGTCGAACTTTGAAACTTCCTCGGATAATTTTAAAGTGTTCGTGTAAAGCTCGTATAAATTTTTTAAATATTTCTCAGAGTCGGACGTGTCCGACAACTTCGAACTGACGTAAGCCGCAAGTTTATGAAGGTAAATATTTAACACGAATTTGGCCATTACTTGTTCCGGATTGTTGAACACTTCTTTCATTATTTTGTAATTTTTCTCGCACAGAGGGATCACTTCTACAAACAGCTGATTCCCTATGAACGCCCCCTGTAAAACGATAAAAATAAATAAAAAAATTTCAGAGTCAATATTTTTCCACGATTTCTACTATTCCATTTTTTCACCACTACATACCATTTGACTATGTTCAATAAACGAGTCAATACATTGGTTATAACCTTTGAAGTGCACCATCGAATTTGCTATTTCTTTCATTCGAGGAACATCCTCCGACAAATGAGCTTTAGTGAATTCTTCAATTAAACTTCTTTCGATTTCATCATATTTTGCTGAGATTTTCTTTTTGGCATCTCCAAATTTATCCTCTGGCAACTCTAAAGCAATGGAATATAATTTTTGGATAACATCAGCAGCTTCATCAATCTAAAAAAAATTTTAAAAATTCAGCAACACTTTAAAAAAAATAAATTCAATCAATACCTTCGCTCTATTTGTGAAAATCTCATGAGTAACAGGCCCTGGTATATGAAATTCTTCAAAGTGCCTCATCAACTTTTGTGCTTCTGCTGCTCTTGATCTTGGAGTATTTACACTTTCCAGTTGGTCTCCTAAATGAATTACTTTGGTTGCCACTGAATTAATTCTATCATCTAACTCGTAGAACATGGACATGGCAGTCTGAAACAAAACCAAATACATTCAAAAAACCAAGAAACAAATATGATTTCCAAAAAAAAACGATAACCTAACCTTGTTTCGTTTTTGCAGATAAGCAATTTTCTGCAAACTGTTTGCTTCTTCTTCTTTACATAATACTTCTAATCTCTCACATTTTTTCTTCTGCCTATCCTGAAGAGTTTGTAAATCCCTGATAAATCAGAAATCACATTAACATCGTTTGCCTGATGAACATTTGAATTTAAAAAAAAAAAAAAATCATACTTAATAGCTTCCGTAAAGGTGTCATGGAGCAAAGTTGGATTAAAATTTTGGCTACCGACTTCCTTGTTCCCGGTCGCTCCTAATGTTCTCCATGCTAACGTTTCGACAAATTCATCTGGATCGAATGGTTCCTGTCAAAATTAAAAAAAAAAATAAAGAATAAGGTTAGGAATTCCACTTTGTAAAATTGCGGTTTATTGGAATATATCACCAGACCTGCTCAACATCTTTCATAAATTGCATCAGCATATTGAATATCGAATTAATTAAACTAAATTGAGAAAGATTATTGCTTTAAAATAAGAACTTTTAATTATAAAAAATAGGGAGTATTTTGTAACTTGATCATCGCCCAGACGCCATATTTGTTTTGAACGCTTCACCAACATTTGAAAATCCAAAGCAAAGCAACAAGTCGATTTCTCGCGGGAATAGCGTTTTTTTAAAAGCTTTTTATTTTATAATTGAGTTGATTTGAATTAACTGTAAAAAGCGAATTATGTCGTGGCGTCAAGAAGTTCAATCTTTACTGACTGAAATGGGTGCGTTTGAACAAGATCAGCGGATTCCTGAACACTTAAGAACTGAGGTAGCGGCAGAGGTTAAAGCGTTAATCAGTATTGCCAGAAAAATGGTAGACATGGGGAGATTAGCGGCTAGTACTCCAAGGCGAATCAGCCTCCCCTTGGCTGTTCAATTTATTCATCAGCGACTTGAAAAGCACACTAGAGAGGGACGGGATCAAAGGGATTGCAATCGACGACAAAAACGACCTAACAGTGATCATGTACGCAGATGACCTCGTTATATTGACGAGCTCAGCAATTATGACGCAAAAGGCTCTAAATTGCCTAAACCTATACTGCACACAGAACGGTCTGGAAATGAATGAAAGCAAAACAAAAATTATGATTTTCAAGAAAGGCGGCCGTGATCCGAAAAGACCATATAAATTTAAATTAGGCCCGGACGCGCAAGAGATAGAAATTTGCTCCTTTATTAACTTTTCAGGCCGATCGCCACCGAATTGGGTGTACTTCGAAAGCTTAGAAAAAATTTTAGGGCCGAGGGACTATGGGGACGATAGTCTAACGTACGATAGTAAAAAGTAAGCAATCCGCATTGCATACTTCGCTATAAGACACCAATCTTCGCCATAAGCTTAGTATGGCGAAATGTCTTACAACCCGAAGGGAGGGAAAAATCAATCTTTAGGGAATACTTGAATGGCCACTGGGCCCTTATATTCCGCGAGAATTCATTTTTATGCCCTCGGAAATTCAGGAAAGTTATTCCCTTGGAATTAGGGAATGTTACGGATTTTATTTTAGGGAATATACAACTTGTAAAATATATAACGGTCAGCGAAATAAACGCAAAATAAAGTTAAGTTAAATTAACTTATAAAAATAAGTTCTTTTATCTTCTTATAAGTTTTATAACGTATTATGAACGTATTATAAACTTATAACAAGATTATAAGATTTATCATCTTGTTATAAATGTTTAAAACGTATTATAAAAAGATTATAAGTTTTATTATCTTGTTATAAGTTTTATAACGTATTGGTCGGACTTATAACTCACTTTTTCTTGGGATATGGTCCATTAGGGAGTAATTCATGCTAGAAATTCGACATCAGGATATATTAGCAAAATACGTATTTGCCCAGGAAATGATCCGCTAAATTTCCAAGAATTTATTTTCATTCCCGGGGAATATTCCCGGCCTACAACTTACGAGATTAAAGGGAAAAAAATAATAGATGTAGAAAGAACGAAAGCAGGAAGTTATCTTATAAAACTTTCGACGAACATAATGATTTCCTGTCAGGATATTAAAGCGCAGTCGGGGGTTAAACATATAGCTTTCTCTGAAATTTTTAAAAAGGGAGAGATCCCAGACTGCGAATTTCGACTATCAAAAACCCGTTTCCAAGGATTTAATTTTCATGACGAAACAGAATATTTATTGAATAAACCAAAAGAAAAAACAAACGAAGAAAATAAAAAAAATACATACGAAAAAAAGAAGCAAGTCTTGTCCTGACTTGCTGTTTCATTTCACGGTTGAAATGTTTTTAGCAAGTCGATCAAGGAAAAAAAAAAAAGGTATCATAACGACCCAATATACCCGAGGTAACGTATACAAGTCGCAGGACGTGACTTTCCCTTTAATTGGTATTTGGCAACAAACAAGAGAATATCGACTTTTGAAAAGGGGGAAAATTTAATACGTTGAAATGATACTGACCCTGTAATTCCGAGAGTCTTCCCCGTTGATTTTTTTTTTCTGAGGCAAACAAACAAAAAAAAAAAAAATCTTGAAAGTTAATTTGCATGAAGAGGGGGAAGGGGAAAAACCACAAGAGAGTTGACAAAACATAAACTTTACGAGTATCAGTACTTATCCATAGGGGCGGAAAACTGAACGGGACCCAGGAGGTAAAGTCATCACATGGATGAACTCTCTCATCACTAATTTTCAGAAAACTGGTGACAGAGAAATTTATTAAAAAGAGGCGTGGATGATAAAAAGCTCCGGCACAGAAGCCGGGGGATAACATTTTTGAAATTCCCCCGTCGCATCCCTTGCACCTTATAAAAATATAACACTTCTTTTTTTCACATGAACTGCTCCGCAAAAAGTAAAATCCCAAAGTAAATCTGAGGTGATATTTCATAGAGGAAGCTAGTCGAATCCTTTTGTCCTCATGCATAATTCATAGCTCTAGCTTGACTCCAGTCGTGAGGGTGTATGGAGGGGAGGATGTTTCAGGAATAGGTCGTATTATTTGTCGGCTTATCATAACAGCTTTCCAGCTTTTTTTTTTTTTTCTTCCGGCTTTCCACTTTTTTATCTTCGTCATCCGAAAAATCAAATTTCGAAATAATTACGATTGAATTTCATTCGGAGTGAGAGAGCGCCGTTGTTGCAAATCAAACATTTTTGTGGGGGAAAATGTAGCTTCAAAGAAAAGATCCCTCCATTCCCCCCGACGGCCCTGGAAGTAAATTCGAATTTAGGTTCGGGAGAAATACCGGCGGGAAATTTCCAACGTTTACACCGCACTCACAAATAGAAACAAGAATCTGTATTTTCGTAAAAGCCAGTCAAATGGAATAAGAGCACAAACTCCCAGGACAAAGCTGACCTCAAAATTGATTTCGACTCAAGCCTCACGTACATCAATAGTCACGTTTCATTTCACTCCTTTCGATTCGAGATTAACGGCTTTTCTTAAAATTGACCAACGGAACAATTAATCAATCAATCCATCCATCCATCCATCGATCAATCAATACATCAATCAACTAAACCGGTTTACTTCTACATTGATTAAGTTTAAATTAAGGTTTTTCTTCGCTTTTTTTTTTTTTTTTTTTTTTGAGCTGCGAGGAAAAATTTTATTAAAAGATAACAGTTTGGGGAAGAAATTCAATACATGGAGCGATAAGAAACATAATATTTTGATTTAAACCTTTTTTTTTTCTACGATGAAAAATAATAAAGCGATTAAGGTGGTTAATGCTCTTTCCTATAGATGACAGGGAATAGTATATTACGGTACTGAGACAGAAAGAGACTCATTTCACGCCGAGACCGGTTGCATCTGCAAAAAAGGTCGAGGCGAGAAATGAGTCTCGTCTGTCGCAGTGCTGTAGAATATTTTTTATTCCGGCTCGAAGGACCATGTTAATTATTAAAATAATTAAAACTTATATTCTCGGTTAAATCGATTATTCATCTTTATTTCGATTCGATAACAAAAATCAGACTACAAAAACGTATTGTTTTGTTTTGTTTTGTTTTTCTTTTCTTTTCTTATTCTGGAACATTTCGAACACTAACAATGCAAATTCAAAAAAAATGTTACAAATTAAAAATCAAAAATCAAAACTAAAGGCTCCGAGCGACTTTGACTGCAGCGCCACCATTAAAATCATGTTTAGCTTATAAAAAAGCAATATTTTCCGCGAACTAATTGCGTGATGGAAATATATACGCTTGTATAAGGTAAACAGGTATATTTAAGTGTATATTTATTTTAAAAAAAGTCGCTCGGAGCCTAAAGACATCGTTCATGTTACTACTATGGCGGCCATTTTGAAATGAAGTAATGGCGGCCATGAAATTCAAGAGTATAGAACAGAGGTAACCTCCACTGTAGCTTGTATTATTTACTTTTTTATTTATTTATTTATTTATTTATTTTAATTTTATTTTTTTTGTTAATTATGTTGTATATCTAAAAGGATAATATTATCATATTTCGAAGTATAGGGTGTTCAAAAAATTGAATCACTTCCTCGTCACCTTAATGCCGATCCCGCTGTACAAATTAGAAGTGACTAAAGGCTCCGAGCGACTTTTCTTAAAATAAATATACACTTAAATATACCTGTTTACCTTATAGAAGCGTATATATTTCCATCACGCAATTAGTTCGCGGAAAATATTGCTTTTTTATAAGCTAAACATGATTTTAATGGTGGCACTGAAGTCAAAGTCGCTCGAAGCCTAAAAGCAACAAAAGAGAACTGTTTTCGCTTTGATTTCTTCCTTTTCGCTGTCCACTTTCAGTTTTTTAAAAAAACATCTCACGTCCATTCCGGTCTCAGCAAAAATGTTTTTCTTCGAAACACATATACTGAGAGGAACCGATTCTTAGAATATCTGTGAAAATAAAACTAATGCGTGAATCCCTCTCCAAGCTGAAACAAAAAAGGTTTTAATAAAGCAAATCTGCAAATGGAAGTGGAAATTTCAAGGGAAAAAGAGCGAAATTGTCACATTTTGTTAATAATTCCATGAGCATTTGTAGGATTCGAAAACATGGAAAATTACATACAACAAAAAAAAATTTCTTCCTCTCTCTCTTGTTTTACTTTATTTCATTCGTTCTTATTTTCATATTTTTTTTCTCTGTTTTTGTTTGAAAAATAATTAATTAAATCATATGGATGGAGATGGACGAAAAATTCTGCCTTCTGTATTTTATTATTACATTCTTTCGCTTGAGTTAAAAACTCATTTATTTAATGACTTGTTCTAAAATGTCATTTTATTCTTTTTTCTTAAAAAAAAATAAATAAAATAAATAAATAAATAAATAAATAAAGAGATTTTTATATGTTAATGGAGGTATCTTCAAGAAAAGTATAAACCGAAAAAAAAAGGAAAATATGATATTTGTTTTCCCTCCGTCTTTCCATTTGCGATTTGCTTACGTATCCCTCACTCGCGTATTAATTCCGTATCTCGAAACGTGTCACATGCAAAAGTCTTGCGTCATAACCTGTCAAGCTTCAACACTTTGAAATCCAATTACAAACGGACGTATACCGCAACAGTTCCCGATGCATTTAAATTAATAAGACCTATGACATGAACATATCATTATGATTCGATTACTTAACGGATGTCATTTAATAATGCTCAACATCCTAATGCCATCATTTCTTAAGGGGCTGCGATGGTTATTTCCTAAATCGGCTTTACCTTTTTCCCGACTAAAATTGCAACGCGAAGCCGGCATTCACATTTTAGTGCAAAAGAAAAAAAAAAATTTACCCTCACTTCCTCCCCCCCCCCCCCCCCCCAATCCCTCTCCAATTGACTACAAGTTGAATAAAAGGAAAAAAAGTGAATCCGAGAGAAATCCGTACGGGCAAAAGTCCAGAAGAAACGGGGGACGCCCATCAGCCTTAATATTAGGGTGATGTGATTTTAAAAGTTTCCCGGAAAAAAACTTTTAAGGGAGACCTAAAAGTCAAAAAGGGAAAGAGTCTTCTAATTGAAAGGCGGAGAAGTTCAATGATTTGTCAATCTTATTGAAAAGAAAATGAGTTTTCGCTGTAGCAGCGACTCGGAAATAATGCTGCATATTAATATTAATTTTCTTCGCGGGTTGATTAAAGCCCATTAGCAAGTTTTCTGATTCAATTATTATTTACTTTTGTACAAAAAGTAACTCTTATTTTTTTTTTAAAATACACTGGATACTGTAATCAATAATTAGGATTGACAGACAATAAATTTTAACGTTAAAGAGTACACAGCACGGCCGTGTAGACAGGTCCGGAAACTCCTATTTCTTATACATGTGAGATTTTGTCTCGGTTAACTAAAATTAGTTCTTCCTTTCTCCCACCGTAAGCGCTACCAAACGGTGCAAGAGCTGCCAAACGGTTTTGATGTAATCCGCAGATTAAAGCCAAGGGTTATTGGTAAAACGCGAGACGCTTTTTGATTGGTCGATGAGATTTGTAAACAACTATGGCGGCGACTTTCTCTTGTTGCAATAAATATAGCTTTTAAAAAGTTATTAGAGAACAGGAAAGCTTAAAAGAGGTCCATCCAAATTAAGAAATATCAATTCAGGAGTTGGCTAATAAAGTGGATTATTTGCATAAAGAATTGACATCTGCTAATGATGCGTTGCACGAACTACAAACACAAACGCGGAAGCAGCATGTGGAAGTTAGGGGTATTACCAGAAAAAGATCTCTTTTTGATAATGAATAAAATGGCTGCTAAGAGCTGCCAAACGGTTTTGATGTAATCCGCAGATTAAAGCCAAGGGTTATTGGTAAACCTCCGGATATTATCATTAAATTCCTCTTAAGCCTCCAAGGAAAAATGGTTGCAAAAGCGTAAAAACTCTCTCAAATGCAGCGATTATTATCAGCAGTACTAGTGATGCTAGAATATTTTTGCACCTCAGCGCAGAACTAGACCAAGTCCATTCAAGGATTGCAACTTCTTATTTCAAACGTGACTTTTAGAAAGCATATACAAGCGTTGCCAACTCAAATTAATGTCATCTGCGAGTTAACTTTTCTGCTTTGTTAACAAAATAAACGTGCTAGCAGAAGGCATAAAATCAGCACTGCCAACCGTTCAGCCTGTATACCTTTTGTAAAGTCGGGTTGAAAATAGGAAGTTGAAATCCTTGAATGGACTTGGTCCAGTTCTGCACTGAGGTACAGATTTATTAATGACCTTATCTAAGGTTTCTTTTTCCGCAAGCCAAAAAGCGTTCTAAAGCCAAGGGTTTAAAGTATTGTTGATGTAAAGGAGAAGTTTTATTGAAACATAATGATTCCTCCACCTCTGTCAATATAATAAAGCGCCTTGAAGAATTAGACAGGATCTTGGGAACTCCTAGGCCTCCGAATGTTGAGGACATGACTGGAGTCTCAATGGGCTTCAGTAAGGAAACCTGTGCCAAGGAACTGTTTAGCCAGGATGAAAGTGTAAAAAACCCTTTGGTTACATTACGTAGTTGCACCTTTCAATGCAAAAGAAAAACTTTGGGATTAGGATTAACCTGAATTGGAAATTGGGCTCATAGTCCGCATTATCTGATTCGGACGATGTTAACGATGGAAATACTTAGGACTTGAACTTGGAAATCGAACGAGGAAAGTGAGGAACGGGAGGAAAAAAAGTGACGATCGCGATTGGAATAAAAAGCTAGATGTTTTTTGATTGGTAAAAGAAAGAAAGTTATAAAATATAACGGTGATGATTTGAGATAGTGATTTAGATTTACATGAATATTATTTCGTCTAAAATGGACGAAAGCAATAGACGACATCGCTTGACAATTTCTTCGATTCTCCAGCAGAGCACATCAACTCTTATTCCATTTCCGGTGAATCGGAAAATTTGACTTGAGTTCCTAACAGTTTAATAGCGAATTGGAATTCTTAAATTGATTTTAGGGCTTGTCCACCGAATTTTGTGTCACATGGGTAACAGGTTTAATATTTAGCTTATGAAGCCCGTTACCCATGTGACACAAAATTCGGTGGACAAGCCCTTTAGGACTTGGAAGTATAAGCTAACGAATTCCAAAATTGTCCAGCCAACCCCGTAAATATCCGTATATATTTTTAATTTTTAGTGTCCATTAGGATGGCCTATTTTTTTATAAAATAAAATCTGAATTTGGGACACTGTGACTCGGACCACAAAGAAAAAGTCGCCATGCTAAACTGCGGAAAGATTCAAAGCAAACCGTATTTTTAATATTTTTTACTAATTTTGCTTCTTTTTTCACATTTTAAAAGACAACTATTATATAGGAGGGAACTTCGCGGATTCGCACATTCAACCGTTTCCCTCGTTGACCATTATTTGCTGAAACTTTTTAGACGTGCTTTCCCCTTTAGTATTGAATTTAGTGGAAAAGTTAGACAAAGGATACATATTTTCCATTAACTCAAGCATTTACATGCAAATATTACTTCTTCTCAAATGGTTTTTGTTTTCCTTTCAGTTTATATTTTCCTTCTCCCTTTCCCATTTTACTTCATTTTACATTATTAATGTAAATTATTTATTTATATTTATTTTATTTTCATATTATTTTTTTCCCCGAGCGCGGAAAAAAAAGAAAGAAAATCGTCTGACACTTAGAACATAAAGGATAAAATCATAGGAATTTTTTCCCCTCATCCCCTTTTCCTCTATGAGCCGGAGGATTCACAGACAACGAAGGGGGAGTTTTCGAGATTGTAAAAAGGCAGCCAAGGTAACGCGAAAAGTGCTGTTATTCATTACACGAAGCCGGTATCGTTCAAACGAAAAGGTAATAAGTGTATTGATAAGCAAATTACAAAAGGGAGGATATTTAAAAAAAAAAAAAACACGATAAAAAATCCAGAAAACTTATCTCTCTCCATGGGATTTAAAATCCTCTCCTTACCAACAGTTTTATTCGAATCAAAAGAAAAATAAAAACGTACTTTTCTTTTTATGTTTAATCCTAAAAATCCACTTTAGCAGATAACACCTTGTTATTTTAAAGGAATGATATTGTCTTAAAAGAGCAAAACAGGATATTACTATGTGAGTGCTTTTATCATATATCACAATGGTTGTTTCCTACTATCCCCTCTCATTCTCTGTATTTACTTCATTTTCTTCGTTTTTTTTGTTCCTTCGGTATTTTCGTTACAATTTTCAACGTGTTGTTGATCCTGTAATCTTGTAAAAACGTGCAACACCTTCTCTTTTTTGCGATAACCGTCGAAAAACAATTTTCCTTTTTTTTTCTAAAGGTTTTTATTTTTTTCTTTGATTTTTTTGTAAGTATCTATTTAAAGAGAATCCCTACTATTTTTCCTAAAAAAATTCCTAATTCACTTTTTTTAAAATTTTGGCACCTATAATTGGGGGTTAAAGGTTGGTTTGACATCGGGTTTGAGGGGCAATGCTTCTCATCCCGCTACTCGTATGAGTCTCTACCGACAATCCCTACTTCCACGTCCTCGTCGTGGTCCCCGAAAATACATGCCGGATAATGGGTATGCGTTGTGTAGCCAACGGAAGAGGGCCCCCATTCTGGGGGGAGAAGCTATTCTGCTTCCTAGGGGGGCTAGCCCCCCCCCCCCCCAGATTCGCCCATGTCATTAGGCGAAGTTTTTCATTGGGAGTTCTGAATGATGACTTATAATATGGAGGATGTAAAAAAATATATGAATCAGAAAATGTCTTAGGGTGCACAAGTGTCAGCAAACTTTTATCTTAGACGTCCTTACCAGAGGTCGTTTTATCTTTCACCTCTTGTTAGGACGTCAGAGATAAAACCAAGAAATCGCTTTTTAATAGAACAAATTAGACAATATTAGCCAATACCCTACCGAAATCAAAAGTTAAAAAAAAATTAAGTTAACTTTGAGAGATAATCTTAATTAACTGAAAAACGACCCTTTTTAAGACTAAAAAATGTTATCCAAAACCAGTCAGATTATCATATTTTACTAGCTTTTACTGAATTTAACCAATTACAACTTAAATTAACATAAAGTAACTTTAGTTAACTTAAAGCTCGTGTGGACATTTTACTAAATTTAACTTATTTTAATATTCTCAAACATATCCTATCCAGGGCTACTGGAAATGACTCAACTTGACTTATTTTAACTAAAATCCCCGGAATTTCACCCATTTCGATCACATTACCTTTAACTGCATTTAACTTGATTTAATTAAATTTAACTTATTTAGACATTCTTGTATATACCCTACCCAGGGCTACTGGAGATAACTCAATTTTACTTAATTTAACTTATTTTAACAAAAATATGCGGAATTTGACTCGCTTCGGCCCCATTACATTTAACTGTGCTTAACTGGATTTTACTAAATTTAACCTACTTCGACATTCTCGTAATGCCCAAGACAGGCTACTGGAAATGACTCGATTTAACTTATTTTAATTAAAGTCACCGGAATTTTACCCGTTTCCGTCCCAATACCTTTAAATGTACTTAACTGGAAGCCTCCTCTTAAGTTACAAAAACTCCTGTAAGGGTGATAAATGTCAATCATTTTTTATTAAAAAAAAAAAAAAACTCGTTTCCAATCAGGAATTTCAAATAGACCACGAATCTGACGTTTATTTCCTGGTATTGTGATATCTGTTTTAGAAGGTAGGACTTTAAGCAAAATTGTTGCTTCAACTCCCACATAGGCAAACGTTGTCCGGACGCCCACTGTTGCGTTCACCGAAACTCAATTTTACCCGTCTTGAATTTCGCAAAAGTCAATGAGTTGTTTACCTGACCGGTGTGGTCCTGCTGATTTATTTAAATATTATTTTCGTTTAAAATTAACTCAAGCCCCTTTTGCTTCACCGAACATGCATCCCCCGTATTTTTTTACCATCTTTTTTTAAATCGACGCCCTAAAACCCAAAAACTCCCAAAACCGTTTTGCACGTACAAAAATGTATTACTGGCGACCGTAAATATTACAAAAACGTATATAAAAACAGCAAACAATAAACGAGAAACTTCTTTTAAGTTTTTAGGCTTTTTTACTTTCCTTTCGAGTGGCCGCGAAGCGGGCGCGAAGAAAGTATTGCCGTCGTCGAAAAAGGGAAAATCGTTAATCCTGCGAGTTTCTACATGAAACTTATATAGTTATACTTAGAATAAAATTCTGAGTTCCCGGTTGTCCGCCTCGTACGCCTCGTACGCCGCGTACGCCGCGTACGAGGAAGCGTAAAGGAAATTTTGCGCACGTATTTTTCGTCGAAAAATAAGAGGGGGTCTTTTCTTATTTTTTAAAAATTTAAAAAATTACGTAAACGGCAAATATTTGAACTTTTAAATTTGGTTTTCTTTTTGCGACGATAAATCTCGAACCCGGCTACAAATCATCACCAATTTTCGTACTGTAGTAGATATTCATCAAAGTATCATACCATCAAAATTTGGTTGAATTCGGATGATTGGTTCAGAAATTATGAGGATTAGGCTACGTGTAAATTAGGCCTAAAAATCGATATCTCGAATGACGTAATAAGTCATATCGATATATCGATTAAGTGATTTCGATATATCGATATATCGATTAAGTCATATCGATATCTCGAGTTACAGGAACAATCCATAATTCGGATTTTTTTTGTGGGTACAGCGGATTTCGCGGAACTCGGATCAAAAAAATAACCGGATTTTTGAAAATATTTTCGGGGTAGAGGAATCCGAATATGGAATTATTTTTCAGAAATTGGGATTCTTTATGTGGGTACAGCGGGATTCGTGTACCTCGGATCAAAAAACTAACCGGATTTTTGAAAATATTTTCGGGGTAGAAGAATCCGAATATGGAATTATTTTTCAGAAATTGGGATTCTTTATGTGGGTACAGCGGGAATCGTGTACCTCGGATCAAAAAACTAACCGGATTTTTGAAAATATTTTCGGGGTAGAGGAATCCGAATATGGAATTATTTTTCAGAAATTGGGATTCTTTATGTGGGTACAGCGGGATTCGTGTACCTCGGATCAAAAAACTAACCGGATTTTTGAAAATATTTTCGGGGTAGAGGAATCCGAATATGGAATTATTTTTCAGAAATTGGGATTCTTTATGTGGGTACAGCGGGAATCGTGTACCTCGGATCAAAAAACTAACCGGATTTTTGAAAATATTTTCGGGGTAGAGGAATCCGAATATGGAATTATTTTTCAGAAATTGGGATTCTTTATGTGGGTACAGCGGGATTCGTGTACCTCGGATCAAAAAACTAACCGGATTTTTGAAAATATTTTGGGGTAGAGGAATCCGAATATGGAATTATTTTTCAGAAATTGGGATTCATTATGTGGGTACAGCGGGATTCGTGTACCTCGGATCAAAAAACTAACCGGATTTTTGAAAATATTTTCGGGGTAGAGGAATCCGAATATGGAATTATTTTTCAGAAATTGGGATTCTTTATGTGGGTACAGCGGGAATCGTGTACCTCGGGTTTAATTAATACACTTTGAAAACCTAAACTTGATTTTTTACATTTTTTCTTTATTTCAACTTCTTTTTTCCACCGATAAAGCCGCGAGAAAGTTTAATGGGGTGCGTATGCACCCCCATTACCATTCTCCTTGTTTTCTTTTCTCTTCGTCTCTTAAATAGCTTCATCCTCAAAACGTGACCAGGAGAAGGAGGAAAACTTAAATCGAAGGAAAAAAAAAAAATTAAAAAATTTTCCAGGTGCGCTCATCAACAAAAAAGAAAAAAAAAGAACCATTATTTGAATATCCTTTCTGGAAAATGTTACAACTAAAGAAATTAAAACTTTTCATTATTAATGAAAAAAAAAAAAAAAAAAAGATAAAAAGGAAGAAAGTGGGGGGAAGAAGATTGGTTTTTGTAGCTAGGATCGAAGAAGAAAAAAAAAAGCAAGGAAGGCACGTACTGGGAACCACGTATCTGACCTAAGGATTAAAGGATTTTTCTAGAGTCTGACTGAAAAGCTATTATCCTTGTTGAAGGCTTATCCCTGTACATCTGTTAGGTGAGCATTAGGGCTGACAGAAACCCCCGCTAACAAGACATCAAATTGCTGACTCCCTTTACTTTTGAATTATCCTGATTGATTGATTCCGCCTTTAAATAAATGGGCAATAAAATATGAAAAATGGAACTAATTAAATGCTGTAAAAAAAAAAAAAAAAATGGAAATGTTCAGGAATTTACATCATGAAAAATGATAATTCAACCGGTTGAAAGTATTATTTATTGCACAGTCCAACACGAGTTTGTTTCAGCGATGCTCGTGATTAAGGGAGGATTTTTTTATGAAGTTTTTTTTTCAACTCACGGAGAATTGTCCCAATGGTTAAAAAGGCTTAAAACCTGGAGGATCAAAAAGACCGACAGGAAGAGGGTAGAAAACCTTGTAAAGTGGGTGTACCGAGCATTAGGGTATCACTAGAGTATAGGAGGGAGTTCCTGGACAACAGGAATGCTGTTGGCGAAATATTCGACCAAATGAAGCTTTGGTCAAATGCTGTTGATAAAAGTGTAGCTTTGGCCAATGCGCCAATGCTGTTGGTAAAATTGTCGCATTGGCCAAATGCTGTTGGTCGAAGTGCAGCTTAAGCCAAATGCTGTTGATGAAAGTCTAGCTTTGGTCAAACGCTGTTGGTAAAAGTGTGGCTTTGGTCAAATGCTGTTGGTAAAAGTGTAGCTTTGGCCAATGCTGTTGGTAAACGTGTGGCTTTGGCCGAATGCTGTTGGTAAAAGTGTGACCTTGGCCAGATGCTGTCGGTGAAAGTGTGGCTTTGGCCAAATGCTGTCGGTCGAAGTGAGCTTAGGCCAAATGCTGCTAGTGAAAGTGCTGTCATATGCTGTCAAAATTCTGTTGGTGAAAGCTTCATTTACTGATATTTATTTATATGTATTTATTCATTATTTGGCCAACAGCATTCCTGTTGGCCAGAAACTCCCGTTCCCTGTGTCTCTGACAAGGCAAGGTGTAGCTTTTTCCTGACGAGTTTTTTGCTGACGATGTAAGCGAGCTTTGGCCAAATGATGGGCTTTCACCTCCAGCAAAGAGCTCGTCAGGAAAAAGCCACACTTTGCCTTGTCAGAGAACTCCCAAGTATAATCCAATAATCGAAAAGCGGATTTTATATTCGAATTCAGCGGCCTCGAAAACCCCTTATAAGCCAATAAAATTTACACCTAAAATTTTCGCTAAAATCGGTAAAAAAACAAAGTCTTTTCATTTTTAGCGAAAAAACTGACTGTTTTAAATTCGGACTTTTTGGTGTTTACGGAGGGTTTCCAACCCTCCTGAATCCGATGGTGAAATCCGTTTCTCGATTGGATGAGTCCCTGAGCAACAAATCGAGAAGAACCTTTTCTGGGCGAATCAAAAAATGGGTCCCATTGTTTAGAAAATGCAAGGATCGAAAAACGGACTTCATATTCGAAGTCAGCGATTTCGAAAACCCCTTACGAGCCAGTAAAATCGACACCTAAAATTTTCGCCAAAATTGGTAAAAATGCTTGAAAATTTTAAATTTCCGAAAACGCTCATCGAAGGAAAATAAAATACCGAAAGAGCTAACAATTTCAGCACTAAAGTCGAAATTGAAGAAGCCCCTTTTACTTGAGCGTCCCGAAAAGACAGTCCGAAACGAACGAAAGACATTCTTCCACATTTTTTAAAGGGGGGAAAAAAAAATTACTTGAATAAATGAGGTTGCTTAAACGGATTAATAGAGCAGGAAAACGTGCAATTTGTGATAGTTTCAAAAACAAAGAAAAATATACACCCGCGAAAAAAAAAGAAACCGGCGAGTTTTTCCAACGGAAGCAATTTGCCAAAAACACGCAGAATCACCAAAGCGCAAACTCAAGAGATAGGAACGTAATCTTTTGTGACGCAGTGACATCAGTCTTCGGCGTTCTCCGACCTTTTCGCCCCCTTTACAGTCTCGGACATTCTCGGTTTCCACGATTTACGAAAACTTCATCGGGGATTTTTTTTTTTTTTTTTCCAAACCCTTACGTTACGAGACGATGGTTTTTAACTTTTATTTAATTATGAGTAGGAGCTCAAATTCGTTTTTCGGTTTTCTTCTCTGCTCTTTTTTGGAAAAAAGTTAAAAGAAAAAAAAAAAAAGTTATCCGCAAAGTATCAAGTTAGTTAAAAGTTCCCTTCAATTTATTACCGCGTTCGAAAATTTCTCTTCAGTGATTCTTCGCGGTTTTCAATCGCGTTAAAATCTTCCATCGGATTTATATAAGAAAGTTTTTCTTTAGTGGATCAAAAACCGGCGATATCCAACCGCACTTGTTGTCGAAAGTTTACCAATAGTTCACTTAGTAAAAGTTGAGCCGAGTATTTATTAAGAGAGAAAATTTCCTATTTTACCCGATTTTACAACAACTTGACGCTTTTACAATTTTTTTTTTAATCTTTCTTTGAACAAGAGAATCCGGGAAAATTTTAATGGTAATGAATAAATAAATAAAATAAAATAAATAAGTAAATAAATAATTAGATAAATAAATAAAAAAGTTCATGTAAACAAAATGATATGAAAGGATCGGCGCTTGCGCAATAGGAAATGATAAAAATTCTATTTATTTTAAAGAGAGGGAAGAGAAAGAAAAGATAACAAGTTTTTTAAAATTTCGGATCCCTTTTAATTTTTGTTCTGTTGTGAATTGAACAAGGGCCCTTTTTTAAATGTGGACTACCCTCCCATGAGTTACCCAAATATTTGGGGAAAAGTAACGGGGAATTTTTCTTTTTCAAAGAAAATATGCTCTTTCGCTCAAAAAATAATTTTTTCAATAAAATCAAAAAAGCTACAATTTTTTTTTTTTTTTTTTAAGTAGAAAAAAAAAGTGAGAACCAAATATTATGGACTAGGACTACAAAGCTAAAATATTTTGGAATTTAAAAGATTTAGTTTTGGCCATTTTTTTTTCACTCAGATAGCAAGGATATTGGATATTGGATACGGCAATTGGACTAAAGTGGCGCAAAGCTAAAGAAATAAAAATAAAAGAAGACGAAGCAGATAAAAAAAAATTGAGAGACGCATGTTTTTAGAAATCTTTTTCCAAGACTTTTTCAACTCCTTTGAAAAATTTACCCAGAAATTCACTGCCCTGACGAATTTTTCTTTTTAAATGAAAACTAGTGACTTTGAAATGTTTGGTTCGAGTAAAGCAGACGGTTTTTTTAAAAGTATAATTTATATATATTTCATTATTAACGTTTCGAAACGTTTTAGAACGTTTTAAAACGTTTCGAGAAAGCAGAAATTAGTGGACTGCAAGAAACGTTGAGAAACGTTTCGAGTTATATATAAATTATATATTTAAAAAAGCCAGCTCCTTTAAAACCCTACACTCAGAAAAAAAATTGCAAATTCGAAAACAAAAATGTCTTGCGACAACTTAAAAACCATGCGAAAACAATGAAAATAAAAATATCATGTCAAGAAACAACTTGTCCGTTCTCATAAAGCATTTTTTTTTCTATGAAATATTTTGGTTTTGTTGCAACACAACTTGTTCATGACATTTTCTTTTTCTAAGTGTAAACCAAATTTTCTTCCAAATTTTTCCTTCAAAATAATTTTGTTTGAAAAATGTTTCTGCTGCCAAATTTTTAAAAAATTAATTCCGGGCCCCGAAGGTCAACTGACGTACCTCCATCGTAAACACGATTTGAGATAGTAGGTTTTGACGGTTTCCTAAAATCATGTGAGCACAAGTTTATGCCAAAGAGAGGGAATAAATTTTTACGGCATCGGCGCCGAAATATCCAAAGTGCTAGAGCTGGCGCCCGCGCCGGCACCGGATTGGTAAATTTTTGGCGCCGGTGCCGATTCCACCATCGGTGCCAGAATCACCATCAATATTGTCAATTCTTTTTTTTTTTAAATTCAAAAAAAATATTGTTACAGTAACCGCCACTTATTGTTGCTCCAGTTAATACAATCGGCCGCTTAGTATGATCAAAACTCGTGGCCATTTTCAATTATATTCAGCTCATAATTACAAGATTGGTGCCAGCGCCGGTGCTGGCACCGAGCTAAAATAAATTATCAAGCACTAGCACCAGCTTCGGCGCCGACCTGAGACTAGCGCAGCTGGCATCGGCGCTGGCACCGGCACTGGCTTCGGACCCATGAATCAGACTATCTCTAATTATATTTATGGAGAAAATAGGTCAGTTAATCTCCGGCGCAAGGAATTAAACCCTTTCAGTGCACCACCACTTTGGAGATTATGAAGGCATAACATACCCTGGGTTGGAGGTGGGTACCCCCAACCCCCCCCCCCCCCCCCCACCTTCACTGTTTTTTCACTTCTGGCCCGTTCTTCCCCACCGTCTACAAAAGAATTTCTCTATAAGCTTGAATTTTTTCTTCAGTCCGATAAGACTTTCTCAATTCCTCCTGGAACAAAAATCGTCCTTGATGTGAAATCTCGGTAATTTCAAAATCATTTAAACGCTTTATGCGGGATGTGTTCCAATTTCTCCCAGTCCAAATTGATATTGCATTGATTTTCGATGCGAGCTTACATATTAAAACGATTTTGCAGATGCTGAAAAATCCGATTTTCTTTTAATAATCCAGATAAATCATTTTAAAATTGAGGTGAAGATATTTTTTTTTTTTTTGCTAAATCTTAGGGGAGTCCCGACTGAACCCACCGCAAGTCTGACCGATTTTTTTTTTTTTTTCGTTCAAAAAACATTGCCGGCATAGATAGCCTTGCAATAAACGTCGTGGGTTGGATTGGAAATCGTTAGGAAAAAAATAAATTACGAGAAAGGAAAAAAAAAAAAAAGAAAAGAAAGAACACAGCAGAAAATTTTTCAAGAGTGAAAGAAATATATATGAAATATTCCTGTTTTTTTTTATTATTAACTAAAATGGAAAATTTTTGGAAGAACCGTGAATTTTAGGTCAATTGACGTATCTCCACCGTAAACATGATTGGAGAATTTAGGAAAATCACGTGACGACAAGTTTACACGCGATCATGTTGGTGTGGTCTAGAGAGCCTGAAAGGAGAGAAGCGCCATCTTTAACAAACAAAAAGCTAGTTTGTGATTGGTCGTGTCTCTCACACATGGAGGTCGGTTTTCTTATGGGGTGAAACGCTAGGACGTTACAAATCCTGTTGAGATTTGTTCTAGTTCTAGTTCCCAGGGGGGTGCCACTCTTATGAACGATTTGGAGTCGGATGACAACGTGTTTAGCTTATGGATGACGTCATATCTTCATAAGCTAAACATGATGTCATCCGACTCCAAACTTTACATGGGAGTTACAGCTCCACGTAGTTTTATTTTCTCTGTGCTAGTTCCCGTTGAGAACGTTCTAGCATCTCGACCGACATAAAACCAAAACCATGTACCACGTGAGGACTCGACCAATCAGAAAGCTCTCATTTGAATGTCTCCTCTCTCCTTTCAGGCTCTCTAGTGTGGTCACGTGACACTTTCACAGTCGAAACAGACTATCTCCAATTACACTTACGGTGGAGAAACGTCAGTCGACCTCCGACGCATGGAACTGTATGTTCCGGAACTCTTTCACTCGTTCCAGAAAACGACAAAAAGAGGCAAAAAAAGAGAGCCCCACACTTCTCCTTAGTAGTGTTGTATATCAGGGTGCAAATTTACGATGGAATGTTGGACCAACACATTGGTACAACAAGTTGGACAAACATGTTACACCAAATTGTTGGAATGTTGGACGAACTTGTTGTACCAACATGTTTGACAAACGAACGAATCGACAATTGCAGAATTTAGGATGCAAATTACTCCTAGGCCGAAGTTAGTGTGGAATGTTGGTCCAACATTCCATAGTGAATTTCCACCCTTACAGGTATGAAGATCTTGTCATTTAAACCACTCAAAATGGAGGGTCAGTTTTTGACCCTTTTAAAGCTCGATTAGGCATGCTTTCCCGTCGTGTAGAAAATTTGAAAAAAAAAATCAGACAGACTTATCTCGTACAAATAAAAAAAAGTTAGGGGGTGGCACCTCCGAAAACACTGCTTATACTCACTCACTACCGGTACACTGCTTATACTCAAAAATAAAATTTAGATCGATCAGCAATCTTTTTCTTTGAAGAGTGAGATTTTTAAAAACCGAGTTCGGTTAATTCCCCAGAAATAAATCCCTTAAAAAATCTCTACATTATTTTAAAAATGTCTTGTAATAAGTAAAAAACTAAATTTCATCAAACTCAAGATTTTTCTTTTTTTTTTTGTTATAAAACCAAAAACATTTTTTTCTTTTTCAGCAAATTATTACTCCCGAGCGGTTACAATCATCGGATTATACGCGTATATGTAACAGCGGAGAGAGGAAAGAGAGAGAGAAAAAAAAAGAAATCCTCAATAGAATTTTCCGAATCCAAGTATGCAGAATATTTAATTAAAGTACCGTCCAGAGATGGGTCTCTCACCAGACGTAAAAGGAAACGTGCAGTCAATCGAGGCGAAGCTAAATGAGATAATGCATCAGGGAAAACTAATAAAAAGTTCCCGATGTCCAGTGTCCACAAATTATTAACTTTCGGTCTCGTCCAATTCTTCCCCTACTTTTTTTTTTCAAAACTTTTTTAAAACTTATTTCCTCTTTTTTTCTTCTTTTCTTTTCTCTCGAAAAAAAAGATTTTTGTTTTGTGAAAGAAGAAAATGCAGATTTTTTTTTTTTTTTCTTGCGAAGAATTTTATTGTTTTAGAAATCGCAAATGTTGCAAGCTATTCATGAGGATATAAGTTTTTGATGAAGATAGTGAGCGTTGTCTTGGATAGTCATTTTTTTTTTTTTTTTTTTTGTGATGTTTTCATCCGGTATGACTTTGTAATTTCTTCCCTTTTTTTTCTAGTATTTTTTTTTCTTTCCATTTAGCGTGTTTAAATGGTAGTTCCATTTCTTTTTATTGCGCTTAGTCGGTTACATTCAGTTTTCTCTGATATCAGATTTCGTCTCTTTTTTTTTCGAAGTTGAATTTTTATTTCATTTTTTTTTTTAAAGTCACGATATGTTTTACGAGAAAAAAAAAGTTATTGTGAGTGAATCCTTGGATGCTTTGAGCTATTAATGCCCCAAATCGGGGGGGGAGACCATATTAATTTAAGAATGGGCTCGGTTCGGTTTTGTTTTTTAGTGGAAAAAATATGTCCTGTCTCCATTGGCCAATTAATCGAAGGATACAATTAATTGCACCACCGTAATACGGCATATCTCCACCCAAAAATACGATGGGAGAGTTTGTTTTGGCCGTTTTTCAAAATGACCTGACCGCAACTTGTGCAAACTACCGCCAATATGTGTTTACATGTGCAAACTGGTCCAAACTTGAGCAAAACAACCACCAACTTGTGGTCCCATGTGCAAACTTGTTTAAACTTGCGCGAAAAAACCGTTAACTTGTGTTTGCATGTGCCAACTTGTCCAAACTTGTGCAAAACAACCGCCAACTAGTGCTTACATGTGCAAACTTGTTCAAATTTGCACGAAACAACCTTCAACTTGTGGTCCCACGTGCAAATTTGTGGTCACGTGACACTTCCACGACCAGCAAAACGATATTATCTCCAATCACATTTACGTCGGAGATACGGTTGGCCTCCCACGCACGGAATTTTTATTTCTTTTCTGCGTCGCTTCAAAATAAAAATTTCGGATTACCCCAATTCTCGAATCGCAAAAATTACCTTTCCCACTCATTGTCTCACTTTTTTTTTTCTTCTTCTTTCAATTTGTTTTACATTATTTATGCACGTAAGATTTCCTGATTTGTTTTTAAGTGCAAAAGTAAACGGGGGAAACGAGAGAAAAAAAAAAAAAGCAAAAAGGAAGATTTATATTTTCAACAAGAAAATTCCCCTCGTAAAGATAATTCACCATGTTTAACCGACATTCTAAAAGTAAAAAGGGAATTGACAAAAACGAGTTGGGATCATTGCCAATGCTGAAAATGAAGGGATGTTGTCCATCTTACAACTTTAGGCTGGAGATCTATTGAGCTTGTTCTTTTTCTTCCTTCTTCTTTTTTTTTCTTTCCTTCTTAAAAAACGAGAAAAAGAAGTTGGCGTCCTTTTCATTCTCCCGAAGGAAAAAAAAAAAAAAAAAAAAAAATCCCCATCAGGAATACTACCTTCTCTTGCATTCATCACCACCCCCTTCAAAAGCATCAACAAAAGGGATGAGAAGTTTTTTTTAATTCCACCTGAGGCGCAATTTTCTCGTCAGGACAGAACCTTCTAATTAATTACAACTTCTTCAATCGCAGTGGATTTTTTTTTTTTTTTCATATTTAATCAAACCCAACCCTTCGTTCCGGTTTTTTTTGGCTCAAAAAACTGCCTAACAGAAACTATGTTATTAAAAAAAAAAAAAAACCGGTGATTAAATATCTCGTCTGAATTTTTTTTTCTCTTCCGTTTACAGTGAAATAATATTTTTTATTTAAAATGTCGATGCCCGCAAGTTGGAATTTGATTTTAATTTTAATTACGGACTTCGACTTCACTCCAAGAAAAGTATAACAAATGACGAAACAAGAATGATAGATAACATTGTGAAGTGAAGTTAGCTCCAGTGAAAGCCAGACATGGATAATGGATATGAAAAACCGAGATAACATAATGCCGGAGATGTTCCATATGTTGTTTCTCTACCTCATCCCATGTAAGTAAATTATTTATCGCTTGCTTTTCCAGCCCCTAGGCATTTTCTCATTTAAACAAAAACATTTCCTATTTTTTTTTTTTTTTTTTGGAAATGGAAACACCCATTAATTAATTTTTCATCCGGTGAGTTTATATGTATCTCGGAAATATGAGCTCAAAGTGTGACAAGAAAAACGCAGTAAAAATACCGACATTAATATTTCTTTTTTTTTTACCTTCCCCCCATTTTTATGGCAGTTTGAATAAGAAATAACGTAAAATGAAATGTTATATGACGTCATTGCGAAAAATGAGAGAAAATTAGCTTTTAGCGAAATATGCATACAAACGAACGCTGTTCCTCGCCCGTATTAAAAAAAAAGCAAAAAAACAAACAATATTAATTATTATCATTATCGTAACAGTGAATTGCGGGGTAGCCGACGGGGGTTCTCCTCCATCCCTTGCAAAAAAAGGTGACGTCATAGTGACCCGTCATAAATTGGTCATCAGACCTGGTCGTTTTTGGGACGTTTCTACGAGATTTTTGACATCAAATGACGTCAACAGAGTATGATATATTATATTTTTCACTTAAGACGTGTTATTGACGTCATATTGACATCATAATGACGTCATCTTGATTTCGAAATACCAACGTCATTATTTTTAGACGTCTTCTTGACGTCATCCAATGACAAATGAATGACGTTATATGACATCGAAAGACTAGTAAAATCGTCTCGGAATGTGACAATGCCTGATGACGTCATGAAGACGTCAGGCACATTTTTCCCAGGCTGCTAGGTGCATGTTACGTCATACGAGTTAGACGTCATGCGTGTTATTGACGCCCTATTGACATCTTTATTTCGAAATGCCAACGTCATTTCTTTTAGACGTCCGTAAGACGTCTACTTGACGTCATCCAATAACAAATGAATGAAGTTATATGGCGTCGAAAATCTCGTAAAATCGTCCCGGAATGTGACAATGCCCGATGACGTCATAGAGACGTCAGGCACACTTTTCGCTGGCTACCGTCAGAGTTTGAAGAGGCCTTTTCTCAAGGGTGGGGAAGCTTACTTTCAGGGATCATTCAAATATTATGTCAGCAAGACATTGGAAGAGTTTTGACTTCCTCCCCCTTGTCAGAAAAAATCAGCATCACATGTAGCCCCTTCAAAAATTTCGACAGATTTCACCTACTCGCCTCTCGCGCATTAAATCAAGTCCGTGCGCCGGAGTAAGACTGACGTATCTCAAACTTAAAGACGACTGGAGATAGTCCGTTTTGGTTGCTTAAAAAAACAATATGAAAAACAAGTGTACGCCATCCAGAGCGGCAAAACTTGCAATCACGATATTTAAAACCGATTTAAAACAGACTTATCTCCAGTCGTTCTTAAGTTGAAGATACGTCAGATGACCTTTTCATAAATTCTTTTGTAATACATGCCTAATTTCAGCTCATTTGGGTAAAAAAAATCACGTTTCATTATTAATACCGCTAATAGGAAAATAAGTATTTAAATTGTAAAAGGATTGTACTCACCAAAACAACGGCTTCTTCCTCAGGCGACTTTCTTTCTGAAAAGAAGTAAAAAAAAAAAAAAAAAAAAAATACTCGTATAAATATGACTTGATGTGTTACGGTATTAAGCTTATCCCGAGTTTTTCAGGTCCCGGTTAAGCAAATGTTTCACTCCACTTTTTCCAACGAAAAACGTTTCTTCGTCCTCCAAAATAAATATTTGCAAATCGTAATAGCTTACGGTATTTCTAAAAAATTTCCTGCGCCGGATGTCAAATGACGTATCTCCATCGTAAATATGATATGAGATAGTCAGTTTTAACTGTTTTTCAAAATTGTATTTATACAAACTTTTTTTCTTTTTTAATTCCGTGCGCCGGAAGTAAACTAATGTATCTCCATCAGAAAAATGTTTGGGGATAGTCTGTTTTGCTTATTTTTCAAAAGCATGTGAACACAAGTCAACGTCAACGTGAACGAGTAAACATGTACTAACATGATCCTTAAGATTAATTGAAATAGACTATCTATAATAACATTTTCGGTGGAGATACGTCAGCTGACCTCCTGCGCATGGCCTGTCCGTCCAAATCTTTATATGAATTCCCTGCTCCGGCGGTCAACTGGAGTATCTCCGTCAAAAAAAAAAAAAAAAAAAAAAAAAAAAATTGGAGATGGACTATTTTAAATGATTTTGAAAATCATGTGACCACAAGTTTACCCCGTTATATTGGAGTAAATTTGTTGTCTCATGACTTCGAAAAACAGTCAAAACAGACTATCTCCAAAAATATTACTGATGGGAGATACATTAGTTTACTTCCGGCACACTGATTAAAAAAAAAAAAATTATACAAATAAAATTTAGAAAAACAGCCGAAACCGACTATCTCTTATCGTATTCATGATGGAGATACGTCATTTGACCTCCGGCGCACGGGATTAAAAAAATAGTAAATTTTTTATATAAATACAATTTTAGAAAACAGTCAAAACCGACTATCTCCTATCGTATTTACGATGGAGATACGTCATTTGACCTCAGGCGCAAGGATTTTTTAAAAAAGATTTTTTGCATTTCTTTAGCAAAACTTTCACCCATTTTTTGCATCTCTTCGTATGGTTATTTTACATTTAGACGGGGCCTCTTCTTTAAGGGCCCTTTAAAAGCATGAAGAGGCCCTTCAAACTAATATTATTCAACAAACTAAACAGCAGGTAAAAATTTTCTCTTGTTTTCCAAAGTCGCTAATATGTTTAATACGGTATTTATTTTATTTTCGTACTCTTTGTGAAGGGCCCCCTAAGGGCCTTACAAACTAATATGTTTTGAGTAATAAGCCGTGGGAGTCATTTTCTCTGTATTTGAAGTGACCGATCTCAAACATAGATGTCAAGTATATTTCTATGGAAATTTTCGCTCGAGAAAAGGCAAACATTCCTCCAAATTGAAAAAAAAAATATTTGCTCAGACGTTTTTCCCCGGCACTTGTTTATTTTTATTTACCGGAAATTGGTTCACCCCTGAGTGATATTAAAAAAAGAAAAGGGAAAAAGGGTGGGAGGTAAAGGAAAAAAAAAAGAGACACTTAAATAATAAATGAAGGAATGACTGAAAAACCGTACTTTTCCCTCAAGTTTTTTCGGCGAAATAAAAAAAAAAAAAGGAAAGGGAGGGGAGGGGAGAGGAGCGAAGGAAAAAATTGTCAGAGTGGTTTTTCTCAACAACGAAAAAAGGATATTTGAATTTCAAAAAAGTTTTTTAAGCCGGGGAATATCGTTGCCGAAGCGTTACCTTGACGTTAACTGAAAAGAACCTCGTGGTAAACACTTAATTGCTTAAGATATAAAACGTTTTATTAAAAACAGGGAAGGCTCCTTGTTGCCAAGAACGACTAATAAATCATCCAGCTTATAATTAATTAAAAAATGAATTTTCGGGGGGGGGGGGGGGGGGGTAAGAAGCGGGAGGAAAAAAGAAATTCAGAGACAAGGAAACATCGGAAAAAATATTCCTTTTTTTTTTTTTGGATTTCACGGTACGTGCTTGAAATATACTTGTGTCATAAGGAAAAAAAAAACACACGAGGAAACAATATTTTGGACTTTTAAGATGATTTATAGAACGTAATAACCGAAAAGAAAAGAGACTAAACGGCTGGCGGGAAAAAAGGAACAAAAAAAAAAAAAAAAAAAAAAAAAAAAAAAAAAAAAAAAAAGAATAAAATAAAATAAAAAACAAAACTGGGGGTACGAGTGAATTCGCAACCTCTTTTTTGTTTCCGCGTAAATGGCGCCGATAATTATGTTTAATTAAAACAGTTTCGGTTGAGGTTTCAAAGTAAATGAACACGTTTTAATAATATAATTTGTCCGGCGGTTTTATAAAGTTTTTCTTTAAGTCAAAAGGTTTTTATTTTTATTTATTATTTTTTTTTTCCTCCTTTTTAATCGTTCGTCTCGGTTAGCAAAACAAAGGGTTTAAGTGCTTACATTTTTTCTTTGGAAAAAAGAATATCCTTTTCGAGTATACCGCGAACGGAAGGGGAGGAGGTTTACAAAATCGGGGTTATTAAACTTTTCACTTCCGATTTGATTCTTTCGGCACTTCGGACGTTATAACTTTATGGATCAACGCTATGCTAGGGTGGTTCTTATTTTGTGATTCTTATTTTGCGATTCTTATTTTGCGAAGTTTGGATTTTCAGAGGTGCAGGTGCCCCCCCCCCCCCCGAGATTTTTTATTTGTATGAGATAAGGTTCCCTGAATTTTTTTCAAACTTTTTACTCGACGGAAAAGCGTGCCTCATCGAGCTTTTAGTTCTAATTGTTCTAATTTAGTTAGCTTTTAGTTTTGATTGTATGAGAACCCGACCCGAAGATTATAGATTAGTTCTTATTCGATTTTCAGATCTAGACACTCCTCTGCGGGAAGTACTAGATCCACACACTCATCCTCTGTTGGAAGAACTAGATCCACAAGATCCTCTTTTGAAAGTACTAGATAAAGACATTCCTCCTCTGTTGGAAGTACCAGATTCAGACCCAGACACTCCTCCTCTGTTGGAAGTACTAGATCTAGACACCCCTCCTCTGCTGGAAGTACTAGATCCAGACACTCATCCTCTGTTGAAAGTATTAGGTCTAGACCCTCCTCTGCTGCAAGTACTAGATCCAGACACTCATCCTCTGGTGGAAGTACTAGATCCAGACACTCCTCCTCTGCTGGAAGTACTAGATCCAGACACTCATCCTCTGTTGGAAGTACTAGATCCAGCTGCTTCTCCGCTGTTGGAAGTACTAGATCCAGACATTCCTCCTCTGTTGGAAGTACCAGATCCAGACCCAGACAGTTCTCCTCTGGTGGAAGTACTAGATCCAGACACTCATCCTCTGTTGGAAGTACTAGATCCAGACATTCCTCCTCTGTTGGAAGTACCAGATCCAGACACTCATCCTCTGTTGGTGGTACTAGATCCAGACGCTCCTCCGCTGTCAAAAGTACAGATGTGTTAAATTGGTGGAGTAGTCTTTGATGGTCGTTTTCGTTTTCTGCTACAATTATTGCATTGTCGGCATAGCACATAATATGTATCGATGTCGGATCATTCTGTAGCCTGCTTTGGTAAATAAAAGTTTAGAAAAATATTTTTTCAAAATCGGTCAGTTTTAAAAAAATAGACCCAATGACAATAACAATATAAAAAAACTGACACAACTTCAAAAAAAAAAATATATTTAAAAAAAAAACTGAGATCAGAAATTGAAGAAAAACTCTCAATTTACTTCCTAATCTTAATCTTTGACCCTCCAAGACTTCTTCCGGAAAATATTCCACAAAAAGAGACATTTTCAGAACTCAAGAGAAAAAAAAAAAAAACTCATCAATGTCAAAACCAAACGATAAAATATAAAAGATTGAAATGTTAGGAAAGAAGGGAAAAAGAACAGAGCCAATATTGGACGGCCATGTAATCTAGTTATTCCATTATAACGCGTAATAGATTGAATAAAGAAAGGTTAACTTTCGATAATGTCGTTATCAAAACGTCGTTACGTACTTTTTGCTGTCATATTTTTGAGGTGACACGATTTTATTCCAATTCTCATCGTAAAAAGAAAATCGATTTTTCCCCTCTTTAACTAACAGTCGGGACTTTTTAGAAATGCAAGATAAGCCCTTTTACTCTCTTTTCTTTCTTTTTCCTCCTTTTTAACGTTAATACGAAAAAAAAGAAAGATAAACTATAATTCAGAAGGAAAACTCACAAGCTGATGAGTTTTTTTTCCATCTGTCGAAAAAAAAAAAAAAAAAAAAATGGCGTAAAGGAAACATTTTTTTTTTTTAAACAGCGTTATTAAAAATTTTATTCCAAAAACCAAAAAACTAAGCCTCCTTCTATTTGTTACAGGAAAGAGGGGGGGGAGCTAAAAGGGATGAAAGATAATTAAACTGCTTAGGTGTATTTTTTTTCTAATATTTTCATTAGAATTTTTTGAATTTTCGACCGTAAGCATTGTGTGTGTGCGGTTTTTCTTTTTCTTTTTTTTTTTCTTTTTTCTTTTTTAAAAAAACGAGATCTATATGCTAATTTCTTTAATCCATTTCATCGAAACGGGATGATTTATTCTTCCCTCTGGGATCTTGCGAACGCGGAAAGATTTCATGTATTTTTAAATATATTGTTTCTGGGTGCGAATATCTTTTCGGTTTTTTTTTTTTTTTTTATCTTCCGTCCGATAGCATAATTTATTTTTATTATCATAGATGCTAAACCAGAACTGTAACAATTTCAAAAAAATTCAAAAGCAGCTTTTTTTTTATTTGCTTTGATTTTTTTTTTTGTTAGTGAAACAAATAAGCTTTTTTGCTGATTTGCTTCGGGCTGATATTTCGGTTTAACTATTTTCATTGCGTAATGAAGCTTTTTAATTTTAAAATGGAAGCGGATGATGTGCAGTGTGCACAATAATCATTTAAATGTCTCAGGGAAAAAAAATTACAAACGGAATATAATTTTTTTTTAATTTTAGAGTTTTACCGCTTATGGAAATTTGAGAATCGGGAAATAGGTCACTCATTCATGCATTTCAGTGTAAATTAATTACTTATTTACTTTATATTTATTTACTTTGCATTGACTTTCCCCTTGTATAACAATGCATACCTTATTCGCATAAAGTGCATTTGCAATCGCAAAGGAAAACAGATTGCATCACCTTTGTATTAGATACAATGTTTCTTCATCAGGTGCCGCACTTTCGCATTATGTGCATTTTGCACTTTGCATTTTGCATTCTCACACTCACACTGCATTGATAATTGTATTACATTTGCATTAGATGTAATGCTGTAATGCCCCTCTATTAAGTGCGTTTTGTGCATTTGGAATTTGGCATCGTGCATGCACTTTCACTGTCAGGCAATACAGATTGCATTACCTTTACATAAGATACAAAAAACAACTCTTCATTAGGTGCCATACCTTTGCATTACTTTACATTACCTTTACATTTGCATTACTTTACATTTATTTTTGCATTATTACAAAAAAATGATGCAAAATAGCATCTGCAATTGCTTGCAATGGCTATGCAAGCAATAAAGTAATCATGCTAGTGATGAAAACAGTGCAAATGTAATAATAATGCAAGATAATGCAGGTAATGCAGCGAGATTACCTATCTAACGCAAAGGTAATGCGATTTGTAATGCAGAGGCAATGCAAATGCATTGGTTATGCAAGCAATAAAGTAATAATGCTAGTGATGCAAACAGTGCAAATGGAATGGTAATGTAAGCAATGCGGGGGTATTGCAAGTGATGCAAACAATGCAAACTGAATGGTAATGCAAGCAATACGGTAATAATGCAATAGATGCAATCATTGCAAATGGAATGGTAATGCAAGCAATACGGTGATAATGCAAGTGATGCAATCAATGCAAATTGAATGATAATGCAAGTAATGCAAACAGTCGAAATGCAAAATAATGCACATAATGCAGCGAGATTGCAATCTAATGCAAAGGTAATGCAACCTGTAATGCAGAGTCCATGCAAACAATGCAAATTAAATGGTAATGCAAGAATTACGCATTGGTTACGAAAGCAATACAATGGCAATGCAAGTGATGCAAACAGTGCAAACGCAATGGTAATCAAGCAATAAGATGGTAATGCAAGTGATGAAAACAGTGAAAATTTAATAATAATGCAAGATAATTTAGGTAATGCAGCTAGATTACCTATCTAATGCAAAGCTAATGCGATCTGTAATGCAGAGGCAATGCAAACGCCTTGGTTGTGCAAACAATAAGGTAATAATGCTAATGATGCAAACAGTGCAAATGCTATGGTAATGCAAGTAATGCAAACAATGCAAATTGAATAGTAATGCAAGCAATACGGTGGTATGCAAGTGATGCAAGTGATGCAAGCATTGCAAACAAATGGTAATGCAAAATAATGCACGTAATGCAAAAGTAATGCAAAGAGATTGAACCTAACACAAAGTTAATGCAATCTGTAATGCAGAGGCAATGCAAACGCATTTGTTATTCAAACCATATAATCTACCGAGCTAATGCAAATGTGGAAATGCATGAGTGAATAACCCCTCGGTGAGATGTGAAAGCTCAGATATGAACCTTCGACCTTCTTACTGTGCTAAACTGTTTAAACCATCCTTATATCTGTTTCAAAAACTTAAAAAAAAAAATTTCAACTTTCCGATTTTATCAATAAAAAAATAAATAGGTTATGGGAAATGCGTTTAGAAAATTTTAATAAAAACAACAAGGGTTTTTGTTTATAAAGAAAAAAAAAAGAATGTAAACAGTCGACCGAGGAATTGTAATCACAGAAGCAGCTCTATTTAACAGCACCCTGGAGAAGAGCATTATAGTTTCCATTCACCGATCTTTCTAATCATTTTTCCCCCCATCCTTATTTTTTTCCTCCTTTTCCTTTCCTTTTTTCTAAATGGACCGTTTTTTTTTTGTTTATTCTCGAAAAAAAAAAAAAAAAAATTTAGCACTAAAATTTTTTCCGCATTCGTCGTCAGCGTAAATTCTTTTTTTTTTTGTTTGTTTTGTTTTTCCTTTTCTTTGACGTATAAAAAGCATTCTCTTTCGCTATGGAAACCATACGATGCGGTTTAAATTACGTTACATACTTTAGGAACAATACCAAGACTCACGCAAAACACCTTTGATAATAAAATATCTTGAAAATACGGAAATGAGGAATTAAGGAAGCATGAATTTTGTTAAAACAAAGAAACTCCTTTTTAACGGGATATCTTAATCTGTTTCACGAATAAAATTTTCGTAATCTTCCATGAATAATTAATTGCAGCTACACTTCTGTCATAAGAATCCCCTCGTTTTATATTTCTCATCTTCCAAAATCATTTTTCGATCCGAATTTCCCTACGAAATTTTATTTCCGGTTTAGTCTTTTTTTTCGAGGGGGCGGGAGTTTTGTGCCTGGAATTTTTTTCCAGCTTTTTTGGCCTTCATTTTTCTTTCTTTTCAAAAATAAAAATACTGAGTGTAAAAAAGAAAAGACAGCAGAAAACAAGAAATGAAGTAAATGAGGCGCGGTTTTTTTTTTTTTTTTGAATAATATCAAGTAATATAACTTTTGACGAAGCGAAACAACTTTTCTAATTTTTTTTACCTCTTTATTTTTACGGTTTTCCTTATACGCTGTCCCGTTTTCCCGATTGTGACAGAGTTTTTTTTCCCATCTTAATCATTTTTTTTCCTCAGTTAATTTTCTTTTTCAAATACTGTAATCTATGACTTTTTTTTTTTTTAAATTAGCAAATCAAACGAACGAAACCAAAATAAAAACAAAAATAAAAACGAAAAAAAAAAAAAAAATCTTACAGCTCACGCCTCGACCTTTTTACAGCGCCTCGGCTTCTCCTCGGCGCTGCAACCACGTCTCGGCGTGAAGCGAGTCTCTTTCTGTCGCAGTACCGTAATATACTATTTCACCTTGTTTCAGATAGTTGGTGTCTCCGGATATTAGAACTGCGCATCCCAGATTTGGTCGACGTCAGGGATAACGCCACAATGTTTTGTAAATTCGACTTAGACGGCGATAATTTATACTCAGTTAAATGGTACAAAGAAGACTTGGAATTTTTTAGATATATGCCAAATGATGTGCCACAAATTCGAACCTTTCAAGTGAAAGGAGTTTATTTACAGGTACGTCACCCCGTACACAATTTCATTACTTTAAAAAAAAAAAAAAAAAACACGTTTGAGCCCCCCTTCATTAATTGAAAATAACTTCGACAAAACTTTCCCCTCTCATCTTAAGCTCCAACTTTCCCGGTGAAAATGATCTCTTCTTCATTTATTAGCAAAGTTTTAAAACTGATGGCAACTTTCGGCTAGACAGACATGATTAAAAAACGATCTTTTTATTTTTTTTCATTTGCCACTCAACTAAACTATTTTTGAACGTTTCAAAACTATTTTTTTACTTGAAAAGAAAAAAAAAAAAAAAAAACGATCTCTTTTTCAAGCTGAAGAAAAAAAATGACTCTTCCGATATCAGAAAAAAAAAGACGAGTAAAATTCAAAACTGAGAACAATGTTAAGGGAGGGGGGGGGGGGGGGAAATGATTTATTCAGATGAGCATGACAGCCGAGTCTAAGATATTCGTCTTATCATGTAAAAATCATTTTCTTTTGTACGTATATGAAATGAAAGGATTATTTTTCATTCTCGGAACTCAACTTTTTTTTTGGATTAAGTTACACATAAATTTTTAACGAAAAAAAACAAAAAAAAACGAAGGATCCCTTATTTTCAATTATTTGGAAAGTTCAAAGAAAATCAACAAAAAAAGAAAAAAACTTGAAGACAAAGAAAAAGAGAAGCAGAAAGTTAAGAGAGGCAAGGGGCTCGACGTTGCTTGCCGGCAAAAGAGGTCAGTGCTACTTCTCAAGGTCACCACTTCCAATTTTTGTTTTTCATTAGCTTTCTACTTTGTTACATGTACGTGAGCTCTTGGCGGTTCAGAGCTCATGTTAAGTCCCTTCCGAGAAAATCCGTTTCTCTCCTTAAACTTAAGGGAAGACTGCAAACTTGATAAGCAGTTAAGTGCACTTAAGAAGGTGATGTAAGGAAAAGGTAGAAAGAGTCAAAAAGGGATCTGGACCTGGGAGAGAGAGCGTTGGGCTGCAATATGGCAAAAATTCAAAGTTGAAAAAAAAAAAATTGATTGAATTTGAAAACAAAAATGGATTAAATTGGAAAATAAAAATAAATTAAATTTTCGTTCAAAAAAGCCATCAAGCCAGCCAAATTCACCATATGTTACTTACATACTGTTCTAAAAGGTCGCAGTTAAGGCATTTGACGCACTCTCTTAAAAATAATTAAATCGGCCAAAGCTTACCTGAAAGCAGAAAAAAGGAATAAACATTAAAATAGAATAATAGTTAATCAGCAATAACAGTAATTTTATTAAAAAAAAAAAAAAAGAGTAACCTTTTTTGACAACTTGAGGTCATCGAGTATTTAGGAACTTCAGGCTCTTAAGCTTTTGCTTTTGCAGGTATGAGAGTACCCAAGGTATCAAGACTAGACAACACATGAATTTGAAATTTTTGCAAAAAGATTTTTAATTTCAGTCAAGCCCCGAAAGTATATTTATTTTCCTTATTTTCGTGAAAAAAAAAAAAAAAAAAAATCTTTGGGCCAGATTTTACACCATACATGCTCACCCAACATGTTGGCGAACAAGTTGGTGCTGGATACAAATGGCGGACATGTTTGGTGAACATGTTCAACAAACATTTTCATCCAACATTTTCCTCTACATAATTATTAATGAGGCTTTTCCGGAGAAAATGTTTCCAAAATATTGGGCCACAATTTCACGCCGAACATGTTCGCGTTGGATGAAAGTGACAAACATGTTTGCTGAACATGTTCACCCAACATTTTCACTACTGTATACAAAGACCGATGTGGCAACATCGCACCGTTTTAAGCGCTTGCGGAATTCTCGTGAACTATATTATCATAACAAATGGCTGCCTCCGTATTTCAGTTTTAGAACCAAGTTTTTTCATTTATTTTGTCGTTTTCGAAAGTGAAATATGATTCAGATCGTGTAAAATAACGTTACGAATGGCGCTTGGTTAGTGTATGTCGTTATCAATTTCGAATTTTTGGAGGTCTATTTTTGCTGCCCCAAGAGGCTTAATGTTTTTTAAAGTCTCATAAGAGCAGAAACCATTACAGCCGTATTTTGGTGCGAAAGAGATCATTTCCTATCGGAAATTTTTCGGGAATTTCAAAAATAAAATCAATGTGCACGGAGTGCACCCAGCCAAGTTATATAAAAATTTTAAAGAATAAACTTGGCTACCTTTTTTACACGATGCGTTTTTGTTGGGATCGGTTTTACAGTAATTGGAGCCATTTTTATATATGAGCCGAAAGAGGTATAGGGAGTTTAATAACAACCGATTTTTGCTCATAAATAGAAAAAGGCTTCAATCTCTGCAAGACCAGTTTTTATTTTTAAAATTTCCGATAGAAAATGAATTCTTTCGTCCCAAAATACGGCTCTAATTTTTTCGGCCCTTATCAGACTTTGAAAAACTTTAGGCCTCTGGGGGCAGCAGAAATCGGCCTCCAAAAAATCAGAAAAAAAATTAGGGTTAATATGGAGGCTGAAATGCTACTTTTCCGAGCTGTGGCATTTTCAAATTTAAAAATTCGTGATTTTCGATCCACCCTACTGCTAATGCGGAGCGTTCACTACATGTTGAAAACAATATTAGGTGAAAATGTTTGTTCAACATATTCACCGAACATGTTCGCCATTTTTATTCACCAGCAATGTTGGTTGAACATGTTCGGCCTGATATTTAGCCCTTGGGTGAAGATGTTCACCAAAAATGTTTGTAACTTTCATCCAATCCGAACATGTTCGATGTAAAATTTCGTTCTTTGTCGTCGCCGTTGCTGTTATTGTTGTTGCTGTCTTTTTTTTTTTTTTCAAAAGCTTGAAAATTTTACCCAAAAGGACAAAAAATATAACATCTGAACGAAGGGAGATCAAATTCCATCATTGCAATTACTCCAACTAACTCTGCAACACAACAAAATGACAAAAGTTGGACGAAAAGTCCACCCTACACAAACTCAAACGAAGCCCAAAATATAAATTTTAAATGTTTTCATTTCAGGAGGAAAGTAGCAATCTAACATCAATTACATTAAATCCTCTTGAATTTAGTTCCACGGGTACATATCGCTGTGAGGTCTCTACGGAGGCACCCCATTTTAAGACTGTTTATCAATATTCCAATATGACAGTACTAGGTAAAATTCTCAGTTCCCTCTTTTTTGTTCGAACCTTTGCTTATTTTCCTTTTTTTTTAAATTCCCACAGGTCTTCCAAAAGAAGATCCGTTCATATACGGAACAAAACCGACATATGCGATTGGTGATTACGTAACAGCAAACTGTACCTCATCACCGTCCAATCCTCCTGCCAAATTAGAGTGGCTGATTAACGGAGCAAAAGTAAGTTTTTTTCGCGCAACAAACTCCATTTCAAAGGAGTTTTATAATTGCAATCAATTTCCCTTACAAGTTTTCCTTTTAATTTATTTTCCGTTGTACGGGAAAAGTGATGAAACAAAGGCCTTAAAGATATTTTTACAACCGTTTTTCGCCCGATACCGAAAAGCTATTAAGTTTCACGTTCGAGGCAGAAATTTTCCTCATTCCCCCCCGTCCCCCTTTTTAAAATTTTAAAATTCATCTCTTAATAGGGAAAATAGCATTTGCGCGGTTTTCCTCTTCACAAGATTAATTAATTATTCTGCGTTTCACTCATTATTTACGTTGGCATCCTGCTACAGTATTAAGTCACTGTCAAGATTATGTTTTTCCGAACATTCCGAAAGGGTTAAATCTTTGATGGATCAAAGTTTCCCCAGGAAATGCTTTTTCCTTATCTCCCCTCTCTCTTTCCTCCTTTCGCGGTGATTATTAATTTTCAATGATTTCAGGCGGATGACTTTTATTTAGTTACGCATAAGACGCCTAAATCCATGCATCATTTAGGACTGCAATCAAGCTCAATAGGACTCAAATTCCAAGTAGATAATAGTCATTTTCCAAATACCGGGGAAATCCTTAGGTTAACGTGCACGGCAACCGTCGAAGGACTGACAAGAAGGCGGACGGTCTTATCTAATCTAGCTAAATTAACTAACGAAAAGTACGCTCAAGAGAAATATTCAAGTGGTGAGTATCTTAGTTAAAAAAAAAAAAAAAAAAAAAAAAAAAAAAACTTCAATACTTTGATTTGGCAAACGTGTAAAAAAAAAAACGCCTTAAGTATTTTGATTAGATAAACGTGCAGCAAAAAACCAGACTGGGATATGGGGGCATATCCCTACGTAGGACTACGTCTTTAGGGTACTGTCCTAATATTGCTAAATTTAAACGATGAAACGATTAAAAAATTTTAAGACATTTTTTTTGCTTGTTTTTGGTCAAAAAATTTGAACTTTTTGATAAAAATATAATTTTTTTCCTGGCTCGAAAAAAACTTAAAATTTTTGATAAAAGAAAAAGTTCAAAGTTAAAAAAAATTAGTCAAAATTTTAATTTAAGTCTTCAGAATTATAATTTTAATATTAAAACATTGCTTGAGCTCATATTCTTCGCTAAAGGAAAAGGGACAAAATAAAAAAATTTACTGAACATTTTATTTAAAATTTTTAAGTCCATGCTTTCGTTCATGTCGTGCAATTTTAAAATAAAAATTGAACTTTTTTCTTGCGAATTTTTTAGAAAATTTCTTGTAACTTTTTTAAAAAATTTCTTTAGAAAATATCTCGTAAATTTTTAAAAAAAAATCTTTAGTTGCTTCAAGCAACATCAAGTTTCCTGTTAAAGTTAAGTGTCTGGAAAATTTACAAGAAATTTTTTAAGCCCTTGATTTTGTTCATGTCATCCAATTTTCAAATAAAATTTTAACTTTAAATTTCTTGTAAATTTTTTTAGAAAATTTTTTGTAAATTTTACTTTTAAAAAAGCAGCGAAGATTTTAAAAAAGTTCAATAAAATTTACAAGAAATTTTCTAAGTTCCTGCTTTTGTCCATGTCTTCTTATGCTGCTTCTCCATTATGGTCCTAAATTAATTTTACAAAATTAATTTTCTAAAATTACCGGAAATTATGCGCTTTTTCTTTCTTTTTTCATAACATATTTATTTTTTACAGATTTCTTATTCTTTTTTAAGTCATCCTCATGTTTGATTAGTAAAATAAACGCATTATTCCCAATAATTTTATAAAATTAATTTTGTAAAATTAATTTTGAGCCATAATGGAGAAGCAGCATTATTTTACTACTACGGAAATAATGTGTGTGTTTCTAACTTTTAATTCCCATTTCGTAGGCTTTTGATTTTTGACGGAAGTGATGGTACCACATAACTCACCCACCCGAACACTTTTTCACACCACCCGCCCATCCCCCCCCGGGGTCCCCCCCTTAGAAAAAAAAATTCATGAAAAAATGAAAAAAATCGATAATTTGAATTAATTTCGCCACGCTTCTGAAGCGAAGGCAAAAAATTTGAATGTGACCGGGAATGAGAGAGTACATGACCATAAACAAGAATCCACCATGAGAAAATTTTTTGCATTACTCGAAACCCCCCAAAAAAATTTGGGGTCTTGACCACCCGGTAAAGGGGGTGAATTTTTTAAAACCTATCAAACGGCCACAAAAATTTGGCCACGGGGGTTTTCGGGGTCGCCAATTTCAAAGAAGGCCAAAAGTTAAAAAAATAGTCAAAATATTATTCAAAATTTTCAAAGTTAAAATTTTAATATTAAAATAATTAAATATTAATTTTTGGTGCGAACAGACCGACACCAACAGGACAGACAGATTTCCCCAGGACCGAACCCTATGACGTAGTCCTACGTCAAAAAAAGCCTTCAATACTTCGATTAGGCAAACGTGTAAAAATAAAAAAAAATAAAAAAAACGCCTTAAATACTTTGATTAGATAAAAGTGCAGCAAAAAAGTTAACAACACCAAAAAGAAGCCACAATCCGATTTTTCATTTTTTAAAGCCATTCTGTCACAATAAATTTTAAACTTAATTATTCGATAGACGGCTCCCGACGTAACGTAACTCGTTACAACGAAAAACCCCATATTAAATAAAAAAAAATCTTTTTTCAGGAGAAAGAATTCGTCCAATCTTCAGCCTCTTTCTTCTTTGGATCTTCATGACAGCGTGAAAAAAAACGAATGCGTCCTTCAATTTTATTTCTGAATGAAAAATATCTAAAAAAGCATCATCCTCATCCTCATCATCATCATCACCGTCATCTTCGCCAGCATCACAATCATTTGCATTTTCATCTCAACACAATTTTTTTTAAAACTCATCTTCAACAAAAACGAAAAAAAAAATACTAATATTTCAAGTGAAATCATATACATTAAAAAAAAAAAAATAAATAAATAAATAAATAAAAATCACTCTGTATATATTCACACAAATTAGTCGTTTGAACATTTGTTAAAGGAATGTCGTAAATGACTTATTAATAATAAAAAAAAAAAAGAACTGATTAAAAATTTTGACTGTGTCACTCTTAATTGATTTTTAATAAATTTCCTTTCTTCCTTTAAATAACAAAAGGTGAAGCTTATGGAACAGTAGGGACGGAAAACGGTAATGAAAATTTACTCTTTTAAAGCATAAAGACGTTTAATTGGGTGGAACGAAAAATACGAATTTTTAAATTTAAAAATGCCACAGCGCGGAAAAGTTGCATTTTAGCTTCCACATTAACCCTAATTTTTTTTAGATTTTTTCTAGGTCAATTTCTGCTGCCTCCAGAGGCCTAAAGTTTTTTAAAGTCTCGTAAGGGCCGAAAACATTATAGTCGTATTCTGCCGTGAAAAGGGGAATCGACCTATCGCACATCTCTGGGTTGGCCATGTTTGTTTATAAGCTAAACATAAACAAACATGGCCAACCCAGAGATGTGCGATAGGTCGATTCCCCTTTTCACGACAGTATTTTGGTGCGAAAAACTTTTATTTTCCATCGGAAATTTCAAAAATAAAGACGGTTTTACAGACATTGAAGCCATTTTTTATTTATGAACAAAAATCGGTTGTTATAAAACTCTCTATACCTCTTTCGACTCATATATAAAAAATGGCTCCAATTACTGTAAAACCGATCCCAACAAAAACGCATCGTGTAAAAAAGGTAGCCAAGTTTATTCTTTAAAATTTTTATATAACTTGACTGGGTGCACTCCGTGCACATTGATTTTATTTTTGAAATTTCCGAAAAATTTCAGATAGGAAATGAACTCTTTCGCACCAAAATACGGCTCTAATTTTTTCGGTCTTAATGAGACTTTGAAAAACCTTAGGCCTTTGGGGCAGCAGAAATCGGTCTCGAAAAAACCTGAAAAAATTAGGATTTATCTTCAGGAGGAAAAAACCTGAAAAAATTAGGATTTATCTTCAGGAACTTTTCCGCGGTGTTTTCGCAACTTTTCAGTGGCATTTTCGAATTCAAAATTTCGTGTTTTCCGGTCCACCCTAAATTTTAAGGGTTAACAACTGGAAATGATCTACTGTGTTAAGGTGGGTTTAACAAAAAAAAAAAAAAAAAAAAAAAAAAAAAAAAGCAGAATTATTTTCAAAGAAAAAAAAGAAAGATTTTGTATTTTATAAAAAAAGTATTGGTTTAATAAGATTTAATCCAGAAGTACAATTTGATCCTTTTCTTTATTTTCCTTCATTTGAACAACCATATTTTTTTCTAATATAAGAATGAGCAGGAGCTTACATCATTTACATTTCTAAAACCAAGAAAATATTGAAATATTTGACAACCTTGTCTCGTACTTGAAACATTTACCTTCGACACCTGTAAAGAAAAAATACTATTTCTATGATTTGCTCATTAAAGTAAAAAAATTATCTAGCACTGGCACCAGCATCGGCACCGACCTAAGTTTTTACCCATGGCATAGGAGGTGACTTTGCACCCTTGATTCCGGAGGTAAAATCCCATTTAGAAAATTATTGGCATAAACCATGGCAAAACACAAAAATTTTTCAATTTTTTCGTTACGTCTTGAAGAAGACTTTTCATTTATTTCTTTGATATTTTTTATTAATTTTTTTCTTAATTAATTTATTTATTTATTTATTTATTTTTTTTATACTTTTGATACTTTTTTCGATCTTCGAGCGATCGCAATACCCAGCAACGAAGCTCCAAAGTAAAAACTTAACGAACTTAATGGAATCCAGCTTGTAGTTCAAATTAAATTTTTTTTTCTTCTCACATTTCTTTTCATTTTTTTTTTTTTTCTCATCCTCAGAACAAAGCATTGTTTTTCATCACATGGACCTTTAAGCTTCTTTTTTAATTTATGAAGATGAAAGAGGGCAATATGGCGAAAAAAGAAAAAAAATGAGAACGAAAAAAAGAAGGAAATTGGGCGGAGGGGGGGGGGGGGATGAAGACTTTCAATTGTTTAATCCTCTCCTTCTTGTCAAACTTTATGTACAAACTTTTTTTTCCCTTAACCTCCGGGTATAATTATTATTTAATGAGTACAAAACTTATTCGCTCACAGTAGTCGGCCCACCGCTCATTATGGGAAAACAAAAAAAAAATTTGTTTTCTTTTTTTTTCCTCCCCGTTGACTAGAAAACCTTCAGGAAAAAAAAATGATGCGTTTTTTTCTTTTCAACCAAAGTGATTTTAATGATGTAAAAGTTGATTTTCCGACGACCGGACATTTTATAAAAATACCTTCGTTCGGGATTTTTTTTTAACGATCAAATAAATTTCTTTGATTACTTTGTAGAATTTTCACCCTAACGCCATAAAATTTGTTTACCTGCTGAATTTCATTGTTTCAGGGGGGATTTTTTTTAAATGTCGTCAAGTACGTAATTCGATTATCTAACTTGTAATAAAAACCGATTTTATGTCAGCCAGAATGTGCAATATAACTAAAATCAGTTAAACTGAAAATCAAAAGATTAAAATTAAATAAAATTAAAAAAAAAAAAAGAGGGAAAAATAACGATCTTTAAGGTTAAATTACAACGCTTGAAAGAGCGGAATTAGAAAAACGATTTAAATATTGAGAACCAAGGCGGATTAAAAAAAAAAAAAATTAAGCAGAAAGAGGAAAATTTCTAAGAATAAAAAATTTAATGGGAATCGTAGATTCATGCTTTACCGCTTTGTGGGATGGTTTTTTTTGTTTTTTTGTTTTTGATATATTCTCTTTTCGTTTGAGAGCAAAGGTTAGAGGTTATTTGGGAAAAAAAAGAATTGACAATAAAATGTATAGGGTGGAAAAATAATAATTGGCTATATAGGCCAAATTTTACAATGAGAAAACAGGCTATATAGGCCAAATATTACACTGAGAAAACGGAAGGAGTAAATTTAACTAAACATATTAGTGGAAAATGAGTTAACTAATAATATTAGTTCCCAGTCAGGAAAGAAATATTAATATTTATAAAATATTTTTCCAATATTTTTTCAATATTTTTAAAACATTTTTTAATAATTTTTAAAACATTTTTCAATCATTTTTAAAGCATTTTTCAATAATTTTTAGAACATTTTTAAATATTTTTAAAACAATTTTTAAACCATCTTTTAAACATTTTAAAAAGATTTTTTAATATTTTTAAAATATTGAAAAATATATAAAAATAAGTTTATAAATATTAATATTTTTTTGCTGACTGAGCCAGCCAAATTATTTTTTTAGTCGATTTAATTAAAAAACCTTTTTCTTAAAAGTCTTTTTAAGTTAGACTTAGTCTAACTAAAAAAAATAGTTTGGCTAGCTAATATTATTAGTTAACCCATTTTCCACTAATATATTTAGTTAGATTTAATCCTGCGTATTCTCAGTGTATGATCAGAAAAAAACCCATAAAAATTTTCCGGTGCGGAAAAGGGTCCGAAATTTTTTTAAATTCAGCATTAAATGGGATAATCTTAACCTCAGGAAAAAATTTGGCCTATAAAGTCAATTATTATTTTTCTACCATGTACAAAAATTAGAAATGAAAATTATCTAAATTATTAATGTGGGTAATTTCTTTGTTTAGTTCAACGATGGGTTCAATCTCCTGTGGAATGGAGGCGTTAGGAGAATTGAAAGGGGCGAAGCTGGAGGAAAGGTCGTAGACACGGGTTTGAAAGAATTCTGAATTTTTATTTAGCAGGTGTGCCGGGAGACTGACCGGATATAAAAGTAAACTCATTATAATTTTGATTAAAACGAAAGGTCGTTTGCAGTAGAGACCCTTAATTAGAAGAGACCCGACAGAAAAAATGGTCGCAAAATTTTAAGCGCATTAGTTTTGCAAAAGACAGCGGAATAAAAAATGCTTTCAAAAAACAATTAACAACATAAACAGACAGAAGAAAACATTCATTGCGCATGGTCATATGCCTCCAAAATTTTGCGCGCGCTCATTTTTTCTGTCGGGTCTCTTCTAATTAAGGATCTCTACTGCCTACATCTAACTAATAAAATTAGGTCAAAAGTTTATAAATTTATTTTAATTGAAGAGAAAAAATTTCTTTTGCACCAAGACACACCAAGATAGTCCTGGCTCATCGATCTTTCTGGCAAAATTCAATTTCGGCATAGAGATGCTGCCGAGAAAAAGAGAAATACCTTAGTTAGAGCCAGTGCCAGAACCAAAGAGCGAGAGCTCAGGATCTGACGGAAAAGTGGACGTTGAACAAAGAATAACAGTATTAAAATTAGGCTCTTGATATCGGGGTATTTATTTTAATTCTGTAGTAGGCAGGTCGACTGAACTATGTCCATCACAATCGTGCACGGAGATATACTCTTTGAACTGCTGCCTGAAGCGGTTTTGAGTTGCAACGGTTGAAAAGAGTATATCTCCATGCATGATTGTGATGGACATAGCTCGATTGGCCTACCTAGTACAGAATTACTTGTCAAATATACTGAAAACAATCGGATGATTTAGGTAAAAAATATACAAATTTATTCATAAATTGAAGTGCCATGATTTATTCTGACAGAAGTAACAACGGAAAACAGAAGATTACTTAGTTCTTTTCCAAATCTTTATAGCCATATTAATAGGTCTGACTTCCCCATCAGATACTTTCACTTGAAAACCTTTATTTGTGTCTTTTCCATTGGGGCGACGATCAATGTCTAATATCTCGCTATACTCATTATTAGCCAACACTTCAACTGTATTGGGAATATCACTCTCACTTTCGGCTATTGTCATAGACGCTAGTCTAGGTGAATCTGCGTTCTGCACTTCTCCGAAAGCAGCTGCACTGCCTCCTTCAGTTCTAAAAAATAAACCCGCGTACTCAGAACTTATATCCTCCCATTCCATCCAAGGCCATGTTTCTCCAGGAGATTTCTCCTTCGGCAATTGCACGTAGATGAAACCAACAGGAATTAACGGATTTTTAAGCATATTCATCACTGTGGTCTGCAAAAGAGTCAAAGACCAAAGCTGGATTTTTTCGCATATCACCAAATTCTTTTTTTGACAAATTTCCTCAGACCACAGGCCGAAAAAATCCGTCTCCGCATGCATCTGAACACAGTAATTCGTATCGTTTTTCGGACTTCCGCTTGCCCAGTTAGTATATTGAGATTGGGTCCCGTCCGCCCATTGATATTTATTATCCCCGTATCTCAGCCCGATCCACACGTTATCAAAAACGGAATGAGACTTCAAAAACTCTTCGAAGAATTTTTGTTTTTCATCGGTGTCAACGGTTACTAAATATGATTTGATCTGATCCTTACAATAATTTTCCGCATATGCATATCCTAAAAGTCCAGGGCCGTCGAATATTTTTAGGCATTTCTCGTCCTTGTAGGGTTCCCAGCCGTCGTCACACGGACCATTCGAATATATCCCATCTAGAATTGTTTTGTAAATTATTTCTAAAAAAATGGTTTCTTCAAGATAATACTTGAGTAAAATATACTTACTCGCGAAATGTATTGAAATTAAAACGGGAAATAAAAATGTTTTGACCATGTTGACTTCGATCTATTAAAATCTTACTGCCCTGGTTTCAGCATTTATGTAATCACTCCGACTCTAATCAGTTTCTAGCTGTTTTCCCGAAATATTGTTGAGCAAGCTTTTGTCGGTATTAATCACATCTTATCAAAAATCATTCAATGCATTATCAGATTTTCATTCATTCGATTATTATTTTTATTTTTCGTTTATATTTTAATACATTTCGCGATTAAGTATATTTCACCCAAGTATTATCTTGATGAAACCGTTTCTTTCATTTTTCAACAGTTCGGAAAACAATTCTAGATGGGATAAATTAACGCAAACAAAAAGAGAGGTTATACGAGGATTGGACGGCGGAGAATGGAACCTCCAAAATGCTATGCTGCACCTCGTGCCTTTCCTGCGGGATCGACAACGCGGAGTGCGATTTCGTGATTATATACGATTCCTGCCGGTATTGCAAGGAGTTTGTACAACGGTCAGGAAGATCCATACCTATCCATGTTCTTAGTTAACACCACTGTATATATACATTATAACTGTGGTGTTATTATTATTTATTAATTGAGATATCAATTGATTGATCAATATACATATCACTTTCTGAATTATCACAGACTGTCCTTTCTTTTCTTTATCACTTTTTGTAGAAAATTCGCTACTCTGGTTATGCTGTCTGTGTTTTTGCTTCCAATGTCGTCTTCTTGAAGATTGCACTCGATTTTTATATGCTCCACTGCTACGCAATCCCTGAACCAGTGGTGTATACTCTCCACTCCACCGCAGAGTACACATCTCCTTTCTGAGTTTTCGTCCTTCGGAGCCTCATGCACATATGTCCCAAGTCTGAAGTTTGCTACTGCCGATCTTAGGCTTCCGTCTTGGATTTTACAGTATTCTTGTCCTTCTTTTGTCCCTCCTAAGCATCTGATGGCAACTGTGGTGTTAACTAAGATTTCTAACTTATTGTCTTTATCAGCTGGCAAACCTTAGAGACCCTTAATTAAAAGAGACTGACCAGAAAAAAATGGGCCCGAAAAAGCGGAGTCAATAAGACATGCGCTTGGAGTTAAATTTTAACGAAAAGTAGCTTTTGAGAATAGTCTTCTATCTAAGGACTTACATCTCCTTATTTATCCCTGCTTAAAACCAACCAAAGAAAACAAAACTCAGCTAACAATTAGCTTAATCAGCAATTGTCAAACAAAAGATTTGACCGACATTTCGATTAAAGGAAACTGCGAATAGATTGGCAGATCCCTTTTTTTTATTTTTATCGCTGAGACTTATTCAAAGAACAGATAAACAAGTGGTGAATTCGATCCGGAAGAGGATTATTTTATGGGCAACTTCCGGGTGGAAACCATTTGTCTTTATATAAAACCCATGAGCGACAAGAACTGTCTTTCCCTGACACTATCGGCCATCTACAATATCGTTTTCCCTTCTTTTTTTTTTAAAGTTTTATTTCTTTTCTTTCAAAATCTTTGTTTTGGTTCAAGAGGATGGTTTCAAAGGTAAAATCGGCTTTATTTAATACATTAGAGGCTTCGCTATCATTTTCATGTCAAAAGAGTTTCGTGGTTGAGTGAAAACCAATCTGATTGAGAAAAACTTAGACTCCGTCTTACTTTTCAAGAGTGATCGTTTTTTGCTTTATCGACCGCAGGGAGAATAAAGCATTGTTTTTAGCACAAATTTCAGATTTTCAGTTTTCGATATTTTTACACGTTTTGAAGTCCCCTGATGCCGAAAAAAGCAAAATTTGGATGGTGGCCGTGTGTGTGTATGAATGTATGAATGTATGAATATATGTGCAAAAAAATTTGTCCGTCGAAAAGCAGAAAAACGGAAGAACGGATGTGGATGATTTTTGGTGGGTAGGAACTTCTAATAAAATGTAGGTGCTGATTAGTTTTTGAGCCAAATCGGTTCAGCGATTCGGAAGCAGTGAGTAAAAATGTTGAATATTCAGCTATTTCAAGATATTTTTGACTATAAATCGGAACGCAACAACCGATAGAGTCCGATTTTGGTATTGCAGTAGATATTCATCAAGATACGCTACCATTGAAATTTGGTTAAATTCTGTTGAGTGGTTCAGAAACGGTGAGCAGGGCTTAAAGTATGGGTATAGGCCTAAAAACCGATATCTCCAACTTTTGAAACGTCACGATATGACGTCATCGATTACGTCAACAAAGCGATTTGGATGCTGATTGGCGGGTTTCTCGTGGGAGCTAACAAAAAACTAACCGTATTTTTGAGAATATTTTCGAGGTAGAGGATTACGAATCTGAAATAATTTTTCCAAAATTCGAATCCCTTATGCCAGTATTGCGGCTTTGGTGGACCTCTGATCAAAAATCTAACCGAATTTTTGAGAATAGTTTCGGGGTAGAGGATTCCGAATCTGAAATAATTTTTCCGAAATTCGAATCCCTTATGCCAGTATTGCGGCTTTGGTGGACCTCTGATCAAAAATCTAACCGAATTTTTGAGAATAGTTTCGGGGTAGAGGATTCCGAATCTGAAATAATTTTTCCGAAATTCGAATCCCTTATGCCAGTATTGCGGCTTTGGTGGACCTCTGATCAAAAATCTAACCGAATTTTTGAGAATATTTTCGGGGTGGAGGATTCCGAATCTGAAATAATTTTTCCGAAATTCGAATTCCTTATGCCAGTATTGCGGCTTTGGTGGACCTCTGATCAAAAATCTAACCGTATTTTTGAGAATATTTTCGGGGTAGAGGATTCCGAATCTGAAATAATTTTTCCGAAATTCGAATCCCTTATGCCAGTATTGCGGCTTTGGTGGACCTCTGATCAAAAATCTAACCAATTTTTGAGAATATTTTCGGGGTAGAGGATTCCGAATCTGAAATAATTTTTCCGAAATTCGAATCCCTTATGCCCGTAATGCGGCTTTGGTGGATCTCTGATCAAAAATCTAACCGTATTTTTGAGAATATTTTCGGGGTAGAGGATTCCGAATTTAAAATTATTTTTCCAAAATTCAGATTCCGTATGCCCGTACAGTGGCTTTGGTGGACCTCTGATCAAAAATCTAACCGTTATGTATATTATTTATAATATACATTTCATAATTCGTCGATAAAGCACTTTGATCGGTTCACCGATCTCATTTTTTTTTTTCTCATTCTCTCCTCTCTTTTCTCCTTTAAGATTCCCTTCCCTTTCACTGCATATTTTTTCCTTTTTCACCCGGAAAACGGGCTCTCGTGAACAAAAAGCTTAAATGCTCAAACTACCCAACATTCCCATTTGACAGTTTATCATGAGCTTTTTTGAAAAATTATTACGATAAAGGGAACTTAATTATAATCATTATTATTATTATTCAGCGTTAAAATTTTTACATAATTTTGGGGATAATTACCATTAAGAAAACAATTAGGCGCATCCACGCAAGCGCTTGTAAAAGCCCCCCCCCTTTAAAACCTAATCCAAAGTCGTTTTCATTTTAAAACTATTTTCGTTTATTACGTGGAAAATATCAGGAGAATGATAATTGCGCTGCACAATATTGTTTTAATATATAATCTCCATGATAGCTTCTTCTTTTTCGCTTTTCACATCTTCACTCTTTCCTCCCTGTGATATTATACCGTGTAAAAGGGATAATCAATTAGCCTTTACCGGGAAAAGAGAATAATCACGCAAAGGAAGGATGTGAGAAACATTTTTTTTTCTTTTTTTTTTTCTGTAAATATCACGTTAGGGAAACGATCAATATCTCAGTCCAGGTTCCGGAAATGAGTTAAAAGCAGAATCAAAATGTTGAAAGATATCAAAGTAAACAAGTCGAAAATTATCCGGAAACGATCCCCTCGTTTCCTACGAGTTGCTGACTATATACTCTTTACTTCTTTCTTGATTACTGATTCGATTAATTTGTTATTGAACTTCGCTTTTTTTTTTTTCTCCTTTCTTTCCTTTTCACGTCATTTGTAATTGTCAAGAATCAATAATACGCTTTCACTTTAGGGTTACGATTCTCAATAAAATGGATGGGGATTTATATAAAGGCCAGCTTAAGTTACAAAGCTAGAATGAACAATACGGCAACACTGAATTACTTGGAACCCAGGACCAAATTTAGAGTGTTATAACGTGTTATGGATTGCCATTTCCACGAGGAGAAATGCTTCTTTAACTATTGGTAAGACCAATTTGAAATTGATAATCAATTCTGTATCTCAGAGTAGAACTGAGCCAAGTCGGCGATTTTGTGTGTGAGCTCTCAAATTCGCGACCAGAAATGATCAGAAGCCTGGACGTGTGTTAACGTTCGAGAACGAGCAGAAAAGAAAAGAAAAAAAAAGAAGTGAATTTGGAATAAACAAAACAAAACAAAAAAGATTGTTATTCTGAAAATTGAGATTGAAAATAAAAGATTAAAAAAAAAAGAAAAAGAAATTAGTTTTAATTTCGCGATAACAAATTAACAAGGAAATAACAGAATAATTCTTGACCCAAAACACCAATTTGTAAAGCTGCTGATTTCCTACTATCATGAAAAGACCTTCCATCAAGGAGTTGAAACCGTCCTCGGTCAACTAAGAGAACGCTACTGGATTCTGAACGCCCGACAAGCAGTAAAGAAATCGTTTTACGAGTGCCAAAAATGTAAGAACGCGAGAGCGAAACCATTTGTACCAGAAATGGCTCCGATGCCGGACTGCCGACTTGATGCAGTTAGTCCACCGTTCAATCGAACCGGAGTCGACCTTTTTGGACCAATGACAGTCACTATTGGGCGTCGACATGAAAAACGATATGGATGTTTGTTCACTTGTCTTACGTCAAGAGCGAGCCATATAGAGGTATGCCACAATCAAAATGTAGACTCAACTATCATGGCACTTAGAAGGTTCATAGCGAGAAGAGGAACTCCGTCAGATTTATACTCGGACAACGGAACGAACTTCACGGGAACGGATAACGAACTTAAAAAAATAAGAGAAAATTTAAGCGATCCGAGAACCAAGGAATTTTACGCAGCGAACCAAATCAACTGGCACTTCAACCCTCCGGTCGCTCCTCATATGGGGGGCGCGTGGGAGAGAATAATTAGAATCACGAAAACCGCGCTAAACGCAGTACTATCACCAAGACAACCAAGTCCCGAAATTTTAGAAACAGTCCTAATTGAAGTAGAAAACATCCTAAACAACAGACCTCTGACAAATATATCGTATGACGATCCGGACGGAGCTCCTATAACGCCTAATGATCTCATAAGACCCAATCTGAAAGGTTGTCTACCGATTGGACCCTCGGAAGATACCGATTTGTACAGCAGGAAACGATGGCGAGTCGCTCAAAAACTGGTAGACATGTTCTGGACTAGGTGGATAAGAGAATATTTACCCACGATTACTCAGAGACCTAAATGGAGGAAAGACGTAGGACCGCCAGTGAAAGTAGGTGATATCGCACTCCTCGTCGACGAACAGGCACCTAGGAACTTATGGTTGAAAGGAGTCATAGAAAAAGTCTATCCTGGCCGAGATGGCAAAATTCGAGTTGTCGATGTGAAAACAATGTCGGGATCGTACAGAAGACCTCTAACAAAAATATGTGTATTGGACGTCAAAAAGCTAGTGAAACCAACAAGTACACCGACTCAGTGCCCCCCTCAGCCCCGGGAGAATGTTAACGTTCGAGAACGAGCAGAAAAGAAAAGAAAAAAAAAGAAGTGAATTTGGAATAAACAAAACAAAACAAAAAAGATTGTTATTCTGAAAATTGAGATTGAAAATAAAAGATTAAAAAAAAAAAGAAAAAGAAATTAGTTTTAATTTCGCGATAACAACGTGTCATTTTGTTTAAATGCAATTGGCACTTAATCTGTTTTGGTAAATGAACGTTTTTACCAACTACTTCCATTAAGTCTCTACCAAACACAACTTCTACTACGGTTCAACCAAGCACTTTGTTTTCCAAAAAATGGTGGAAATGGAACTGAAAACAGACTATGGCGGAAATGGAACATAAACCAAACGACATGTCCAATCTTCAGTTGGCGATTGCTTCTGCCACAATGTATTTTCAGTGCACTGATGATATTTCTGAAGCCAAGTTTCCATGTTCAAGTCACGTAACCTGAACAGCAAATCAAAAGACGGCAGAAACGTTTCACCGGTGGTGAAATAGATGAATTAAACATCTGCAGTTAGTTGACACACACACACCTGGCTTTTACAGGACCTGGAGCCCTATCGCCGCGCTATAATAGCGTAACGTAACAAATAGTAGTTTCGGGATGTGCCGGTTGTTAGCCCACAGCAACCCTAACTAAGATGGGGGGGCTGCCCCCTTACGGCTATCCTAGCTAGCCCACCTTTCTGATTGCCCTCTTCCGTTGGCTATCCGCCCTATTCCGTATGGCTATATCGTATGGCCCTATTGCCCTATTCCGTATGGCTATATTGCCACACACAACGCATACCCGTTATGAGCCATGTATTTCCGGGGACCACGACGTGGACGTGGAAGTAGGGATTGTCGGTAAAGACTCATGCGGGTAGCGGGATGAAAGGCATTGCCTTTCAAACCTGATGCCAAACCAACCTTTGACCCCCCAGTTAGTTCAGACAACATATATTTGTATTATAGAAGCTCCTACACCCGTATTTATGATTGTGGTCGACTGACCTCAAAATTCACAATTCTGTACTAGGCATGTCAACTGAACAATGTCCATCACAATTGTGCATGGAAATATACTCTTTTGAACCGTTGCAGCTCCAAACCGGTTCAGGCAGCGGTTTAAGAGTATATCTCCACACACAATTGTGATGGACATAGCTCAGTTGACCTGCCTATACAGAATTGGCAGACATAGGAGCTCATTGACCATTGCTCACGACTTTTGAAATTGGCTGTCCTGATCACAGGACAACGCAAACTCTATAGCGCAAACTCTATCCCTATAAAACCTGCAGTTCCCTAAGGTGACCTTAAATCGAAAAAAAAAGTACCGTCTACTGCCTTAAAAGAAGAAAAATCCTATTGTGCTATCATCCTTTTCGTTTTATTTTCAATTTAAATCTTTTTTTAATAATTCCCTGAAAACATAAACATTAAGAACAACTTTTCTCGCCTGAATGGAGGAAAAAACAAACCCTAAAACACTTAATACAAAAGAAAAACCGATTAAATCTCGTTTCCGGAAACTTAGTTGACATTCATTCAAAGAAAAACTATTGTCTTGCTCCCTATTCGTGTATAAGATACTTGTAAATAACAAAGAATAATGGTATGCCGTAAAAGCTCTGAATAAATTTTTTTAGGGAAAAAAGGGGGGAGAAAAACATAACCCGGGGGAATGCGAAAATTCTAATTATATAAATATGTAGATACTGTATTTTCTTTTCTCTCTGCTTACAATGCGAAGAAGAAAAAGAAATTTTTCTCTCTTTCTGCTTAAGAGAGGAGCGGGCAGGATTGAGGGGAAGGAGAAGGAGGGGGGGGGGGATTTTTTAAATGAGAGCTCTATAGGTGAGAAACTGAAATATAATAATTTATAACACGGTTGGACGGGTTGAAAAAAAATTGTTACGGGTATTCTGAGGTTTTTTTCCCTTTTTTTTTTATTCGATTCTAAAAGAAAAAAAATCTTATTTGCTAGCTCAAAATGAGAGTTGCACGTAAAAGTGAGATAAATAAAAGGAATGGAGTAAATTATAGGAATCGATTAACCCTTTGCCGAACTACATCATCATTCCGCACCCCTGATATACGAGCCACCCTCGCCTAAAGATATAAACTCATCTTTTCCAGTTTTCTCTTTCTCTAGCTTTTAATGGATTGTGTTTGCGCTGTTGTCAACTTTTACTTTTATTCTACTCTCTGATCTCAATTTCAGAGATGCCCTGGCGTTTTTCCTCCTTGACGAAAAAATGAGATCGTGCCTGTTTCAAGTTTTTCGCGGGAAAAGGGGACGATGAGAAAGGATGGAAATTTTTCAGAGCCTTTCAAGATTTTCAAATGAGAGAGGGATGAATTTACGTAGGATATCGCGGAATAAAAACAGGTACAGGATTTCATGATTTTAATTTTTTTATTTTTTTTTATTTTATTTTATGCCTTAATTTGTAATGTAATGTTTTCTGGAGCTGTCTTGCTCCGACATAACATTTATAGGTCAGTTAAATCTGTATAGGGAACGTTCAAATATTACGTACGATTTTTAGGGGAGGGGGGGGGGGTCCTCATTAACCATCTTCGCCATAAGCTAAGTATGGCGAAATATCTTACAACGGGGGGGGGGGGGTTCAAATTCACCAAAATCATGCTTACGTAATACTTGAATGACCCCATAGTAAACTGATTGGAGGAGGCTACAAATCCAAGTTTGTAAACCAAAATTCGTTTTATTATTTAGAAATTAACATAACAAGTTCCCAAAACATTTTCTATCACACCCTTCCGTGATATGGTACATGGATTGTATATTAGCTACTTTATCTGCTAAAACTCTAAAGTCAGCAAGAGGAGATGGTACTTTGGACCTTTAGGTATACATTGTCACTTACAGGTCTTAAAGTTCTTGGAAAGCCCATATAAGGCCAAAAAAATGACAATATTTTTTTAAGCAGGATCACAAACCTCAAGTCGGTTATCATCCAATTTTTGAGCTAGCCTACAAACGGCTCATTAAAATTTATAATTATTCGGAAGAGGCCGCGGAAACCTTCTGGTAGCGCTTCTGGCTCTGATTCAGTTTTCTCATCAAGAACTGAGGATAATCTGATCAGCATGGTGAAAGGAAAGAAAGTGCAAAAAAAGTATTCAAAAACCGATTCCGGCTCATATTCTTCAAGCAAACCTGTGGACAATGGAATCGATCAGACTCAGTGTATTTCGCGCATTGAAACTTCTGCAAACAATGTTGATTAGAAACATGGTTTTATTTATTATTAGAAACATGGTCCTTCGAGCCGGAAAGCAAAAATTATTCGAATTCGGGGGGCGGAGAATGTTACTGTTCGAAAGATTCGAAAATGAAAAGAACGAGAACGATTTGCTTTTGTTGTTTAAGTTTGTTATCGAAACGAAAAAGAGTTAAATAAATAATCGATAAGTCTACGAAATATTATTAGAAACATGGTCTTATTTATTATTAGAAACAGTCGGTTCAAGGATGCGACTCATATAATTCGAGCATTTTTTGGCGCATATAAAACAGGAAAAAAAAATTATTCTGCACCTCCCTTCAATCCCAGATATAAGTGAGTGGATTGAATTGTTGAAAATGTAAGAAGAAAAAGAAAAGGAGGCGGGAATAAAAAAAAAAAAAAAAAAAAAAAAAAACTTCGCGAATCTGTCTTTATTCTGGAGTAAGTCCAAGACCCGAGATACACCAGACACTGGAGAAAAAAAAATTCTCATGTTTATTCCGGAGATAATAACCACAACAAAACAAAACTTTCCGTCAAGGAAATAACCAAATCAAAGAAAAACTTTTTCTTTTCCCTCATTTTTTTCTTTCTTTTTTTTCTTTTTCCAAAAAATAAGCAAATCTATGCTTCACCTTTTTTTTTTGGAAAAAAAAAAAATCGACGAACATGCAGTACTTTCGTCAGAGTTTGTTCGGCAAAATGAAAAAAAGAAAAGTTATTTTTCCCTATTAATAAGCTTGTTTTACGGATTTGCAAGCAGGACTGACTTTTTCCGGAATCTCCATACAAGCCGACAAAGGGGGTAATTAGTTTCCCGAATAGAGTCTTTGTGTTTGGAAAGAAACCGCATCAGTAATCTCGAAGCATTTGTCTCAAGATATTCATTTGTCAGTTTTAACATGGGTTCCATTAATCAGGGAAGACATTTCTCGATCTTAGCATCAGTCAATGTCGGGTTTTCACAGTCAAGACGGTGCATAACTAGCTTTCCTTCTCTTCATGACGATTTCGGGGGTGATGCAATAGGCAATACTTTCCATTCTCAATTGTATGATGACGAGAAAAAAACAGGATAACCGAGACCACAACTGGAATCAGAAATAATTCCATTTTTTTTTTTTTTTTTTAAATTTTAATTAATAAAGGAAGAGGGTCTGGTTAATTGTGCGCTGTCATTTTTGAAATAATAACATTTTGCTAATGGCTCCTAGGCTGGAATTAATTACAAGGCCGTAGGTAACACATTAGAATTCGGCGTTATCATTAGCTACAGCAAGATGTTTCCTTAAGGCATGTTTGCGTAAGGGGACTTCCGTGTGCGTTGTCACCGAGAGAAGAGTTAAGTGGCTGGAAGATTAAAACAAGTAAATATTAACGGGGATTTTCAGAGCGAAATGGAGCAGGAGGAAAATGTAATTGAAAAAGGGAATTTTTTTTTTTTTTTAAATTTTATGTACTTAACACATCCCGTGATCCAAAAAGATTTTATCCCGAATGGTAATCTTTAAAGGATAATTTTCTATCGCTCTGTGTTTTTAAATGAACGGGGGGAGAAACTTTAATAAAAACTGATGTATAATGAATATTACACTTTAATAATCATCTGAGAAGTTTCGTTAAAAGCAGGGAAAGATTTTTAAAAGCAAAAATAATATAAAGTAATATTCAAAAGCACGGAAAAGGTGATTTTTAGCGAATGAAACGGTTTTTGAGAAAAAAAAAAGCAGGAAAACAGCAATTTAGTAATAGCCTTGGAGGGCCAGGTGTTTTAATTTATTTTGAGTTAATGCTCGTTAGCACTTCGACAGATGGCATTGCCGCATCCGCATTTTCAAATGTTTCCCGAGCAGCACAGGAACGTTTTTGGATAGTTAGTTCAACGTTATTTCACAACGTTGATTAACGGTTGCTATGACACAGTTAGTTTGCCGTTTATTCAACGGTTAACCAAACGTTTTTTCAACGGTTAAAATAACGTTTATTCAACCGTTGACCGAAACGGTTAAAAAAAGTAGTTTTAAACGATGGATGTAAGGATCAGGCATAAGCGACACCTATTCGGAAACATTAAGTAAACGTTTTCATTTTCCCTTTCAGGTAAGTGGTCTGAAGTTTAAGCTTCTAAGTAAAAGTTTCGAAGTAAAAGCTCCTAAGTTAAAGCTCTTTAGTAAAACTTCCAAAGTAAACGCTCCTAAGTAAAAGATGCGAGGTAAAAGGCCCTAAGTAAAGGAGCTATTGAAGTAAAAGCATAGGCTTCGCAATAACAACTTTTGCTTTTGTAATCAAAGCCTTTGCTTCGAAGCAAAGCTTTTACTTCGAGTAAAAGAAATTACTTTCTTTTGCACACCACTCAATACATGTATAAATGACAATTTGACAATTTTTTTTTTTTTTAGATGCCGTACGAAACAAACTCGGAAAAAACACGAACGAGGAGGACATAAAAAAAAAAAAGTTCAAGATTGGCTAAAATATGCCAAATTCAGGAAAACCCCATAAATTGAAATTTACTAAAAAGACGATTAAATAGTCGTTTTATAAGAAAATCATGGCATCACTTCAACTGATTTTTATTTATTTTTTAAATTTTATTAAATGACTGGCTACTCTTTTTTCATAAAAAGTGAAAATCTTGATCTGTTGTACTGTACATCGCGACCTTAGGACCAAACGGTGCTATCTGCGACACATAGAAATTTTACAGCAGAGCTGTTTTAAGGTTTTTATTTGGTACCGTTTTAAAACCGCTTTTCATATTTTCAGTTTGACTCTCATAATATGTTCGCAAATGATCTGACTATCCCTCAAAGTGATCCCGATTTTAAAAGTTTAATTTCAGAAAAGTTATCCAAAATATTCATAAAAAAGATCGATTTTTAGTGATTTTTTTTTTATTCAGAGTCAAAAGGTTCCCCCCGATAGAACCTTTTGGTTCTAATGTAATAACATGGCTGCCAACATAATTATATTTCATATAATTGTTTTTAGTCGTATCAACATAAAATCGACTATTTGGAAACGATTTTGTTATTTTATCATTATATTAAATCACTAAAAAATGATTAAATAATTCATTGTAAATCAAAACTCATTTTTTTTACATATTAGGGATTTTATTTTTATGGTTGGTACGAGTGAACTAGTGGAAATATGACATAGAACCTTTTGGTTCTAAATTTTATTTTCAATGAATTCCGAGATAGCACTTTTTGATTTTAACAATGTACCTGATCCAATTGGAGTTTTAAAATTTTGAAAACAGGGGCAGATAGTACTCGAAAAATAAAGATGTTTCGTACAAAAAAGTCAATTTTGATAAGCGGGTCGAGATAGCTCCCTTTGGCCCTAAGGTCGCGACATGTCAAACGAGTTTAGTTTTTGGGGGGGGGGGGGGTGTTCCGTTCCGGAACGTAGACGAAAAGGAAGAAAGAAAACAAAAACAAAAAGAAGACTGATTATTGACTTTGTCGTCTGATTTGATAAAACTGAAATGTAAACGACTGAAAAGAATTAAAAAGTGATATTTTTTTTAGAAAAGGATTTTTAATGAAAGGAAAACGTCATTGAATCTCTGAAGAGATATTGGATATTAAAAATTTGATGCCAGGAGAACACAGCCTAAAAGTAAAGGTAGTGGAAAAAAGTTGCATTCAAGCTTATGAGAATAAAAGGGGAAATGGAAAGTATTTTTCCGGAAAGATGCAGGACTCGACAGGGACAATTCGATATGTTGCATTTAATGCGGCTGTCGATGCATTTTATGATTGTTTAAAAATCGAAGATGTTTATAAAATAAAATGCCAGATCAGACCAACCAAGAAAAAATTTTCAACAGATGACTTGGAAGTCATCTTGGAGCCGAATTACATGTTAATTCAATGACTTTTCCTTTCATTAAAAATCCTTTTCTAAAAAAAAAATATCACTTTTTAATTCTTTTCAGTCGTTTACATTTCAGTTTTATCAAATCAGACGACAAAATCAATAATCAGTCTTCTTCTTGTTTTTGTTTTCTTTCTTCCTTTTCGTCTACGTTCCGGAATAATTTCTGCATAAACTTCTTCCAGGTACTGTATACAAGATATAAAAGGTATACAAGACACACCAGGCCAATATATATATATATTTTTTTTTTTTTAATACTGCAAAACTGTTTTTTAAAACAAAAAATTGTTTAATTGGTGATCTCGTTCCATTAGTACTGATTCTTTTTTCTTTATTTTCGGAATAGTTGGAACGTGTTTAAAAAATTTTAAAGCTTTTTCCTTTGCCGACGTTTCGTAAATTTATATACATAATACTCTTCATCAGGGCTATAATAAACACATTATGTTTAGCTAATGGATCGTCCATTATATTTCACATTGCGACCTACCTCGGAAACGATCACAATGTAAAATATAATTGATGATCCATTAGCTAAACATAATCTGTTTATTATAGCCCTGATGAAGTGTATTATATAAATATAAGAAACGTCGGCGAAGGAAACACAGTTTTAAAATTTTTTAAACACGTTCCACCTATTCCTAAAATAAAGAAAGAAGCAAAAAATTGTGTTAAATATGTGTCAGTGTAGTTGTAAGTTTTTGCTGAGGGTAATGGAGGGTAATCGAGGTTGACAAGAAGCCTAAATACCTAATAGGGGAGGAAGATGCTAAGAAATTATTCCTCGAAACATTCAAAGTAAAATCGGACTATGATCCTTCATCAACTCAAGCCCGGACAGAAGTATTAATAAAGAGTTTAGTACCAAAGAAACCCTCCGCGGAAACAAATTGCCACCATATTATTCCGAGGAAATTAATTAATGAATTAACACTAAAAGCTTACGTGAAAAACAAGGTCAAGTTTTACACGTCCGCCAACTGCGAATTATTATCGAAGGTAGTTGCCCAAAAAATTCGACTTCACAGATCCAAGACGATCAGGGGGGATTTTAATTTTTGTGTATTTTAAACTCCCTCTTAAATCCTTATCTTGTTGTGAAATCGAATTTTTCGGGCAACTACCTTCGATAATAATTCCCAGTTGGCGGCCGTGTTCAGTCAAACATTGAAGAATGTATCAATAAAGAGCCTTACAAGGACATCATTGACATTGTCGGGCTCGCAAACACAGGTCTTTTATTTAAAACTTTGCCAAAAACATTTTGGAACAAGAAACAATTCCTTCATCAATGTTGCCTCAGCTTAAAAAGGGAAATCCCCTGTGAAGATTAAATTTAAATTTATCATGGTATAAATATAATAATAAGATACACACACACACTACACCCAATAAAACTTATTTTCCTCGTTTTAATAAAAAGACTCCGATCATTCCTAAAAACAAAATATATATTTATAAGTGTAGAAAACGATTACAACGATTCCCAAACTCAAATAACACAAAAATCTGTAAACCAGTCAGTAAAAGAATCCTTTAATTTGTTTTAACCCGGTCAGCAAAAGAGATTAATGGTTTTGAAGTTTGTCTGGAATTCGGAAAATTCCAGCTCAGAATTTATAAAATATTTTCATTCAATTGTCCGGATAAACGGATGAAGCTTTTGTTAAACAAAACATAACTTATGAAATTCATGTCACAGTCCTAACGGCCGAAAATCGTTTTCTTCTTTCGGACTACATCAAAAAAACTTCAAAATAAATGAAAAATATCATATCTCTCGGTTCTCTCAAAAACAAAGAAGCTAATCATTTTTTTTTAATTTTAAGTTGTCAGACACTTCGTTAGCGTGAAAAGGTAAGGAAAAGCTACGGAAATAAGCAAAAGGGGTAAAACAATACGCATATGTATGAAAAATTCCCCCGTGCATGGGTTGGGAAAAGGGGAAAGAGGAAGAGGGAATAACAAGATTCGAAGCTAACCAGCAACTTACTAAATGGTATGCAAATAAATGATTAAGTTCTACTTTAACCGGAGCCGAAACTCGAGAAACGACGGGTAATTAACTTAGCCAAATAATATAGACGCTTTAAGGGCCAGATTCTTAGTAGTTTATCCATTAAGATTCTAAGACGAAAATTTAAAAAAGTAGGTTCTTCGGAAATTTCTCAAAATGTTTACCAAAAATATAGGAGGGCTGATAAAGACATTGGGGGCTTTTTTTGTTTAAAAAGAAAGAAAGCCAATAAAATAATGATCAATTAGGATTTATAGCAACATTATAGGTCAGGTGTTCCGCAAGGCTCAATCTTCAACCCCATCATTTTCATAATTTACATAAATGACATTCTAACCGAACAGGTTCTCAGAAAACTAAGTGACGTCTGGATGTCGCTTTTAAAATAGTTCGTCAGGTTTCGTCCTTTTGAAATCAATTTTTGGGATGATCTGAGGCCTATTTGACGTCTCTTTCGAGAAAAGACGTCATGGGACATCAAAGAGACCTTAAATTATCTTATTAAGCGATGTCCTTAAAACGTCGATTTTGTTTTCTGAGTTAGTCATGTGTCATATTCATTAAAGATTTGCAAATGCTAACCCAGATAGCATCTTCAATCCATTGAGCATCCTGTGGATTGTCCATTAGATATCCACAGGATATTCAAATCCATGGAATATCCATAGGACGCTTTTTGGATCAGTGCGGACATAGGTAAACCCAACGGGCGTCCAATAAATATCCTCATGACGTCCTCGGTACTGGACAGACTTTGCTATCTGGGAATTTTTCCTAACAAGAAAAGAGGGAGTAGGCAAATTCTTACGTCTTTTAGCGGTCAATTACATGATTGAGCGAAAGAGGGTCAAAAGTTTGCAGGTACGTACTGAAAGACAAACAAAACGATTTTCCTGTGCGCCGATCCTGTATTTACCATCAGTTTCTTTCCATACTGAAGTATTAAAGTCGTTTGATTTTTTCTCAAACGTTTCTTTTGACTGCCAATAACCGCACGGGCAAACCTATCAGTAAAAAATATGTAAGTTTCAAGGCCAAAGGCCCTAAAGACTGTCAAATAAACTTAGTTAAAACTTTCGCCGTTGTCAACTTAATAAGTTTAAAAAGTGTTCGCTATGACACAAAATACATATTATCAAACCGATCTTTGTCAACTTTCCTCTCGCATTCTTCCAAACTTTTAAAGATCATAGCATCGAACATGTTTTTATCAGCTGCTTTCTTTTTTAGCGAATCGTTGCATCAACTTCCGTCTCCTTGAAAAAATGATGCCGTACTTGTTTTGCGATTAACTCCCATGGGACGGGATCAAACGATTCGATGAAAACAATCTCAAAAGAACTATGCAGGATTTGCCTTCCTCACTTTCCCAAAAAAGATCAGAAAGGCCAGATATGCGACATTTATGTCCGTACGATCCCTAAATATCGGGTCACTCTTGGCAAATTTTTGTAGGAGTTCTAACTCATGTAAAAACACTTTGCTGAAAAGCACCGATTCGCAAGAACATACGCGACAACCAGATAACATGTTTGGACCTACAGGTTTTTGAAGAACTTATAAGTATAAGTTTTTCAAAAACGTGCATGTCCAAACATGTTATGACAAACATCCATATCTATTTTTCACACTTGTTGCGCCGGAATACTCCCGATGGCGAAGAAAATGGCATAAAGTACTGCTCGTGAACCTGTTCGTACAAGTTCGTCCTCGAATTTCCGTAGCCTCCCAGTTTTTTAAATACTTCCCTCGTATTTGTTACTATTTTGAAAATCGTGAATGAATTCCATATCTCGCACCTGGAAAGTTAAATAACTTATTTTCCTTCGAGAACTTTTCGGAATTCACGAGAATTCGGATAAACTATTAACTTTCAGTTAAATGAAACAAAAGAAAATGTTGCTTTTCAAAAAGCGAAAACAAAAGGACCTCTTTTTCCTTTTAGATAACCCATTTTTAACTAAAACACATCCGTATTTAAAATATGCCTGTTGAAATAACAGCGCTTTTGTTTGAAAAAACAAGGAAGAAGAAATTCCATAAAGACCGCAGACAGTTTACCCATGTGAGTATCAGCCCCTGGGCACGGATTTTTTTTTTTTTTTTTTTCAAACTCCGGTATCTTTATGCAAACCGTCTCTTTTAATATTTTACCAACACAGAATCTTTATTGATTACTTTCCTGCAACGATTTTAAACTTTCAAAAACGGCGAAACTTTTGAGAAAATAAAAGGGCCGATTGGTAAGGTATCCCCCCCCCAGATGGGATAAAGGCGAATGTGAAAGAATAAACAAATGACATGGAAAATCGTGTAGGAATCAGAACATCAATAACTTCTAGTTGGATCCCTTGGCGTTATCCCAAAATCCGCGAATCTGAGGTTTCTTAAATTTATCATCTTTTCTCGGCGCGATGTTCCCCTTTTAGACTGCTAATATCAAAATCGGAACTCGGAATATCTTTATTAATTGTGTTTCCCATAGTTTTAAGACAATGTTATATTTTAACAATGACGACTCATTTCACAATGGAAGTTTTTTACGTTTCGTTTTCCCTGGGTAGGGGAAAAAAAAGAGAGAAAAATATTTAAAAGATTCTTATACGTTTTTTTTTTAAGCCATTTCCTTACTTGTTCTTTTTTTTTAAACTTCGCTAATTAAAATGACTCTTTTATTGAAATAATCGATAATGCAAATAAGTACAACCGTTTAATTAATACTGCCTTCTCTGAGAATGAGAAAAAAAAGGGAGGATTATTAATCTCGGAGCTGTATAAAAGCTGTGGACGTTATTAAAAGTTATTATACCATAAATTAATGTTAATGACAGTGATGAGTTTTTAATTATCAAAATACAGTTCATTTGATGTTTGTAGGTTTTATTAATAAAGAAAAAGACGAAATTAGTAAAAGTAAAAGTCGAGGGAAAATTATTTTTGTAATTTGGATTAAAACCGAAAATTTATAGGAAAAAAAAACCGCAAGCTCATTTTCCTATGGTTTTGGTACGAAAATATCAAGCGCAAGGAATAAAGTCAAGATCGAAACATGTCTAGACCTGTTCACAACATTACAACACCAGATTGTTCAACTGTTCGGTCTCAATTTCAGCCACTCTGAAATCTGGGAGAACTTTACAACCAATGGGGGGGTCTGGAGTGTTGCAGGGTTCAGGAAATTTCGAGTCTTTGCAGGTAAAGGCCAAACTACCCAATCAAAAAAACTCGTGGATGAAATCTGGATCCCTCTTCAAAAATCAGCCGTTCTCAAGATACACGCAACGCATACCAACTTCGGTCAATTAAAAAACAAAACGGAAAGTATCGCATTAAATGTAAATGAGTATTTTATTTTGCATAATGTGATTGATATCAAAGTCATATCGGATAACCGAAAGTGTCATCAGTTTCAAAAAGAGCTTCAACTCTAGTTTAAAATTTTCGGTGCAGTATAAATATAAAAAAAAAAGAAGAAAAAGATACAAAAAAAAAAAAAAAAAAAAAAAAATTTGTAAAGCCATTAAATGTTTTCAGAAAATTTTTTTAACCTTAAAGCTCCTTGTTATTGTGGAAGTTTGTACAAGATTGTGACGGAAAAGTTTTGAGGCAGACGGAAGATGAACTGTCTGGAGCATCTGCTCTGTCTCCGGATGTAGTCAACAAAAGGAACGAACAATACTTACTTACATTAAATTTATGTTTTTTTTTTTCTTTGCTTTCTTTTTTTTTTGCAAAAAATAAAAAAAATAATCTTTTTATTTCGTATTTATGCATTTTCCTCCACATAATTAAACCACTTATCGCAAAAGAAATCAGCTTCGTCATTTCATTGGACGAATCGACACCAACGGCGGAAATCCCTCCCTTCAGAAAAATATTTACCAGTTCCACTCCCCCAAAAACTTTCCGTCATTAAAAAAAAAAAGCTTCAGTTAACGCTTTTAAAAATCATAACCAGCATCAGCACATGATTCTGCGACATATAAAGATATCCAGAAAAAGAAAGGGGGAAGCGAACAATTTTGAAAGTAAATGGAAAAAGATTTTTGTTTAGGAATCCACAAATGACCCTCCTGGGAAATTACGTTCAGGTTCAGCGTAAGGTCAATCGTTTGCATTATTCTTAGTCAAACAAAAGATAATACTTCCCTTCATCCCCCTTTCTTCCTTTCTATACGATTTTTCCCTAGTTCGTTTCAGAAAAAGCACTTCGACCAATGTGCGGGGCAACATCGGGCTTCGCACGATCGGAATTGTAGAAACTTTAAAAAAAAGCTATCTTCGCTTTTTTTTGTTTCGTTTGTTCTCTTCACTAATGAGGACATGATCTAATGAAAAGGACTGCGATGAATATAGAATTTTTACCTGATAAGAATGGAAGGGCTTAAATCACAACTTGGTACAACTTCACTTTACCAACGCCCAATAACTCGATTAATTGATAAATTAAAGATGACCCGCGGAAATCACACCCACACGGGTATAAAATCGAACACACAAATCCAAGACGTTACGCACAAGAGTGGAACAAACTTACCCCCCCGAATTTGTTGTGCTTTGTATCTGCACGTCGTAAGTAGTATTAATGTAAACTTGTTCGAACTTACACAAAACTTTGATTAGTAATCTTACTTGGTTTCCGTTTTGTTAATTCAAAAAGGGTATTAACGAAAATTTCCGGTTATAATTATAATATTAATACTAACTAAAGACATTAGCGGATGAAGGAGGATGTTCCGATTGAACGATCGCAACATGTTGCTCGACATGTTGCAGCATAGAAACAAGATGCGCAATATTTACAAACTTTTGTTCTTCATTTAATGCTTCAACATGTTGAGTAAAATGTTGGCAACATGTTTCTAACGCTGCAACAAGTTGAGCAACATGTGGCCTCAACATGTTATTGCATCATGTTTTAACGTGAAATTTTATTCATTAAGGGGGCGTTTTTTCTTTTGTTTCTTAAAAAACGTTCCTGATTCATGGATGTCTCCAATGGCTTAATTGGAGGCATCTGCATAGGGTTGAAGATAATGTTATGTGTGAGTGGGAAAGAAACGTCGAAATACCATTGGGATGGGAGAACATGGACGCCTCTTATGGCGGAATACTGTTCAGTGACTTCTACTTTCGATTTACTTGGAGTAAGAATTCATAAGAAACAATAAAAATTCTTTATCATCATCATCATCATCTTCAATAACAATTCTTCTTCATCATCATCATCTTCATCATCATCAGCAGTACGCAACTACCACAGCTGAAGCCCTATACCCTATTTCCTTACAATGTACGATATAGAAGTGAGAATGTAAAATGTGAGGACGTTTCCTAGGCCTTAAACCTATGACCAAATGACCATTGATAAACTTATGATCGAATGACCAAATGAGTCAAATGATGATTCTGAACACAGGTTCCCTCAGGCTCGTTTTCACTTGCACTAAACGGCACATGTCTAAATGAAGGAGGCTTCATTTAGACACGGAATAGGGACCTTCGTCTATTTTCACATGTATACTTATTTATGCATAATTTATGAATATATTGATTGATGAAAAAAAAATTCTAGGGTGCTCTCAACCAAGTGTCGGTTTCGGGCTTCCTCTTGCCTCTCGCACTCCAGCAGAACCTACTCAACACTAACAACCTCGCCGCATGGTCATATTGGTTCTTCCTCCCCTATCTGGCGACTAGACGGGTGTGGCCCAGCCTCAGTTTGTTAAGGACGATGTATAATTTATACATGACTTCTACATAATTTATGCATCTCTTTTTCGTACAGGTCCTAGATTTAAATCCAGACCGACTCCTTATCATTCAGTTCAAAGTCGGAGACTCCCCCACCGAACTACAGTCGCGCCTTTAAGTTTAAAAAAATTAATTAATTAAAAAAAAGAAAAAAAAAAGACAGAAGCAGATTCCAAAACCCAAAACATAATTGGATCGAAAAATGAACGTTTACTTATAATGCAGGATTTATTAAATTTTCATCGTTGATTTCCGTTTAATAATTGTTCCATAATCATTATAATATTAAAGATGAAACTTTCCTTGCGCTAATGGAGGTTTTTCTAAAAAGACTGCTCGTTATTGACTCAGCATTTTCTTTCCTCTTCTTTTTCTTTCCAACGTTGCAAGTGACAAATTCAAGCATTTAATTGAAATGAAAACCGAAAAAAGGAAAACTTCTCCTGGGTAAAATTACACCTCCCACTCCCTTCCCCCGCACCGATTCCTTTCTCCTTTTCATCCTGTTTTCAGGAGCGATAAGAAGCTTTGAGAGCACGTTGTGTATGCTACATATTAGCCTGGTAGTTTTAATGAGGACATGGATGTAATGTTAATCTACGAGATACACGAATAATGTATTAAATGCTTGTGACTCATGAATATTTCATACGGAAAAGCAATATCTTAAACATCGTCTTTGTCGTCTTATTCCATTGTTTTTGGAAACGCGTACCGTCTTTACAAAAATATTACGAAATCAGAAGATAAACCTATTTATTACAGATGTTCCGCTCCGAATGTGAATTTTGTAAAGTGAGCTTCATTCATAATGACGCTCTTTGTTTTCAGGGTTAAAACAGGAACTAATTTTGGCTGTTGTTAAAAGAAGTCAAAGCTAGACCGGGCGCAAGATCTGCTCACAGGGTCCGACAGTTAAAATTTGCACGGAAAAGACATTCAGGGGCAGAAAACGGCCTTACTTTCCGTTTTTTAAGTCGCGGTTACATTCTTCCAATTTTTGCATTACTTTTTTAGGGTGCATATTCACTATGGAATGTTGGACAATCAAATCCAACGATCCAGGCACGTGCATGATAGAGTTCACGTTAAAAAAAGTAAAAAAAAATAAAAAGTAAGGAGCTACGAAAATAAACGCAGGTGACTAAAATAAAAATAATGAAGAAAAAGGCAATCATTTCCGATGAGTCAAGTGCAATATACTCGTTGCCAGGTTTCCTTAATCTCGGTTTACTTTCCTTTACCTTTTCCCCCACAATCTTTAATGTTTAATGAGAAAACACAAGTGCTCTTAATAAGCTCTCTACACTTTCTGATCATCCCTCAAGGAAAAAGTTGGTGAGTCATGCTTAAAAATCGACCTAGAAAAAAAAAAAACGAAAACTTTTTTATGGAGTTCAATTTTGGATTAGATAAGGGAAGAAAATAAAAAAAAAAAAAGTTAAGGTTCTCTGTGCATAGAATTCTTTGGGACATAACTATTAAAAAACCCGTATAATTGAACATAAATCTCGCGGCATTGACGTAACACTTTCGAGTTAAGATTATAATCCTTCTTCTGCCGAGTAGGAGTTCCTTTTTTTTTTTTTTTTTTTTTTTTTATTTAATTCTCGTTTTCTTAAATTGACCACATTTTTTTTATCTCCGTATATCTAACTGTTGTAATAAAAGAATCGAATAAAACAGAAAAAAAACAAGACAGCAACTGGAAATAAAAACGTCGTTGAGAAAAAAATTTAGTCGGGTACATGAGTCGAGTGGGAATCAAACCCACGTCTTCCGCTTGCAGGTAGCTTAGCGGTAGAGCACCCACCCGGCAAGCGGAAGGCGTTGGTTCGATTCCCACTCGGCTCATGCCATCCTCTGCTTGCCGGACGGGTGCCTTAAACTAAGCTATTGGCAAGCGGAAGACGTGGGTTCGATTCCCACTCGGCTCATGTGCCTGACAAAAATTTTTTTCTCAATGTCTTTATTTTCAAAAATTTTTAAATAAAAAATCGAGTTTTTCGGCTTTTTATAGTATCTTAAAAAGGCAATCCATTTTTCTTCAAGAAAAAAAAAACAACACAGCAACTGGAAATAAAGACATCGTTGAGAAAAAAATTTCGTCGGAACCATGAGCCGAGTGGGAATCGAACACACGTCTTCCGCTTGCCGGTAGCTTAGTGGTAGAGCACCCACCCGGCAAGCAGAAGGCGTGGGTTCGATTCCCACTCGGCTCATGTACCCGACGAAAATTTTTTCTCGATGATGTCTTTATTTTCAAAAATAAAAAAATAAAAAATCGAGTTTTTCGGCTTTTCATGGTATTATATATATATATAAAAGCAAGACAGCAACTATTTGCAAAAAAAAAAAAAAAAAAAAAAAAAAAATTCATCGAGCAATAAAACAGTCACCATGATTTCCCCAAAAACAACTTCACTTTCCTCCTCAAACAAGCATAAAAGAAAAAAATGTGAAAAAAGAAAAAAATGTGAAAAAAGAAAAAAAAAGAGAAGGGGAAGGAACGTTATTTTCCATAAAGGTAAAGTGGTTGAAAATTCTCCAAAAAAAAAGGGTATCAATCTGATGAGGAAGTGAAAAATTGAAGAAAAGGATCCCATAATCTGTACATCCTGCATCCTATTCCTCGTTTCACTTCGATAAATGACCTATTTTCAGCTTTTATAGCATTATGCCGATTTCAAAAGAAATCCGGTAATATTTAAACGAAGAATGTGGTTTTTTATGTTTCTATCTCCCGAATCGCTAGCTTGATCCTTTTTTTTTCCTCCTCTCCCTTCTTTCCCTCTTTTTTCTTCCCGGTTTTTTTTTCCTCTCTTTCCATTCGGATTTTCGTTTCTCACACAAAATTAATCAACAAAACATTCGTTTAGCTTACGACTATTAGAAAAGGGAAAACTAGGTCGAACCTTTCCCGAAGAAATCACCGAATGAAAATAAAAAAAAACCGGGGGGGAAGAGGGGGAGGAAAGGGGAAGACGAGGAAGTGGAAGAGAAAGCGCGCGAGGGTAAAAACCTTTCTCTCTTTTTTTTTTTTTTTTTTTTTTTTATTTATCAGACAGGCGTAAACTTTTTCAAGGGTCATTCCAAAGATAATGTAAATTTATTTATGCAATACAAAAGGACTAAAGGGGGTGGTGCCTTAGCTAATGAGACGGTAAGTTTTAAACCGCCCTGATAAGTTGCTGTATTCTTAAATTATTTTCCATTTAATTAATTGGTGGAGAGAAAAAAAAACGGGAGGTAGAAATTTCCTTTTTTTTTAGCTCCTAAAAAAATATAAGAAATAAAAATGTTTATCAGAAAATTTGAAAAAAAAAAATCTTGGGGTAATTGATTACACGTTTTCGAAGGAAAAATTAATAAAAAGAGTCGAAAAGGTTTTTCCCATCCTCCTCTTCCGCAAAAAGGGATTTAAAAAAAAATGAAAAAGAATCATTAAAAAAAAGTTTTGCATCCTTTTTTTCTTTGGATGCGCGTCCTCGAGAAATCAATCCGAACTGTCCGGAAGGAATCGGGTTTTTATTGTAGTGAGAATGAAAAGGAAAGTTGGGAGGGAAAAGTAAAATCGCGGGAGAGGGTAAAGTTCTTCAGATTTCAGTGTGGTTAAGCTTGATCCTGGAAAAAAGATTATCGGATTCAAAGTTTTGAATAACTTTTCCGCTTCAGTTACAGTGTGATTTAGAAAATTATTTTTCTCCGGTTTGGTTTAAATCATCGATTACCTTTTTTTTAATGGAGCGACCACCGGTAGCAAAAAATTTTGTGCTTGCACGATTCTCTTTTCAATTGCCTGACAAGACTTTTTTTTTTTATTGGAGAAGGAAATACGCATGGGAAAGTTTGGAATGTTTGAGAAGATTGAGTGAGAAGGAGGGGAGAAAAAATATTATTTTAGGTTTGGAAGATGGGTAAATATACCGTATATTTATTATAAATAAACGAGAAATAGTTATTAGGTATCCCAAGAGTTAGGCAAACGGAGTTTATATCCGAACGGAGTGGGTGCATTTTGTCTACTACTATCGCCCACCCCGTTCGGATATCGACTCCGTTTGCCTAACCCTGTGGGTAGATATTTTTACGAGCGATCGATGAAAACTGCAGGGTTTTGTGAAAAATTTATGTAACGATTCAACTTTTTGAGCCCCAAAAATTTTTTTTTAAGTCCCGAAATTTGCCCATTTTTTTTAAATTTTTGAAATATTTTTATTCATTTTTTTGCATATGAGCCCTTTTTCCATTATGTTCCCACGTCCTCCCTTGTAAATGCGTCTTAAATTTTGTTTTTCCAAGAAATGTCAGAACGGCCCCTTTGAAATAATATTATTTTGTTCTTATCAGCCAAAACTTGTCCGAACTTGAAAATTCCAAGAAATTGTAAGAACACGTGCATCTAGAGCCTGGGAAAGAGGCGTTGCAAACCAAAAATGTCCGAAGCCCTCCGATACCCCTCCCACCCCTTAAAAATTATCATGTCGTGTATTTTGATTGGTCCCCTGATGTCACATGATCAACCCCTTTGCTGGTTTAGCATAACCGGTGGATATTATTATTATATTTAAATTTATAACATTATTGCTATAATTATCGTCAAAATTTTTATCAAAAACACCAATCAAAATTATCTATTTATCAAAAATATCACAGTAAAGAAAAGTTAAAGAAAAATAAAAATAAAAAATTACAATTTCCAGTTTAGCTGAGAAAAAGAAGCCACCTACAGAAAGAAATTATCAGAGGAAATCAGCAAGCTCATATATATCCTTTTGTACAAGATACTGCTTCAGTTCTCTCTTAAAACTAGTCTCAGCAATGACGGACTTTATCTTTTGTGGGAGCTCATTGTAAAATTTGCCAGCTACATAGGATGGCTTCTGTTCAAAGCGGGTAGTCCTATGTGCCGGCACACAGACTTTGTCCTCATGTCTGGTATTATAAGAATGACTGTCTCCCAATCTTGTTATTTTATTGGGATTTTTGCGAGCGAAAATTATGCAATCTTTGATGTACATGGCAGGTACAGTTAAGATGTCATTGTCACGAAAATGCTGATGCAATGATTCTTTGTAGCCAAGCCCCAATGCATACCTTAGTGCCCTTTTCTGCAGTTTGAACTCTCGGTTTAGGTTGTTATTTGAAAAACCCCACAGTATAATTCCATATGATATTCGAGTTTGTATAAATGCATTGAATATACTTAAAGCAGTTCTTTTATCGATAACCTTGGAGATCCGTTTTATTAAAAAGATTGCTGGGCATAATTTTTTATTAAGTTCATTTACATGGCAATCCCATTTAAGTTTTTCATCGATTGTTAACCCCAGAAAAGAAGTGGATGTAGTATATTCAATAATGGAAGAATCAATAAGATTGCAGGCCATACTTCATTACCACTGTTATTAGGCTGTTTAAAAAGCATCGCGGCTGTCTTTCTTTCATTGGTAATCAGTTTTAAATCTAAAAGGTTTTGGACAAGCTCGTTTACGTGAATGTTAGCATTTATTTCTAAGGTTTCGAAGGAGATAGCAGCAATGAGGGCATTAAAGTCGTCTGCAAAAGCAACGTTGCTTTTAACAAGATGGTTTATGTACAATATAAATAAAAAAGGGCCCAAAATAGACCCTTGTGGGACTCCGTTTCTAACAAGCTTCAAATCAGATCTAGAGCTGGGAAACCCCCCCAAATGAACCAGTTGTCTACGGTTTCTCAAGTAAGAAGTTAGAAGTTTGCCAGCTAATCCCCTGACTCCATATCTTTCAGCAATTTTAATTAACAGATCATGCTGAACACAATCAAAAGCCTTTGTTAAATCAAGGAAAATCCCCACCGAGGGGATTTTGTTTTCAGAATAATCAAGAACTCGTTCAGTAAAATTTATCACCGCATCCACCGTTGATTTCTTTCGCTGAAAACCATACTGATTAGCCGCTAAAATGGCTTCATCACTCACAAAAGAGCTTAATCTATTCAGAATTGCATATTCAAAGATTTTACTTATTGTTGGTAGGAGGGATATCGGCCTATAATTATCTGCCACAGAGGGGTCACCTTTTTTAAAGATTGGCACAACTTTAGCTATTTTTAATTTATCCGGGAAAAAGCCCTCAGTGAGACATCTATTAATTAGATAAGTTAAGGGAGGAACGATCTCTTGTTCAGTTTGCTTAAGAATGGTATTCGGTATCTCATCTACACCCGATGATTTTTTGTTTTTTAATTTTTTTACGTATGATAAGACTTCGGCTTCAGTAGCTGGATGGAGAAAAATTGAGTTTACATTAGATTCTATATGATTTAAAGCATCTTTTGGATTCGAATTTTTAATTGACGTGACTATTTTATCTACATTATCCACAAAATGGTTATTTAAAAAAAGGCAGCATTCAGGGCCATTAAGTGTGTCCCATTTTTCATTTTTTATGGTTATATCTTTTTGAACCGATTTACACTTTCTTTCGCTATTTACTATGTCCCAGGCAGTCTTTATAAAACATTCAGCATTATTAATTTTGGCAGAGTTTTTTGATATTGATATATTATAATTTTTGGCAATTTTGATATGAGTTTGCGTCTCAAACTCTAATAAAATTCGGTCGCGATCGGTTGCTCGAAAATTAAAAGTCGCGTAAAAAGTAAAAATGTGCTTAAATATTTTTTTATTTTAAATGTTTATAAGTAATATAGAGTAAAAGTTAAAAAGAAAAATCCCGAACTAAAATGTTGTCTGACGGTCGTGTCAAATCATTTAAAATTTTTAAATGATGTTTAAAATTTGTTGCTCAATCAGCTTTAAAGCTTTGCATGTTATCTTTATCTTTATCTGCTCAAAGCACGCAGTGTAAATAAGTAATTGAAAGACCAACAATGTTGCTGTTTTTATTTGTCAAAAAAATCCTGGTGATAAATGATGTCAGATTTCATAAAAAAATCCGCTTTTGTCATGAATCGAGTGTAAAACTTCTCGAATCATTAAACTAGGAGGGTATAAAGTTTGAGAAACTGAGGAAAATAGTATTTCTTTCTCTTCATTCGGTGAAATGATGTATTACAAGATCTTATAAAGGAAACAATGCTACAAAAAGCGTGACGGACGCGCAATACTCCCGATGAGGAAAGCGTCCCTTCAAAAGTTAAACATTAAAAACATATTTTCATGTTGATAATCGTCCTTTCTGGATGCTCGTTAGAACATTTTCCTTTCTTGTAAAGTTGACATTAAGAAGAAAATATTAAAATAATAAAAAATAAAAATAAAAAAAATTCAAATCCGATCGATTATCATGTTAATGGCATCATCCATCAACAACATAAACGTATGTGCTTTACTCCCGAAGGATTCGAGTCTTCCCAACTAGTTTTGTTTGCTTCGTTCGTTAATGAAGAAACTGAAGTAATTAAATTATAGTAATTAATCAAAGTTCCTACTGCTCTTGTATATTCTCCCCTTGGAGGATACGACAAAAATTTTTTTTTTTTTTTTTTTTTTTTTTTTTTTAGTAGATTTAACTTTAAGGTGACGCAAGAGTGATTCATTTTTTTTAAACATCCTATATTTCCAAAAAGGCTAATACTAAGGTTTTGGAGACAGATATTAAAATTTCGCTTCCCAGCAACAATTCTTATCAATCTTATGCGCCTTCATGAAAAATTCCATACCTGAACATACAGTACTTTTTTGGAAACCTTGATCCAGGATAAATTCCCGGGAATTTCCGGTGACTGCGTCACCTTAGAACCCTATAATTTTTTTTTTTTTTTTAATGCAATATGGCGAGCAAACACTCCCCGGCGAAAATCATAAAAACGGCCCCTTTATGACTTTATAGGAAAACATAAGAGATATGCGAAAGAAAATTTAAAAGTCACATGAAAAGATATTCATAAAAGGTTTCTGAAATTGTGCGAATAAAACGGGACGAAACCAACTTTATGGTGGCCGTCAAGGTGAATTTGCATACAACCGCTAAACCTGAAACCGCTCAAGTATTACTTTTACGCGTCTTTGCTCTTTGACTGTCCTTCCTTCCTCGAATTTTGCATTTTGAGGAATATAATCTCATTATATTCCTCCGCATGAATTTTAATATCATTCCGAAATAGTGTTGTGACTTGCGAAAACGGGAATAATTTTTTTACAAAATTATCGTATTTCCCAAAGAGGAGGTTAGGCCTGTTTTCAAAAATCGTTTTAAGCAATAAAATTCGTAATAACTTGCGGTATTTTTTTTTTTTTTTTTTTTTAATGGCGAATGAATTCCATCTTAACATAAATAAATATTCAAAAGATTTAGAGAAAAGGAATCGATGAAAAAAAGAAATTTGTCGGATGGAATAAATCTCAAGAGACTGGAACATTTATTAAGTTTATCAACTGCTTTTATCCCTCGTCAATATAACGATCGAATTCCCTTGAGTCCCCATAAATTTTATTCCTCCCTCAGCTAACATTTGGCTTTCGGTACAGAAACCAATCTACTCTTGTCTAGTCTCCCATCTTGTTGCTTGTCTTCATAAGCCATGCTTATCAGATCTATGTAGTCAACATAATAATTAGTTTCAACAAGTATGAATTCGGATTTTTTTTTAGCTGTTTCGTGTTTTGTTTTGGGTGGAGGATGTGAATAACATGTTCGATTTTGACGTCACATTTTTCGCTGGGTGGGAATGCAAGAAATCTGTGCGTTGGAGACCAGCTTACATATCTCCATCGAGTCGAGATAAACTGCTTTGATTGTTTATGAAAGCGTCATACGACCACAAGCTTAAGCCAACATGATTTTGTAAATCAGTGGTCTCATGATTTTCATAAACAGTCAAAAACGGACTATCTGAAGACTCCACGGGAAAAATGATCAGATTCCATGTTTTTGTTTTGATTGTTTTGACAAAAGGTAAACATAAGAGCTAAGTGTAAACAAAAAAATGGAATCTGATCATTTTTCCCGTGGAGTCTTCATCTTTAATCATATTTACGACGGAGATACGTCAGTTGACCTCCGACGCATGGATAGGTAAAAAAACACGCGTAGCATAGCCAAGTACCGTACGTTTTCAGGCAACAACACAAAATCTAGCAAATTTTTACTTTTTCAGACCTAAAATTTGTTTCACCCTGTATTTCTCTCTAAAAAAAAACATACTCATTATTAAATTTTACCTTTCCTAAATGGTACGATTTCATTACCCTAAAGATCTTCCTCAATATTTAAACCACACAGCAGCGGCTCATTAAAACAACAATTTAAAATAATTTAAGGGGAAGTATTTTTAATTAGGAGTTATAATAAAGCAGGAGTGAAAAAACAAGTATTTTCAAAAAACCTCTTTAATTCATATTATTCCCAGGCGAAATTAAAATTTCCATATTATATTTATAACTCAATAAGGGAAGAAAGAGAAGGAAAAGTATTATGGACGTGTGAAATGGTTTGCCTGCCATTATTTCCACAAATCACGTTTGAGTTAGAAATAAAAAACAAAAAAACTCGGTCGCATATCCATGTTGTTTATATGTATATTTCTTTTTTTTTTTTCGCTTTCATTTTCTAAACAAAGCCAATGCATTGCTTATACAAGCATAAGGGGAAAAAAAGAAGAGAAAAAAAAAAAAAAAAAAAAAAAAACATTCACCATGCTTTTCAAACTTTTATTAAGAGGATTCGGCAAGATGCGTGCAAGAAATCTGAAAGCGTCTGCTCTTTTTTTTTTCTTTTGTTCAAGCTTGATCGTTGTAAAAAGGCATCTGCATTTAGAAAAAAAGGGGGGTTTCCCCTTGGCGTGAAAGGTTGGGTTCCGGGTCACGCACGAAAGTGAAGAGTTTTGTGACCGGGGAAAAATGTCGGAACCGTTGGGAACGTGAACGTGATTCTAGAATTGAAAAAACATTTGCTCTTGATTAATTTTTCACGGGTTTTTGCTGTTGCAAAAAAAGTCATATTTTGACTTAGGGGGAAAGAATAGGGATCAGCGATCCCATAAGAATTTTCGTTTTTTTGAAAATCCGTTCTGCAGGAATGAACGCCAGATGTTTGATTCTTATGATCAGTAATAAAACTGATTACCGTAACAGGGGGTTACTTATGACACTTTCATTTTTTAAAAATACTTGGAAACGGCTAAGAATTTTTTCAAAAATTAAACTTATTCTTAATTCTGTACCTCAGTGCAGAACTACACCAAGTCCATTCAAGGATTGCAACTTCTTATTTCAAACCCGACTTTACAAAGCATATACAAGCGTTGCCAACTCATATTAATGTCTTCTGCGAGTTCTTTTCTGCTTTGTTTGTTAACAAAATAAACTTGCTAGCAGAAGGCGTAAAATCAGCACTGCCAACAGTTGAGCCTGTATACCTTTTGTAAAGTCGAGTTTGAAATAAGAAGTTGCAATCTTTGAATGGACTTGGTGTAGTTCTGCACTGAGGTACAGAATTATTGATTATTTTCGAGTGTTATGTTCAAGCCTAGTTGCCTAAACTTTTTTATAATGAAAATATTAAGTTTTAAATATGCTAAGTTAACAAGTTTGAGTTAAGTTGGCATTATTAAAAAGTAGCTAACTCCACTTTAAATTGTGAAAGAATGAAGATGTCTTAGTTTAGTTAATAAATAGTTTTTAGGTTTTATTCAGTATAACATAGCATCATCAAAAGGATACAAGGATTATGTGACAGGGACAATAAAGGAAGCAAAAGACACTCGAGATGATGGGACCAAGAAAAATGCAGCAGATTGTAAGACGGAGTTGGATTATTTTAAAAAGAAAGATTTATCAGCAAAAGAGTTTATAGCTAATAGACTAAGTGAGAAAGCAATGGCCCACATTCTGGAATGCTCGACAAGCCATGAAATGTGAAAGAATGAAGATGTCTTAGTTTAGTTAATAAATAGTTTTTAGGTTTTACTCAGTCTATAAAGATATTTCTTAAACATCCATAAACCATATAACTTATCATAATACGAAAAAAAAAAAAAAAAAAAAAAAAATTAAGAAATCACGCAACCTAAAATACTAAAATGCATTCTGCTGCATCCACCGGTCAAATTGAAAATAAATTGCTTTTCTCAGTTGCCCTATATAGTCCCTTAAAAACAATCATCCTAATTTCACTCAAAATTAAATTATTAGAAGCCAAAACAAGACTGAAAAAAAAAATTACGATCAATGGGGTTACTTTTTACAGATATTTCAATGGCGATGTCCAATGGGTGCTAAATCCACAACGAATTGACAACGTTTCCAAGGTTTTAATTATGACGTTTTGATTACCACGTTCACAAATTTTTTTAAATAAATAGCGATAGTCATTAATACAACATCTAAAAAGGTGCAAATCGTTTTATTAAGAAATTTTCCATTCACAGAAGCTATAGCTTTAGAAGCTATGCTTCTATAAAATCGGTTCTCTCTGTGGCACATGCGAAAACCAGCCTAAATGTGAGAGTCATTATAGTAGGGAACGAACCCAGAGGTTATATTTAGAGCCTGATAAAAATAGGGCTAAATTATATGCCAGTTATGTAAATGAGCAGAGAATGATCAATGCGCCAACGGCAAAAAAGTGGCTTTACTATGACATTTTTAATAATTAATTTGTAGGATGTTTAACGTTATATGTCACCGTGTCCAGGAAAAGGTAGCTTAGGGTGAAAAAAATTCGACTTCTATTTTTCGACGAATTTTCGTTCTGTAGCATTGGATCAGTTGAAATCCGTAAAAAAAATTTGAAATCGAATTTTTTTCACCCTAAGTTACCTTTTCCTGGACACGGTCACATATCTTCTACAGGGAAGGCCCCGAAAGAATAGGGATGTGGGGTGATGCACACCATTTTCAAAGGCAAGGGAGAGGTTGATAGAGATAAATAGAGGTTGATAGAGAGGTTGAAGAGGGAAGTTATACGTAACCTTCATCCCTAGAAAACGTGAGTTGTAAGTCCGGTCAATACGTTATAAAAACTTATGATAAGATGATAAAACCTATAATGGTGTTTATAAGGTATTGACCGTACTTATAACTCGCATTTTCTGGGGATAGACTTTGAAAAAGCCGATTGATCTGCAAGTTATTAGCGATTTTAACAATCTGGGCAGAGTGTAGTAATTTTTACATAATGTTCGAGAATCTAGTGCACAAAAACTCAAAGTATAACAACATGCAAAAATTGTATTATCTTAAAAGTCGATCACTTAGTACCGCACTGAAATGTATTTACTCATCTTCGTTACAAGAATGTAATTATGTACCTGAATATGAAATCAAAAGAAAAATATGACAATTTACAAACACTTCTGGAATAATTAAACAATCGATTATCGGGCATATTGATCCAGGAAAGGGTCTTCTTCTTCTGGAATATGCACCCGAAAAACACCATGAATTTTACAAAAGTATCCGACGACAGAGAAGAATAAAGGATGATGACGATTATTAACTTTAATTTATTCTGCACCTCAGTGCAGAACTGCACCAAGTCCATTCAAGGATTGCAACTTCTTATTTCAAACCTGACTTTACAAAGCATATACAAGCATTGCCAACTCAAATTAATGTCTTCTGCGAGTTAATTTTTCTGCTGTCAACAAAATAAATTTGCTATCAGAAGGCATAAAATCAGCACTGCCAACCGTTGAGCCTGTATACTTTTTGTAAACTCAGGTTTGAAATAAGAAGTTGCAGTCCTTGGATGGACTTGGTGCAGTTCTGCACTGAGTTACAGTATTTATTTTAATAAATTTGATCAAAAAAAATACATAACCGACTATTACAATATAAATTTTTGGAACCATCATAATATTTTTTTTTCAACTGATGCAGTCGACACGACTAAATGTTGCCAAAACTTAAATATTGAAACATTGCATTTATTTTTTAAAGCCGGGATTGACATAAGAAGGCATGGTTGTGCAGTGGACTTGGTTCAGTTCCGCACTGAGGTACAGATTTAATTTTTAAAATAACGACCCAAGAAAAAGTGAGTTATAAGTTTGGCCAATACGTCATAAAAACTTATAACGACATGATAAGTTTTATTATCTTGTTATAAGTTTTTATAACGTATTGGTCGCACTAATAACCCACTTTTCTAGGGGAGGGAAACTAGGTCCGATTCGGTGCAACATTTACTACAATTTCAGTCATTTTTGACTTCCTTCTCCTTACTTTGACCAGCCACAAAAGGCTTTATCAAAATATTACATTGGCGTCAGCAGCATCCTATAGCATCCCCTCAAGGAGCTGATATAATGATTCCACCGAGTTGAAATGTGATCTCCATATTTTCGCTCAGTTTTCTCATGCAAGCAATTAACACAGCTGTAAAAAAATAATCCTGGAAATTTTTTTTGCATGCGTAAAAGGAAACCGTTTTACACGTCAAAAAAAAAAAGGAGAAAAGTGTTAAGGGAAGAGATAGGGTTGAAAATTTATTTGAAAAACCTTTAAAATCTCAAAGGACCTTTTTTTTTTTTTTTTTTTACAATTCGCATGCTTAGCTTAAAGAAGGGGTGAATGTTTACCAGATTTGAAACAATGTCTGCCGGATGACTTTAATGACTCGCAAAGGTGAGAAAGCAATCCTCTGATCGTTCCTGCCAGCTTATTTGACATCATTTTTTTTTATTCGGTCTCAAAGGCTTACTTCACCGAAGCTATAAAAACGAGGTTAAAGAGTGAGAAATCCTCTTTTTTTTTTTAAACTAAATTTTGATTTTTTTTTTTTTTTGATAAGCGGCTCCCTTTTTTTTAATTTAAAAAAAGGAAGGCCGCGGAATTTAGACATTAAGCTATCATCACGTTCCGTTGTTATTTGGAAAGTATTAAAAATTAAGGATAACCTTTCAAGAAGATCCTACTTGAAAATTAATTTGAAGACGCGAGGTATTAGCAAGGAGGAAATTCCTGCATTATTGATGGTGGAAGATACGGACAAAGGAAGGGCTCCTTGAATAATTTGACACAATTTCATTCGATGAAACTTGTCTGTTCAAATTTTCTTTTCTCTTTTTATCTTTTAAAAGTGTTCTTTTTTTTTTTTCCTTCTCAGGTCAAGATTGATTATTCGATGCTTCTCCTCTCTTTTATTTATTTATGTTTTGCGTTCTTTCAATACCAATGTAATCTTCTCTATCCCGTAGATAAGATAAAACGCTTTAGTCATTTGTTCTATGCCAAGAATTTTCTAGGACTATAAAAAAAAAAAAAATCGCCTTTTTTTTAGTGCACGGGAATTTCGGTTAATTTATGTTACATAAAATGATATAAAAAATAAAAATTAAAAGAGGAAAATTCATTGGCGGCAACTCAAACGACTTGGCATTCGATGTCAAATCCACTTATTTGCATGTAGAGCGACATCGAAAATGATTTTGGGTAATTGGTTTTGCGTTAGATGTTTTCAAATATGAATTTAGAATATAATAAAGGGGGGAGAGGACTACCTTCCCTTTCGCGGAAATAGCAATAATACCGAAGACGAAGAAATTTAATGATCGGGAATAAGCTATTAGTTTCCCAGAAGCGCTGAAGACCTATGCCCCTAATTTTGTTGCTGCTGAGTGTAGTATCGTTTTTGGCGTCAGTATTTTCAACATTCCAAATTTGTGTTTTGTAACGTCAATCAATATGTCTGGCGACGGTCCCTCGGATTCGGCAGAACAAATCGGTCTTCAGAGGAATCATCGGCTATGGGGAACCTCTTACAAGAATTCTAAGAAAGAACTTCTAGGGAACTCCAGGGTTTTCTTACAAGAATTTTTTTGGATAAGAATAGTTATTTCTGCTCGTCAGATTGAAGCTCAACTAAACGCATTAAGGTGACGCAGGAGTGATTCATTTTTTTTGAACACCCTATACTTCGAAAAACGCTAATATTATTGTTTTGGAGCCAGATATCAAAATTCCGTTTCCGAGCAACAATTTTTATCAATCTTATGCACCTTCAGGAAAAATTCTATACCTGACCATTCAGTACTTTTTCGGGAAACTTTGATTTAAGATAAATTCCCGGGAATTTATTGTAGATTAAGGTTTCCCAAAAAAGTACTATATGGTCAGGTATGGAAGTTTTCCTGAAGGTGCCTAATATTGATATATATTGTTGCTCGGAAGCGGAATTTTGATATCTAACACCAAAAGGATAATATTTGCATATTTCGAAGTATAGGTGTTCAAAAAAATGAATCACTCCTGCGTCGCGTGAAATTAAAAATATTAGTCACAAAAAAAAAATTTTTTTTTTCAGTCCAATGGGTCCTTTTACTCCTTTGACTGGTTCCCAGATTATAAGCGTCCTTACGATCCTTCAATTCATTCCAGTCAAGGAGGGGGGGAAAACCAGGGGAAAGGGTCCCACACCACTTACAGAAAACAAGGATCGACAGGACATGTCGTAAGTGTAAGAAGAATTCTTCCACCATAATAAGCTTACCGTGGAAGAGGTCTTCTTACAGTGCGAATTTTATAGAATTTGCTGAGTCCTACTCAGACGTACAGGTTCTTCGTTTCTGAATAAGAAATTCGAGGATGAGGAATCTTTTTTTTCCCCACCGAGACATAGTTTAAAAACTTTTGGGATCCCAAATCATTAGCCGTGGCAGCAGACTAATCGTATTTTTCATTTTACGGAAAAACAAAGAAAAATCTTGGAAAAATTAAAAAGTAAGAAATCTTCGAAATTTTTTTCTTACAATTTCTTAGTTTTTGTTTTATTATGATTTGTCTTCCTTTTTCCGCAAAATGAAAAATACCATTTATCTGCTGCCACGGGTACTGCATGCTCTCCTCAATGGCACTTGCCCCGACAATGCAGAAGCAGAGTAGTAGAACTCGACCAAGTTCATATACTAGTACAAAATTCATGAAAATTTTACTGTAAGAAAACCTCTTTATTGGTAAGCTTATTATGGTAAAAAGGGTCTTCTTACATTCATTTGATTTAAAAAAAAAAAAAAAGAATTATTACTTCTGCTTGTCAGGTTAAAACTCAACCAAACGCATAAAATATTTTTTGTAAGAAGAATCTTTCTACCATTATAAGCTTACCATGAAAGGGGTCTTCTTACAGTGCGAATTTTCTAAACTTTGCTGAGTTATACTCAGACATACAGGTTCTTCGTTCCTGAGTAAGAAACTCGAGGATGAGGAATCTTTTTGTCCACCGAAACATGGTTTTAAAGCATGCCTTCTGTTCTAGACTTGAGTTTCAGACAAAATCCTTGAAAGCATCTCCCCCTCTAAATAGATTCACGTGAAACAAAAGGCTACCGTTATATGTATCCCCTCCTTATTGAAGAAGTCTACGAAAGGATCTTGATCAGCCCCCTCGGGAAAAGAAAGATCGTTTTACAGTATTATCACATCATCCGGACCAGTGGGGATTAAGATGAGAACGCTTCCATATCCTTACAATATAAAATTCAGCCCTTTGACCTTTCTGGAATATCGAACCAATTCTCCTCAACAAAAAAAAAAAGGAAAAAAAAATGTATATAAAAAAAATTATGTTTTAAAAAAATAAAATTCCACTTAGGATTGCATGACCTCTCACAAAATTCGATCGCAAAAATTATTAAGAAACCATCGATGGTTTATCTGTCAAAGCGAAAGCAAATTACCGTCAATCGGCGTGAATCGAACCAAATGAATAACCATCCAACAAAATATATTCCATGTAATTTTTTTCTCAAAAATACACAAGATCCAGCGAACCCAAGTTTCACGTCATTCCCTCGTCTTTCGTCTCTCACTCCAGCTGACGGTATTAGCTGAGATGAAAGCGAAAGCTAGCAAACGATATGAGGGCAGTAATGGAAACAAAGTAAAAGAGGAAAGTAATGAGTACAGGAGGAGTTTGATAACATCTTAATGAGCCCCGACGCTGTGCTTTTCCGGGCGAACCTTTATTCTACTTGACAAATCCGCATTAACTTTTTACATCGCAATGCTAATTGCCATAAAAATGACTCAAAAGGGGCATCTTAATCCTTCAAACTTTCAAATGTTCATTATCCTTATAAAAAAAATTTTTTTTTTCTTTTTTCTATCGTACTAACTTTGCAAACCCTTGTCATTAATACGGATTTTTTTTTAAAGCACAAGGATGTCCTTGCGTAGGTTGTACCAAACAATGAGAAGGACGTCTATCGAGCAAATCGACAAGATCCAAAGCGAAGAAACAAATTCAGTTCTAATTTTTTTTTTCATAAAAAGATTTTTGTAAAAATAGCTCCTTACTGACCACAAATAAAACGACATAAATTATTTTCTCTGCTTCACTCACAGTATTTGAAGCATCTAGAAGCAATCCAGGGATCTCGGACCTATTTTTTTAATCCCGGGATTAAAAAATAGAAAACCCCGGGATTTTTAATCCCGCAAGTACAATTCGAATAAAAATTGAAACATACATGTTCGAACACGTACACCTCTCTTTCTTATGGAAATCGAGTAAAAAAAAATTAAGATTAACGCTTAATGATACGAAGTGGGTACCTTCCGTCTTGCATTTTTTGTGTAATTTGGTAATTGACTTTTATGTCCTCCAGCTTTAAATCGCATTCAACTTTGTATTTAAGTATCACTTTCGAAACAAGAATCCTTATGGACATCATAGCGAATTTGTAAGCTGAAAAGCAAAATTTTATTGTAGAAAAATTTTTAAGAAGTAAGTAGAGTCTAGAATACCCACCAACACAGTTTCGGATCCCATAAGCAAACGGAAGGAACGAGTATGGGTGTCTTTTAGCAATATTTTCCGGTAAAAAGTTTTCAGGATTAAACAAATCAGGATTTTCATATTCATTTGGGTCCCTGTGCATAGATAAAAGGTTCATAACAACTGATGCTCCTTTTGGGATTAGATATTTCCCTGTAAAAATTTTTCATTATAGATTAAGTCTGTTTTGTTTATAGTAAGGTATGAACCTTACCCATTTGGATGTCTTCATCAGCTTTTCTAGCCATGAAAGGCACGGTGGTGTACAACCTCAGAGTTTCTTTAATCACCATATCTAAATATTCCGAACGATGAAAATCTTTTGCGTCTTTCTTGAAACAGGCGGACAGCTCATGGTATAGCTTTTCCTGGACTTCCTTATGAATACCTAACATCGTCAAAATGAAGCTTATGGTAGTAGCAGCTGTTTCGTACCCCTATAAAAAGTGTATTTCAAAGCTTACATCACGAGCGAAGTAAATGATAGGCGATATTTAAGCACAGGGCAAAAATGAAGTGTAATGTCCGGCCAACGCAGGAGGAATATTCGAAAATGATGCAATCTCACTTTTTCTCTGACTTATTTTCGCCTCATATCACAATATCATAGAAGGAAATAAAAATAAAAATTACGGATAGAATAATAGTCAGCAATTGCTCGTTCACCCCGTCACTATCCCACTCTTCGGTTTCAATCAATTTCCCTACCAGACCGTTATTGTTATATATTATTTCATTGCTTCCTGGAAGTAAAAGAGATATTTAATATCGAGAGATTTAGAGATAGAAGACCACATGCTGAACGCAGTTAAATCCTGGCTCAAGATAAAAGATCGACGAGGAAAATGGAGGAGGTTTTTTCAAATAAAAATGTACCCTCAGAAGTCTCCTTTTGATTAAGGTACCAAGACTTGCAACCATTTAGTGTCGATTTTGCAAAGGTTTTCATGTATTTGATCCTGCGATCAAAGTCCTTTCCTTTTTTCGAAAACTTGTATAGAAAATCGAACTGTTGCCAAATGGTAAGAAATCTTTCGCCGATAGAAGTCATTATTGCATCTGCTTGCTCGAGAACTTCAACTTCTTCTTCTTGGGCGTTTAAATTCCGGTACATAGTGGCATCTGGGGGGGAAAAAAATAAAAATAGGAAAATAACCCAAGTATAAGTATGATTCTAACCTTCTCCTTACCAAATATCACATCAAACATGCAATTCCTAAAATAAGGGAAACTGGAGAACGATTGTTTCCCTTCCTCTTTTTCCAAACACCGAAGCATTATATCCGCCTTTTCTGCGATCATTAGTGATGCGCACAAGATATTGTACAAGACTCGACTGAAATTTCGTTTCTGGATGTGTATTACCTTGAATATTGCAAAACCGAGCGAGTCTTGTTTTGAGTCTTGTACAATATTTCTTGTTTTAAAACAATATTTCTTGGACAATACAAGACTTACTTATTTTGAGATGCTTAATGCTATATGCCCAGAAACAAAGTTTGAGCCTAAGTCTTGTTTAAAAGTCTTGTCGAGACAGTCTTGGTCTTGTGCGAATCACTAGCGATCATATCATTATAGCCTTTTAAGGCTGAATAAGAAAAAGAGGATTCCACTACTTTCCTTGACTTTTTCCACATTGTTCCTGAAAATGATATTTCGGACCAGCTAAATTAACAAAATTTAGTTCTTATCGTTCAGATTCCTTTTGCCGGTGATTTTCACGGTAAATAACTTTCGGAATGGACGGAACCGATTCTCGACTCAATATATACGACTCCTCGAATTTTGGAGCCTTCGGCTCGACGCGGTAACGTCTCTGAGTCGTACCTATCTATCTAGTTTACGCCTCTAGCGGTAAAAAATACAATGACGAAATACGAGAAAGATAACTTACCATTAGCTACGGTGAGCCCATTCCCAAAAAGTGGCTTCAGAAATTTATACTGATCGTTTTTATCGATTAAATGGGGACTTTTGTAAAAGATTTCTGCGTATTCGGGAGCAGAAATAAATATGTACAACCGATGACAAAGCCATGTTGCCGCAAGGTCAAATTTATATTTCCGCTATACTTATAATCGGATATTTCCGAGATACAAAACCCGATAACAAAAAGTTAAAAAAGGCGGTACGATATATATATATATATATATATATTTTTTTTTTCTGTAGCAAAACAAGATTTGACTTTTAATAAGGAAGGTTAAATTATTTATACATAATTTATGCATTTTTTATGCATGTCCAATATTTTGTATAATTTGTACGTAATTTCGACTTTCCAAAAATAAGATTCTGAGTGAATCAAATTTTTAATTATTTTTTTAAGCATGAAAATGTGGATATGCATAATTTTTGCATAATTCATGCATATAATTTTTTTAAAGCATAAAGCAGGAAAATTTGCAAATATTATGCTTATTCCATTTTTTTTCCATTTTATGCATACTTAATTTATGCATAATTGTATTGGAGGATGAAAAAAAATTTTCCAGTAAAAAAAATTAAATTCATTATACATAATTTATGCATTTTTTATGCATGTCCAATATTTGTAAAATTTGTACGTAATTTTCATAAGATTTATGCATCTTCTTCTTCGTGCGGGCAATGACGTCACAAAACTGCTCAACGTGAAAAATGTTCGCCCTTTAAAATCCACGACACCGTACCAGATGCCAAAGTATTGTGTTGCTAAACACTGTTAATCTGGAAACCTCCGAATTTTGAAAACTTATCCCAAACATTTATTCTGCATTGACACGGATGGATTTCTAAAAGTTAATAAGAAGCTTCTAAAACGCGGAGAGAAGCGTTGTTTTATAAACTTTATTACCCGCTCTTCTCTAACTTTCAAGTGCGATGCTAATCTAGCTATTCATAAACTTTAAAAGCATCACTGGCTTCGAGGAATTTTAAGGTGTTGAATGCATCGATCCTGGCAAGAAAAAAAAAAAAAGAAAGAGGAGGGGGAAAAAAAAATTTCTTTTTCATTGCTCTGAAAGTAAATCTGAGAAATAAGTTTCTCACTTCACGCTATTCATAATTCATCTTGATATAATTTATGAATCAATAAGATCATAATCACGCCACAAATGTTAAGAAAGGGGGAGGAAAAATATGAGGCAGCGGTTGTAAATCTAAACTGAAAGAAGAACAACAAATGGGCGGTTTCTCTGTGAATTATCATTATATGCAAGTATACCCTTCACCAGAGAAATATTTATTATAACAGGGATTTTGAAATCACTGAACGTTTTTCCGAGATCTGTGAAGGCTTAAGTGTAAACGCGAATTTGATGCCATTACTTTGATTTCAATTCTCGGAATTCCTTTTCCTTTATTTTACATTTTTGTTTTCTTATGTTTTTAATATTTTTTTTTTCCCATCCAATCTCGGAGAGAGTTTACCGGGCTTTTCTAATATTTTAATATTATAAAAACTGTTATAAGCTCGACATTGTTCAAGAAAAAATCAGACTTTTATTATGAAGTTTATGCCTAAAATATACTGGAAAAATTGATTGACAAACCTTTTCAACTCAGTTGGGAAACCAATCACAAACAGTGTAGGAGGGAAACTTCCTACAATGTTTGTGATTAAACACCTTTTAAGCCAGAAATGATTCCAAGAAAAACGATCGCGCCGTCTTTCTCAAAATAAATAAAAGAAAATTATTAATATAGTGATCGAATAACTTGTAATAAAGTGTAAGTGATCGAATAACTTAGAATTCGAGAACGCGTTCGAAAAGAGGAACAAAAAAGATGGTCGTGAATAAACGAAAAGAAAAAAAGCAAAAAAAGATTTTTCCTTGTAAAAGTTATAAAAATATAACAAAAGATTGACGTGAGATTTAAAGACCGATTTATTTGTCTAAGATGGATAATAATTATGTAAACACGAAGGAATATGAGAAATTTTTTGAAATCTTTGATTCAGCCGTACAGTTAATGCGGGAGAGCAGGATTGACGATAAAGATAAATGGATCGCAGGATGGACCTGTCGGTGACGACGAGCTGCCAATCAACCTGCCGTTACCTCAGAAAGACCGGATCCAAGATTGGATAAACAATCTCCAATCCATTGCTTCGGAAAACTCAGACGAATTTTTTTCCGCCGAAGAAACCAGAAATCCAGACGTAAATATAAACAATCGTGGCACCAATTTTCACGGCTCAAAAAACGAGTTGTTGAAGGTTATTGAAGCGACTCAATGATCCCAAGACAAAATTCCTATTCCCAAAAATTGTAATTTTTTTTCCCTTTTTTTTCTCATGAAAATTGTTTTTAAAAAAAGCCTATAAAGTCCCCATGTGCTATAAATATAGTGCAATTCAAGCATAAAATTAATATATTGCTCAGTTAAAAATTTTAATTATAAAAATTTATAAATAGTTATAAAATTTATAATCGGCCAAAACGTTATAGAATTATAAAATTTTGGAGCATAATATTTTTCACTGTGCAGCATGACGTTTATCCGTGAAAAAAAAAAAAAAAAATTCCTACCGTTGCAAAATTGCGCCCGAACAAGGACAATATATGTCTCATAATCCCAATAAGGAACGAAGTCGAACGAATTACCGTTTCCGATGAACGTAACCAGCAAAAGAAAAATTATAGGAAACCAGACAGCGATTAACCGTTTATGTACCCCGAAAGCTTTTACAACAAACTTTTTTCCCAGTTTTAGAAATGAAGAATAATGGTTAAAAACGTTGACTCGTGAAATTGCCGAATTGATTGATTAACCAGCGCTTTAATTAATTATACATCGTGATAATTCGAATTTTTTAAATTGTAATTAATATTAAGAAGATTAGAGAAAAACAAATTGGAGATTTAAAAAAAAAAAAATTAAACTGGAGAAATTAAAAGCATGTGATGGATCATTGTTTCTAATGTAATGGACGTAAATGAATGCCCTTACTAGATTTGTGTCAACGAGTCTTGAAAAATCGAGTGCTTCATCTCCTGGGATAAAGAGTTTTCTTCCCGGAGATTATATTTCATGTTTCTTTGACAAGATCTGAGAAATTTTAATCTTTACCTCCCCGAGTTTTTACACCTTTAAGAAGAAGAAAAAAAAAAGATTTTAAGAACATTTTTTTTTGTAAAATTTTATTGCTTTCGGTAAGTAAACTTATCGGATTATTCGCTCGAAAAAGTTATTTCTTTTCTTTTTTTTAAATGACCTTTACTTCGATGATTAATAAACGACTTGTCGATTTTTTTTTCTCATTATTAAAATTAAAACGGTTCGAATAGGATTTTTATCAGCCGAAGAATTCTTTGTACCTTCATCAGATAATCCGATTTCATATTGCAAAAAATACTGAATAAGCATTTTGAGCGTTTTAGAAGAAGTCATTTTAATGATTTACTTAGACGTTTTTAAGATCACTAATTTCAAATCTGATGCTAAAATTTGAAAATTCAAAAAAAATTGTCAGACATATTGGATCCGCCATTTTGAATTTTTAAAATTTAGCCTGATTTGAAATACCTCGAAAACCCCTACAACCAAATTTTAAAGACGATTTTCAAATAAATAAAAAACAATTGTCCGCCATTTTGCATTCTTAAAATTCAACCTCAGATTTGAAATCAGTGACCTCAAAAACTCCTACAACCAAATTTTAAAGGCGATTTTCAAATAAATAAAAAAATTGTCCGCCATATTGGATCCGTCATTTTGAATTTTTAAATATTGAACCTCAGATTTAAAATCAGTGACCTCGAAAACCCCTACAGCCAAATTTTAAAGACGATTTTCACACAAATAATAAAAGGTTGTCCGCCATATTGGATCCGCCATTTTGAATTTTTAAAATTTAACCTCAATCCATATTGGATCCTTTTGGACTTTGAAAATCGTCTTGAAAATTTGGCTATAGGGGTTTTTGAGGTCGTTGCTTTCGAACTTGACCTTACATTTTAAAAATTCATAATGGCGGATCCAATATGGCGGACAATGTAGAAAATAGTCCGCCATATTGGATCCGCCATTTTGAATTTTTTAAATTTAACTCTTGATTTGAAATCAGCGACCTCGAAAACTTATAAATTGATGAAATTTTTGCTTTTCAACAACATTCCGAGTTTATACCGTTATACCATTTTAACACCCGAGCAAATACCATTTTAATTTAAGGTGAAAACAAAACAAGGGCTAATAAAACAAAAAGAAAAGCTGAATGCGACAAAATAAATAAAATAAAAAAAAATATGAAGAAACGTAACATGAAACAAGAAGAAAAAAAAAACCTGGAGGCTATAAATGAAACGAAAGCAATGAACCATGTGAAATCTTTGAAGAAAGGAAATCTCCTGAGGAAAGAAGGATAAAAGTTAAAATTTTCAGTCAAAATTAAATATAGAAATAACAAAAAAAATATCGAAAAGAGCGCGGCGAGAATGTAGGACTTAAAACGTTACGCAACATAAAGCGATCACTGGCGTAGGATTCGTAATTAAAACACTGATTTCCTTGAAAGGTCAAGGAAGAAACTTCCTTTTCTTTTCTCTTAGATTGAAGATTTTACACAAACCTACAGGAAATTCGGTAGCATACCGTTTTTCCTAATGTTTTTTCATAAAGTAAAATTTCCTAAAGTAAATTTTTCTAAATTAAATATCCAAATTATTTTTTTCTAAAAACAAATTTTCCTAAATCAAATATCCTCATTTTTTTTTGTTCCTAAAACAAATTTTGCTCAATTAAATATCCTAATTTTTTAATCCTAAATTAAAATTCCTAAAATGCTATTTTACTAAATTAAATACCAAAATTATAGTTGTCCGGGTTCACTCCCATACTTACAGAAAAAAATTGAACAGGTTTCAACCGATCAACAGACCGCATTCGAAGTTCATACAAACTTTGATCGATTACTCTCGAAAAATCCAAGGAAACTTACCTGAAAATAAAAAAATGAAAAAAATTATAAAACGACTATGTCTTTAAAAATGATAAAGAGAATTTTTCTCGGTAATGTATCCAGAATCTTAAAAGAATAAAAATATTTCAAAGGTGCAAATAAGTTGACTATTCAGACCATTTTGGGTAAGAATGTTCGGCCTAAGATTTTTATGTTGGATGGCGATTGTTCCCATGCGAAATAGTAACGTAAAAAGTGTATAAAATTTTTACAAAATAAATGCAAAAAAATTATATAAAAAATGTATTGTTTCTGTATCATTTCCACAAAAAATAATCATGCATAATTGTTGCATAGTTTATGCATATTTTTTTCGAAGCACCGAAAATTGTATATGCATAATTTTTACAAAATTTATGCATAGTTTTTTATGCATGAAAATCTGGATATGCATAATTTTTGCATAAATTATGCATATCATTTTTAAATCATGAAGCAAAAAAATGTTGCAAAAATGTTATGATTATTCAATTTTTTTTCCAGTTTTATGCATATTTATTTATGCATAATTATAATGGAGGATGAAAAAAATATTTCCGGTAAAAAGTCAAGTTCTTTATACATAATTTGACAAATAAAATCTTTTCGTTAAAATTTTTTTTGTCTTCTGCTCTTTTTTCATTCATAAGAAATTTCTAATTTTTTTTTTTTTTTTTTTTTGGTGCGTACGGGATTAGGGATTGCAAAATAACCGTGAAATCTCGGAACCGGTTCCAAAAGAAAACAGCTTTTTCGGAGCCGGTATTCCCGGTTCTTAACAACCAACCAACCGAACCAATTAAAAATAATTTTTATTTTTGCCAGTTAAATTTTTTTATTTTTTTCAAACAAACTTTTTCTTAGATGTCAGGTGAAGACATTTCTTTAAATTGAATTTTAATTCGAAAATGTCTCTTCTTATGTTTCATAAAAAATAAAACAAGTAACTTTTAAGAAATCAAGAATATAAATCCAAATTTCTGAGAATTAGTTAGGTCGGCATTGAACAAAAAGAAATCAAGCGATAGCGCACCTGCAGCAGTACTATGCGAACTATGCAAGACAAAACTTGTCTTCTTCTCTCTGCTTGTAGTTTTAGCGTTTAATTGAACCTTTCTTGTTTTTTTTCTGTTAACCAATAGGAATATTAAGATTACGTAAACCGGAACCGGAACCGGAACGTCCGGAACGCTTCCAGTTCCATCTTGTTATAAGTTTTTATAACGTATTGGCCGGACTTATAACTCACTTTTTCTTGGGCATTTCTTGAAAAATCCCTTGTTTTCTTGTTATCCACAACTACGAATCTTCAAAAAAAGAATATTACGGAAGCGTCCTGGGGACACGCGCAAAAAGTATTTTTAAAAGGAAAAAAAAATGATGTAAATATCTGTAATTTCTGAAAATCAAGGACGGTCACCGCAACCAAAATTCACTTGGTTGTGACAACGATTTAACATTAAATTGACTCCACCATGATCTAACAGAATGTTTCAGTTATCTCTACTATACCCTTCCAATATATAATGTTGGTTCAATAAACAACTGAAATTAGTGGATTCAATGAAGGGTTTTTGTTATTTCCAACATAGAGTAAATTGGTCGCGACAACTAAGTATCTTAGTTGGCAACACTGAATACTTCCGTGATAGGAATAGTTTGTTTTGATTTCGCCTTCACGCGCCGATTTGTTATATACGGGATTGATCGAGCAAAATTTTTAAGCTTAAAAAGTAATGTAATTTAAAATGAGTCAACAAATAACTTGCTTTCTTCATGGAATTTACAGGATTTATATTCTCAGGTGCAGGCGGTTCAGACAAACGACGGTGGTAAGTATATATAAAAAATAAATATATACAATTTTTTAAGATGACCCAGGTGAAACATGCTTATAATTCGAAGTTATTATATATATGTATTACAAATTATTTTCAGAACGGATATGCTTAGAACTCTTTTTGCAAACGCTTATCGAAATGCAGACGATTTAAATATAATATTCCCAAACGAAAGCGATAGGGTTGCAGCTACTAAAGCTGCCAAGGATGCTGAAGTAAAAAGAGTACAGCTACAGGTATATTTTTGGAAGAATTTTTTTAAAGAAAAGTTTTTCGGGATTGGAACAATAACTCGAACTATTTCAACCAAATATTTATTATTTTCCCAACGTTTCGACACTAGTTTGTGTCTTCATCAGGGGCTGCTTGTTTTTGCAACCCCTGATGAAGACACAAACTAGTGTCGAAACGTTGGGAAAATAATACTCCTAAATATTTGGTTGAAATAGTTCGAGTTATTGTTCCAATCCCGAAAAACTTTTCCTCAATTAATTTTTTGGAACGAAAAGAACTAAAAATTTCAAATTTAATTTAATTTTTTTTTTTTTTTTTTTTTTACTTTCTTTAAGGAGAGACGCGGTAATTGCTGCTGGGTCATATATGGAAATACTTTATTAGTTTTAAATTACTTGAATATGTAAATTGTTATTTTCCATAATGATGATAATGATTGCCAGCTGCCATCGGAATCAGATGAAGTTAAAGCTTATTCCATCGTAGAAGAAAACACATCTCAGGAAAACGTAGAGATCTACACAACAAATGAGGTATGGGGAATAGAAATAATGTAATGGTGATTTTTTGCTGTTTATAAGAATGATAATTTATATAAATCTGTACGTCAGAGCCAAAAGGATCAATATGCAAATTAAAGATGTCCGCTAAACGTTGTTTACCCATAACAAACGGCCATCTTGAATTTGCATATTGAACTTTTTGGCTCTGACGTGCAGAAATAGGAAAAATTTATTTTAATGTTGTTATTATTATAATGATAACATTATAACAAATATTTTTCTACTTTCAGAAATGTGTTCTTTCTCCGAAAAGGTTTAAAGTGAATGAGGAAGAAACAGCAAGCTCAAGCATCTCTCAAGCTACTAGCAGCATTATCGATCCTGAAACTGATGATGAATTAAAAGAAGGAAGCTTAACAGAAGGAGGAAACATTAATACAAGACAAGCCCAAGACAGATGAGGTATGAAAAAAGAAATAATGTAACAATGATTACAGTTACTTAAGTAAAATTTTTCTATTTTCAGGAACTTAGTGGAGATATTCCCTTAGCAAATAAGTCTACTTTGTTGAATGAAAAAAGAAAGGACAGTTTAAACATATTACAGTCTTTAGTAGAAAGACACACTTTTTTAAATAAAGTGAATAAGGAATCAAAATCAGAATCTTCAGTGCCAAAAAAATTGTCAGAGGTAAAAAAAGTTACAACTGTAAAAATAAATTTTCGTCAGTTTTTGAAGCTTTAGGAAGCTGCTTTGAGTTTTACCAGGTACTGGGATTGCCATACCCTCACGAATCAAGTCAGCTGTGGTACTTTTTCCAATAAGGGGTTTTTAAAGTTATAAAAAATAGTGACAAAAAAATTCCGCACATAGAAACAGTAATAAACAGTAGGGTGGTTCGAAAATCAACTTTTTTGGAATTTCAAAACTCCTATATCGGGAAAAGTTTCTTTATAGGTAGAGTATCAACCCTGAATTTTTTCAGATTTTTTGAACGGCATCTTGAGGTGTCAAATCGGCCTTGAAATTTTCAAAAAGCCCATAAAAGGGCCAGAAACGAACCTTTTTTTTTTGGCATTAAAGACCATCGATTCCTATCCGAAATTTCGCGTAGATTACGAATTTGAAGCCGAAAATTAGTTTTGGTGTATAATTTTTGAGCTACAGGCCGGATTCAAAAGCTCTGAAAACCTGGTTGTGGCATTTTGCCTGTGGCTCAAAAACCGTTCACCAAAACTAATTTTCAACTTCAAATTCATAATCTAAGCGAAATTTCCGATTGGAATCAATGGTCTTTTGTGCAAAAAAAAAAAAGGTTCATTTTTGGCCCTTTTATGGGCCTTTTGAAAATTTCAAGGCCGATTTGACACCTCAAGGTGTCGTTCAAAAAATCTGAAAAAATTTAGGGTTGATACTGTACCTATAAAGAAACTTTTCCCGATATAGGAGTTTTGAAAATCCAAAAAAGTTGATTTTCGAACCACCCTAATAAACAGTATTAGAGAAATAACTGAATCGGCATTAACTATGTAAAATAGTTACCGATTTTGAAACGATTTTCATTTAAAAATTCTTGAAAATTTTTTTTGAAATATTTTAATTTGACCTTAGGAAATTTTACAATGATATGTAAAAATTGTAAATTTTTAAATTTTGGCGATGCGATTATCTGAAGAGGTACGACTCAAGCAAAAAAAAATTTTGATCGCCTTCTCCTCTTATCCTAAATGTATATAAGTTTCAGTATATACTTTTCTGTTTTGATTGTGTTATTACTTCTAATTTTATTGTAAGTAAATTGTAACTATTTGTTGTAAATGATGCATTCGTGAAAATTGGTAATTGTTTTTACGTGAGAATTTGCCTGCAACCAACAAAGAAATTTGAACTCTTTGTGTTCTAGTAGTAAATAAGCTTCTGTTTTTTTTTTTTTTTTTTTTTTTTTTTGGCTTTGATTTTGTTCAAGAGAAGTTTTTATGAATGCATATGCACATTGGAATTCATGGTCATTTTTACGTAATATTTTTTTTCAAACATTTTGTTAAAGGAATTCAATTTCTTTTATTTCCGAGTGGATTACAGTAGAAAGTGAACTTACTAGAGTTACTAGGGAAACACTAGCAAATGTTTTTACAAGTATAGATTTAAGTACTTATTTTATTTGACATTTTTAAGAATTTTCGTCCAAGCATATCAAATTTTATATTTGGTGTAAATGCGTATCTGAATTCGCAGTTTTAAAGTGTTAAAGAAATTCTGACTTTTGCTAAACAGGGACATTTGCTTGTTTTTAAAAATGAATTTCCCTTGCTTTAAATGTTGCAAGATTTTTTCAACTCCGGACATTTTATTGAAACATTTGCAGGTGTTTCATAAATTGGGAGCTAATAGTTTTTATGATTGTAAGAGTTGCTCAATAACCTTTTCAAATAAGTATATGTGTACATCCATATGAAAACCTGCCTTCTGGGGAATGGTACTTAAAAGGCTGTGGAAGTTTAACTTATTGTTTACAAACAAAACGTTTTCTCCGCCAATCCCCACAAGGCAGGTTTTCATGTGGACGTCCACATATATTTGGGTGGTTCTAAAAAAACCGTACCACCACAAAGTCGATTTGTTTCTATTAAAAAGGGACGATTTGTTTGTAAACATTACAGAAAGTTGGTAATGAATTTTACTTAGCCATTAAAAAATTTGGCGCTAATTTCAGTTTTGTTTAAAATTTTAATTAAGTCCAAATATTTTACTTCGTGAATCTTCTATCCATTTTTCAACCTTTCTTTATCGTTCATTTTTCATATTTTTTTTTTTTTATCAACTAAAATATTTAATATTGTTAATTAAAAACAAACTCGTTTCACTTTGTAGTGTTCTTAAATTTAAATTTTGAATTTTTAAAGACCGAAAAAATCAAATAGCCAACTTCTGTAAAATGTCAACAAACTGTTATCGTGGCGGTACCCGTGGCGGAGAAATTGAAAGACAAGCTTTTTTGAGAGTTAAATCCAATAATAAATGTGAGTTTAATTATTTTAAAAATTAAAATGAAATCTTTCTTTAACTTTATTTCGATATTTCATTTTAAAATTTTTTCAAATTCCCTTTTTATATAAAAAAACGCCGTGGCGGTAAAAAAAAGCGGAGTGCTGACCGTGGCGGAGCCGTGATGTGAACCGATACTTGGTCAAGTTTTTCGTGAAAAAAAGTTATTAAAATATTTTTTTAAATTTTGAATGATGGGATATCGTTGTCTAAGAAGTAAAACTTTAATTTAAAACAAAAAAGAACCGGGAATATTTTCGTTTTTGTTAGATTATTTGCGATAACCTAAATCTGACTTGAAAGGTACGGTTTTTTTAGAACCACCCATTTCAAAAGCATTTGAAAAAGCATAAGGGAATGCATTCGGAGTTTTATTCCCAACACGTTAGAGATGATTTTCCTGGTGACTCATCTCTAATAGAAGCTAATTTAAAGGAGGAAGACGTTTTATTAACATCAACATCAAAATCAAAACCAGATGATAATTTAGTGGAGATGAAAGAAAGCGTGGTCTCATCCGCAATTGGAGGTGATATTGACGTGGAAATGGAAGACGTTACATTAGAGCCGTCAAAGCCGCCGTCAGTAGAAGCATCAACGACGCCGACTAAAACGACAACAAAAGAAGCTATGCTATTTTTTTTAGCTAAACTTTATTCAAAGCCAGTGATTAATAGAAAAATGGTGGGCAAAATAATTATTGCCGTATCGGATTTCTTTAATTCTGCAGTTGATGTCTTTGAACAAAATGTTACAAATATGTTTGAGACTCCTAAGGAGTATTCTTTGGACGACTTGGGAAACGCATTTAACCAATTCAGGGAAACATTTAAAAGCGTAGATACTGAAACGAAAAGATTTCACTTACTGGAAAAAACTGGCAAATTTGTGCAACCGATTTCGTACGTTATCGGTTCTAAAAAAGTTTTAGTGACTGGGGGAGAAGACAAAGTGTTTTTATCGAAGGGCGAATTTGTGCCTTTGAGTAAAAGCTTAAAATGTTTTTTCAAAATTCCAAACATTTTGGAAGAAACTTTAACAAACCTGGAAATCGCGGAAATCAACACTCCATCGTTTCTGAATAGTAAACGCTGGAAGCGGATAAAGGAACGGTTTCCGGGAAAAAAGGTGATGCCACTGAATATATATTTTGATGATTTTGAAAACGGGAATCCTTTGGGCTCGAAGAGAGGCGTACACAAACATGGAGCCGTTTATGCTCAAGTAATGTGTCTGCCCCCTGCACTGAGATCCAAGTTAAAAACAATTTTTTTAGTGTTACTTTTCCAGACTGCTCATAGAGAGAAATATGGCAATAAGAAAACTTTTTATTCTTTTTTATAAGATGTCAAAATTTTGGAAACGAAAGGGGTCATGTACATATTACGTAAGCATGTTAAGGGGGGAGGGGGTCTCGTAAATGCTTACGACACCTTATCAAGGAAAGGGGGGGGGGGTCTTACACGTTCTTACGTAAGCTTTTTTCTAATCTGACCAGGAATTTTTGAAAATAAAATAAATAAATAATTAATTAATTGATTTCATGTTTTTTTAAAATATTGTAAATGTTGCTGCGAGCTAATATTACATTATTTTGTTACCGTCTAAATAAAGGTAACCTTCTCTTTAATTTTTCTCAATAGAGATGTTTATATTGGTTTATTTCAGTTTATTTCAGTTCCATGAATTATGGGGAAAATTACCGAAGTCGAGTGTCGTTGGTTCCATTTAAAAAAAAAACTTACGTAATAAGGGGGGGGGGTTGCCAAAATCTTACTCATGCTTACAACGGGGGGGGGGAGGGGTTGAAAATGGCAAAAAAAATGCTTACGTAATATGTACATGACCCCAAAGGATTAGATTTCACTATAGGCGGTACAGCTGTAAATATTTTATTTGTGATGGTTCCATTGACAGGAGATAACTTAGGAATAAACGCAGTTTCAGGCTTTTGTGGTGGATTTTCTGGAACTTTTTAGTGCCGAAGGTGCCGACAAAGTACAACAAAGACAAAGTACCGACAAAGTACAACATTTTTTATTTGGAATTTTTTTTCATTTTTTATCAACAGTTGGTATCTTGAATTTTTTTTTTTTTTTATTTTAGGGTAAAAAGAGATTAGCCTTGAGCTTTATTCTAGGATCTCCAATTTGGTGAAATTAAGGGTTTTGGAGTTTACTTGCTCATAAAACCTTAATTAATAATTTTTTTTTAAAATCATTATTCATTTTCTATTTTAGAAATGACTCTTACAAGAAGTTTATGGATAGATTTAAGGAAATAGCAGTCAATTCAAACGCTCAACACAGTGAAGAAGCTGCTCAACAATTGTTGAATGTAAATAAATAAATAACATTGATAACCCTGCTTTTTTGCAATTAAGCTTAAGAAGGGTGTGTTACACCACACATTTCTACATTGACTTTATATACACACATATACTACACATAGATTTTGGCAACTGATAAAATTTCGCTTGCTTAAGCACGTCAATGTCTAGCTTATGTGAAACTACCTTTATACCCGCATCGAAATTTACCCAGCGCCTGCATGCGAGTTTACTGGTAAGTTCCAACTTCGCTAGATAGAGCGAGGTTTCGATGGTCACACCAATCCGTGTTTTGCGCCGCGAACTCAGAAGCTTAACTTCGTTGTTCGCCACACGTTACGAGACCAGTCATGCCAAGTCCACCTCTTTTTTTTTTTCTTACTTAAACAGTTGAAGACTCCACGGGAAAAATGATCAGATTCCATTTTTTTGTTTACACTTAGCTCTTATGTTTACCTTTTGTCAAAACAATCAAAAAAAAAAAAACATGGAATCTGATCATTTTTCCCGTGGAGTCTTCAGTTGGTATTATCAAACTTTTTTTTATTTTTCAATAACTCTTTTTTTCATTTACCGTATAAATTATATATATACGTAAAAAAAAAATTACCGTAGGAATGTACATATATATATTTACATCATTTTTTTTTCTTTTAAAAATACTTTTTGCGCGTGTCCCCAGGACGCTTCCGTACAATATGGCATCGTCAGTAACACTTCGAGCAAGAAAAAAACCATCCCTGTTCAAGGTTAAAAGCAAAAACCCACTAGATTCAAAAATACATTTCGATAAAGATCATCCGGCTTTCATGCGAAAAAAAGAAGTTTAGATAAAGAGATAAAAAAAGTAACCGAAAAAAAAAAAAAAAAATATGATGGAAATGAAATAAATAACGACATACAGATTGAGATACGACAAAATTTAATAATGATAGGGTGGGAAAACGAGGATGTAATGCTAGCTGTACCGTGATATTTTCAATTTGCTTCGCTGATCACAGATCGCTGAACACTGATCACTGATCTGATTGATTGCCAACTTTTCACATTCTTCTTTTTTTTTCGTTCAAACGGTTTTTTTTAACCAAAAAAAAATTTTTTTTATTAGACGGTAAAAATCATTCGATGGAAAACCTCTAAAAAAAAAGTGTGGAAAAATAGTTTTTAAAAATCACCCGTTCACGCAAAGAATAATTTTTTTTTCCTTCACCTCGGCTCTCGTTTTTTTCTTGCTTTTCTGATCGAATTTTGAACGTTAAGCCGTTTTTCAAGAATTGGATTTCGACCTTTCTTAATTACTTATCTTTCGGGAAAATCCCGATTTTTTTTTACTTTCGGGGGAAAAACAAAAAAAAAAGAGAGAGAGAGGAAAGCGTTGCATTTAAAAATGATTTTACACGAGAATAATGGATGATTTTTCACATGAGCAGGTAGGCCTGGTGTATAGAAACGACAGGATATATGATGGAACATTCATTAGGATGCCGTCAGATTTAGTGATGGATGGTATCTTTTGGGATGTTGAACATGTACTCCTGTGTCATTTCAATAACCGAGACAACTTCAAACATATATGAAGAGATGAAGGAGAGGGAGCCAAGGGAGAACAGGTACCTCTGCATTTGACAAAGAGAAATAAAATTTTCTCCTTACATCTTTTAAGAAGAACATTAAAAAATAGATAGACAAATAAATAAATAAATAAATAAAATAATCCTACCGCATTGTACGTACACACGATAGTAAAAAAAAAGACAGATTTAATACTGTAAGCGTATAATTTTTTTTTTATTTGAAGAAACAGAAGCAGTGACAATTTTTGGATTGCGAAAAAAAACCTGATTCCATTTACGATCATAATAATAATAATAACAAAAAAGGAAGGGGAAAAACCCGCATCTTCCTGGGACGTCTGCTTTCAAAATTGAATTATTCGGTATTCCCTTTTTTTTTTTTTTTTTTTTTTCTTTCTTCTATTTCATCTTTCTTTTTTTTTCACCGCGACACTATTTTCTTTTCTCTGTATTTTCTTCCATGTTTTTTTTTCTCTGACGAATTAAAAATATTGAGAGAAGAAAACGGGTGAAAACGTAACTAAAAATTCATTTCGGATTATAACCGTCAGATTTTGGAATTTATTGCCGATTTTTACAGCTTTGAAATAAAATCGATCATCTTGAAAAGAAGTTACTTTTTTTTATGTATACAGGGCTGTCATTACATAAGTGTCTTATGCGGGAGAGGGTCCTAATTAATAATTTAACGTCATAAGCTAAGAATTGACAAAGGAGGGGGAGGGGAACAGTGGTCGCTTGTAAAGAGAAAAACGGACATAATTCCCATCTCAAGCGTAGGTAAAAACTATAAAAAGGATCTGGGCTTCAAAAGCTTTGGTTTCCTGTGTAGTTTAAAATCACTAGCCCATATTTAAAAATTCAAAATGGCGGATCCAATATGGCGGATGAAATTTCGAATTTTGCACGATTTTCATAAAACTATATATCTAGGGGTTTTCGGGGTAGTTGAATACGAATCTGATATCAATTTTGTCAAATTTAAAATGGCGAAGCTAATATGGCGACTTTTTTCCGCTCTTGCTGAAGTTTACCGATGTTTGTAAAAATTTGTATTTAGTATAGGAGTTTTTGAGGTAGTCGATTTTGAGTTATACACCAGACCTAGTAGTGCAAAACATCACTCATAATAGCTTGACAAAAAGGTTGAAGGATTCCAAATCAGCCACCTCAGAGATCGGACCTTTACAGAGATCGGTAAACTTCAGAAAGTGCCGATAAAAGTCGTTATCTCGCTAAGACGTTATCACTCAGGGTCAGGGCTCCAGTAATGGATAGTGACCTAGTAATGAGTAATAAAGATAAATGATCATAAAAATATATTTCATAAAAATTAAATTCACAGAATTATTTTCATTTTCGACAATGAGTAACAATCGTCCTGATGAGTTATCTTCTTCTTCGCATGATTTCTAGTATATATGATATATCCAAGGTTGATTTTAAAATTTACAACCATTTACAGAAATCAACAATACTTCCAGTACAATTAATTATTTTCAGTTTACAGAAATCAAACTATACTTCCAATGCAATTAATTATTTTCAATTTGAGGCCTGCACCGAGCGAAAACACTTAAACATTCTTAAATGTGCTTTTCAGTCCTGCAAACGCTTCGTTAATCTTTCCCGTTAATTCCAACATAGAATCTAAATTTGTGAGGAGATTAGCACTCGCACTCTCCGTGTCTTTTCTTCCTTCCGGTAAACAAACTTTTCTGTCCTCTTCTGCCATCGGATCGAATAGTTTTTCCACCTCGTCCGAATCGTCAGAGTCTGAATACGGATTTTCATCTGCTATGCTAATTTTATCTTTTTTCGATTCCTTGTAAATCTTTTCCAGGTATTGAATATCACTCTCGCATTTAATCTTCCATGGTCGACTTAATTCAGATTCTCTTAAAAATACATCGTTTTTAAACCATGCATAACGCCAATTTAATTCTCTTTTAAAAGTTCTGGCAAGGTACAGTAGACGGTCAGAACTCGGGCTTAAATACTCATTTATATAAACACAGCCGTTACCATCTCCTACCAGTAAAAACTGATCAATAGATATTTGTTTTCTTCTTTTCATAATATCGTTTTTCAAAATGCAGTCTTCAAATTGCGCAATAATTGGCGGTATTTTACCAGGCTTTGACCTTTTACAGTACGCATTTGTGATTTGACCCTTTTCACACTTAACCCCTAAGCAATTACAAACTTTTACAATAAGCGATTTTAAATTCTCTTCTTTTCTAAATGGAACATTATGAATAGCAATCATACGTTCTGGGCTTTCTGTTGTCACCGAATTTACCGACGATCTTTGCATCGCTGTTAACTTCTTTTCTAATTCCTTGTTCGCATCCACCAATACGAATATATCTCTTTCTAGCTTTTCAATCTTGCAATCCAATTCCGGGTCCACCTTTTTTTCTATCAAGAGGTCATTAGACGTATCTTTTTTCTCTAAATAAGCTATCCTGCTGTTAAATTCTTCTACCAGTTTTTTCCTATCGTTCAAATCCTTCCGTAAAATAACTACTTGATCTTGCAGGTTCCTATACTTAACTTCCATGTTCTCAATTCTTTTCCAAGTCGCATCCATTTTTTTCTTTTTTTTCACTGCCCATTCGTTTTTATTAAATTCTCCTATGTTTGCCATTTGCTTTACATAAGAAATACTGTAATACTAAAATTGTATGACCGCGCGCTATTGTTCTAGTATGACGTTTATAAGTTCTCCCACAGATAACGCTGTTGTAGTATTCGGATCTCTAAGGCCACGTCTGCACGAATTGACAAAACTGCTGATTATTTCGGTTGACTGCATTTGAAATTTACATCGTTTTTTCGTTTTATTTCACTAAAATTGCAAATAATCCATTTTTGGCATTAAGTAACTCACACTTTAACAATCATGGAATCTGTCTGTGCGCAAAAAAATATATTTAAACTCCTAAAATAACTGTATAAACAATTTAATACGTAATGCACACTTCGAAGCGTTTATCCTAATCGCAACGTTGCCAGCTCCCCGTAATAAAGATAAAAGATGCAGAATAAAAGCAAGAGGATAAAAGAAACGAAGGTGAAAGCGATGATAGCATCAATGATAGCAGTAGTATGGTGGAAATCGAAGAAGCAGATTTTGAAGATTCAAATGCGAGTTCAAACTTGCAAGTTTCAACTTTCAACTTGCAAGCTCAACGTGCAAGTTAAAACTTGCACTAAAAGTAGCAGGATAAATCAGAAGTTCGTAAGATAATATTGCATTAACTCTTGATTTATCCTGATACTTTTAGTGCAAGTTTGAACTTGTCTAAAATGTAAAACAGGCTGAAAAATAATTGCTGTTTCCACTGGACAATTGATTGTAGGGTACGATTAATCGTACCACCGGAAATGCTACCACTTCTTTTTTGTTTTCAGTATTTTTAGTGTTCGAAAAATATTCGAAACAATAAAAAAAAAGTGGAAGCATTTCCGGTGGTACGATTAATCGTAGGTCACACCAATTGGTGTGATATTTTTTAAAAAAATGGACATTTCTGATACTAATTATGCATTTATTTTTATCAGTAGCTCTGATTTCAACCGCTACCATGACAACCCACGACGCGTGGATCAGATAAAAAATATTTGTACATGTTTAAGGTATATTGCTGAATAAGTTTAATAAATAATAAATCCTACCTTGACTGATCACACCATTTATTTATAATTTATAATTAATTGTAAGTAAATAATGTGATCAGTTAAGGAAGGATTTATTATTTATTACATACGATCACAGTGCCGTACGTTAATCCTGAATAAGTTTAAGGTACCAACCGCTTTCTACTTTTTTAAGTCTTGGGCCACCAAAAATCAGCTTTTGGACCTCTCTGAATCCTTATTAACAAGCAACTGTCAAGCAACCGGACCCTTCGGGTGCTTCCGTATTACAAAGAGAAATCTTAAAACCGTTTACATGATTATGCAAACAGACTTGAGAGTCAAGGGGTGCCCTTCCCCTTCAAGTCAAAGTTTTCTAAGGTAAGCACCCAAGATACACTCTTCACTAAATTAGATAAATACTGCATTAGATCCTTTGAGAACTCGAGACTCGCCACATTTGCTTCCTGCGCCTTCCCCCCGTTTTTGAAAGGGAGGGGGAAAAAAAAGTAATGAAAACATTAAAAAATACCCCTGACGCTTTTTATTCGGATTGTTTTTGAATAAGGAAACTGTAGGTTGTAAAACGTTATAGTTAACTTGGAAACAGCGAAGTTACTTTTACTATTAATTTATATGTAAATTTGAGGAAACTACGTGAGAGGTTCTGGATGAATACTAACAAAGGCAGTAAGTAACTTTTCAAAAAGGGGATTCATCTATAGGTGTTAATATCATCCGTTTTCAACTTCATCTAAAAAATGAAACCTTTCATTTCCATATTTCATCTATGTTTCCCTAATTTTTCCTTTATCCTTTTTTACCCGTAGCTTTTCGGGGGTTTTTGTGCGAGTAAAATGCCCTTACTCCCTGCCTTTTTATCATCATTTTCATGCACGGTTTTCTAAAATATTCTCATCTTTTTTTTCTTTTTCTTTTTACTGAATGTATATTTAATGGGGGATAATCTTTCTTATACGGAAATATATTATGTACCCACATTTTTCGTAATAAAAATAATATTACCGGGAATTTATTTTCCTGGTGATTAATTAATGTGAAACTTTTAAAAGTCGCATTTGGCATTTACTTTTTTTTTTATTCTTTTTCTCTTCTTCCCGTTCTTTCGAAAGGCGTTAAAAACAGCAATTTGCCGCAGAAATTATTTTAATAAAAATCGTAATATCAGAACAAACTGTGAGGAGCCTTGGAAAAACTTCTTAACCAGAATACAAATTTTTCGAATTAAATCTCTGCGGAAAATAGAAAGAAAAAGGATTAGAAAAATTTTCCCTTAAAAAAAAGAAAAAAAAAACGGAAATAAGAGTTCTTAGAAAATGCATGAGCGACAACGGAATGATCCTTACTGTCTTAAGGAAAATATAAATAAATATAAAAAGAAGGAATCGCCATTTCCGTATTTCCTCTGAATTAAAAAGACTCATTATTTTCTCATTAGAGTAATAAAAAAAGCTTTTTTAAATATTTTAGGTTTTTGGCAAGGAATTTTTTATTATTATCTTTCTATATTTTTTAATGTTAAGTCGTTAACAGATGGAAAATGCTTTAAGGAATAATAAATTCCATCATTTCACTCTAGCAAAGAATAAATTTCCATGGCATCCGCGAGCCTCTTTTTTGATTTTTGCTGGGGAATAAAAAAGGAAAATGCTTGACTGTGGATGGAAAATATCGCTTACGAGGTATGTCGTGTGCCGATCAGAGCTTTTTCGGTTATTTAAAAAGGAGGTATCTGGTGTTCTGCATCTTGTACAGAAAGCACAAATCAGTTCAACATCACCAACCGTCAACGTAACCTCAATACGATTCCCTACCAATTTTCCTAAAAAAGTTAATTCCTAGTCCATTTTTCCAAAAAAAAAAAAAAAAAAAAAAAAAAAAAAAAAAAAAAAAAAAAAAAAATTGATAAATAAATTTCCTAATCCATTTTTTCTAAAAATTTTGATGAAATGGACTTAGTGGAAAAATTTTGGTTCCTATAATTGTTTTCCTAACTATTTTTTTCCTAATTTTTAATTTTTCTAAAATTTTTTGATTCCTAAAATAAATTTTTCTTTCTCTCTCTCATAATCTAACATTGTGACCGATGTGTGGTGGTCGACTTGAAGTGTCCGGGATATTGCGATTTTCCGACATTTTCCTAAAATCCCTAATGCCTCTTCTCCATTATGGCTCAAAATTAATTTTATAGAATTAATTTTTCAAAATTTCCGGAAGTACTGTGCGTTAGTTATTCTATGGATTTTTAACCCAAGATTTAATAATGGAGTCGGCCATTTATACAACATTGCGTTTTTTATATTCTTAATCCATGGTCGAAAATTTATAGAATAACTAAAGCACAGTACTTCCGGAAATTTTGAAAATTAATTCTAGAAAATTAATTTTGAGCCATAATGGAGAAGCGGCATAAAATAGAATTTCCTAAAATCCATAAAATAAAATTTCCTAAAATTTCTTTAGACTTAAAAAATTTGGAAAAATATTCATTTTAGAAAATTTTATTTTGGGAATCAAAAAATTGAAAATTAGGAAAAAATGGTTAGGAAAGAATTTTTAGGAACCAAAATTTTTAGGAAAAATGGAGTAAAAATTTATTTTCTTTTTTTAGGATTGATTGATTTTAGGAAATTTTATTTTAGGAATCAAAAAGTTTAAGAAAAATTGAAAATTAGAAAAAAAATTTTAGGAACCAAAATATTTAGGAAAAATGGATTAGGGTACTATTTTTTTTTTTTTAGGATTAATTGATTTTAGGAAATTTTATTTTAGGAATCAAAACATTTTAGAGAAATTGAAAATTAGGAAAAAATAGTTAGGAAAAAATTTTAGGAACCAAAGCATTTAGGAAAAATGGATTAGGAATTTATTTTCTTTTTAAAATTTTTTCATTTTAGGAAATTTTATTTTAGGAATCAAAACATTTTAGAAAAATTGAAAATTAGGAAAAAATAGTTAGGAAAAAAATTTTAGGAACCAAAATATTTAGGAAAAATGGATTAGGGTATTAATTTTTTTCTTTTAGGATATATTCATTTTAGGAAATTTTATTTTAGGAACCAAAACTTTTAGAAAAAACGGATTAGGATTTTTTTTAAAGGTTTATTCATTTTGGGAAATTTTATTTTAGGAATCAAAAAATTTTAGAAAAGTAGTTGAAAATTAGGAAAAAATGGTTAGGAAAAAAATTTTAGTAACCAACATTTTTAGGAAAAATGGATTAGGAATTTATTTTTTTTTTTAGGATGGTCAGGAACGGCTCGATACTTATCCCAGTGACTACTCCGCTAGATCTCCGGTCAACCATAAATTTTCAAATGATATAAGCCAGCTGATATTTCCCATCCTATTTTTTTGTCACCAAACCGCAAAAACCCTATGATCGCTTCGTTTTATTTTTCTCCTTAGTTTGGTCGTTATCATTATTTAAACTTATGACAATAAAAAAACGGAACATTTTGAAACCAGTTGGCTGAAACAAAACAAAAAGAAAAAAAAAAAGAAAGAGAATTTCATCCAAACTGCAAATGGAAAAAGAATCCCCGTGGCTCATGTTATAAAATGAGGCTAGAGAAGGAGCAACAAACTTAGGCAATGGTTGCCAGAGATGTAAGTAATCCCATTGGTGTCGACCTGTTAGAATTGACTCGACGTCTGATAAACCCATTTGAGAGGAATGCTCTATCCTAAAGGCGCGATTATCTTTTAAAAAATAGAAGGAAGGCATGCGAGGATTTTTCAGTTATTTTTTTTTTTTTTTTATTCTCCGGCGTCACCGGAAAATATTAAAACGCGCTTTATTCCCTCTTTTCACTCATGGAGTTTTCTTTTCCTGGAGTGAAAAAAAAAATGCCTTACATTTAATATGATCTTAATTTTCCTCAAGTAAAAAAAAAGCAAAAAAACAATTTTCTTTTTCCTCCTTCTTGTTTTCCTAAATAAAATCAATGGCCGAAAAAAGCGCTAATAGAAAATTCACTTTTTTTATTTTTTTATTTTTAAGTTATGTCTGACCCTAATAGGCACGTCCACCGAGGTTGGAACGTTACGAGTTTGAAAGCAATGTTGATAAGACGAGGAAATTAAATTTTCCACACTGAGAAAAAAAAAGACGTGATTCCGAATAACGGAAATTACTTACGTAAAACTTTGATTGCTGCCAAACTCTTCATTCTACATAATAAACTTTTTTCATCCCCCCCCCTTCTGCTTTTCTTTCTTTTCTTTATCAAACCATGACACTGACCATTTTATCCCTTCCATCTTCTATTTTTTTCTTTTCGAAGGAAAAAAAAAAAGAAAAAAAAAGCCATTAGAGAGAAAAATGAAAGGACAAAAGAGTATGAAGTTGGAAGCTGAAGCTAAAGCTGAAACTGTTTTGAATACCATCGCTGAAAAAAGAATGGAAATGACCCCGAGGATCCAGTTCTCAAGAGATTTACAACCAGAGGAACCCCTCACATACGTTTTTACTTGCTCAAATATACTGTATCAATAAATGCTTTTTCCTCCTTCTTTCATGTAACCTTTTAATTTTTCATTCGTCTTTTTCGTTAAAAAAATTTTTTTTTCGTTGATTTAATCTTTTCGGTCGGCTGTAGGTGGGTTTTGTTTTTTCATTTGCTAAAAAAGACACGGACGTACGTTTTACTTGAATGCATCTCAGGGTTGAGCTTAAGAAGCTAAAGCTAAAGAAAGTTCTTCGACCGGAAATTTTTTCGAAACTGAAAAAAAGTTTCCGTTAATAATTTTAATTAATTAATTAATTAATTAATTAATTAATCGATTTTAAATAAATTAATTAATTTTAAATAAATATCCCGTAAATACTTTTGCTACTAGAAGAAGTTCTTCAAAATGTGTCCGCCATCTTATGTTTTGTAAAATTGCATTTTGAAATTCTTCAAGTAGAAAAAAAAATTTGCGGGATATTTATTTAAAATTAATTAATTATTTCTAATAAATTCTAATAAAATTAATTTATTCTTTAAATTGAAAAATGATTAATTACTAAATTTTAAATTAAAATAAAATAAAGTTTACTTAGGCAACAAAAAGAATGAATCATATCTAGCCAACTAGGAGCATTATCATAGTCGGTTGGTCATGATGATAAATTAATTCAGCAAAACAAGTAACCTGTACTATTAAAAATAAAAATTCCCGTTTTTACTTATATATTTTCGCAGAGAAAAAAGAAGTTTCAAATACAGTGCGTGCCGTAGGGTGGTTCTTTGAAACCGACTTTTAAATTTTTGTGACGAACCCCCCTGACTTTGTTCCAATGCCTAAAAGATTACCCCACAAAAAATTTTAGGTCGATCAGTCACCAGTAAGGGGTGCCCCAGGGGCCCGAAAATTTTCAAAAAGCCGTTGTAAGGGCCAAAAATGAAAATTTTTTTTGGCGTAAAAGACCATCGATTCCTATCGGAAATTTTGCGTAGATTACGAATTTGAAGTCGAAAATTAGTTTTGGTGCATGGTTTTTGTGCTACTGGCCGGATTTAAAAGCTCTGCAAACATTGTTATGGTTTTTTGCCTGCGGCTCAAAAACCATGCTCCGAAACTAATTTTTGACTTCAAATTCGAAATCTACGCAAAATTTCCGATGGGAATCAATTTTCTTTTATGCCCAAAAAAATATTTATTTTCGGCCCTGATATGGGCTCTTTGGAAATTTTTGGGCCCCTGGGGCACCTCTTGATGATGACCGATCGACCTCCAATTTTTTGTGGAATAATTTTATACGCATTGGAACAAAATCAGGGGGGTTCGTCACCAAAATTCAAAAAAAATTTTTTCCCCTTTTCCAAAGAACCACCCTAGTGCGTGGAGTCAATATTGAAAATAATATATATACTAATAGAATTTAATTTAGCCATCCATTCAAAATGTGTCCGCCATATTGAATCCACCATCTTGAATTTCGTAAAATTATCTTTTGGGATCAGCGACTTTGAAAACCCCCTGAAAAATTTTCGTGCTATTAAAACGAGTTTTTCAAAATGTGTTTACCATATCCGCCATGTTATAACCGCCATGTTATAACCGCCATCTTGAATTTATTAAAATATCAAATTTGGAATCAGCGGCTGCGAAAACCCCCCGAAACATATTTTCGTTCTACTACAGTAATGTACAATAGTAAATGCTGTTCGAACACTTTGCCAATTTAAAATTTTTCAATTTGGCAACGTGATTTGAACGGCAGCAAAAAATATATTTATGAAAAAATAAGTATGGTCGTTTTTTTACCTCGGAGGTAAACAAGGAATTTTCGATTTGTGATTTTTTTTAAACGCAGATCCGGCCTATTCTCCTTTTTCCTGTAAAACTGTATTGATTTTAAAAAATTAAGGGGGGGATTATCGAAATGTAACGTAATTTTAGGGGTGGTCCCGAAATGCTAATCTTTGCTGGCGGAGGAGAGAGTCAAAAATGGTCAAAATAATGCTAACGTGGTTTATGGACAACCCCTACATAACCTATACGGAGGCTTCGTATACGTATATGTATACGTTTCGCAACGCTCCAATAAGCAATCTGACAACATTGTGAAACCGTTGAAAAACACGACAAAAAAAAATAAACTTTTATAAATCATGGTTTTTTTCGACGAATAAATATCCGTGGAGACGGGAATTGCCTGTTCCGATCAATTAGCTATTCCCTCCATGGAACCGAAGATCATCATCACCTTTATAGATGTAGGGCAGTCCAAGAAATTCAAAGACGCTGGGACGCATACTACAAAAATTTTTTAAACCAAGCCGTACCAGTTAATCAATCCTCTAATTTTAATGCGAGGCACATGAGTACACCAAGCACTTACGGAACGAATTTAGAATTAATGGCGTTGTCCGCAGTTTTAGCAATGGAATTGAAAGTATAGCAGTGAACAATATGACACTAGATTTGACAGTCCCACCAAGGGTGGTCCGTCATCCCTCCCTGGGAACACTCCAGGGAGTGCGGGTTATTGAGCTATTATTGATAGGTCCAGATCCAAACAACGGTCATTTCGAGCTCCTGAAAATAATCGCAGACCCTGGGCAGCAGGGTCTGTAATTCAGTGCAAAATGTGTTTACCATTTTAGACCCGCCATGTTAAAGCCGCCATCTTGAATTTCATAAAATTATCAAATTTGGAATCAGCGGCTCCGAAAACCCCCTGAAACATATTTTCGTGCTACTAGTACGAGTTTTCCAAAATGAGTCCGCCATCTTGAATTTTGAAAAGTTGTCTCATTCGGAATCAGCGACCCCGAAAACCCCCGATTGCAAATTTTCTCGCCCCTACAATTGATCGTCGTTGCGCGTTGTAAAGGAGCAATATGCAAATGTTTCTTCGAAAGGTAAACATAAACATTCTATTGCTCCTTTACAACGCGCAGCGACGTGATACTTAATTTTGGCCACCTAAAATCTGCTTTTGGATCGCTGATTTACGGTTAAGGTTAACAATATTTTTACTGTATTTTTATTTTAAACTTAATTAACATCAAAAAGAGAATGAAGGTTTAACTTGATTTTGACCAAGTTAAATCTTGTTTACTAGAAATTCCAGTTCTATTAAAATGGTATAGGCTCCGAGCGGCTTTGATTGCAGCACCACCATTAAAATTACATTTAACTTATAAAAAAGCAATATTTCCGCGAACTAATTGCGTGATGGAAATATATACGCTTCTATAAGCTAAACAGGTATATTTAAATGTATATTTATACGAAAAAAAGTCACTCGGAGTCTATACCAGGAAAGTGTGAAGAATTCAAAGCTACCTTCAGCTTCCTAGACGTACTTAATAACCAAATTCCAGTCTTAAAACTCTGGGAATATTTCCAAAATCTCCCGGGAACTTATTTTTTATTCCCAGTTTACGACTCTAATTCTAATTCGACAATCGAAAATCGGAGGAGACATGCAGCGCCCCCGGAGAACTTAATTTACCGTCGAAAATCCTCATTCAAAAACAACTGAAAATATTCCAGACGACGATCAATCAAGCAAAGACGCAAAAAGAAAAAGTCAAAGGGAAAAGGAACTGTATTTAATTACCAGCGGAGAAGCTGGGAAAAAAATGTTTTAAACCCTCTGTATTTTTAAAATCGTTTTCCTTAGAAGTCATCGACTGCAACATTTTCCTCTCCTCGAATTTCAATTTGGAGTCAAAAGCTTTTGTTAAATGGATATTTTCCACATCGGTAGGTGTCAGAGAATATAGGTTTAACTGGCCTGAAGCGTCTTGTTTCACAACTGCCCTGTTGTATCCTTTAACTCGAACCTTTCTAACCCTTCTTACGATATTCCAATTAGAACTTGACTTATTATCTTACAAGTTAATTCGGGATTCGGAGTCTTTGACTCTAAAATTGAAGATTCCGATTTTACCTTAGGATCCGGGGGGGTTCTCGTCTTCCCTTTTCCGGTAAATAATAAACTTACTCTTATTTAGTTTCACGTGACACGGCAAAGAGAGAGAGAGGGAGGGAGGGGAAGGGGGAGGATAAGGGCATCGACAGGGATCGCGGAAGTACCCGGAATTTCCAGAATATTAAATGGCTATTAGCAGACCAAGGTAGTTAACACCGTGATTGGGTGAAATCTCCCGAGTCCTGTTTCATTATTAAACAAAAGAGGTTAGCTAGACTGCCTCACCCTCGTTACTAAATTGAAATCGGAATCCTTTGGGAACTTGTCTTAGGACCTCCATTTACAGATTAAATTGTATAATGCCGGGGTTGTCACTCAAACTGCAGCATCTTGAAATTAATCATGATTTTTTTTTTTTTTTGTTTTGTGAGAAATTACCCTTAAATGCTTGCGAGAGATTCCAGAAATATAATTATTAATTTTAATTTTAATTATTTTTATAAATTCATTCATTCATTTAAAAATCTATATTGTAGTTAAACGTATAGAGGTTGACAACCGGCTACGAGCGACTTTAACTAATACAAAACAGGATACATGTTACATTTACATTTGTGGAAGGGGTCGCTCGGAGCCTACAGCAAAAATACAACTATGAGTTAGACAATCCGTTCAAAACAGTAACAAAGGTACTTAAGAGAAAGTAAAAATGTTCGTAGAGTTCTTACAAAGGTAGGGTTCACAATCCGATTAAAATTTTCATCAGGGGAAACATAATTTACTATTCAAACAAAAAATAAAACTTTTCTTCTGAGATATGCTAATGATGATTTCTCGTCCCAATGTCGTAATGAGAGGTGATGGAATCGGTTATCTTGGGCTTAGGGAACGAATTAAATAGACAGATTGTAAGCCGACCTGGTTTCGATTTATTATTTAAATCTTTTTCAAGGCTAAAATAGACAAAATGCGACATAAATTAGACTTTAAATTAAACACACATGATACGATTTAACAGAAAAATAGGCCAATGACCTTGTGTCATACGCACCAAGCTTAACTGGTCATAAAAGCAAAAAATCTTATTTTTAAATTATCAAAACGGAAACTCTTGTACGTTGACATTATATTTAATTAACTGAGTGTAATTTTATTAAACATGGAAATTATTAAAACTAGAATAAAACAATATTTTAAAGCGTAAACGTCAGCTGACTAGAAAACACAAAACGCCATATTGATTTATAAATTAAATATCGATTTTTAATACGATGAGGAAACGGATATGGTCAAAACAGCAACTTAACGGACACAGAGTTGAAAGACTACTTGAATTTATTGAGTACGTTCTGATAGACAGCGCTGCATTTTTTAAAATCTGACTGAATATTGATGTTATTTTTATTGCAAACAATATGAAACGCTTCCAAATGCGACCTCTTATTCAAATCTGATTCTTTTTCTAAAATTTGTATTTTATCCCACATCATATTGTGGTTATTATTGTTTAAAATATGTTGAGCTAAGCCCGTATTATCATTACCCTTTTTCACATCAGTTTTATGGTTGCTTATCCTATCCTTAACATACTGACTAGTTTGACCTATATAAACCTTCTCGCATGTGCAAGGAATCTGATACACCACATTAGTTTGTCTTTGGACAGGAGTTTTGTCCTTGATATTTCTATTGAAAAATTTTTTATTTGTTTTTGTATTGTAAAAAGCCACCTTAGTTTCCGAATGTTTAAAAAGGTTTTTGATTTTTGGAGCCAAGTTTTTGTGATATGGGATTTTTACAAACTTAGGACTAATGGTCTCATTTTCGTTAAGCCCTTGGTTAAAACTGTCTTGAGAATTATCATTAAACAAAGTATTTATCAACCTACTCGGATAATTATTTTCTAAAAGTCGGTTTTTTATCATTTGAATGTTTTTATTTCTAAATTTCTGCGAGCAGAGGGTAAAAACTTTGTTTTTAAGCTGCTTAATGATTGATACTTTTTGTTGTAAGGGATGATGCGAATTGTAATTTAAAATTCTGTTACTGGCTATCGGTTTTTTATATAAATCAATCATAATGTTATCATTTTCTCTAACAAGTAAGAGATCAAGAAATGGAAGGGTTCCATTGTTTTCTTTTTCATAAGTAAACTTTATATCATCGTCAAGAGAATTCAAAATACGTAGGCAATCCTCAATACGATCAATTGGTACACACGTGAAAATATCATCCACATATAAAAATAGAAACGGTAATTCAAAATCGATTCTGTTTTTAAATTCATGTAAAAGTTCAGTCATTACTATATTAGCAAATATGGGGGACGAAGGGCTTCCCATCGGACATCCAAAAATCTGTTTGTAAAACTTGCCATCGTATTGAAAATACCCACGGTCACATATAAATTCAATAATCCTCAAAAACTTATCCTTAGGTAAATTGGTATGTTGTTCAATTTCAGACCATTTTTTGGACACAATTTTCACGATAGTTTGTTTTTTCACATTAGTGAACAATGACACAACGTCAAAACTGACTAAAGCATAACCTGGCGGTATTTTGGTATTTTTTAGTTTTTGGGCAACTTCAAAAGAGTTTTTTACGTTATAGACAAAAGTATGCGATATGTTATTTAAGATATTAACAGTGAATTTCGATAAATTACTAGTAGGAGAATCTATGCAACTAACAATTGGTCTTAGCGGATGACCTTGTTTGTGGTATTTTGGGTTGCCATAAAGTTTCGGAATTTGGCTATTATATCTGTTAAGTTTAGTTCTAGTTTTTTTATCTATCAAATCAGCATGAAAAAGCTCATTAATAAGTTCCCTAGCTTCCCGTTGATATATTTCTGTAGGATCTTTATTTAATTTTTGATAAACATTTTCGTCATTAACCAAATTGTTCAGCTTTTCTTTGTAATCTACTTTATCCAAAATACACGTCACGTTACCCTTGTCAGAATTCATTACGACAATATCCTTATTCTTTCTAAGAAATTTATCAGTTTCCTCAAATTGTTTTACGCCAGGAGCAATTTTATCGTTAACTCTATCTTTACATTTAAAATTAGTAATAATATTGACAGCTTCTCCTCTTTTTTCATCTCGTTTTTGTTCATCAATGTTTAATTTCGACAAACCACATTCAATGTCAGCTAGGAAATTTTTAACATCAATTTCATTATTCTCAGGTTGAGTTGCATGTTTAGGTCCTAACGCTAACAATTTCATTACATTTTCTGGTACTTCTTTTTTAGAAAAGTTTTTTATACTATCTAAATTGCCTAAAGTATTAGCTTTTTTGGTATGAGCAACTAAATTATTAAACTTTTTAATTTGAGTGCGTTTAACTTTTAAAAATTGTTTATTATTAACCCGATTTTGATAATTTAAAAATTCGTCTAAAACATTTTCGGGAATCATGTTGTTATTTTTAATGGAATTGATTGTAGTACTTTTTTCTTTTATTAACTTATGTAATTGTTCATGAGTAACTTCAATTTCAATGTTTAGGATGGACCTTTTTAAATTTTCCATAAGATAAAGAACATCGTTAAAATTAATAAGAAGTTACAAAATTTGAAAAATAGGAGGAATTTTCTACTTAGGTGCCGCCGTGTTGGAGTTTTTCCATCTCATATCCAGCATAATTTAAAGTGTCTCAACCACGTGCTTCCGAAGAATACTTCTCTCACTGGAAAAATTGGGAATCTTATGGAAAATTTAAAAAGGTCCATCCTACAATTTACCTAAGGATAAGTTTTTGAGGATTATTGAATTTATATGTGACCGTGGGTATTTTCAATACGATGGCAAGTTTTACAAACAGATTTTTGGATGTCCGATGGGAAGCCCTTCGTCCCCCATATTTGCTAATATAGTAATGACTGAACTTTTACATGAATTTAAAAACAGAATCGATTTTGAATTACCGTTTCTATTTTTATATGTGGATGATATTTTCACGTGTGTACCAATTGATCGTATTGAGGATTGCCTACGTATTTTGAATTCTCTTGACGATGATATAAAGTTTACTTATGAAAAAGAAAACAATGGAACCCTTCCATTTCTTGATCTCTTACTTGTTAGAGAAAATGATAACATTATGATTGATTTATATAAAAAACCGATAGCCAGTAACAGAATTTTAAATTACAATTCGCATCATCCCTTACAACAAAAAGTATCAATCATTAAGCAGCTTAAAAACAAAGTTTTTACCCTCTGCTCGCAGAAATTTAGAAATAAAAACATTCAAATGATAAAAAACCGACTTTTAGAAAATAATTATCCGAGTAGGTTGATAAATACTTTGTTTAATGATAATTCTCAAGACAGTTTTAACCAAGGGCTTAACGAAAATGAGACCATTAGTCCTAAGTTTGTAAAAATCCCATATCACAAAAACTTGGCTCCAAAAATCAAAAACCTTTTTAAACATTCGGAAACTAAGGTGGCTTTTTACAATACAAAAACAAATAAAAAATTTTTCAATAGAAATATCAAGGACAAAACTCCTGTCCAAAGACAAACTAATGTGGTGTATCAGATTCCTTGCACATGCGAGAAGGTTTATATAGGTCAAACTAGTCAGTATGTTAAGGATAGGATAAGCAACCATAAAACTGATGTGAAAAAGGGTAATGATAATACGGGCTTAGCTCAACATATTTTAAACAATAATAACCACAATATGATGTGGGATAAAATACAAATTTTAGAAAAAGAATCAGATTTGAATAAGAGGTCGCATTTGGAAGCGTTTCATATTGTTTGCAATAAAAATAACATCAATATTCAGTCAGATTTTAAAAAATGCAGCGCTGTCTATCAGAACGTACTCAATAAATTCAAGTAGTCTTTCAACTCTGTGTCCGTTAAGTTGCTGTTTTGACCATATCCGTTTCCTCATCGTATTAAAAATCGATATTTAATTTATAAATCAATATGGCGTTTTGTGTTTTCTAGTCAGCTGACGTTTACGCTTTAAAATATTGTTTTATTCTAGTTTTAATAATTTCCATGTTTAATAAAATTACACTCAGTTAATTAAATATAATGTCAACGTACAAGAGTTTCCGTTTTGATAATTTAAAAATAAGATTTTTTGCTTTTATGACCAGTTAAGCTTGGTGCGTATGACACAAGGTCATTGGCCTATTTTTCTGTTAAATCGTATCATGTGTGTTTAATTTAAAGTCTAATTTATGTCGCATTTTGTCTATTTTAGCCTTGAAAAAGATTTAAATAATAAATCGAAACCAGGTCGGCTTACAATCTGTCTATTTAATTCGTTCCCTAAGCCCAAGATAACCGATTCCATCACCTCTCACTTCTGAGATATTTGGGCTTCACTTTGCTAGCTTGTCGCCTGCCGTTGAAATCTGCTTAACCACTTGTTTAATCCTCTAATTTTTAACCTTACTGGCATATTTATTTTCTAATTTAACCCTTAATCGTTTTTAACCCAACAATATACCAGTATTTATTATCAATTATTATCAGCATCAACTAGCTATCATGTTACCTTAATCAATTCTACAATTATTAATTTCCTCTTAAAACTTTTACCATGATTTGCAACTTCTAAAACTGAAACAAGGCGGCCCATTGAATTTCTTAAATTATTCTTTTACTTTCTGCAATCCTGATGATTTAAATAAACAGTTAAACCTCCCTTACACCTGCCAGTAGCTTTCCTTTACTAGCATATTGTAAATACATTCGCTCAGAATCAGGGGTACAAAATTCTTTTTGTCATGTCTTTAAACATAGTATTGCAAAGGATTGCACTTTTTTTTTTTTTTTTTTTTGTTGAGAGTCTAAACATTTAACATTGTTGTGCCCGTGGCAATTATTTTGAACAATGCTAGATTGGTATTTAGTTTTTTGGGGATGCAGTGGAATCAAAACGCTTGGGCACATGGCTGGGGTCCTCATCGCTGGAGAGTTGTCGCTTGTTTTTGTCTTTGTCTCTTTGGATTTCCAAGCCACGCTGTTTGATAAGCTCCCTGGTTTCCCTCGGTAGGTCGTCTTTTAGGAAAATTTTTGTGCCTTTGAGTAAGAAACGTTGCGACATGATTTTCTTTTTTACACGTAGATCCATTAAACATAATTTGAATGAGGGTGGTTTATTGTGATCACTAGGCTCGTCGCGATCAGGGTTCTTTTTCCTTAGAATGATTGTCTTGTAAATATCGTCTTTCGACAAGTCAATGTGAAGCAGATCGTTTAATTTTACAATTATTCCATCCTGAGCGGCTGACGTGTTACTCGTGTTTATACCGGTCAGGCCGTGAATTATAATGTTTTCTTTATTCGCATCTTTTTGAAGACGAACAATGTCGATCGAATGTTTTTCAACTGTTTGTTCCAACCTATTGAACGATTCTCCCATTGCTTCGATCCACGTGCTCATTTTATTCAACATAGTTTTGTTGCCATCATCGATTTTTTCGCATAATAATTGATAAAGAGTACGATTTTGTTGTTCTAAGTCAGTCACATTGCCTGACCAGGTAGGGTTAGATCCACTGCGACCAGGAAACATCGTGAGATTCGATGAATCTATCATTTTTACTGCTTAAAATGAACCCGTCCGAACTATATTTATCTACCAAGGCTTAACAATGATAATTAATACGCTAGGTCTTATTAAACTTGATAAAAACCCAATAAATCCGACAGCTTAAAAAATTTACTTGCTAACGTACCCAGTGCAGGGTTGCCAACCATTATTTTTATAAATTAAGGGGACGTTTTGGGCAGACCAAAGAAAACAACAACATTTAACAAATGAAATAAAAGAGATTTTTCGTTTATTTAAACTTTTGTATCGTATTTTTTACTACTTTTTTTAATCAAATATAAAAAAAAAAAAAAAAAAAAAACTAAATAATTTTTAGGTTAGAGCTAAAAGAGCAACTGGCGGAAGATACAAGTTTACGCATGAACGAAAACATGCAAGTTTAAACTTGTCTTCATGCATCTCTATACAAGTCTAACTTACAAACTTACAAGACATGTCCAAACATATTGGAACATGTTTCATGCAAGTTTATTCAAGTCCGAACTTGCAAAATTACTAGTCTAGTCCAAACATTTTGGAACTTGTTTCATGCAAGTTTATACAAGTCTGATCTTGCAAACTTAAAACACAAGTTCAAATATATTGGAACATGTTTTATGCACGTTTATACAAGTCTGAACTTGCAAGCTTAAAAGACAAGTTCGAATATATTGGAACAGGTTTCTTGCAGGTTTATACAAGTCTAAACTTGCAAACTTACGAGACAAGTTCAAGCATAATGAAACATGTTTCAGGCAAGTTTATACAAGTCTGAACTTCAATGAATTAAAAACTTCCAAAGTCACAAGATACTAGAAATTTATTTATTTAAATATTATAGCAGCGATGCATTTCGACCTTTCATAAGTCTGAACTTGCAAACTTACGAGACAAGTTCAAACATATTGGAACATGTTTCATGCAAGTTTACACAAGTCTGATCTTGCAAAATTACAAGCCTAGTCCAAACATATTGAAACATGTTTCATGAAAGTTTATACAAGTCTGAGCGTGCAAACTTACACTTCCAGACATATTGGAACATGTTTCGTACAAGATTCAACGTGTTGAACTAGTTTAAATTTTCAAATGTTAATTGACATTTTCGAATCACCTCCCAGCAGATTAAATCCCGGATACTAATAATTCTTTATATTTTGGATCGATTGCACATACGCCAGGTGAAGCTAGTTGAAACACCGGGACAAGTTCTTAGATAATTTTTTAGGACATCCAGACGAATATTCGTCAAAGGAGAAATTCCAGTTCTATTAAAATGGTATAGGCTCCGAGCGGCTTTGATTGCAGCACCACCATTTAAATAACATTCAACTTAAGTGGATGGAGTCTCCACACCCTCATGGCGAAAGTAAGATGAATCTTGCAGTATTTTTCACAAATAAACGCCCTGACAAGTTCGTCTGACTAGTTTAAAACTTTTGTCAGAACAAATATGACAACACACCAATTTAAGTTAACGATTTAAGACCAGAACAAACAAGTTTAAATCACCAAGAAACAGACCGGCCTCAAAATATAACGGAACAATAGTATCCGGGCCCATAACCTCCTGACAAATAATTGAAAATTATCAGCAAACATTTAAAAGTTGAAAATACACTTGGTAAACCGACAAAAAACATAATTCAATCACCGGGAATAAAGTTTTCAGTTATTCTCAAAGAGGAAAAGTCGAACTGATCACTAAATTTATCTTAAAAGGATAAGTTTAGTGATCAGTTTTCAAAGTTTACATTCATAACTGCATAATATGACGCTCCCTATTGATGACTGATTCTGTATTTGCATCTCTCGAAACGATATAACATCCCCATTCTGATTCAATTTACTCCATTTCGATTCTCTTCAATTTCCCATGGAGTTGTAATTCTTTTTTTGTTCCTCCGAAATAATCCATAAAGTCAAAGTAATATGCCATTTCGATCTTTTCTTTCTTTAGATCATGTCATTTAAAAGAATGGAAGCGTAAAAGATCAGTCTTGCTACGAGAAACACAAAACAATAGATTTTTTTTTTTCGTCCTTCAGAATGAAAAAGAGAAAGAAAAAAAAAAAATTGCTCAAAATTTATAAGTCGGTCATTACATAGAAGCCCTCGGGATAATAAATCTTTTTTTCCTTGTCTTCTACTGCGGATCAAATTTTGTCTGAAAGAAAATCGAGGAAAATTAATAGCACGAACACAAAAAGCATCGAACTCGACACAAAGCAGTATACCGATTGTATTAGTTTTTATATGGAAGCACTCGATCAATCAACGAAGGAACGGACGGCGACACTTTTTTACTCGACAGCAAACAATTCTTTGTCTTTGTTTTGTTAGTCACATGGAAAAACATCAAAAATTTACTCCTTTTTTTTTTCTCTCTCCTTTTCCAAGGCTTCAAGAACGGGAATTGTATCGAAAGGTAAATGTCAAGAATCGGACTCAAATTCAAGGATTGTTGCTTTCCTTTTTTTTTTTTTTGTAAGCTCATCTCGTTTCCGTTTCCTTAAGAGTGTTTGAGAATTGCGGTACAGAAATCAAACAAATAAAAACTGATACGGAATCGACTTTTTTTTATTCGCCTGCTTTTGTTCGGGACCCGGTGAAAAGGGTCCTTTGAAATGACGGGGAATTCAATTTCTAGCCGGTCAAAGAAGCAATAAAAAACAAGAGATCAAAGGTCCGTCATTAGAGGTATTGTAATAAAGAGATACCACTTCAAGGTGTACGAGTGATATGCATAAAAAAAAGGGATTGCTACTTTTTATGCATGTCACCCTATATTTATATGGGGTAGATTCGATAACAAATACAGCAATATGGAAAAGGAAATGGAAATCTGTACCTTAGAAGGAGGAAGTTTTAAATACGAAAAATAAAGATGGTCGTTTGTTATGTGTAAAAAATTTTTAGCGGCCATCTTTAATTGGCATATTTAACTTTCTTGATCTGAGGGAGCCTATGTTAAGGTTAGCATGTGAAAGAGAGACTCAAACATGGATAAAGATAAGTCTAGATTTTAAAAAGACACATGGAATATATTTCAGGAAGAAATGTTCGTTGCCATAGGGAGGAATGTTACATCTAGCAAAAAGCGAAGGCCTAGGAAAAAGTAATTTTTTACGGTCATGTATGCTCATATTGAAAATTAGAGTAGATATGGTCATTTAATATTGCGCCCATGTTTAGCTTAGGCAAGACTCACCATAAATGTTTATTTATCAGTTTATGATATATGTTGATATATGAATAACGCTCATGAATGAACCTTCATGGTGAGGTTTGCATAAGCTAAACATAGGCACAACATAAATTCTCATACTCAGATTTTCAATATCAGCATACATGACCATAAAATTTTTTTTTCCTGGGGGCGACCACGATCCAATCGACTATTAAAACAAATACCAGTTTACTGCCCAACTTTTATTTGTGAAACTTCATTTTCCACCAGTTATTCCGCGTTCTAACTTTTTTTAATTTTTACTTAAAATTCTTGTATCAACTTGTTGGACTAACATCCCACAGAACTTTCGGCGTAGGAGTTTTAGTTAAATTAAAAGGTTCTAATGAAAAAGGTAAGGAAGAAGGAGATCATGAATGCAGTGACAGTCAGACAGTGTTGATGAAGGAAAACCAGATTCGGAATCATTGACTATTAGCAAGGTTAGTTTATAAACCAAAACCACTATTCCCATTCACTATGGAATGTTGGACCAACATGTTTGTCCAACAAGTTAGTACAATATGTTTGTAAAACTTGTTGTACCAACATGCTGGTCCAACATCCCACAGTGAATTTGCACGCTAAGAAACTAAATTAAATTTTTCGTTTGCATGTCAATCATTTTTCGTTTGTACAACATGTTGTACCACCTTATCAAACCAACTTTGTTGGTATGTAATATGTAAATGTTGTAGCAACAAGTTGGTACAAGTTAGTACTACATGTTGGCCCAACATTCCGTAGTAAATTTGTATTCTCCAATAGGGTGCAAATTCACTATGGAATGTTGGATTAACATGTTGGTACAACAAGTTGGACAAACATGTTATACCAACTTGTTGGAACGTTGGATGAACTTGTTGTACCAACATGTTTGACAAGCAAACGAATCGACTATTGCAGAATTCACTGCTACGCCAAAATTAGTGTGGAATGTTGGTCCAACAAGTTGCGACAACAAGTTGGTATAACATCTTTGTCCAACTTGTTATACCAACATGTTGATCATTTCCGTAGTGAATTTGCAGCCCTACGCCAAAATTAGTGTGGGATATTGGTCCAACAAGTTGGCACGACATGTTGTACCAACATGTTCGTCCAACATTCCATAGTAAATTTGCACCCTAGGAGTAAATTCTGCAATAATCGATTCGTTCGCTTGTCAAACATATTTGAAAAAGAAAAAGTTGGTACAACATGTTCGTTCAATTTGTGGTACTAACTTGTTGTACCAACTTGTTGGACCAACATTCCACACTAATTTTGGCGTAGGAGAAGTCGATTCGTTAGCTTGTCAAACATGTTGGTACAACAAGTTCGCCCAACATTCCAACAAGTTGGAATAGCATGTTTGTCCAACTTGTTGTACCAACATGTTGGTCCAACATTCCATAGTGAATTCGCACCCTTAGGAGTAAATTTTGTAATAGTCGATTCGTTCATTTGTCAAACATGTTGGTACAACATGTTGTTCAACTTTTTGTACTAACATGTTGGTCCAACATTCCATAGTGAATTTGCATCCTTAAAACGCAAAAAAAAAAAAAATCTAAAACATTTTTTTAGTACTATTATTAAGTTGAATTTACGTAAAGAGAAATAAGGAAAAGAAAACGGTCCCCATTCCAGCTTTAAAATAAAAAGGAAAAAAAAAAAAAAAAAAAAAAGAGAAACAAAAGTCAACTTGTAGGAAATTTCGTAGCTCCATCATTTTTTGATTTCTCTCGAGAGCTTTCCTCAACTTCTTTTAAATTTTGATAAAAGCTTTTTAAAAGGTTGAATAATTTATTAAAAATTCTTTAAGAAGAAAATCATGCTGTATATCAAGAATAATGCCATTTATTCTTTTTTTTTTTTTTTTCCTTGCTACCAGACCTAATTACCGGTTAAACGTTCATGTTAGTAATTTTAGAACAACAGTCCTGGAGGGTTAAAAAATCGCGTATCGAATGAAATATTGAAGTACCTTGCGGTGATGACGTCATCGAAAAAAAAATAGCTCCATAATTTTTTTTCCCCTCGTTACAAAAAAAAAAAAAAAAAAAACAACTTCGAAGCCTCTTATTAGTAAAAACAAATTTCTTACTTTGTTAAAATTCATGGTAACACAGTTTGGTGCTGAGTTAATTTCAACCAAGAAAGTAAAAAATGTCGAAGCTTTTAAAAGCATAAAAGTTGTCGTAAAAAAAAAAGAAAAGGGGAGAAAAAAGGCATTTTATCTGGGATATCGTACCTTTCTTAGCTTGGACTAATGGTTTGTCCGATATCCCACTTTAATGACTTTACTCACTTTTTTTTTTTTTTTTTTTTTTTTTTTTATGATCACAAATTAAATGATTCACCAGAAACTAAATCGATTTTCTTTTATATCGTGAACGTGATTTACTCCGTAAACTTCAATAAACATGCTTGATCGATTTCCCAAGGCGCTTTTTTTTTATCAGTTTAAATTGTGGGTTAAAAAGAGATTTTTCGTCGTTTTTCATGCAGCCTTCAACAGGGACGGGCTGGTCATAAGGGCGTCGAGCCGGAAAATTCTATGTTTAACTTATAAAATATTTTGGCTGTGTAATAGGGTGGGTCGAAAATCCGTAATAATATCCGGGTAATATGGTGGGGCTAAAGTATCCTTTTAGGTCAAAATAAAAAAAACTTGAAATGACCTTATTTTTAAAAATATACTTAACCTAAAAAAAAAAGAATAAAAAGCTGAAGGTGCAAAACTGCTGTCTTATCGTCGAGGAGAAGATTAACATTTCAGTTCTGAAACCGTTACTCTTTCGTAATTGCTACTGACTTCCGAAATACTATTTACGATCCTTTTCCTTCGTTTTTTTTTTCCTCTTTTGTTGATAGCAGATTTCTTTAAATGGGAGCCTTCTACAGATCGTTTTTTAAAACTTTTCTTTAATTGATACTTGTTTTATTTCTGGGGAAAGAAAAAATTATCATGAGAGAAATGAATACGGTCCTGCGTGGACTTGCAGAACTTTTCAATTAAGGTGTTTTTCTTTCTGTCTAGCCACAATAAGGTTAACCTCAAATCGTCCCCTTTACTTCCTTACTTACGACCCTTTTTACGAAAAATCAATTTGATTATCGAAGTCATTTAAAGGAAACGGTTACCATAATCTTCTTTAAAAACTAGTCCTTTAAATTTTTTTTTTTCAATCTTGCAAAGGTCAGTTGGGGCGAACTTGACCGTCTCGAACAAAATTTCAAACTGGGCCTGGCGCCTGGGCACCAGGGCCTTCTTAAGGAATGAAAATTCGAGTTTTAGATTTTTGTGAAAAAAGTAACGTTTCCTATCGGATTTTTAACGCAGATTTCGAAAATGAAATCGGTTTGCGGGTAAATATTTTTTTTCTTGAGTTATTCTAAAAAATGTGATAAAATTATTGAAATTTTAGAGTTTTGCGAGGAGTTTTGACATCTTTATGGCGAACTTGGTCTGTATTTGAAGAAAAGAAAAAAATAGATCCAAGAAAAAGTGCGTTATAAAATTTTATAATTTTATAACGTTTTGGGCAATTATAAAATTTTATAACTATTTGTAAATTTTTATAATTAAAATTTTTCAACTGAGCAATGTATTAATTTTATGCTTCTATTGCACTATATTTAGCATATGGGGACTTTATAGGCTCTTTTTTTAAACATTTTTCATGAGAAAAAAAAAAAAAAAAAGGAAAAAATTACGATTTTTTGGAATAGAACCCAAGCCTTGTGGTCGACTTACCAGTCGCCTTTAGGGGTCGTACATATATTAAGTAAGCACATTTAGGGGGGGGAGGGGGTCCAGATTTGACATCTTACCCATAAGCTAAGCATAGGCGAAATGGGACAAAGCGTGCAAAAAGTGCCTAACCCATGCTTACGTAATTTATGTACGACCCTTTATTTACTACACCACTTTTAAACTGATTTTTAAAAGCGGCAATACGGTTCTTAAGTTGCCAATTATTTTGACTTATAATGTTTTCCAAATTTTTCCGAATTTTTGGTTTATTTCTTGTATTTTTAATTTGACAAAGGTTCAAAAACAAAGAAAAACAAATAGAAAAATTCAAGAAGCGTTAGAAGAAAATAAAAAAAAACTCAGAAAAAAACTGAAAGTAATTTTTGTTATAAATTTTATAACGAATTATAAATAGGTGTCTTTTTTGATAATAAAAAAAAACTCAGAAAAAAACTGAAAGTAATTTTTGTTATAAAATTTTATAACGAATTAGAAATAGGTTTTTTTTGGCGGGTTATAAAATTTTATAACGAAGTTTAAGTTATTAATAACTCAATTTTATAAAACACTTTTTCTTGGGGATGCAAAAATTCATTTTCGAAATCTACGCTGAAAATCTGATAGGAAACGGTACTTTCTTCACAAAAGTCGAATTTCCGTACCTTCTGAGGTTTTCCAAAACTTTGACCCTCTTGCGCACCCTCAAAACGGCGTTCAAAAAAATTTCAAAAAGGAAAAATTTTTTACAAATGATAAGGCGCAGCGATTGCGCTATCTGGCATTTTGAAATTCCAAAATTTTTGATTTTCGATCCACCCTAATGTATAGCAGCCAATTTCACTATATGGCTGATTTTTACTATATTTTCACTACTTTTATCTATATTTTATATATAAATTATATATAATTTCGGACAAATGCGTTATATTAAGAGGAGGCTTCAGATATTTATTTAAATATACCAAAATAAATTTCCATGGCTTGGAACTTTTTTTTGGAGATACAAATTAGAAATCTGGCTTCGTAGCGAACTTCATTGTGATACTGGCATCTTTCCTTCAAAATTTCAGATTCTCAGGTAGTAAAGAAACTCCGGAAAACGCTTTGGAAAATATATTCCCGAAATTTATTTTTGAAAACGTTTTCCGGAGTTTCTTTACAACCAGAGAATCTGAAATTTTGAAAAAAAGATGCCAGTATGAATATAAAGTTCGCTACGAAGCCAGATTTTTAATTTGTATCTCCAAAAAAACGTTTTAGGTCAGGGAAAATTATTTTGGTATATTTAAATAAATATCTGAAGCCTACTCTTAAATAGAGAACATAAATATACAGTATACGAAACCTTCGTATATATACAGTATATAAATACGTACATAAATACGGATATAAATACCAGGTCGTATTTTTTTGTATTTTATTAAGTTTTTATAACTTTGCACTCTTTATGTTATCCAAGGGTATAAAATTCTAAAAATAAGACCAAGTGGGATTTTTTCTTCCATGTGGATTGGGATTTACCGTAAATAATTTACAAAAATTGTAAAATAAAAATGCAAGAATGACGATTAGCTGTATGGCGCTTTCTGCAAATGCCGGCCATATTTGTTAATAATGGTTTCTGAAAATGGCGCAAAAAATGGACGCTCGATTGGTTTTATTAAATCAATTTTATCCTTTTAATTAATCATTTTCATTGATATTTTACATTCCTATGTCATTCACAATTAATTAATCTACCATTATGAGTGCAAAAAATTATTCCGGAGCTTTATTTAAAAGAGAAAATAGGGTTTTTAAAAAATATACTAGGGTATAGAAAATATACATGGTATATTTTTTCCAGTATATTTTTGTATATAAATACTATTTATATACAGTATTTATATACGTATATTTATACATGACATTCTCTACTCTTAAACCACAAAAATTAGTTCTTCCTTTTCCACCACCGCAAGCGCTACTTGTAAGCGAGACGCTTTTTGATTGGTCGTTGAGATTTAAAATTATTACTATTAATGCTAAAATTATAAAAATATAATGTAAGTGTAAAAAAATTACAAATAGAAAAAAATGACAAGAAACACTGGAAATTGTTTTTTAAATAAACAATATTCGACATAAAGTTTAATAAAATCTAGCGTGAAAAACGCTACTATTTTTAAAAAAAAGACAAGAAACAAAGTAAAACAAACAAACCCTACTTAACATACATATTTGCAAATATTTTTTTTTACAGCATCGGTGACTATTCTGATTATTCTTTTAACATTTTTTATAACACAAGACTTTTAACAAAATTATCCCCGACGCTATTTTTCACCCATTTAACCTTCATAAAAGAACACTTATCAGTTTCCGAAATCAAACTATTCCTGACTAAAATCCGACAATCGCATTCGAAAGTCCATTTCAGTTTAACGTTAAGAACGTTAATGACTTTACGACATACAACTTCCACGGAAAAATTTTTCATTTTATAATCGTGGGAGACTTTGTCCCCGAAATAAATGCACTGGTCGAAAATGGTATCGAAATTATCGTCGGTGACGTTCAACGCACAATAATAAAAATGATCCTTATCCGGTTCGCTGCAGATAATTATATCATTTCTAAAAATATCGAGTTTGCTGATTCCGTCAGTCGATGTGAAACATTTCACCAAACAAAAATTTTCCGTGAGCGTATCGGATTTCCCCATCATCCTCCATTCCGAGTTTTTAAATTTCGACTTGTACGATTGGATTTCGTTAACCGTGAAAAAATTTTTCCCCAAAGGAGACACCAAAAATTTAACAAAGGGTATAATGCTCTCGAAGCAGAACGGCGTTATCATTTTCATTATGTTGTAATTTTTGAAAAAATCCCGTAAAGAAACTTTTAAGCCGTAATTTTTTATAAAATTATCGCCCCAATTTAAAACGATCAAAGCCAAATGCGAGTCCACTTCCACGAATTCCAACAGATGCCGAACGGAATCGGGCCACAACAGAGAGCAATACCTTTCATTTTCTAACAAAATCCTGTATCTAAAATTTTGACCAACGAATTCAGTGGTCGCTTCCTTGAGTTTCCGGCAATCGTAAAAAAAAGAATAATTAATAATATCACATAACATATCATCGTTCATTCCTTCCGGTTTCAGAAAATCTACACAAACGTCTATTGCCTCGTCGATTTGATATTTCCATACGGCGGGGAAAATCGTTTTGGCCTTTTCCTTATCGATCGCTTCGAAACCCATCAAGCAATTTAATAACAATTTGAATTCGGATGAATTCATGTCTGTGAACTCGATAACTCCGTTTTGAAGAGGGCCGAAAAACATTTGAAGAAATGCATCGTTCCTGACGTGGAAACATAGTATTCCCTTACTGAAACGGACGATTTCCTCGTCGGACAAAAGAATAGACGTGTCTGCAGCGGTGCAGTAAAATATTTCCTTTTTGTAAGCGATATCCATAACCTAAAATTTAAAAAAGTAATTTGAAGTACTGTAAATAAAACTCAAAACGCCGATGACTGGGACAAACCGAAGCGATATTGTTACGCGAGTGACTCACAATATCCGATCCCAGACTTTTTGAAATCGACCGCAAAAATTTTTTAAACAAAGGAGGTAAAAATGTTTGAAGGACTAGTAAAAAAATTTTAAAAGGTTTAAATTTTTTAAATTTATTTGCTACGCAGATAATTTTTAAACATTGTTCGGCCGCGTAAGGCATCACTCGTACGCGGCTTAAATTTTTTAAATTTTAAAATTTTAAATTTTTTAAATTTTAAATTTTTAAAATTTTAAAATTTTAAATTTTTTAAAATTTAAAATTTTTAAAATTTTTAATTTTTAAAATTTAAAATTTTTAAAATTTTTAATTTTTAAATTTTAAATTTTTAAATTTTTAATTTTTTAAATTTTAAATTTTTTAAATTTTAAAATTTTTTAAATTTTAAATTTTTTAAAATTTTTTAAATTTTAAATTTTTTAAATTTAAAATTTTTTAAATTTTAAATTTTTTAAAATTTTTTAAATTTTAAAAAATTACGAATTAAAAAACGCGAGTTACGCGTTACGAGGCAAAAAAATTTTTTAAACAAATGAGCTAAAAAAATGTTTGAAAGACTAATAAAACATTTTTAAAACGTTTAAATTTTTTAAAATCTAAAAAAAACAATTCAAGCCGCGTTATGAGTGACGCGTTACGCGGCCGAACAATGCTTAAAAATTATCTGCGTAACAAATAAATTTAAAAAATTTTAAATCATTAGTTGCGTAACGCGTTACGCGGCCAATTCACCCCATCCCGATAAAAAGTTTTAAAAATTGTAGCGCCGGTCACCATGCGCACCTTTCGGCAAGCGAACGGACACCTTAATTCAAATACTGCAGACACTTCGTTTCAGATAATTCAATCCCTTTTTTTTAAAAATACCAACACAGTAACTCGTTAAGGCAATACATCAAAAATTTTAAAACCAGAGAGGTAAACTACCCCAACAACAAATGTTCAAAAAGTCGAATAAATCATCGTTTCCATACCTATCCGAACAGCGTGTGTGTGTGTGTGCAAAAGATTCAGGGTCGTATCCAAAATCATTTAAAAAAAAAAAAAAAAAACCCAAATTATATCTGCCGCAAAAAAAAAAGGTAGGAATTTAAGTCGATTTAACATATTTCCAGCGGTTTATTTCGAGAATGATTGTCCGTTTTTATTTCCTTTCTTTCTTCGAACGTTTTGAAAAGTCAAAGGTAGGAAACTAGTGGAAAATCTCTTGACCGTGAAAAGAATTTTCATTCATAAGTATAATATTCAAATATTTTTTAAAAGGAAAAGCAAAACGAGTTACTCGTTTTTTTTCTCCTCTCTTTTTGAGAAAATCAAAATCATGTTACGATTCCTTTTTCCAGTGTTCCCTTTTTCGTTCATTATATATTTTTTTCGTCTGTAAACTAATTTTTTTTTTGAAAACTTGTTGTTGAAGGGTGCCCAAAGGTGAAAATAACACGATAGAGTGTAGGCGAAGAGGCAAGCAAGAAAGAGCTGGGAGGTAAATTCGAAGCGACACATATATTCGGCGTCATAAACCGACATCTTTTAACGCATATGACATTGCCCCGCAGTAAAGATTCAAAGGTGAAAATAGGAAAATCTGAGGACAAGAAAAGCGAAAAAACAAAAACTTTTATAAGGCGCACGACAGTCGACAAGAAAAAACTCAAACGAAGCAGAATATTGAAAATAATGCGTATCCCATGATTTTTTACGTTGCATCGACTCTGAGCCGAACGAGTTTCTTGTGGTAAAATTTATTTTTGACAAGTTCAAGCTTGTTCTAACTTGCATCAAGGAATGATTTTTATAAGATTTGATTCCTTAAATCTTATAAAAATCGTTCCTTGATGCAATGTGCTTTTTGTTTTTTAAATTTGATTTTAATTTTCAATTTGTTTTATTTTTTTAGCATTGAGGATGAGCTAGCGGTCTAAATGGCCATCTGCCTATAAAATTAAATTAAAATTTTAATGGTCTAGTGATTTTATTTCCAAAATTTTCTAATTAGTAGATTAAGGTTTCCCAAAAAATGACTGAATGGTCAGTAGTTTTTATGGGACTAGTACGGCTAAGCTAAGCGGCTCGCCGGTGGTTCAAAATCGGTTAAACGGCTAAACGAAAGGTCGGTGGTTCGAATCCACTTTCCGATACTTTTCCGGTTAGGGTGTCCCTTATTTTTCGAATTTTCGAATTTCATATGTCTAACCCCCTAAAAGTTTTCTTTTTGGAATGTTGATAAACGCTGAATTTTTTCAGATTTTTTACTACACGGGAAAGCGTGCCTCATCGAGCTTTTAGTTCGAAATGATTGGAATTTTTCCTAGATTTCGAATCTAAAAACAGTTTTTTTGTGTCTGGTCCGGTTTATGAGATAGAAGCTAAAAAGCAATGAAAACTGTGGACTTAGTGTGTTTTGTCACTTTTCTCGATTTTTTCGTGTTATTTTGGCCTCTTGCTCAAAAACCGGACCAGATAAAAAAAACTATTTTCAAATTCGAAATCTCAGCAAAATTTCCGATAGAAAATCAGGTTTTTTTATTTTTTTACCAAAAAAAATGATCAATTTTTTGGTTTTTATGGGATTTTTCCAAACGAAAATCTGAATGAGTCACGCTTTTCCTCCGAGTAAAAAATTTGAAAAAATTCACGGAAACGTATCTCATACAAATAAGAAAAGTTAAGGGGGTGGCACCTCCGAAAATCCAAACTTCGCAAAATAAGAACCACCCTACTGGAGGTTAAACGTTAGAATAAGAAGAATTTAATTTTTTGGAAAAATCATGTTTTCCTGAAAAGTTTCCCTTTGTGACAATAAAAATGCAAATGGTACAAGCCAAAGCGGTCGGCATGAGGAAAGTGCTGCCTATTTCCTATAAAGGGATCATCCAGAACATATTTTGACACGAAGAGGATCCCTTAATTTCGTACCATCCAAAGCTAATTGTTTTTAGTCGGAAAACTTTTATTTATTTTTTTTTCCCCCGTCTGAGAAATATAAAACCAGAAACAAAAAAAGTATTATCCGATTTTCAAACAAATCGATCTCAAGGTGAGCCCAAGAGATTTTTCGGATCAAGAAAAAAGGTTAGGTTAAAACTGTACAGGGAAGTTAATTTCGCCTTTTTCGAAAAGAGAAAAACCAAGTGAACGCTGGAATTCCCGTTTCGCTTTCTTTCCACTGTTGCCCCTACAGAATGTAATGTAGTATTTTGAAAAAGCTTCATGAATTATGTAGTTCTCTTGTTTTGAAATGTTTTTATCCTTGGAAAATACTTTTTCCTAACATTCCTCATTTTGTTTTATGTTTCATCATACATGAATCCATATGATCCCAACTTGCATCTTTTTTTTCTTTGTATTCGTTTTTTTTTTTTTTTAACTCTATATCTTATGAGTGATTGCTTTTAAGCTGCTTTTTTTTCCCCTCTCGTTAGTTATTTTTTATGAACCGATGTTTTGTTTATAGAGGAGCCGGGTTTTTAGCAACTAAAGATTCTTTTTTTTTTTTTTTTTAACCGAGCCGCCCTGCTTATGCAAACTAAAACGTCGGGAAGTTACAGAGGTCAGAACTCGGGCTGGAGTCGCGTTTAAGTTTTCAGTGTTTTATCTAAGGGACGACCTGGGCTCAGGTTTATAACTTTAGTTATAAATTTTCCCGGCGAATTATTTTTATTATCATAAATAGGTTGAGTTTCTGGAAGTCGGTTTTTAAATGTTCTACGGGCTGTTAGTTTTAATTCATTTTAAAGCGAGCTTTTTTTTTTTTTTTTTTTTTATCTTTTGATGAAAATTCGAGGTTCGGGATATCCTATAATACTTCTGATTTTAGACCAGGTCATTCAAAAATAGAGCTGCAAAGGCAGTGGATTTTTTAATAGGTCACACTTTTGGTCACACTTCTTTTGATAACCCTTAACAGGTCACACTTTTGGTCACACTTCTTTTTGATAGCCCTTATTGGTCACACTTCTTGACTGATAACGCTTAATAGGTCACTTTTGGTCACACTTTCGGATTTTTTGTCGCAATCGGAATCAAAGATATTAGGATATAATATCAGGAGGATAAGATATCAAGAGGCAGAGAACACGGCCAAATAAAAGCCAAAATGCGAAAAAGAGTTGCTTAAATTATATGAAAATTATGTATAAATTGTACAAAAGATTGGATATACATAAAAAATGCATAAATTATGTATAAACAACTTTAGCTTTTGTTACCGAAAAAAAGTTTTTTATCCTCCAATATAATTATGTATAAATATACTACTTCGGCCCTAAAAACTTCAAACCCCTGGGCCTGGGCCAAAAAATTTTTTTTCGACCTAAAAAAAATTCAGGCTTCTTTTTACATATAAATGAATGATTTTTTGCCCAGGGAGCAAAAATTAAAAAATAGACCTTCAAAAAATGAGCCACCCTAACGTATGCATAAATTGGAAAAAACAGTTGAAAAAGAGCAATATTTGCAAATTTTCCTGCTTTATGATTTAAAAAAATTATAGGCCTAACAAAAATTATGCACACCCTGATTTTGAAGCTTAAAAAAAATTATGCGTAAGGTAAAAGTAGGGAAGTGTGACCGGGTTGTAGAAAAAATTGATTTTAACTTTTATTAGTTCTTAATAGGGATTAAAGCAAGCCAAGTTTTTTTAATACATTATAATGCTCCATAATTAAGCTTTAATGTGCATTCGCCTCAAATTTTAAATACGGCGCGATTTATAGTTCAACCATATTTTTCTGACTGCCGAAGGATAATATTTCCCTTCATTTTTTGAAAAGTGTGACCGTTCTTATTTTAAAAAAAATGAATTCTACATCGCAAAATTTATTTGTTTATAAAACACTTATGAATTTTTTTTCAAAAATTGTTAAACACCGTTAAAAACAAATGAATAGTAATTATTAAGTGGTACTCCGAATTGGAAATATAAATAAAAACAAGATGGTTTCCTTTGTCCAAGGAATTAGAAAAGTAGTCTGCTGGTCACACTTTCCAAAAATATCATTTTTGCCAAAAAAAAAAAAAAAAAAAAAAAAAAAAAAAAAAAAAAAATTGTGACCTATTAAGGGTCTTCAAACAGGAAGTGTGACGAAAAGTGACCTATTAAGCGTTATCAAACAAGTCTGACCAAAAGTGTGACGTATTAAGGGTGTCAAACAGAAAGTGTGACCAAAAGTTACCTATTAAGCGTTATCAATCAAGAAGTGTGACCAATAAGGGCTATCAAAAAGAAGTGTGACCAAAAGTGTGACCTATTGAGGGTTATCAAAAAAGAATGGTGACCAAAAGTGTGATTTATTAAGGGTTATCAAAAGAAGTATGGCCAAAAGTGTGACCTATTAATGGTTATCAAACAAGAAGTTTGACCAAAAGTGTGATATACCCTATTAAGGGTTATCAAAAAAGAATAGTGACCAAAAGTGTGACCTATTAAGGGTTATCAAAAGAAGTGTGGCCAAAAGTGTGACCTATTAATGATTTGTGGCCGGATAGCTAACTGAACGCGAAATCAAGAAATAATAAGAATTTTTTTTAACAAATCAAAAAAAAATATATTACACCATCATTCGGTTCAACAAGACAACAAAAGCCAGTAAAATAAACGCTGCCCCTGTAAGCGATTTCAGCGTATTTCCATTTTGTAAACAATGGCGTCTTTCTGATGTTTAGCTTTTGTCAACAACGGTTCTATTCGAGTTGTCTTCAAAATGGAGTTACGCTGAAGTCGCTTACAGGGGCAGAACGGTAATAAAAAAATTAGGCTGGGCCGCCGAAAAATGAAAATGTTCAAGTATCATATGGAAATGTAAAAAACTTTTCCGATACGGATTCCTGTTGAAAAATTTAAATTCATACAGATTTTTATAAGAATGGAGCGGTCAGTTGCTTTTAAAATGAAAAATAAAAAGATCTGCACGAACGTCTAAACAAGTTTTCCTATTTTCTTTTTCCTTCTTTTTATTTTTTTTTTTTTTTTGCGAAAAAACGGAAAGGAAGAAAAAAAAAAAGTTGATTACTCAGCACGATGCAGATGGAAGGAACCGATTTGCTAATACACAAAGTCCCCGTCTTTCCCTTGGTTATATGCTTATGGTTTTAAAGTATCCCGTTGAGAAACGAGATCGTAAGTTATACGCTTATGAAAGGAGGAACAAGGAGAAAGAGTTCTCATGAGAGATATGAACCTCTCCCTTCCCTAACTGAGATATAGGGCAGTAAATATATCATAATTAAATTATTCGCAGGGCTCGCTGGACCCCTGCAGTTTGCTATATTAATCTACCGAAACTGACGTTAAAATTTTTTGTTATTTATACGTGCTGGATATCCGACTAAAAAAGGGGGGGGGAAGGGTGCGGGGAGGGTGGGGAGGGAAATAAAGTTAGAGAAGGGCAGGGAGGGAAGGAGGGAAAAAAAAATTGGTGTGATGAAAATGAGAGAGAGTATCGTCATTCCGAATGTTTCGCCTCTCAAAAAATGCCCACCGCACGGTCTGCTTCATTTTGTTTATATAAAATGGAAATTTTTCCACGATTTCCAGATTAATTTGATCCTGAAATTAGAATGTCCCACTAATTTGACCTATTTTCGGATTTTCCTCCTTTCTTTTTTTATCTTCTCGTTCTTTTGCGTAACATTTTATTGATTTCGTACTTTTTTTTGATTAAACATTCATTTTTAGGGCGCAATTTCACGCCAAACATGTTCGGCAAACATGTTGGACAAACATTTTCCTTAACATGCAGGGGGAGCTCCACATAAGCAGTGACGCTTTTTTAAGCATGTTTGGTGAAAATGTTTGTGTTTGACAAAAGTGCCGAACATGTTCGGCGAACATTGCGGACAAACATTTTCACCAAACATGCTTAAAAAAGCGTCACTCCTTATGTGGAGCTTCCCCTGCATGTTGGGGAAAATGTTTGGTGAAAATGTTTGTCCAACATGTTTGCCGAACATGTTCGCCAGTTTTTATCAAACACAAACATGTTTGCCAAACATGTTTGGCGTGAAATTGCGCCCTTACATTTTTTTGAGGAAAAAGTGAACTTATACGTGCCAGCTTATTTTTAGCTTTTAAAAAAATTATGAGTACATAAGGCCCCTTTACCCCTTCCCGACCGAAGTTTCAGAATTTCTTTTCGGGATGCCGATGCCGATTCTAACAAAATCAAATGTCAGAACATGCAACGTTTTTGTGATCGAACCCGGAAAACCGATTCGGTCATCTTATGAATTGTCCATAAAAATAAATGCTTATTTAAAAGTCTCTTCGGTGTCGATATAAAGTTTATTGCCCACGTTTACAACCTGCGAATATTCTCTTGTATCTCATTTGGCATTTTATTTACTTTTTCTCTGGTTTAAAAAGTTAAAGTGGATTCGTTAAATTTTTTTTTTTTTATCCCCGACTTTTTGAAAGGCCCTTAGCCAGTCAGAGTCAACTTTAGATTTTAAGCTTTTAAAGAAACGCATGTGGATCTGGCAGTGCTGCTGCATATTTACGAAAAAGAAAGCTCAAATTCTCAAAGTTGCGTTTTCTGAAGCAACGCTTTATAATAAGAAGTCTTTTCATGAATCGATTGCCCTTTTGCCGCTCCAAAAATGTTTAATCAAAATTTTCGAAATTAAGGCTTTACAAAGCAGGTCTTACGTACTTTATTACTTTTGCCGTTACTCACGAAATCGACTCTGTTTCTTGAAAGAAATTTCTACAGAAAGCCCAATCCATTTCCTTCTTCCTTTAAACTCGTCAGAAAAAAAAAATTCATCCTCCAAGGTAAAAAAAAAAAAAAAAAAAAAATTCTTTTGCCAAATTTTCAACGACCGGAATTTCCGAAGTAAATTTAATCTAGTGACATGTAGGAAATCCGTTAGGATCTGAAAGATCAATACCAAGATGTGTATAAAAGAAAGATGGGAGGGAGAAAAAAAAAAATGATAAAAATAAAAAAAAATAAAAAAAAGTCCCCACGTATAGCGAAAACATATTTTCCTCCTATTTGAGTTAGTGCCGCTACAAAAAAGCCCAAGGGAAATCATCCCCCCCCCCCCTCCGAAGCGGGTCAATCAATAATTTAATTAAGTAATTGATACCACCCTTTTGAGGTGAAACTTTGACATATCTCGAATTTATCGCTAGATATCGACAATCATTCGTATGGAATAACTAAAACCTCAAACTGGAGTCGTCTCGAAAAACACCTTTTTTTTCCAGTTATATACTCCATCATCGGTTATAAAAATTTTTCTTTGAGGTTTCGAGAGTGTCGCAGAGATTCTTTGTCCTTTTTTGTTTTGGAGAAATCTTAATGAGCAACTTCTCTTTCTGAATTAACAGGGCAGTGGCTGGCTAAGGTAGCGGCCGTCTTCATCCCCAGAAGTTCTGGGGATGAAGGTCCGTCCACCTGGACGGACTAAATTAGTGGCCAAAACTCATCCCTAAGTCTGTGTAAATGTTAGAAAGATGAAGGTGTCAAAAGCTTCGATATTTTGTGCAATTAAAAACCTGCTGCCCGTGCCTTAAAATTCAAGATGGCAGGCAAAATATGGAAGCCAAAATTTTTAATTATGGTAGAAATTTCATGAATATTTATTTTTAGGTATTTTTGTGGCTGCTGATTTCATATCTGGAACAATCATTTTGAAATTCAAGATGGCGGACTTAGTATGGCGACAAATGTAATAAAAAGTTAAAATTGTTAAATTTTCATGAAAATTTGTACTAAGGGGTTTTCGAGGTCGCTGATCTCGAATTCGCAAATAGTTTTCTAAAATTTTTTTAAGGGACTTAATAAATCGAAAAAAATGAATTTACTCGTTGTATGTTCGAAATTCAGAAAAACGGGTTATGAATTCGAGATCAGTGACCTCGAAAACCCTTAAGTACAAATCTTCATGAAAATTGAACAACTTTAATTTTTTTTTACATTTCTCGCCATCTTGAATTTCAAAATAAATGTTCCAGATATGAAATCAGCAGCCACAAAAATACGTAAAAATAAATATTCATGAAATTTTCATCATAATTAAAAATTTTGGCTTCCATATTATGCCCGCCATTTTGAATTTTGGGGCACGGGCAGCAGGTTTTTAATTGCACAAAATATCGAAGCTTTTATGGCACGTTCATCTTTTATCTAAGTTTTACACAGACTTGGGGATGAGTTTTGGCCATTTATTTCTTTTTCCGGACCACTGTGGCCGTGCTAGCATTAAGGAGCGTGTTTTGGGGCCAAAAGCACACTATACAGCCTTCTGGACACTGGAAGCTAGTCTTTCTGTGTTTCAGACTCTGCACTTTGTAGTTCTCTCAAAGCCCATAGGGATCACGATGTGCAAAGCTTATTATGCATTTGAAGAGTAAGCGGGAAAAAGGATCAGAGTCCATTGTTTATGTTTACACTTAAATCTTATGTTTAGCTTTTGTCAAAGGATTCAAAACAAAAACATGGACTCTGATCCTTTTTCCCGCTTGCTCTTCATTTATGTTTTCATCTACAAAACCGAAAAAAAAATCGTTTAAAAAATTTGCAACTCGTCGAAAGTGAGAAACTCAAAAATCATTTGGCGCTGACGTAAAAAGCAGAAGCAAAAAAGTGACATGACAGACGGCGGAGGGTTTTAAAAAACATGACTTTTGACTTTTCATCAAGTTGACCCCGTGGAAAAAAAAAAAAAAAAACTCGCGGACGGTCGGGCCGAGGCAAAGTGCTTGGAATGACAGAGGCATTCAAAAAAAAAAAAAAAAAGCTTATCACGAAGGTGTTATTAATTATGGCAAATCATCATTTGCTAAAAAGGATTAAAATAAGAGGATAATTAAAGCCTTACTATACGTGTACAAAGTTTGTAACATTTATTTTCATTTGTTTTGGCGAGGCAAAAAATTAGAGAAAAAAAAAAAAACCTGGAGGTTATTATTTATACTAAAAACCAGCCATTTTTATTTTGATTATGAGACGTGACGTAGTCAGGATCGAGAAGAGTAAAGATTTCATTTTCTTTTTAATTTTTGGCTAAGAAGCCTTTTTTTTTACTTTTTCTGAATATAAATTTTCATGAGGAGCATTTAACCTATAGTTCTGTAGCCAGGCGATAGAGCCGAGATTTTTTGAAAAATATTGAAAAAAAAAAGAAGGAAAAAAAAAAAAAATTACGCCAAAGGAAAAAATGCTGAGCAAGTACCGTGGAAAAATGTTTTAAGTTAGATTGGTAAACTTTTTAAACATGATTTTCCCACAGGAAGTGTATACAACTTTAATTCTAAAAAAGAAAAAAAAAAAACCTTTTCAAGTTACAAATAGAACAAACAAAGCCTTTTTCCGTTAATGGAGTCATCAATTCTTCCAAAAACATTTTCAACTCTCTGTCAATAAAAATGGATAAGAAATGTTTGAAGATGTGATTCATTTTTCATGGGGATGGATGCTACTCCTACTACTGCTGCCGCTTCTCTGCTGCTTTTAAATCTTTTTTTTTTTTTTTTTTTCTTCGAAGAAAATCGATTCTCATTCCACCTCTTATCCCAAAATTATATTCCGAATTTTTCTAAAATTTTTCTTCCCAGCCGAAACTCTTTAAGTCTGTATTATTTAAAAAAATAAAATAAAAAAGGAAGTGAAGCAGATAAACAAATGTCACGTCATGGTAACGTTGAATTGTAACGATCATCATTTTTTCTGCTTTAAGGTAGGATTAACCTCCCTCATCCTTACGGCGAACAGAGAGACTTTTTTTTTTTATCTTTTTGATTAATAGTGCCGCTCCATTACAAGAGTACGGGTGACTGCATTATGAACAAAATAAATAAAACAAGAAAAAAAAATAGCGGCGGTAAAATTTTCAGTTTCGGGAAAGAAAAGTAATCACCGAAGAAAAGGGATCGGAAAGTTATAAAGTCAAATAAGAAAACCGGAAACCGGAGCCAGATAGGGAAAGTCAGATAATTAATACAGAGAGCCTTTGAAGTCCTTGGTTTAGTCCACTTTTCGCACGTGAGCCAAGAAAGGGGGAAAAAGGTTATCTATCCCGACATTTCATGCCAGCCCCCTCAATTCTTCATTTATGACAAATGATATCAATGCCTCAGTTTATAAAAGGTTTGTCAACCTTAAAAAAAGGTTAATAGGACCTTATTTTATTTCAAAATGAAGCAAAATTTTATGGCGTCACCTACGTTACATCAAAGGGTTGGGGGATTTTTGACCTCGTCTCCCCTCCAGTTTCTAGTTATACAAAGGGTTTTCGATGGTTATGAGCACGGGAGGGGGGAGGGAATGAGCACGGGAGGAATTCGTTAGCTAAATGGTAGAAAGCGGATTACCCATAATATGATTTTCAGAAAAAAAAAAAAAAAAAAAAAAAAAAGGACCTTAATAACACACATTACGGGTGTAATATTAATTCCGGGAGTAATATGATAACTAATGCCACTGCATTAAGTTAATAAAAAGTTTTAGTTAAAATATTTCTGCCATCATTTCACAAACCCCAAGGCATACGGGGAAATTCGATTAATGTATCCACCACCCCGGACCTTTTTGCTTTTAGCATTTTAATTAACAATAATCAAAGTTAAAATTCCTCCCGTTTAAAACTTGGAAAAGGGTGCACCTACGTAAGTGGAAACAAATTTCGGTATTTAAATTTGGAAATAAATATAAATCATCAGATTTTTTTTTTTTTCATATTTTTTGTAAAAATGCACCTTTTTATGGGAAAGTTGGCCATATGGTTCAAACCTAAAGATTATATTACATTAAAATATTCTTTGTTGTTAGCGAAAGTAATCACTGGGCTATAAATCATTATTGCGAATATTGTTCGCGAATAACGATGAAAAAAGTAGGGCTATCAAGCGTTTTGAAAGGTCAGCTATAAATTAAAATGAAAAAGGGGATGAAAGTAATGATTTCTTTGGTTTATTTATGTTATACGAAGAGGTTTAATACAAAAAAATTGCAAGGCCTTTTTTTTTTTTTTTTTTTTTTTCTTTGCACTGATATCAATGTTTTGCTTCGTCGATCAAGTTTTTATCGTTCTCGCTCTTGATTCTAATAAACCTTTTAAAACGTGGCATAAAGTCTGCTTTATTAAACTTTTTTTGAGTGCTAAAAGGTTCGGACCTTAAGCCGAACCACAAATTTTGTTTTTTTGTGAGACCTATCCTGAGTTGTTAGGGCGCAATTTCACGCCAAACATGTTCGGCGAACATGTTTGGCAAACATGTTTGACAAACATTTTCACCAAACATTTTCCCCAGCATGCAGGGGAAGCTCCACATACGTATTGACGCTTTTTTAGGTATGTTTGGTGAAAATGTTTGTGTTTCACAAAAGTGCCGAACATGTTCGTCGAACATTTCGGACAAACATTTTCACCAAACATGCTTAAAAAAGCGTCACTGCTTATGTGGAGCTTCCCTTGAATGTTGGGGAAAATGTTTGGTGAAAATGTTTGTCCAACATGTTTGCCGAACATGTTCACCACTTTTTATCAAACACAAACATGTTTGCCTAACATGTTTGGCGTGAAATTGCGCCCTTTAGCGGTGACATTAAAAACTCAAATTTTGTAATCTGTTCGTTGATTTTGAGCTTTTAACAAACACGACCTTAAATTTGAGAAAAACACGCCCGTAAAGTGAGCGATGATGGATGGAACAAAATGTCGCATTAGTAAGTAACGGACGTGACATATTTAATCAGAACAGTCTATAAGGTTATGGAAGAAATTACGAAGCTGACAAAGAATTTAATTATCTATTAGTAAAAGCGTTACCGATACCAGAAGGGTATGCCAATTATTTTAATGACGGTTAGTAAGAATTTTCAGTTAGAATTAATTTCTTACATTTGCTGAAAATTTGGTTAAACTTTACATCTTGTGGTATTTTTTATATATAAATTATATAAAAGTGTGGTATTTTTTTTATTATAAATTATATATATTTTATATTAATTTATATATAATTTATATATATTCACCTTTTATATATAATTTATATATAAGTTATATATAACGTATATATAATTTATATATAATTTATATATAATTTATATATAAATTATATATAAATTATTATAACCTATATAAACTATATATAAATTACATATATTTTGTATTTAATTTATATATAAAAAATACCACAAGATGTAAAGTATAACCGAAAATTTTACTTGGTTACTTCATCTATTAGTTCCTTATTATCTACCTATTAATGATCATTCCTTTATATGTAAAAAGATTCGTCTTAACTTTCACATTTTGCTTAGTTACTCATAAGCAGATTAGTAATACCCGTGACAACGTCCGGGGTACTGCTCAACTTTTCTACCGCCAAATTTTTTACACGGACACGCCTGTAAAAATTATATGAAGTCTCGGTAATAAACAAAGATGTCCAGCGCGAACGCCGTGGACATTTTCGTTTACTTCCGAGAAGTCTTCATATATTTTATATTGATTAAAAATGATATACAGTGTAATCATGATATTTGCTTACTAATAACTTTGAAATTTGCCTCAGAAAAAACCGTCACGGGCGTTACTAGGACAAGTGGAATCCATGTACAATAGCCCTTACCTACCCGAGTGCGCTTTCAGAAAACATTAAAACGTATATGATTTGGTAAAATAATAGCCTTATGGTTAGGAAGGAACGGGCGTGACACAAATCAAATTATAGCCTCTTCTTCAAATACTACTAATTGCTAAATTTGAAATTTAACGTTCCAAACCAAAATGATTATATTTTATGTTTCATTGATCCGGGACTTAGGAACTTGTAATAATTGACGAATCATTGACTAAACATAATGTAAAGCATTTGGATGTTTAGTCAATTATTACAAGTTCCTAAGTCCCGGATCAATGAATCATAAAAAGCTACTAATTGCATTTGGTATAATTTTGTACTCTGCTGAAATTTTTGTTGACTGATTATCTTTTCGGATAATCGTTTTATTTGTTATCGTTGTATCTAATTCCAAGTTTGCAGATGGGTTTTCGACGGCTCCTTTAATTCTACGTTCGCCATCGTCGATTAATGATTGGAACTCACTAAGATGTTCACTAATTGTACACAGCCACGATCACAGGCTGTGATCGTCTGCTTCTAAAGATATATCATGTCCTAAGATTCTTTTTATTATTTTTTCAAATAACCAAATGGATTTCTCAAATCTTCGTTCGTTTTTAATTAAATTTCACGACTTTTATAGAAGATGTTTATGTCAGTTTAGAGTATGTTCCTGTGATAATTAATTCATATGTCACTGAGGATGGATCTGTTGTCACAGATCCGAAATGATCATATGATTGATATTCTTTCAATAAATTAGTTGTGGATCTTTAACGAAGCTTATTATCTTAAAACACTTATTTTTTTACACAAGTTTTCTTTTTTTTTTAGCCCAACTCAACGACTCAATTGCAAACCATCGAAAAAAAAATCAAGATTTTCTTCCCGAAAAACCACTCTCCTTTTTCTTCTGAAAGTCAATCCCGACAAAAACGATTTCATGTTTCTTTGTACGGTTACTTTACTTTACCCGAATGAATTATTCATGGTCGAACATCGAAAACTTTCTTTGTTCATTCTTCATTATGTCAAAATTAATTTCTCGACTGAAGATTTCATTCCGATTAATTGTTCCAAAGTTTCCAAATTAATATTCGATGAGTCAAAATGTTCTGAATAAATGTTATTGTTAAGTCCCTTGAGAAAAGCGGAATTACAAAAAGATAACTGCGAGAAAATCATTATTCCCTAATAATCGCTATCATTGAATGTTGATTTTTAAATGCGTCGCGGTCGAAAAAAGATAATTTTTTTTTTTTTAGAGGGTGATTAAGTAGTCGGCTGGAGATTATTTTTAATGTTTTCGCCTCCTCTCCTTCGTTTTTTTTAGGCCGATTCTACATCATTAACAGCGTCATTACGGGACTTCTTTTCTTTTTTCATTTAAAACGTTAATAAAAGATAAAAAGATTTATCTAAATGTCTCGCTCGACGGTAATCGTCTATGAAAACTTGCTCAAGTTTACAAATTCTGTGAAGGAAACTCATTAACTCAACTTTCTTTGTGCTCAAAATGTGAAATCTCTTTCTTTATTTCTTCATAATCAATGAAGCAAGTTGTTCACGTGATTCGTTTGCTCAGATAATCTTCTTTTCTTCTTTTCCACGTTGTCCTCCTGTTTTTTTTTTTCTTGTTCGCCTTTTTATTAAAGTTTTACTTTGATGCAGTGACAATATTCATAATCCTTTCTTTTTTATGATTTTATTTTATTTTACTTTATTTTGCCTTTAACACTTTGAGTGTAAGAGAGAGTGCGAACGTAACAAAGTTTAAATTTTTTTATATACGGAACAGTCTTTTTTTTTCCTCAATTTTAACTTCAAATTATTCTATTTCTTAGTATTTTAATTAAATTCGCAAGTTCAATCCATCTTTTTTCACCTGATTTCACACATCACCTGATTTCTTGAAGCTACATTTTTTTAATAGAAACCTGCAGTTTTGAAAAGACGACAAATAAAAATTGGGTTAAAGGTTGGGATTCTGGGAAGACTGGATGTCTTCCCTTAAACATTGTTACGTTCGCACTCTCTCTTACACTTTGCGGTAGCACTGCACGGCAGTGCACGCCAGTTCAACGTAACGAACGTAACATTAAAACGAAACTTGTTTGAAGATGTAAAAGCCTTAAGATTATAAAATAACGGACGTGGCCCACGATTGCACACCGTAAGTGACACACAGTGCAAAGCCGTAAAGGACGTGACACAATTCAGTGCAAAGCCGTAACGGACGTGACACAATTCAGTGCAAAGCCGTAACGAACGTTACGAAAAAGCTTCACTCTGAATCTAATGATTTGATTTAGAAACTCCGACCGTCTTTGCTTTCGCAAAAAATTAATTTGAAACTCGTTTTAGTCACATGACCTCAAAATCCAATATGGCTTCAATACTTTAACCTCCTGCTTTTATTTTCATTTTCATTTTATTGTTATTTATTAATTTATAAAAAATAATTATTTGCAATTTCATTTTTTCGGTTAATTTTAATTGTTACAGCTGGTCTGATGTTTTTTGTTCTCATATATTTTTGTTTTTGGATTTTACTCCATGTAAATTATTTAATTGAATTATGCAAGGTAACCACATACATTGTTCATGTTTGATGTCTTTAATTCTCCAATATTTCTTAATTTGTTTTAGCTTCTGAAGATGGTTTAAATATAGACCGAAACTAGTTAAGCATAAATGTCGATTAATTTATAGTTCCATTACCCGATAAAATTATTCATAAAAAAGCACATTTTTCTAACCGGATTAGGTTAAAAAACACCGGTACATTAATCAACAGTTCAAACTACTATAAATCCCAGAGAATTGATCCAGGATCAAAGTTTCCCAAAAATGCGCTGTACAGTCACGCATGGGATTTTTCATTAAGGTCCATAAGATTGAAAAGAATTGTTCCTCGGAAGCGGAATTTTGATATCTAGCACCAAAAGGGCAATATCAGCGTTTTTTCGAAGTATAGGGTGTTCAAAAAAAAAAAAAAAAATAATGAATCACTCCTGCGTCACCTTTACGTAAAAATCACCGAGTGAAAACGAACGTAAAAAGCCTCCTATCGCGATGCGGTCAACTTATAATTCTTATCTCAAACTTTACCTCATTAACTTTTGAATTTACGATGATATCTGTGACCGTAAGAAACCGTAGGAAAAAAAAAAGCGTTTTGATAAAAAACCTTTAGTGAAGTTGGTTATTTTTGAAAAAAGAAAATGAGCCTCGTTTATTTCTCGTTTATTTTTTTATTATTTCACTTATTGAATGCCGACGAATTCGTAAGTAAAAAAAAAAAAAAAAAAAAAAAAAAAGAAAGAAAGAAAAAAGGAGAAAAAAAAAAAAAAAAAGAATTAAAAAATATTCTGTACATTTACAAGCTCAAGCTCATAAAATCAAAGCGGATTTCAGAAACAGGAAATCTGTAAATGATATAATGTTTTTGATTTCGACTTAAATCCATCCCCGCAAAAGTAATACATTGCCCCAAGGTAACTTTGCATTTTCCACGATTTAGAAATTTTGAATTACACACAAAACCAAAGTACAGGTTTAATTCCATAATGTAAGGGAGGCGTTCCGCCCGGAGAACTTTCGACCGTTATTTAGTAAGCTTAATTAATTCACTCTTGTAGATAAATATCATAGGAAAATTACAACTTTACAACTGATTACTCAACTTAATCCTCCCTTTTCTAGACTTATTTATGAGAATTAAAAGATCAAAAGGAAGGTAGAAAAAAAAAAAAATCGGGCGGTATAATTAAAAAAGGTAGGTAACCTATCTTTTTTTTTTTTATTTGGAGCTGGTGGAATTCTTTTCCGAAGTTTATTTCTTCCTTCCTTCTCGTGGCCTTGCTGGTAAATTAATTCATTTTCATCACTCAGCAACGAAAAGTGTATTTTTTCACCCTAGGGAGTTTTTTTTAATAGGAACCAAACCCCGAATCGGGTTTCGGGTTTTATAAAATGTGACGTCGCGGGAAAACGACATCGAGTTTTCTAAACTTTGAAACTAAAAATCGCCGAATGGGTTTTCGGGTTTCATAAATTTGGGGGTCTTTAAAATCGGCAATATTAAATTTCGGGGTTGTAAAAACAGGAAATTTTAAATTTCGAGGTTTTAAAAATAAGCGATTATTAAAATAGATCGTTGTGCCTGGTATTGACTTTAACTTTCAGAGGGATGGACAACCGGGTTGGCAAAATTATGATTAACTTGTGAGAAGTCAAAACAAGGTAAGAGCTTATGTTTAATAAGCTAAACAAAATTTTAGCCAACCATGGTTTTATAAACCGGAAAATTTTAAATCACCGATTATATAAACCGGAAACTTCAAATCGCCGATTTTATGAATCGAAAATTTGAAATGCCGACTTAAAAAACCGGGAAATTTAAAATCAACAATTTTAAAAAAAACGGAAATTTAAAATCACCGATTATACAGTATAAAACGGTAATTTAATATCGCGTACTTTATAAATAGGAAATTTAAAAAGAATCGATTATATAAATCAGAAATTTATAATCACCGATTATATAAACCGGAAATTTAAAATCGCCAATTTAAAAAATCAGGAAATTTAAAATCACTGATTATACAAACCGAAAATTTAAGATAACAGATTTTACAAACCGGGAATTTAAAGTAATCGGTTATATAAATCAGAGATTTAGAATCACCGATTTTAAAAAAAACAAAAATTTAAAATCACCAATTACATAAATCGGAAATTTAAACTCATTGATTATAAAAACCGAAAATTAAAATCACGGATTTTATAAACCGGAAATTTGAAATCGCCAATTTAGAAAATCCGGAAATTGAAAATCACCGATTATATAAACCGGAAATCTAAGATCACAGATTTAATAAACCGGGAATTTAAAATCACCGATTATAAAAACAGGGAAGAACCCCTCACAGAATAATAGGAATTTGGGCACCGTATGAAATTTACATTTAAAAACAAGCAAAAGAAAAACAAAAGCAAATGGATTTCATCCGGTGCCCAAATTCCTATTATTCTGTGAGGGGTTTTTTAAAATCACAATTTTTTAAACCGGAAATTTGAAATCGCCGATTTTATGAACCGAAAATTTAAAATAGCCAATTCAAAAAAAACCGAAAATTTAAAGTCACCGATTACATAAACGGAAATTTATAATCAGCGATTTTATAAACCGGGAATTTAAAATCACCGATTAAATAAACCGGAAATTTAAAATCGCCGATTATAAAAAGCGGAAATTTGAAATCGCCGATCGCATAAACCGGAAATATATAATCAGCGATTTTATAAACCGGGAATTTAAAATCACCGATTAAATAAACCGGAAATTTAAAATCGCCGATTATAAAAACGGAAATTTGAAATCGCCGATCGCATAAACCGGAAATTTATAATCAGCAATTTTATAAACCGGGAATTATAAATCAGCGATTACATAAATCCGAAATTAAAAGTCACAGATTACATAAACCGGAAATTTAAAATCACCGATTATAAAAACCGGAAATTTGAAATCGCCAATTTAAAAAAATCCGGAAATTTAAAATCATCCATTACTATTACATGAACCGGAAATTTATAATCAGCGATTTTATAAACCGGGAATTTAAAGTCAGCGATTACATAAATCCGAAATTTAAAATCACCGATTACAGAAACCGGAAATTAAAATCGCCGATTATAAAAGGTGGAAATTTTAAATCGCCGATCGCATAAACCGAAAAATTCAATATTAGCGATTTTATAAACCGGGAATTTAAAATCAGCGATTACATAAATCAGAAATTCAAAGCCACCGATTACATAAACCGGAAATTTAAAATCACCGATTATAAAAACCGGAAATTAGAAATGGCCGATTTTATGAACCGGAAATTTGAAATCGCCAATTTAAAAAAGCTCGGAAATTTAAAATCAGCGATTTTATAAGCCGGGAATTAAAAATCACGGATTTTATTAACCAGAAATTTAAAATAGCCGATTAAAAAAACCCCGAAATATGAAACCGCCGAAAGGCAAAAAGAGTAGTGATTACTTGGATTTCCAAACCTCGAAATTTATTAAACCCGAAAACCAATTCGGAGATCATTAATTTCGGGGTTCAGATAACGTAACGTCGTTTTCTAGCGAGTCGCGTTTTGTAGTAACCGAAACCCGATTGGTGGTTTGGAAAATTCGGGGTTCCTCAAGGGGCCCATTTTTAAAAGATCTATTTTCCGCAGCCCTTAGTGATGAAAAATATCTTACGATGCAAGGAAAGCAAAGAACAAAACTGCCCAGTTGCCCTCAAAAAAGGTCCCTCGCCTTCCCCTCGGGCTTCAAACTCGGTCTCGACGGACAAATTTGTCGTTTCCATCCGTTGTACAGTTATATACTATTTTTTTATTTTAGAAAAACTTCCAGCCTCCCAGACCTGAATTCCCGAAAGAAACAGGGGTAATGAGCCACACAGGGATCTTGAGCCACCCAGGGATATTTAGGTCGTTCATTCACGGAGGGCAACACTTCATAATAGCAATCGGCTCGGAAGAAGGCGAAAGGTTAATCGCCACCGAAATCGATAGAAAACCCGTCGTTAAAATTCGAAAACCGAGCAAAACGAGGGAGCCTGACCCGAACGAAGTTTGGCTTTTGGAACCTTGCGTGAGCGTCCACAACACATTCCGAATAAGACACGTTCAAACTGGTAAATACCTTGCAGCAACTTCGGAAATTCACAACACGTTGTATCACGGAGTAACATTGATTGATGATACCGTCTCGAAAACCGCTCCGAAATTAAACGATTTCAAATCGTATTGGATGATAAACGTTCAAGGGGCTTATTTTCGAAACATTTACTACGACGAATATTTAATTAGGCACCCGGTTTCGAAAACAACGAAGGTACCACATAAAGGATCTCAAAAAGGTGCAACGGAGGTGTTGACAGGTCCAAAACCACTAAAGAAAGTTTCTGGGTCACGGTTTTAAAATCCCGTTTGTTGCTGACGAAACCAAAAGATCCAGAAGAACAAGACGAAGACGAAGACGAGGATAAATACAAGAAAATGATCAATCCGATTAATCCGATCAATCCGACCAATCCCGTGGGCATCCCCATGAATATGCCGTTAATAGTACAACAAAAGCAAAAGGGAGAAAAAGAAGGAAATGATGAAGATGAAGAGGAAGAAGATCAAGAAGATTATGAATAAACAAAAAATCTAAATGAATAGCAGAAGACATTTTACGAAAAAATTCGATTTTGGTTTATTTATTTATTTATTTATTTTCTTTCTTTCACCTCTGCTAAACGACTCTAACCATGACAAAGTATCGTAACTTCCAATATTTCCGATGCAAGGAAACATCATAACTTCATCCGACCGAAATCAAATAAAAGAAAAAAAAAAAAAAAATTTTCGTCGCCTTTTCAGATAAAGTCAAAAATCAAGTCGACAGTAATAAAGTTACGACCACGACTAAGAGTTTTCTCTTGTACACATGTCTAACACTATTTCAAAGTAAAAGATATACGCAATACTCTTCCCGGACAAAAAAAAAAGCAATCAGAGAGATTTTTTTTTTATTTAAAAAATGAAAAAAAAAAAAAATTGAGCAGTCAAGAGTCGGCGGAAGCTGAAAGTAATTATTGACCGGATGCTATATTTCAGAGAATTCATTATCTTTCGGTTAATCGATGATAGATTCACGGTTGACAGACCTTATTGCCACGGGTTAGTATCGATTGTAATTTGAAATTTCGTAATTTATGACACGTTTTTCAATTGTGTCCTGTGTGCCTTTTAATGGTTCCGCGTGATAGGGAAAAAAAAGGGAGGTTTGAAATTTTTAGAAAGCTGGCGGAAAAAAAAATTGGAGAAAGAGAGAGATTTGATTGGGGATTTAAAAAAAAAAGAAGAGCTGCGGATCATTGGTCATTGGTTTGAAAAGAAAGAAAGGGGGGGGGCGGTGGTGTGAATATGAAACGAAGACTATGCCTAGTAGGGTGATCAAAAAAAAAAAGTGTTTCCGACTTTGTTCTTTACCAAAAAAATGAGTTCAATGTAGGGTAAAAACGCAAGGAAAATTTTGAAACATTTTCGGAAAAATCAGGTGTAAGCTCGATAAAAACTCTAATTATGTCACAGGGGTTAATCGGAAAAATTCGGGATAGTGAAATTCGTGTTCCACGACCTTAAAAACCTAAGGAAATTTTTTTCTTCAAAAAATTTTGCAAGCCTTTAAAATTGGGTAAAAAATTGTGATGAAAAGACCTTGATTGCCCAATTTTTAAAAAGCAGAAAAAAAAACTTAAGTCGGTTAAAAAATTTTTTTTTATTTTGTTAGTGGTTTTACACCTGAAGGAAGCAGATTTTCAACATGCCCCTCAGCATTTCAAAAAATGTTTTTAAAAAAAACACGCTATTGTGCATGGGTTTTGTGAAAAAAATTTACAAAAAAAAAGATTTCGTTTTCGTCTCCATTAGGGTGACCCTTATTTTGGAAATTTTTGAATTTCAAATCGCGTAGCCCCAAAAATGGTTCTCTTTGGTGTACTGATAAACCCGAATTCTTTTAAAATTTTTTACTCGACGCTAAAGCGTGGCGATTTTAGCTTAAAGTTCCGAAAATTGCCATAAAAGAAAAAAATCGACAGTTTTTTTTCGCGGAAAAAAATGTGGTTTCTTATCGGAAATTTTTCGTGTCACGAATCCAAAGTTCGTTTTTTTATATCTGGTCCGGATTTTGAGCTAAATGCTAAAATATGGCAAAAAAAAAAATATGGTAAAGTGTCAAAACATTCCAAGTCCTCAGTTTCACTCGTATTTCGATCTCTAGCTCAAAAACTAGACCAGATAAAAAAACGGACTTCAGATTCGTGATATACGGAAAATTTTCGATAAGAAGCCACATTTTTTTCCGCGAGAAAAAAAAAGGTCCATTTTTTTTCTTTTATGGCAATTTTTGGAATTTTAAACTCAAGTCGCCATGCTTTCCCGTCGAGTAAAAAATTTAAAAAAAAATTCGGATTTTGTAAGTACAAAAAGAAAACCATATTTGGGGGTAAGCGATTTAAAATTCGAAAATTGCCAAAAGAAGATAAACCATAATCTCCATCTTTTGTCTCCGTATACTAGGGTGGGTCGAAAATCAAAAATTTTGGACTTTCGAAATGCCTGATGGCGCAATCGCTGCGTTTTATCATTTGTAAAAACTTTTTCCTTTTTGAAATTTATTTAAAATGGCGTCTTGAGGTTTCGCTAGAGGGCCAAAGTTTTAGAAAACTTCATAAGGGATGAAAATTCGACTTTTGGATTTTTGTGAAAAAAAGTATCATTTCCTACCGGATTTTTAACGCAGATTCCGAAAATGAAATAGGTTTGCGTCTATTTTTGCTCTTGAGATATAGGCCGAACATGACGTAAAATTGACAAAAATCTAAAATTCCAATATTTTTATCACGTTTTTTACAATATCTCAAGAAAAAAAGTAGTTAAGACGCAAACCGATTTTATTTTTGAAGTCTACGTTGAAAATCTGATAGGGAACGAAACTTTTTTCACAAAAATCCAAAAGTCAAATTTGTATCCCTTATGGAGTTTTTCAAAACTTTGGCCCGATTGCGAAACCTCAAGCCGCCATTTTAAAAAAATTGAAAAAGGAAAATTTTTTTACAAATGATAAAACGCAGCGATTTCGCCATCAGCCATTTTAAAAATCCAAAATATTTGATTTTCGACTCGCCCTAATTTATACCCCACTTATCCCTGTCCTAAATTGTAAATCGAAGGTCTAAGAAAATCAAATAAATATCGAATAGGGATTCTAAAAACGTTTCAAAAATATGTTATTAAGGACGATACGATACCCTAATTTCCTAGCAATATCCCTTCCAAATAGCAGGAGCCAATTAAACGCAACCTTCCGCGTGATTGTCCAAACCATTTAAGAAATTCCGAGAGAAAAAAAAAAAAAAAAAAAAAAAAAAAAAAACACCATCCCCTTTAAATTATAAAAAACCGGTTATTTTGTCGAGGAGGGGAAAAAAAATCCGAAATAAAAAATTTACGAGGGAAAAGAAAATTTTAATCCTGGGGTAAAAAAAAAAAAAAAAGTTTTGACGATTTCTCTCACTTTATTTCTGGTGTTCCGCATAGAAAGCACGTAGGTAACATGTGTGTCTGAAATATATGATAGATGATACCCAAGAGATAGAGCATATTTGTTTAAAATTATTGACATGACTATGGTGACTTTCCAATTTCCTTCGAACGTTTCCGGCTCATGGTCCTGGAATAACAATGTATATATATTTTCGTATATATACAGAGTTTAATCCGTCCCGAACCTGGCGATACGAAGATAAACCGAGGAGGATTATGAAAAAGACACGAAAACTGCAGAGTTATTAAAAAAAATTAATGTTTCTTTTCTTTCATCCCCCTCCTCTCCCTGCTCCCCCCCTTCCCTCCTCGGCATAATGAGAAGCTTGATCAACATCTCTCAACTTCTATTTTTTATATTTTTCCTTCCGAGCTTTTTTTTTTTTTTTTATTAAAAGGAAGAGAGGGGCAAAAAAAAAAATATCCTCCTAATCGTCCATTCCATTTAAAATGAAGAAAAAAATACCTTGCGAAAAAAAAAAAAAATTTCATGATCCTGACGGACGTCAGGAAGAGTTTTTAATAAGAATAATCCTTTATTTCCTTTATTCTTTATTTTTTTTTTTTTTCTACTTCCATGAGCGATTATTATTGATTCAAGTCAGAAGTTCATGTATAATGTATATTTCCCGTTGTAGAAAGGTCAATTCGATGTAAAACAGTTAATTTGTTTAAAACTTAAAGCTCTCATCTCAGCGATTACTGTTTCGGTTCAAACAAATTCATGAATAATTCAGATCAATGTTCATCCTCATCCCTTTCTTCCTTCCTATTGTTTTCATTAATCTACCGATTTCCAGTTGTAACAACCGTCAAGAGTCTCCGCTCCTTTCTTTCGAGTCGTGTTTTTTAATAAATTCCCCATCGATACAGGGAAAAAAAATTAAAAATTTCCTCACTTATATAGCAAAAAAAAAAAAAAAAATTCTTTCTTGGAAAATGTCAGGGAAATAATAAAAAAACTTTTCTTAAAAATTACATTAAAGTATTATTACAAACAAACTAGGGTACGGGAATAAAGTTGAATGCCACATTTATTCTAAAATAAAATTCAGTTTCCCCTTATCATAGTAATGCTTTATATTCTTGACATAAAAACGAAAGCTTTAAAACTGCATAATGCGCATTGTGAAGAAAACAATTTCGAAAAAAATCATACTTCGTCCCGGTTTTTGATTAATTTTTTTTTTCTTTTAAACACAAATGAAATGCATTTGTGCGCGTGCAATTTAAGAGCACGCATCAGTGAGCGATTATCGATTCATAAGGTAAACATAAGCGAAAAAATTAAATCGTGGCAGCAGACTAATCGTATTTTTTTTTTTTTTTTTTTTTTTTCTACTTTATAGGAACAAATTTCGAAAATGTCAAATGTTTTTTGTTTCGGGATCTGCCTTCGTTTTCCCGTAAAAAGTAAAATACGATTAGTCTGCTGCCACGACTGATGATTCCTCACATATTTAAGAAAAATACATACGTTGAGAAAAACACACACGATATCGGATAAAATTCCTCCACGTATCAGTGACGTTACAACACCCTCAGCCCACAACAGTTACACGGTTATCAGCAACTGAAGACATTAAAATTTATGGCGCCATAAACAAATTTCCCACGGCTGCCAACTTAAAGATACAGTGAAAAAACGACAAGTGTTTGGTGACTGTTCAGGCTTTGGGTGTTTTACCCAATAAATAAAAAAAGAAGCAAGAAATCCCAGGAAAAGGTGCGTCATAAAATTTTATATAACTCTATAACGTTTTGGCCGATTATAAAATTTTATAACTATTTATAAATTTTTATAATTAAAATTTTTAACTGACCAATATATTAATTTTATGCTTGAATTGCACTATATTCAGCATATGGGGACTTTATAGGCTCTTTTTGAAGTGAAACTTCTTTATGGGGCTCAGTGGTTTGAAAACATCAAATACACGGTAACAACATCCAAAAAAATTTCAAATCAGACGTTAAAATTTGAAAATTCAAAATGGCGGACCCAAAATGGCGAACATTTTTTGAAATTCGAAAATTGTCTTGAAAATTTGGTTATAGGGATTTTCGAGGTCGCTGATTCCGAATTTGACGTTAAATTTTCAAAATTCACAATGGCGGGTCCAAAATGGCAGACAATATAGAAAATAGTCTGCCGTATTGGATTTAACATTTTAAATTTTTAAAATTTAACCTCAGATTCGAAGTCAGTGACCTCGAAAACCTTTACAACCAAGTTTGAAGATGATCTTCAAATAAATCAAAAAATTGTCCACCATATTGAATCCGCCATTTATAATTTTTAAAATTTAACTGTAGATTTGAAATCAGCGACCTCGAAAACTTATAATTTGAAGAAATCTTTGTTATTTAAAAACATTCCAAGTTTATACCGCTTTTTTTATGTTTCCAAACCACTGTGTGGAGCGGGTCCGGGTAATGAAGTTTTTCTTAACTTTTAAAAGTTAAAATTTTAAATATTTTCCCTTAATATTTCTTAATTTTTCGATAATTTTTCTTAATTTGACGTTAATTTTTTGTTAATTTTCTTAATTTTTTTAAAATTTTTCGTTAATTTTTATTTATTTTTCATTACTTGTACCTTGTAAATGTACAATGTACATTGTACCTTGTAAATGGATGCCCCAATTTTAAAAAAAAACAAGTAAAATGGAAGATGAGGAATACTGTGGATCGTATGTGTCTGCATCGCAGCAGATGCAAGGATTCATGGAAAACTTAATTTGGCAGGAAGGGTCCAATGAAGGTAAGTTAATTCTTTTGCGCCAACAAGCACAAACCTTATCACAAAATTTTCAGAGGCCAGTGCCTCCGTTGATGCTGATGCCTCCTCAAGCTCCACCGTTGGTAAATGATGAGGTGCAGGATAATTTAACACCTCTATTTCACCAGTTTGCAGATGTTAATTTATCGTCAATTCTTTTAAATATTTCGTTAATTTTTCTTAATTATACGTTAATTTTTCTTTATTTTTTTTAAAACATTTTTCATAAGAAAAAAAAAGGAAAAAAGAAATTGCAATTTTTTGGAATAGAACCCGAGCCTTGAGGACGACTTACCAGTGGCCTTTATCCACTACACCACTTTTCAACTGATTGTTAAGAGCGGAAATATGGTTCTTATCTTAAGCTGTCAATTATTTTGACTTAAAATATTTTCCTGATTTTTCCGAATTTTCGGTTATTTTAAAATAACCGAAAATTCGGAAAAATCAGGAAGCACAATGGAGTGATTAAAAAATATCAGTAGGAGGGGTAGCTTCGTGAATTGCGAGAGGACTCAGTAGCGAATATTATTTTAAAAAAAAAATTATCACATCAGGGCAATTTCAGTATCTACTTACAGAATAAATTTCAAAAATTCTGAAAGCTTAATGTTTCTGCAAAAAGCTCGCGTTACAAACTTCCTCCATCCCAAATTTCTTTGAATTCCCGCAATCTTTCCGGTCTTGTCCCAACACAGCCCAATCCAATTCCTTTGCCATTCTAATGTCCGATCCAGGCTATTATCTCTTTACTTTTTCTTAAAAGAAACCAGTTATCGAACACCATAAAAATTTCATCAATCCATTAGGAAAGATTAAAAAAAAGAGAAAGAAAAAAAAAAAAAAAAAAGAATTGAAATCCAATTTTACAATCGGGTAAAGGGGAACTGGGGGGAAAAAATAAATAAAATGGGAAATGGCCATGGACCGAGAGCGCAATCAAGATGCAGCCACTACATAACCTCCCAAAGGAGAAATCTAATCCAGCTCTTCTTTACGAAAACACAGAAAAGATTTTAAAGGAAGATAACAATAAAGTTGGTTTTGTTTGACCGGCGGAAAGTTAAAAATCAAAATCTTCTCTCGACAATAAAACTTTTCATTCTTCTATTTTCTTTGGGTAATGGGTTTTGGGGTTTTGAGTCATTTTCTTGTTTATTTACGATCGTACAAGAACATACACCGAATGGGTAACGTGAACGAAATATATTCTTTTGTCAAGGAAAAAGAAAAGCATGCGCTTTTTTTTTCTCTTTCTCTCTCTTTCCATAAAGAAAAATAAAATTGTGTCATCCTCTACCGAAAGTGACAAGTCAATCGAATCGAACAATATGAAGTGAAAGAACGGAAAAAAGAAAAGGAAGAAAGGGGAAAAAAAAATCAAAAACATTCCATTAACATTTCTCCAAGTTAAAAGCAAATGTACATATTTTTTTTTTTTTTTTTTGCAAAAAAAAAAAATAAACCCAAAGGAAATGAAACCATTGACAGATTTACGGTTATTTCTCAAAGGAATCGAAAGTGTAAAAGGTATAAATGCAGCACCCGTGGAACCCGAGATTTATGTCCGTCGGTAATGGGTTTGTCGCCACGAATTTCACGGCATTTCCTAATCTTCTGACACTAACGCGACCTTTTTAAGTTTCACTCCATTGTGCTTTAGCGAAAAACAAATGACGATTCTTCCCAGATTTAGACGTTGATCGACAATACATATCTCAACTTCGACGAGGTAATTTGAATGGCTTTTTACTTTCTTTTTTTTTTCTTTTTTGTTTGTTAAAGCCCGGTTCGTTTTTCAGTAAAGATTTCGCCATTTACAACCTGTCGCACATCTCTGGGATGGTCATGCTTGTTTATATTTAGCTTATAAGCAAAAATTGCCAACCCCGAGGGTTGCTCCCCTTTTCAGTCAGGGTCGATTCCCCTTTTTAGGGCAATAAGAGCTAAGAGATCCCAAGAAAAAGTATGTTATAAAATTGAGTTATTAAAAACTTAAACTTCGTTATAAAATTTTATAACCCGCCTAAAAAGACACGTATTTATATTTCGTTATAAAATTTTATAACAAAAATTATTTTCACTTTCTTCAAGGTTTTTTTTTTTATTTTCTTCTAACGCTTCCCGAATTTTCTCGTTTCTGCTTTTTTTTATTTTCGAGCCTTTGTCAAATTAAAAATACAAGAATTCTTGTATTTTTAATTTGGCTCTGCAATGTGATACTTACAATTTTTCTAAAGCCCAGTTTGTTCAAAAGCTTCAAAAGAATTAAAACATTTCCTGCATTTTGTGAGAATTTGATAAACTTTGGCCTGTCGATTTTTTAATTATTTTTCTGTAAGGCTCCTAAGATTTACAAGACGCATCCACGTCAAAAAAAATTGATATCCTAATCACCCCAAGAAAAGTGTGTTATAAAATTGAGTAATTTAAAAACTTAAACTTTGTTATAAAATTTTATACCAAAAATTATTTTCAGTTTTTTTTTTAAATTTTTTTATTTTCTTCTAACGCTTTCCGAATTTTCCTGTTTCTGTTTTCTTTATTTTTGAGCCTTTGAGAACTTACTTAAAGATCAAATTTATAACCTAATCTTGACACAAGTATTCACTGAGTAAATAGGATGATGTTCCGTAGTGGTAAACGGAGAAAAATAAAAACTTATTTAATACATATAAGTTTTTTTTAGAAAAAAAAAAAAAAAAAAAAAAACGATTTAGCTTTATTCATCAAAAATCATAAGGGTTCTTACAAACCATTTCTTGAGAAACAGTTCAATTAAATGCATCAGCTTTTTCTGATGCACAATCATAATCGACAACACATTTAAACCAAAGACAAAATCAATCATTTTTCTGCAGGTGTCTAAACCATAGTAGTCGCTTAAGAAATGATTTGAATAATCTGTAAATACAGATTATTCAAATCATTTCTTAAGCGACTAATATTACATTTGTAATATTACATTTACTTGTAATATTACATGTGCTTGTCAAGAGCTAAATATGTATTCAAATAACCCAAAACTAAACTCACTGCAAAAAAAGGCACTCCTGAACAAACCAATTCAGCAACAACCAAAACAAAATGCATAAGCCATTTCTTTAACAGTTGAACTAAATGCATCAGCTTTTTCTGATGCACAATCATAATCGACAACACATTTAAAAACTAAAGACAAAAAATCAATAATTTTTCTGCAAGTGTCTAAACCATAGTTGTCGCTTAAGAAATGATTTGAATAATCTACCTTATATATGCTTGTCAAGAGCAAAATATGTATTCGAATAACCCAAGACTAAACACACTACAAAAGAAGGTACAACTGAACCAACCAATTCAGCAACAACCAAAACAAAATGCATAAGCCATTTTCTTTAACACTTATGTTCCATCCAAAATCCTATTTTTGAGTAAAAAAAAAAAAAAAAAAAAAAAAAAAATTCAATAACTTAGTTTAGCCTTCCTTAAGCAGCATAATCTACCAGACTCAGGTAAACAATTAAAGTGTAAAACAAAAATTAATAAATTTTAAAAATATTATTCTTACCTTTTTGCAGGACATCCTGTTGCTTACTATGATCGGTGAATTTTTCAGCGCTCCAGCGATAACTTTGGCAGACTCTGCTGTGATCACTATTTTGGGAGAAGTTGCAGATCTTTAAAGCCACCAAAAGGATGTTCGGCTCCTTGGGCTGGGGCCTGGAGTTGTTCTTTGTTGGTATTGCTTTATATCACTCTTTTTCACACTATCCCCCCGATCCTAGAGAAAAAAATTACACAATTTGTTTAGCAACGTCCAGTATTTTGATGAGGGTGGCTTTCATCACTACTACTCAGATTAATTTCAAGTATGGTCTAGTCCCTGAAAATGAACTGGAAAAAGCTCCAACGCCTCTGACTCACAAAGACACACTTTGAAAAGTCAACTAGGACAGCAATTGGGACTTCCAAATTTAAATAATCCAAGTGTTAACCAACCTCCATAACCCCCTCTGAATATAGGACAGGTATATATAAAAATGATATAAAATTTTAATAGCTGAAAATTTAACTGCCTTTTATTTACAGACAAAAATGTTTGCTCAAACTCGAGAAATGCCAGAATGGGTCACAATCCTTAAACAATTTAAATATCTAAAATGTGCTTCGTTCTTATTTGTTGCTTGGTTTATGGGCTTTGGCATTGGTCTTATTCTTACTTTCCTTTTCTGGCATTTGCAACTAAGTAATTTATTTTTAAATAGGGTTTTTCTTTTTCAAACAACAATTTTATTTTGCTTACAGAACTAAGGTGGAACTCTAACCTTATTTAAAGTTGCTTTAGTCATTAATCAGTATCAAAAATATTTGCTTACTCCTTTAGCTTTTGTCTCTTAACCCAAATGGGGCATGTCCAAGTATTATGCTTAAGTTTAGTTGGGAATATTCCTCGATTTCTACACATATCATGGCTAACTGATCCTTGGTGGGTTCTGCCTTTTGAATTCATGCAAGGAATAACTCATGCAGCTGTCTGGGCTGCCTCCTGCTCGTATACAGCACACAACACACCACAGCAGCTGAGGTCCTTTGCACAAGGGGTTTTACAAGGGACTCATCATGGATTGAGAACAGGCTGTCATGCTGTTGTCAGAGGAGTTTTAGTTAACTATTTCGGTATATAATGAAACAAAACAAAACGAGAAATATGACTTCCTTGGAGTAATAAAATCAATTTTTTTCTCGCGGGCAGCACGGCAAAGCTTCAAGGTTATGGCTTCATACAAGCCCTCGTCATAGCCGCGTTTGTTTTCATTCATTTCTATCATAAGGACGTTGGATTTGTTTCCAACTTACCTGCGACCGAGGATCTGCATCTGGTAATCATAAACAACCCGAAAATTACTGTAATTGCCCATTAAATAAAGAAAAATTACTGGAACGATATTCCCGTGACTAACTCGACAATCACCGCGAAAGACTGAGTTTGCCAACCTAACAAAACAGAAATTTCCCAATAATCCAACATGGCGTCCCGCTATTTTTTACTTAGATAATAGAATCCATAGATAGGACAATAGCTTCAGAAAATGTACATATGGGCAACCATAAGCTAAACACGAGGTAGGCTCAATTTTTTCGGACCAAAACAAACAATGTAAATGGAATAGGAATGTCCGATCTATGGATTCTATTATCTAAGATTTTTTACAAAGGAAGTTTTGAACTTCGGCGGCTTTTTTATTTTTACAGAAATTATTCAGCGAATTTTCTTGTTCATTAAGTTTTGGGCTAGTAAAATTTTTTTTATCCGCTCTTTGAACCATTTTGCCTAATTTTATACTACGCAATTTAAAAGGATTATAATCCGACATGATTGGCTCGAAATTGAGCAGATGGCTTTAGACGAACAAAAACATTTCATATTTTGTTGAAGACAAATTATCTTTGTTCATGAAGCTAATTTACTACAATTGACTACAATTTACTACAATTTATGGAAGTAGACGAGGGTCAACAGTAGTAAATGGATGGAAGTTCTAAAAGGAAACAATGTGCCAATAATAATTGGCGCGCGCCGCGCCACAGATGGCAGCATCTTAGTTTTAAATTTTTATCATGATTATTAATTAATAACTCATTATTAGTTTTAGTAAAATTCAATTTAGTGTTATTTATTAATTAATTTGTTTTAAGATTCAATTTAGAGCATTGTTTTAAATAGATAAAGTACATGATAGTAAATAAAGTAAATAAAGTTTTAGAGGGAAAATAGAGCGAGTTTCAATTTGATTCCTGTAGAGTGCAGTTCAATCGCCTTTCCTTTCCTCTCCAGCTTCAATTCCAGGACGATTAATACTTTGCTTGCGGGAAAACTATTTCTAATTAATTTTTGTTGAAGGTAGGCCTAATTACGGTTTTAATTGGCTTGATGATTGTTGGAGTGACAGAACATGGACGCGAACGCAAATCTGGCACTTACGTATATTCCTACCCTTACACATTAGATGGATGACAAAGGCAAGAAAATGGTATCATCAGCGTCACCAAGAGTTTTTGTGGACCTATTGACCCTGAGGATGAATACCAGCGGCAATATTAACGGTGAGTTCTTAAAAATAAATATTAGTCTCAAACCATCAAGGATTCCATTATTTCATTACTTTGCAGTTATGTACCGGTATCGTTATTTTTTGTTATAAATCAAAAAGTCAGTTTTGTTTCCTCTTCCTACTTGATGGGAAATATAATTAGGATCACTTACTTAAAATCAAGTGTAAACAGATACACAGGTCGTTGTGTATCATTTTCATGTTTGTACAGTACACCTTTGAATTATTAAATTATGCAGCTGCAACATTTTCAGACTTTGAGGAATTTAGCATTATCTTATAGAATTTCTGTTTCAAGAAAATAACATAATGAAAACTTTTTTCTTCCATGTGTACTTTCGAAGAAATCCCCTTTGAAACCCTGCTTTTTTAACCAAATATCGTAGTTAAAACTGCCCACAAAAATTTTAGCATTTAAACTGATTCAAACTAAAATTTTACATTTATAAAAATGATCACTCCATTGAATTTTCTCAGGGCAAAAGCCACAAATGCAATAAGCTTAAATATTACGATTTAAGTGAAGTTTTTCTTTTTTTAATAGGAAGATCACTATCCTTTGATAATAAAAAGTTTTCAATCGGGAATCAGGATTGTTTTTAAAATTACCTTTTGTAAAACAATATCAGAAAGGTAAATTTAAAAGCTTGGAATCCCTTTGCTTATTTTTTTCAATTCATTTACTGACCTCTTTGTACGATATTACAAATTTCAAAATAACATGCTTTGGATAGGAGTGTATAGTATTCTAATATTTTGTTTTATCATTTTACAAGTAAATTATATAAATAGTTTCGACCATCACAGTTAAAAATTGCAAATTAAAGCCATCTAAGTTAATTGTTGAAAAAGTCCATGCAGCATACCTTCCTTTTTCGTTCTTTCGGGCAGGAAGGTTTCCTGCTCTTTTTCATGCACGATGCTTTCTTCTTTTTCTTTGGGCAGGCCATTTTCCTTTTTTTGGGGCAAGAAGCCTTTTTCTTCATTTTTTTAGGACAAGCAGCTTTCCTGCTTCTTTTCTTTGGGCAGGCAGCTTTCTTTCTAGCTTTTGGACAGGAGGATTTCTTTTTTGTGCTTTTCATTGGGCAAGATGGATTTTTCTCTTTCGAAGGCTTGACTTTTGAAGGGCAGGGTTTATAAAAGCCCTTCGGCATGGGACATGCCGGATGGGGAGCATCCGCCAAACTCGGGACAATTTTTTTGGGACATCCGCACGGTTGGTACTCTTCGGAATCAATTTCTTGTTTCCCATCCTCTGGTCCATCATCTTCGTCGACCAAATCTCCATCGTCGCAGTAATTTTCTTGTATCCGATCTAAATATTTCAATTTAAAACGGCTGCCGGAACGGGATATTTTCAGCAAACCTTCGTCGACGCATTTTTGTAAGGCTTTTACAATTCTCGAAGGTTTGATAGGGGGTTCGTCCTCGTTAACTAATTTTACAATGGACTTTAATTTAGAGCCTTGAGGCTCTTTCAAATGGTGAATGGCTTGAAATAATCTCCTTTGCGTTCGGTTCAGCATGATCGCACACACACAAAAAAAACAAAATACTTTTTTTCAAGGAATCGGTTTCATTTCAAAATTTGGATTCGACAAAAATTATAAATCGTAGGCTGGCATTTCGAATTTTGATATTAAATTTAAAAAAAAAAAAAGAAAGAAATTGATTTCACACAAACTCGACCAACTTTTTAATCAAACAAAACAGAAACAATGTTGAAAATTTATTCGTTTGTTAGGAGAAAAAAAAAAAATTCGACGGGTTATCGAATTCGAATGCTTTATATAAAGTGGCTCAAGGATAAAGTAAACAATTTTCTCCCCCCTTTTTTTGTTTTTTTGAACTTTTTACGAGGGAAATATGTGTTTTTATTAGCGATAAATATTTACAATCAATTTTGAAATTATTTAAAGATGTAACGAAATAATATTTTTGAGGGAAAAATTAAAAATTCCGTTCGGTTTTATTTTTATTTTTTTTTTTAAAGGCGAGTCAGTTCAGGAAGGAGAAGGGTGAGGAGGTACCAGTTTTTCGAAATGAGCTGATAAAGAGTTCCGCCCCGAAGTCAATGCCAGGAATGGCATACACTTTTGATTTTTTAAAACTGATTTTGCTTCCCCTTTTATCGAATAAGAAGGTATATATTTCTCTTTACTTTTTTTTTCATTTATTTACAAAGGGAGAGTGGGGTGTGGTCTAAGAGAATATTAAAATTTGTTATTTGAAAGTGAGTCTGATCTAAAAAATTTGGCTTGGTGTTGCTTAACCTTATAAATTAAAATTATTTTTGTAGTTTTAAGCCTTATAAATTTTTTTAAAAATCTTCACTTTTTTTTTTTTTTTCAGATCTCACAAAAAAGCCGATTTGTCGCAGACATCAAGTTAATCAGAATTCAGAAATGTAAGGAGAGACACATTACAGAGAGCTTAATGGATTTAAAAGTAGTGGAGACGATTCTGTCATGGATTTTTGGTCGTTCTTATTTTTGGGATTTTTCTTCCCGTGCGCACGCTTAACTCGGAAAATCCGCAACCGAAAATTTTTGAAGATTCTTGTCACGAGTTTGCATTCCTTTGAAGACAGGCCATAAACCGGATTGTCGGATGGTGGGTACTTTAACTTCATCCTTTTTTTTTTTTTTTTTTTTTTTTGTGAATGCTTTTGTGGCAGAGCCTTGTATTAATAATTAACCTTTCTAATTTCAGACACTCTTTATTTTCAAATTTTCAACTCTGCTGTTAAACTTCTGGATCAGAAGCTGTGGGAAATTTGGGTCGTGTAAATAGTTTGTAATAAGTTTGTTGCGTTTTTGGATTTTGGAGCACTCTCCCGTTCGGGTTGTACCTTGATTTTCGCTTGTACTTCTTTTTTGGATTCTGCTCCGTGTTTTAACTCGGAAAATCCGCGTCCGAAAATTTTTGAAGATTCTGGCCACGATTTTGCATTCGTTTGAAGACACGCCATAAACCGGATTGTCAGATGGTAGGTACTTCAACTTCATCGAGTTTTTTTTTTTTTTTTTTGGGAATCCTTTTGGGGCCAGAGCTTTCTATTAATAATTAACCCATCTAATTTCAGGCACTTTTTATTTTCAAATTTTCAAGTCTGATGTTAAACTTCTAGGTCAGGAACTGGGAAATTTGGGCCGTTTAATTAGTTTGTAAGATGCGTTTTCGGATTTTTGAGCCCCTTTCCTCCTCGGGCTGTAAAAAACACAGATTTCAATGGTGTATTTAAAATAAAGGTCAATGATCTACCGCAATTTTCCGCTTCGTCGATTTTAATGAAATGATCAGATTAAAAAGTGATTTTTGCTCGTACATCTTTTTTGAATTTTTCTCTATGTACATGAACTCGGAAAATCTGCATCCGAAAATTTTCAGAAAATTAATCTTGGAAAATTCGTAATTTCGATTTGTGGAGTCCAAAGCCCGGTTATCAGGTTCAGATTAAATGCAAAAAAATTTTGATTTACCTGTCAAAAATTACGAAATCCGAATGAAAATCTTATTTGCAGGTAGTCGATACGTAAAATTTTCAATCAAGATCGGCTTCTGCATGATTTAAATTCTTTGCACACCCCTTTTTATCTCAGCTCAACGTAACTTTTTTTTTTGGTTTGTCAATCGATTAGGTAATTTCAACAGGACAAAAAAAAAGAGGCGCAATTATGCCTTGGATTAATTTTAATACCCTTCGAAATGTTCTTACTGTTAATTTTTTGCATGTGGCAGGTGATAAAAGACAAGATAGGGATATGTGCCTTTTCGTTTTCTGGATTGGGCACGATTTCTGTTTATTTCATTTTTCCAAAATCGTAGACTTTTTAAAAGGATTTTTAAAGAAATGAAAATGATTTATTTTATTTACACTAAAATTTTTTATATTGCTTTAATAGTGTTTATTTTTCAGTGCAGTCTTTTTTTTTTTTAAATTAATATATTATACATACAAAGTGCGATTTTAAACGTACTTTTCGACGAATTTTGTTTATTATAATTTTAATTTTTATTTGTTTTATTCACAGGTTGCAGTGACTCCGAACCTGCAACTCAGCCGGAATGTACGTTAGACCTGCTATCACGACTTAGCGAAAAAATAAGTAACAATCAAGGCGTAGTAATAATTTCCTACGATGGAGTGCATGGAACCTGAAAAGGTAAAAAAAAAAAAAAATAATACTGAAAGTTTTTTAATTGCTTTCGACAGTTGTTGTAGTAAGTAAAACGAATTTAATTACATGAGTTTCCACGTAATCCTTGAGCATCTTTCTCTTCTAGGTCAGCTAAATTGGATATGGAGTAAGCTTGTCGCACGATGTCTCTCACCTTCGCAACACATTTCAAATGCATCGTGTTTCCCTTCCCTGAAAAATGATTGTAGTCAGCTTGGAATGACACTCCCAACGTCGAGACCCACAGTGTTTCTGAAGAGTTATCGGCTGTGAGTTCGTACTCCCCCAACTGCCAGTCTTCAACCTTTTATTCGAATAAAAAAGGAGAGCAGTTAAAGGTAATTCTTTAGAAATTTTGGCTTAGAGTGTACAAACAAATTTGGGCGAATTTGCTGTTTACCAATTTTTAAAGGGACATTTCGGTGTCAAATTCCGCAATGAATTTTTTTATAATTCTTATAAGAAAAGTAGGCGAAGACTTTCTTTGAAAATTTAGGGGTGCTACTCGTAGAGTTTTTTTGGGATTTCCATCCCCTAGGGCCCCTCTAAAGGCTCCGTTTTTGAGTCCCGCTTTTGTACTTGTAATAAAAATGTTTGTACTTTAGCGGACATTGAAAGTTACGACATTATTTTAAGGGGGTTAGGGGTAGGAGTAGGGGTTGGAGGTTGTCGAGGGCAAAGCTTTAAGCTTCCTATGTTTCTTATGCCGAAGCCTTAAGCTTCCTAATTGATTCTAATGTTCAACTTGGGAAATCTTATGTTTACCTCATATATTCCAAATAGGACTAGGCAACATTGGCAACATTGGGAGCTTCGTCCCAATGGAGACCAACTGATTTAAAAAATCACACTGAGATATGGGGGCATTTCCCTATGTAGGACTACGCCTTTGGGATATTGTCCTAATATTGCTAAATTTAAGCAATGAAAACGATTTAAAAATTCTAAAGCATTTTTTTTGCTCGTTTTTGGTCAAAAAATTCGAATTTTTTGATAAATATAATTTTTTTTCCCGGCACGAAAAAACTTAAAAATGTTTCGGTAAAAAAGATCAAAAGTTAAAAAAAATTAGTTAAAATTAACTAATTCTTCTAAGTTGAAATTTTAATATTAAAATGATCGAAAAATATTTTTAAAAATTGAAATTTGGCCAAATTTTTAAAAGCCCAAAATCGGTAAGCAGCAAAATCATCCAATTTTTTTGCACGTTATTTATTTATTATTTTTTTTTCTTACCTTGCTATCGTTTATATACCACTCTAAACTAGCCGCAGGATATGATTTATCTGAAGTGCAATTCCCTCTCACGTATTCTCCGACGGAATACACCCCCTTAACGCCTTCGATAATCGGATCCCTTTTCGGTATACCTGAAACATATTAATCGGGATAATGAGCCGGATTAAAAGTTACATCCAGTTCGAGAAGTTTTGATTTAAGCAACTTGAAGATTCCGCCGAAAGCGGTTAGCAAAGAAAATCTTTTCTAGGAAATAAAACAAATAAAGAAAGTTAAGTGCCCCCGTTTTGATTAGGGAGAAAACATTCCCTCCCGAGCGTTTGGTTTCTGAATCCGATTCTGGTTACCCCCCGAAACCAAACTTGTCAACTAGATGATGAAATTAATCTCGACCATTCTCCCAAGCTCGTCAGAAAACCGTTTGGATAATTAGCTTTTCGGAAGTGGTTCGTCCTCATCTTTTACGATTAAATCTTTCACCAGACTTGTTTTCAGCTAATGATTAACCTTCTTGTACATTTTCCAAGAACCTTTCGCGTTATTTGCGGTTTCGAATGTCCCGATTCTCTTTGTATTGAGATTTTTATTTTTAGAATTTATAAAGTTTTTTTTTAAGTTGCCAGCCCCTGCGCAAGCCTTGGAAGTCCTACAGCAATAAATATTTATGGGGGAGAAAAAAAAATTTATTTTTGCCCACCTCCCTTTTGTCGAATTAACTTGTCATCAGTATTCCGTAAGTTTGATTGAGGATATATTAATGAGGGCAGAGCACAGCAGGCGACATAGGGTCGCGGGTGGGGTTCATACAGGGAGGATCTTTTGTAATCATTGTCAGCAATTTCGGGAATCATATTTTCGATAACATACAGCGCCAACGATTTTTTTTTTTTTCATTTTGCGGGAGAGTCCACTTTTTTTTTTTTTTCCTTCCGTTTTTTTTTTTTTTTTTTAATTAAACGAGCTTTCTCTTTAAAACGTGAATGGTATAACGACTGGTTTGACGTCGGGATTCATTTTGAAAAGCTTCGGGAAAGGGCTTTTAAACGAGACTGCCCATTTTTAACAAAGGAACCGGATGGGTGACATGGGACCGACGTTTTTCAAAGAGTCAGAGCCTGATTACAATCACTTCCTCTTCGAGGATTAAAATATTTAGAAATAATTACTTACTTAAAACTGTGAGGTTGGAATCTTTGAAAACCGTGTTGAAATGAGGGGCTTCGGTGGATACTTCACACCTGTATCTTCCCGTGGAATTGAATGTAACACGTTGAAGGGTTACCGTCGTCGCGTTACATAACGTTGCCTTAAATGAAAAAAGAGAATTTTATTTTTTATTTTATTTTATAAAACGGGATAAGGGTGGGTTTAAGATAAGATTTCGCCGGGATAGACTGAACCGGTATTTTTCCATTCGAGTCCAAACAGGCGTGTAGCCAGACTGAAATGCAAAATGGATTTTTAATTTTATCATTGATGACCGGGAAAACACATTAATAATAAGAAAAAAATTGTATGTACAAGGGCTTAAACCTCCTCTCGGGGTGCTCTGAGCTCCCTTGCCCATTTTCCCTTCATCAGGCGTATCGATTGCACAACCATATTTTTGTTGACTTCTCTAAAATAAATCAACGTATCAACAAAAATGTTTTCTATTTTCAAAAAACGTTGTTTTTAACATTAAGCAGGCAAAAAACCCCCTTTTGATCGTTCAAAATCCTTCAAAATTATCTCAGACAATTCAGATTTGTTTTGAATTATAAAATAAAACTGAACACTTTTTCCGCCGTCATGTTGGCAACCCTGCAGTTCGCCATTGTTGAAATCTGCAATCCTCCGTAATTCGTAATTCGTAAAAAAGGATGTTTGTTTTCGATTAAAAGCGGTTTTATTTTTAATTATTTTCAAATTTTTACATCGCATTTATTAATTTACTTAATCAGAGTGTTGTTAAAATATTAATTCCAGTTTGTTTTTTCGAATAAAACGATTGATGGGGTGTACGGAACACGAAGCCTTTTGCAGGTGTGTTTGTAGCGTCCCCTTCATCTTAAATTCTGTATTGTGCGTCGTTACAGCATTATTTTCAAATTTTTACATCGCATTTATTAATTTATTTAATCAAAGTGTTGTTAAAATATTAATTCCAGTTTGTTTTTTCGAATAAAACGATTGATGGGGTGTACGGAACACGAAGCCTTTTGCGAAATCTAATTTTTCGACATGATACTGAAGGGACATAACCTCTATCTTTAAAACCGGCTGCTTTCAATTCGGCGACGAAATCCGTTGTAAAATAACACCTGTATATGACCTAATTTGACCTGTATATTGACCTGTATAGGACCTAATATAACAAGACATCATATACAAGGCAGCTTTATACATCAGATGATGTGAGAAACTCATGCCATTAGGAAAGTCGGAATCAGAATAGGAACTTGACGAAATGCAACCAGCTTTGATGATTTCCATTATGTGGTCAATGGGTGAAAATGTTGGATATGGAACGATTCATTGCAGAATACAAACAAAGGTAAATGCTTCGATTTAAATTTTATTAAAATTTAACACTTCACATAAGTGAAAAATATTAGTAACTAAAAATACTGAATAATTTTGCAATTCCTTCCAGATAGAAGCTCATCCACATCAAGTTGGGTCTGATATAATAAGCCGTCATATTCGTCATATACAAGGCAGCTTTAAACAGCAGATGATTGAGGAATTTATGCAATTAGAAAAGTCTGAATCAGAATAGGAACTTGACGACATGTGATTAGCTTTGATGATTACTTTATGTGTGGTCAATAGGTATAAATGTGGGATATGGAACAATTTGCTGCAAAATACAAAAAAAGGTAAATGCTTCTACTTAGATTTTAATGAAATTTAATGCTTTACATATTCAAGTGAAAAGTTATGAACTCTTGCTTTTCTTTGCAAAATATCCCTTTTCAACCTTGGCAGGAGATTTTTGTTAACCTGAGGAAGATAATTTTTAAGTATTTGTTTGATTTGTAAAGTTTAGTCTCAGGCAAAAGATTGAACGTTCAACATAGCACAAAATGGTTTTTCTATCCACATGCATGACACAGTACTGTATTGAGCAAAATTACAGTCCGTTACCAATTAACAAACCAATTATGCCTGTACTTCAAGCCTGTTGCATTTCTTATTTATGCTACAAACATTTATTTGTCTGTGCTTATGCTCACCTTAAAGCATTTTTCCCTAATTTATTGCTTGAATCGAAGATATGGTAAAGCTTTTGTTAATGAGTTATGGTCAGCTTATCATAGCATCATCTTTATTTTCTATTATACAGTTTCTATTTCTCAGGCAGCTCAAAAATAATATTATTTGAAGTTACAATATTGTAACTTCATCGTTAAAATTTTTTTTAAAGATATAATTTAGTTTCATGGGTCAAAATAAAATATCATTCAAGAGTTTATGCAAAGTTAATTTTTTTTTTTTTTCATTATATGTCTTAAAAGCACAAATGTCTTTTTAAGACCATAGGACATGGCTGAATATTTTGAATAGGAAGTCAGAAAGTAGGAAAATTATTTTAAAAATGATTATTTTATTTCCTGTGCATTTTATTTTCCTGATAAAACAGCCTAACAAATTTTGAGTTATTTGTTATTTTGAAAAATGAAATGATTCTTATTTTATGATTTTTGTTTGAAGATGTCTCGGACGTTATTCTTAATTTTTGTATTTTTAATTTTTTTTTTTCAAGGTTGTCTCAAGAAGTGAAACTTTCTGGAGGAGCTATTTTGCTGAGTGACTGAGATCTTTGCACGAGAAGAATCGAATCGCAGAGGTGGTAAGGGCCAAAAACTACGCGGCAGGGTGGTAAGTCCGTTCCGATTTATTTTGGAGGTCTTCAGGAAGACCTGGGACTACATGCAGGGTTTTCGGCGGTTTTGGCCTTTGTTTCCAAAATCCCGTTGCCCCCAGATGCGAATTCCTAAATCGATCTGATAAGTAATTTTTTTTAATTAATTTTTTTTTCTAAAAATACTAATTTTTTAATGGCCTCTTTAGGAAAATGTATGATCAAATAAGATTCTATCTTAAGACAAATACGAGGATCCGCCAATCCATGCAAAACAAGTAGTAAAGAAACGTTGGTTTTTAATGTCCCAAATTTTAAAATTTTAAGCTAGATTAGATGTGTTGGCTATTTTTAGAAACTTTGCCTTTTGAAGATTACATTTAATTAAAATTTTTTTCCTTCAAAGGTTTACACTCCCAAAGGCTGAAGGCTCCCTTAAAATGTTCCCTGAAATACTGCTGGAAACCCTGCCAACGTGGGACTTAATTTCATCGCAATCCGTTTCGTATGAAAAGAAACCAAACCGGATTTTATGAGAAGAAGTGATGGAGATTAATTAAAATATGACTTTAATAGTCAAGGATTGGATCTGGCATTTGTTTAGTGGTATTGAAATGAAGAATTTCTTAGCTCCCCCTGAATTTTGAATATTGTGAGTATGAGTTGCAGTTGATTTTTTCCAGTTAGTGGGATTGTCTTTGGTATGAGTTGGAACCTCTAATAGGTTGACCTTGTTTAGATTTTACATAAAACTGTTAACTGATGCAAAACGTCGGTTATGAAATTCACAAACTAATGGATGCTTGCTGCGTAAATTTTAGTTGGATATTAAAAGATTATGAGCTGATGGAAAAATTTAAATTTTGGGTAAAAAAGTATGCCAAATTATAGTTAGTAGTCTCAAATGTAATTGAATAGTCAATTCAAGGTAGGTGTTGAGTAGCACATAAAAAGAGAGTGAAATAATGAAAATTGAATTTAACCCCAGGTAAACGACATTTTGACCACGTTATAAAATTCCGCAATTTTTTTTATTGCCAAAAAACGTCCAATCTATTTTTTTTTTTTTTTTTTTTTGTCCTCGATATAGTTAAATGAGAAAAAATTATTTCTGTGTTCCGGCGCGTTCGGTTTCGATGTTCTATAAATCATTGAGCTACAATATTATAGTCGTCATAAGTCCGCGGTTTTGAAAGCTATTTAAGCTAATTTTTGATTTTTAACAAAATCGGGACGCGATTTTTTTTTTTTTAATTTTTGGTAAATATTTACATTAATTTTAATTGCAGCCCTTATGTAATGGCATTAGTGTCCTTATGTAAGGGACTGTTCAACTGCTTCAATAAAAATATTTCCTGGTGATTATTCGCAATGGAACTTGTCAACGAATTATGCCTTGAGTTTCGCTGGATCAGTGAGAGACTGGATTGCGCAAATAGAAGGTAAAAATATTTTGTCGGTAATTATGTCTACTTTTTATAATCTGTTTTATTTGAAGACGTCAGTTGATGAAGCAAAAGGTAGTTCATATCGACCGACTTCTTTTTTAAAAATTACTTGGTGTATTTCTTGTTTTTTGATGAACTTCCTTTCTTCGTCCGCTGACGACTTTCCAGACAAAAAATACAATGTGGATTTCACTAGTGGAATTCTCGTGGATTTTATGACTTTTTCCACCAGTTTTCCACTAGGCATTTACAAACTGGCGGAAGAAGTCTTATAATCCAACGTTATTTCACCAGTTTTCATCCGTGAGTTTTTTCGTCTTGGTTCATTTCTTGTTTAATTAATTTTTTTTTCCTCGATTACCGCGTCATATACGATTGTACTGCCTCCATTAACAATTAATCGAAGGGTATAATTAATTGTACCCTCCAATTAATTGTCCAATGGAGACAGAGCAAATATTATGGTCGACATAAACCCACGCGAAATTTGAAAGTTATTCCGGTTTATTTCTGATTTTGAACGAAAGCAAAAAAAAAAGTTATGATCGGTTTTATTTTTCGGGTTTTAATTTTAATTTTTTTTTTTTTTTTTTTTTTTTTTTTTTTTTGTGATAATTATAATCTTGATCGTCATCGTTCGCATCTGGTAGGAGACAGAACCAGCATTAGGATCGGTATGCAGGTCAAGTAATTTTTTAAATTACGGTCAGTAACAATTTTACCTTTTTTTTTTTTACAAATTGACTTAATAAATTGAAATTTAAACATGAAGTATTTTTCGAATTGTTCGCAGTGATCATTCGCACTATTAGTCACCGGATTATTCATCAATCATACAATCATCGTTTGCAGGAATCCCACTGGAAAAGCGAATTGCTGAGATGTTGGTAAAAATGGTATATTGGTAATAATTCTTCTTTTTTTACTTTTTAAACAATGTTTTATTTGTAATTAATTCGTTTTGCTTTTAAAGGAAAATCACTTGCATTGAGTGCTAGTGACACTCATGTTTATCGTGTCCACCGATATTTTAACATCAAATTTTTTAAAATAAAAAAAAAAAAAAGAACTTTAGCTTCTCACTTAACCTTCAAGCAATCGGTTCAATTAATTGGATTAGGTCTTTTTGCTTTAACAATTAAAATAGCAGGTCAATCTCGAATCTCTTTTCACGTTCGTTCTCGTTAAATAATTGTAACAATGGTTACATTTTTAAAATTTTTTTTAAGAGTTTCTAATTTTCTAGGCCCACTTTCATTCTTAGTTACTGTGCTGTATTCGGTGGACACCCCCCCCCCCCCTCAAATAACAGCATTAAATTTTTTAAAATCTTTGTGCTCATTTTCGTACAAAATTTTATGTTAGGTCTTCAGAGAGTCATGAAATCCTGAAAATTTAGGTTGAGTACTTCAATGAAATGAACCGATTTTGTTTCTTTTTAAGCTGACTGCTTTTTGTCAGGTAACAAATCTTTTTTTTATTTTTATTAATATTTATTTTATTTATTTATTTATTTTATTTTTTTCTTATTTTTATTTTATTTTACTTTATTTTTTTTTTTCTTATTTTTCTTATCATTTTTTCTTATTTTTATTTTTTTATTTTTGTTATTTTTTTACTCTTATTATTTTTATTTATTTATTTTTTTTTACACTGCTTTTTCACATATTAACTGAAAACCTTTAATTTTAATCTTCATCCAACTCGAACTTTCGATCCCTACAAAACCTTCAAAAACAATCGCCCGTTCAACATATTTTGTCACCATTAAATATTTTCTTCATTGGAATTTTTAGCTTATATTGTCACCCAAACGTCATTAAAAAAATTTTCCCTCCTGCCCTTCCTTCGTTCGATGCGTTAATTAAAAAAAAAAAAAAATGAAATACCGTATCATGGGCTACGGGCGGATTAGCCCCCGCGATACCGGGTCATGGGCTACGGGCGATATAGCCCTCGCGGTATTAAAGTCCGTCGTTTATAATTTTTTCTATAAGTTAGTGATTTCGAGTAAAGTTACGGTTCGGGAGTGACGGGACTATTCCCTCGTTCAAGTATTACGCAAACCCATTTCTTCCGATTTTTCTGACCCCGTTCTCTGCCTCTTCTGTATCCATTTTTAAGAGCATTTTCTAGTTCTTTACGGTAGGTCTTTGCCAGAAAAAATCATGTAGCGCTTGAAGCAGCCACCTGCTCAGACTTGTATTATTACTCCTTAAAATTATGCAATTTCGCATTTTACTTGCCCCCCTTTTGGCGTAATACTTGAACTATTACATCAAGGATTTTTGGACTGGAGGATCAATGCACACGGATTTTAAAGTCATGGAGCCTGGAGTCTGGAGCCTGGACGTTTCTTTGGAGCAATGGCGATTTGCAGAGTCGGTAAGCCGGTTTTTAGCTTATTTATTTTTTAATGGACGGAAACTCGTGGTGTTTCCAGCAGCCATAAGTCCTCCCATAATCCCAGAAAAATATAGAAGACTCAGAAGAAAAGTCGAATTGTGTAACTAAGTGTTTTAAATTCCAAGTCAATTGCACCGTTTTAAACCATTTTTACCAATCCGCTTTTCCTAAAAAAGTTAATTCCTAATCCATTTTTCCTAAAAGTTTTATTTCCTAAAATTATTTTCCTAACAATGTTCTCCCTGATTTTCAATTTTTTTACAATTTTTTGATTCTTAAAATAAAATTTCCCAAAATGAATATTTTTCTAATAAACGAGAATTTTAATATATTTTTTTTATATTTTACCTGATTTTTGAGAATGACATAATGAACTTACTTAAACAATTTTTTTATCATTGAATTTAAAAAACAAAAATAAGTAGAAAAATCTAATTTTGCATCTTTGCATAAGCTTTGTAAATTATTACAAAAATTTTAGGGATTCAAAAAATTTGGAAAAATATTTATTTTAGGAATCCAAAATGTTTTTTAAAATTAAAAATTATGAAAGAAAAATAGTTACCGTAACGAAAAATATTTTAGGAACCGAAATTTTTAGGAAAAATGGATTAGGAATTTATTTTAAGAGGAGGCTTCATGGAATACAAGAAGGAATGGCCGTTTTGTCGAATACTCGATTTACGATGAAAAAATCCAAATTTTAGGTATCTAACGAACTCCTCTGATATATCCCGGAAATTTTAGTGCAAGTTTCAACTTGTCTAAAATGTATGGACGGCGGGAAAATAATTTCAAAAAAAATTGCGGTCAAAAATCTTTGATTTTGTTTTCCTGGTTTTTGTTTGCTTGGAACAAGTTGAAACTTGTACCAAAAATACAAGAAGAAGTCAAAGGAGTTCGTTAGATACCTGAAATTCGATTTTTTACCCCGTAAATTGAGTGTTAAACAAAACAGCCATTCCTTCTCGAATTCCGTGAAGCCTCCTCTTAAAAAGAAAAGTGGATTAGGAATGTAGGATATTTTTCGGGATTTTGAACCAAAACAAAACAATCATCTATTCGCCGACGTTTCGTTTATTATATTATAAACTTCTTCAGGGCTACATGGACAAAATAAAGATCAAAAATATAAAACGACCAATCAACAACAAAATTTAAATTAAATTATTCGAAATATACCTCTAGATACTCAAGATTTTTAAAATAAATAACATATATAATCATATTAAACCGATCGGTAATCCTCCATTATTATGACTTTGTAAATTTGAAAACGAACGAACATGGACGTGATAACGATAAGGAACGATGGATTAGGAATGTATTTTTTTTTAGGAAAAATGGACTAGGGATTTAATTTTTTTAAGAAAGATGGATTAGGAATTTAATTTTTTTTTTAGGAAAGATGGATTAGGAATTTTTTTATGTAGTTATTTTTTGTTTTAAGAAAAGTCGATTAGGAATTTATTTTTTTTTTTTAGGAAAACTGGATTGGGAATTTAATTTTTTTTAAAGAAAAGTGGATTAGGAATTTTTTTATTTAGTTATTTTTTGTTTTAAGAAAAGTCGATTAGGAATTTTTTTTTTTTAGGAAAACTGGATTAGGAATTTTTTTTTTTAGGAAAAATAAATTAGGTATTTAATTTTCTTTTAGGAAAAATGGCCCAGGAATTTCATATTTTTAGGATAGATGAACTAGGAATTCATTATTTTTTAGGAAAAGTGGATTAGGAGTTTGGTTTTTTTAGGAAAACTGATTAGGAATTTAATTTTTTTTTAATGAAAAGTGGATTAGGAATTTATTTTTTTTTTTAGGAAAAATGGACTGGGATTTAATTTTTTAAAGAGAGATGGATTAGGAATTTAATTTTTTTTTAAGAAAGGTGGATTAGGAATTTTTTTGTTTAGTTATTTTTTGTTGTAAGAAAAGTCGATTAGGAATTTATTTTTTTTTTTAGGAAAACTGGATTAGGAATATAATTTTTTAAGAAAGATGGATTTGGAATTTAATTTTTTTTTAGGAAAGGTGGATTAGGAATTTTTTTATTTAGTTATTTTTTGTTGTAAGAAAAGTCGATTAGGAATTTATTTTTTTTTTTTTTTTAGGAAAACTGGATTAGGAATATAATTTTTTAAGAAAGATGGATTGGGAATTTAATTTTTTTTAAAGAAAAGTGGATTAGGAATTTTTTTATTTAGTTATTTTTTGTTTTAAGAAAAGTCGATTAGGAATTTTTTTTTTTTTTTTTATAGGAAAACTGGATTAGGAATTTATTTTTTTTTTTTTTTAGGAAAAATAAATTAGGTATTTAATTTTTTTTAGGAAAAATGGGCCAGGAATATCATTTTTTTTTTAGGATAGATGAACTAGGAATTTATTATTTTTTAGGAAAAGTGGATTAGGAATTTATTATTTTTTAGGAAAAGTGGATTAGGAGTTTGGTTTTTTTAGGAAAGATAAATTAGGAATTAATTTTTTGTAGGAAAAATGGTAGGGAATCCAATTGCACGTTTAGTTTTAAATTTGAAGAGAATTTGTAAAATATGAAGGTCAGAAAATATTTTTATTTAAACTAAACATTTTTTTTTGCCATAAACGGAAAATTTTTTAAATCGGAATCCTATTCTCGTTTACTATGGGAGTTAAAAGAAAAAAAAGCAAAGTGTTCACTTAATTTACTTCATCCCACCGCCAGTAGAACACTGTACCTTTTTAAAAACGATTTCTGGCCGGAGGAAGGGTTTTTTTTTTTCGAGCCGACTCCAGAACTGGGCCGCGAGCCAAATCTTGTAATCGTTACGCTATTTTTAAGGTTATAAACTATGTCATTCCAGTCATTTTTTTTTTTTTTTTTTTAATTTTATTACTTTCTCCTAAAAATTATTACTTACGTTTAAATGAATTCCTTCCACTTGAAAATATTTAGTTTCCGGATAGAGGGATGGCATATATCGGAAAAATTCCATATAATCTTTATACCATTTGACCGAATATAATCTTTGATTTTGCAAGTTGAACAGACAAGTGAGAAAGGCGGTGGATCCTACGTCTACGATATCTGGCACTGATAAATGAGTAATGGACACGCCTCCAGCACCTTGAAAGAAAAGAAAAAAAAGGTCGAAATCAGTAAAAAAGGAAAAAAAAAGAGTTAAATTAAACTGCATCTTCCCCGGCAACCGTTTAGTAAGCAAAGGTATGCAGAAAAAAGATGCTGCGAAAGGGTAGAGTTACATGAAGTGTTATTAAGCCCGAATCCGCCCTTTTTTTGTCTTTTCAATTTGATCAAATATTTTCTTCGTCGAAAAATTTTCTCCCCATTATCAGATATCCGCTTCGATATTTCTCCTTCTCTCTCTCTCGACATATCCATTTCCGTTTCCCTTTAACCAATATTTTACTTGTTACTTTTCATGTTTATATAACTCAACGTATGAGTTTTAAGGGAGAAACTTTTTTTTCCCCAATTTTTTTTTTTTTTTTTGTCATGTGACTTGAATAACACCCGGTTCATTTAACAAACTGCCATCGATTAAATAACAGCGTGACGAAATGTACACCGGCAAAATGAGAAATCTGGAAAAAAGTTTTCGTTTGCTCAAGTGTCGTGTTTAATTCGCTTCAAACTATCTCCTCGAGGGATCCCTTTTTTTTTTTTTTTTTTTTTTCTCAGTTTGCTTTTTTCTTATTTTTGTTTTACTCAAAGAGAACGGAGGAGGAAAGTAAATGTACGCTATCAAAATTTCAACCTGGGAAAGTAAAAGGTATTACATTCTGAATTCTTGAACAAATAAAAATTGAAAAGAAAAAGCAGTTTTTTTTAGTTTTTAAGTTGGAGGTTTTTATCTTAAGTTTTCTTCTTGTTTTTCCTTAAGAGTTTTATTCAGGCTGATATTTTCATCGGTTTAATTTTTTTTCCCCCGTTTGTAACCGATTCAGGAAGTTTAGGTTGTGGGAAGTGTTGCTGATCTGGTGGAATTAGCTCTTTATCTACCAAATAAACAAAGTCGCTCATAAAAAAATGAAAATTTGGGAATCGTTAGGCAAAAAGGTCCTAAAAAACATACTGAAAGTCCTGATAAATCCGTTTGCTGGAACATGGCCAAATCTTCGGGGAAAGCGGCCAAATTCCATTTTTTCCCTTATATTTACCCTTATCTTGATTTCTGGGAAAAATCCGTGTATACCATTCGAAAGGGCGTTAAATTCTCTACCAGAAACGTCCTTAGCCTATTATTCCTGCAGTGCCGTATTAAGGCAAAAATTTGTTGAAAATTAAATTTAACAAATTTTCAAAGAAAAAACGTTTTTTAAGGTAACTTTTGAGCTTCATGTTCAATTATCAGTAACATCGGTCCAAAATATAACCAAATTACAGGAATACCGTAGGGCGGGGTGAACATAAAGGTACAGAAATTGTAAAAAAAAAAAAAAAAAAAAAATCTAGTTGAGTCCAAAGAAGAATTCATGATCAAAAGTAGTTTTATTCGCTGTTTATTCACCATCAGAATCGGAGTCACTATTTTCAGGTTGTAGGGGGTGCAGATTAGAACATTCGTTTTCGAAACATTTTTTGCAAACTATAGAGCACTTTATTCCGGTCTTTAAACAGCCGCAGGCTATTAACTCTAAAACCTCGGCAGGAGCTGGGGAGAGGTTTGACAATTTCGGTTTTAAATAAACTCCGTCTCTTTCCCAGCCCCAATTTTCAAAATCCGCTCGCAAATTTCCAAACCAAAGCTGGATTTGGAAATAGGTTCTTAGTATATGCTCCTTAAGCGCAGCTTCTGTGGGGGGCAAGACTTCTAACTTCTTTTGTTTGGCCTTTTTGTACAATTTGAACCGATAGTCGTTCAAAGAGTCATCTGAGGATGACCCGTAGAGGGCGAGGATGAATTTTTTCCCAGCAAACAGCATTTCGTCCAAGTTTGGAGTTTTCATGGTGAAAACTTTTAATAAGTCTTTCAGTTCTTCTCGCTGCTTTATACATTTATAAACTTTCCTTTCCCCTTGCCAAAAAAACTGGATGTCAGTTCGGTACCGCTAATTGCATGTAAGATGCATGATGCATTCTTTAACATTCTTAAGAGCTGCCTGAAGAAGAGTTGAAGTATAGTATTTGTCACCCACTTTTTAGATGCTGGACGAAGTAGATGCACTTTTTTCGTTTCTGGAACAAATTGGGTGACAAATACTATACTTCAACTCTTCTTCAGGCAGCTCTTAAGAATGTTAAAGAATGCATCATGCATCTTACATGCAATTAGCGGTACCGAACTGACATCCAGTTTTTTTGGCAAGGGGAAAGGAAAGTTTATAAATGTAATAAGCAGCGAGAAGAACTGAAAGACTTATTAAAAGTTTTCACCATGAAAACTCCAAACTGGACGAAATGCTGTTTGCTGGGAAAAAATTCATCCTCGCCCTCTACGGGTCATCCTCAGATGACTCTTTGAACGACTATCGGTTCAAATTGTACAAAAAGGCCAAACAAAAGAAGTTAGAAGTCTTGCCCCCACAGAAGCTGCGCTTAAGGAGCATATACTAAGAACCTATTTCCAAATCCAGCTTTGGTTTGGAAATTTGCGAGCGGATTTTGAAAATTGGGGCTGGGAAAGAGACGGAGTTATTTAAAACCGAAATTGTCAAACCTCTCCCCAGCTCCTGCCGAGGTTTTAGAGTTAATAGCCTGCGGCTGTTTAAAGACCGGAATAAAGTGCTCTATAGTTTGCAAAAAATGTTTCGAAAACGAATGTTCTAATCTGCACCCCCTACAACCTGGAAATAGTGACTCCGATTCTGATGGTGAATAAACAGCGAATAAAACTACTTTTGATCATGAATTCTTCTTTGGACTCAACTAGATTTTTTTTTTTTTTACAATTTCTGTACCTTTATGTTCACCCCGCCCTACGGTATTCCTGTAATTTGGTTATTTTGGACCGATGTTACTGATAATTGAACATGAAGCTCAAAAGTTACCTTAAAAAACGTTTTTTCTTTGAAAATTTGTTAAATTTAATTTTCAACAAATTTTTGCCTTAATACGGCACTGCAGGAATAATAGGCTAAGGACGTTTCTGGTAGAGAATTTAACGCCCTTTCGAATGGTATACACGGATTTTTCCCAGAAATCAAGATAAGGGTAAATATAAGGGAAAAAATGGAATTTGGCCGCTTTCCCCGAAGATTTGGCCATGTTCCAGCAAACGGATTTATCAGGACTTTCAGTATGTTTTTTAGGACCTTTTTGCCTAACGATTCCCAAATTTTCATTTTTTTATGAGCGACTTTGTTTATTTGGTAGATAAAGAGCTAATTCCACCAGATCATGCTTTGAAAATGATTTTTTTGTTAAAATGCGAAATGGAGTTGATGATTTTTTTAAAAAATAGGAATTTTTTCGAGGGGTGTTTATTTTCTTGGAAAAAAGGGGCCGGTTTGAGCATTGGAACGAATACGAATCGGGTTACCTGGAAAAACCGGAGTAAATAAAAACACTGGGAAAATAAGGAGCCCTAAGCATAGATTTTTAGAAGTTGAAACCGTTTTTTTTTTTTTTTTTTAAATTTTAAGCGAGTTTAAAATTTAATTGAAAAATAATGTTTTTTCTTTCTTATTCTAAACACAAGAGAGGTAGTATTCGTTTTTTTTTTCGTATAAAAAAGAGAGGGCCGCGGATATGTTAAAAATTAATTCTTAGTTTTAAAGATCGTAGCCGAGGGGTTACTCGTTCCTTATTCGTTTCAGTGCCATGACCATGCATTACCTCTGCATTTGCTTTGCATTCGTTGCAGTAGTGCTTTATAGAGTACAATTTCTCTCATTATGTGCATTACTTTGCATTATCACTGCACTGTGCGCATTACTTTGCATTATCACTTCACTATGTGCATTGCTTGCATTATCACTGCTTTATGTGCATTACCTTGCATTATCACTGCGCTATGTACATTACTGGGCATTATCATGGCACTATGTGCAATTCTTTGCATTATCACTGCACTATGTGCATTAATTTGCATTATCACTGCACTATGTGCATTACTTTGCATTATCACTGCACTATGTGCATTGCTTTGTGTTATCACTGCACCTTGTGCATTATTTTGCGTTATAACTGCACTATGTGCATTACTTTGCGTTATTACTGCACTATGTGCATTACTTTGCATTACCACTGCACTATGTGCATTTTGCGTTAGTGGTATACTTTCATTGCTTCGCGCCGATTTATTGTATTGCACTGAACCTCTGCATTATTTACATGAACTATTCACTCATGAATTTCGGTATACATTTGACTTTGCATCACTTTGCATTACATGCGTTTTGCGTTTCCAATGCACTGCATGACTAATTGCATTACCTTTGCATCAGATGTAGTACCCATTATTAAGTTCTTTCTCTCCGTGTTAAATGCATTACCATTGCATTTTTAGTGATAATGCATCGCTTACATTACCGCTGCATTATTCGCATTGCTTTGCATTTTTGCATTACCAAGGTACTGTATTACAAATTGCATTAGATTACCTTTGCATGAGATGTAGTACCCATTATTAGGTTCTGCTTCTCCGTGATACATGCATTACCCTTGCTTTTGTAGTGATAATGCATTGATTAGATTACCACTGCATTGCTTTGCGGTATTCATTTTTTTTGGGAATGAGTAAACCTTAAATTATTTGCATTTTACAGTACCAGCGCGAAGAAAAATTCACTGCGCCGCATTACTGCATTGCACTGAACTGCATTAGCTTTGCATTAGATGCAGTATCGGTTCAGTGAGGATAACACTCCTCATTACCATGACATATGCATTACTTCCGAAGGGTAACCCACTGATGCATTTCGGTGCACACTTGACTTAGGATTACTTTGTATTACATGCATTTTGCATTACCAATTCACTTGCTTTGCCTCTGAATTACAGATGGCATTACCTTTTGCATTAGAAGTATTACCATTTATTCGGTGCAATTTTTCTGCATTAGTGCTTTCCTTTGCACGACGATCGCATTCGCATCATTTTCATTACCACTGCATTGTGTGCATTACTACTGCATCAAGTGCATTACCACTAGATTGTGCGCATAACCCGTGCATTGTGTGCATTATCACTGCATCATTTGCATTACCACTGCATCGTGTGCCTTTCCACTGAATTGTTTGCATTATAGCTTACTTTTTTTGTAACTGAATAGTTTTTGGGACTGAGCGCCAATTTTCAATAAACACAACATTTTTTTAAATTTTGTTTTCCCTAGAGATCCTAAAAGAGATTAGCCATTCAACCATTTCCGCTTTTTCGATAAATCCGAAAAATAAATTCCCGTCTGAAATATTAAATTTTTTAAGTTTACAAAATGGTTCCTGACTGTTTATATTTACGTTCTTAATTTTCCAAAAAAATTTTTAATGGACCAATAATTTTCAGGAGAAAAATATCGAAGAACCGGAATTACAAGTATGGCTAATCTCTTTTAGGATCTCTAGTTTTCCCCACTCAGGAAACAAAATTCCAATTTCGTGTTAGGACACGCTATTGAAGATTTATTGAATTCCTTTTGAGAAATATACTTGAGAAAAAAAAGAATTAAAGGAAGCCCCAATAAATTAAATTAAATTAATCTAATTCGCTGGTAATAAATCATTAAAATTATACCTATGATGTAGAAAGTTCGAGAGGCTTTGAAGAAGAGTGTTAATAAAAAAACTTTTTTTTTTTTTTCTTCTTTCTTAAGTATCCCTCAGGAAAAAAATTAAGTAGGTTGTGAAACTTTGTTCATTTATAATACACCAATGAGAGCTAGACAAAGACTGACAGGATGTAAATTTCGAAAAGGAAATTGAGATCCTACGGCAGTTTGGGGGATGAAATATTCAACCCTAAACACTACGATTAGGGTGGAAGTCGGTGAATGGCTTATGTAATCTGACATCTGACTACATTTTCACTTTATATATTCCGCGACGATTTTCTTTTTAAACTTTTAAGTAGGATTTTCCCCCGGAAAAGATTAAAAAACGTAATTTTCAGGCGAAATTAAATTCCTGAGGGTTGCCGGGAAAACCGCAGGAAAAGAAAAAAAGAGGAACGACTGGAAAATCCTTAATCCTGTAAGAAGAAGGAAGTAATCGTAAAACAAAAAAGAAAAAGGTATGAAAATTGAAAAAAAAAGATGTTAATAATGTATCATATTCTGAGTCACACATTCAATTTAAATAACACTCAAAGCAATTGAAGATTCGTGGAAAAAAAAAAAACGAAACCCAAGCACTTTGCATTAAAAAATAAATAAAATCTCCCGGCAATCTGGAAAAAACGCAAATACACAAATACACAAACATGCAAATACCAATGGGAATATGATCATTTATAAAAAAAAAAAAAAGGAGAAAAGAAAGAAAGAAGAGAAAGGAAAAATATAATAAAATAATTTTTAAATGGAAATGTGAAATGATGGGGAAAGAAAAAGAAAAATTTCCAATAAATTAGAATCCTGGGTTTTGTAACGAACTCAAAATGTTGAGCACTAGATAGTACATTATCAATTGGCAGGGGTGGCGAATAGTTTATATTGGATGTAAGCCCCAGAGTAAACACCCTCTCGTCACCCTCTTACCAGCGTTTTATTACCTTCCCTCCACCCCTCTGACTCATTCTGCGGATCGGGGGGGAGGGTGGTTAGGTTTTCCCTGCCCGGTAATCTTCATGACTTTGTATCGTCTCACGAAAGCAATCATTATAATGAGGGTGTCTGGCGTCCAAGATCACGCACTGCGAGGGTTTTACGGGCGGGATTTCTCTGGACAACATCCGTTTTCCAAGGCGCTGAGGGAAATGTCCCCTTCTTTTTTGACGTGAAATGCGACAGTCCGGTAAATGAAACTTCGACGCGGTGGGAAAATAATTTGGTTGAGGTACGACAAAGGCTTGTGACTTAGCATGGGTTGTCAGTCTTCGGATCCTTGGGAAAACGTGAAAATTCTTGCTTATCTGTTTTGTCTTTTTTTATGGCATCTCTTGATGTTGATTAAGAGATTAAAGCCATGAATTTTACAAAAAAGAAAAAAAAAAATTTAAACAACATAATTCTTGCGGTAAATAAATTAATTCGGAAAAGAGCTCATTTTTCGTGTTGCGTCCGTTACGCCAGAAAAAAAAATTTGATAAATAAAGCAAAAAATTTATACTTGTAGACCTTGAGGTACTTAATTTGATCTGCAATCAGAATTTTTGTAGCCTGCACTGTTTTCGACTTATTTAGTGGCTAAAATGTAGCTAAACCGCACTTTTCGCCCAAATTGGCTTTTGAATAGGTCGAAAACGGTAAAAGCTAGAAACTTTTCGGTTGCAGATGGGTCAAAATGCGTAGAATGCAATGCGCTGGTTTATTTTCAAGAACGGGAAGAGCATGAACATGTTTAGTGGTGCTTGGACCAATGTAAATTATATGGCGAAAATTGGGGGTCCTTGAGGGAGCCCTTAAACATATGACCGATCGAGCTGAAATATTAATTCCTTAAATCTGTTATATATTGGAACAAAATTAGAGGGTGGCCCGGCCGAAATCAAAAGTTGACTTTTTAAGCTCCACCATAGCTAACATGTTGTTCAGCATGTTACAGCTTCGAAACACGTTGCCAACATGTTGCGCAACATCAGAGTAGGAAAATGAAGATGAGACACACGGTAAAAAATTTTATGTTAACAACATGAGGGTGCAAATTTACTATGGAATGTTGGACCAATATGTTGGTACAACAAGTTGGACCAATATTCCACACTAGTTTTGGCGTAGGAGTAGATTCTGCAATAGTCGATTCGTTCGCTTGTCAAACATGTTGGTACAAAAAGTTCGTCCAACATTCCAACAAGTTGGTACATGTTGTTCCAACCAACATGTTATTACAACATGTTATACCATAGTGAATTTGCACCCTAAAAAAGGGCTACACAGTTTGTATGTAACACTTTTTATGTTAAAGTTTGAATGTAAACATTTTAAAGTTGACAAATGACAATTGGTTATTGGTTGATCAACAATCAAATTGATGCAAATTAATCGTTTTATGTAAAATTTACATAAAAAACATATGTAGCCTCTTTTTTTTACTTGTGAATTATGTTACTTTTAACATAAGATTTTTTACCGTGCATCATAATTGTCCCATATGTCCTAAATTTTAACAAACGTCCTATAAAAGTTCTATTGTTTTATAGTTATAATTCAAAATATGCCTAAAGAAATCCATTTTTTCTTCGCTAACATTAATATTTTATGATAAATTTGTTATTTTCTGCTGCAATATTTCATTCTCAGTGGCGTAATTTCGGGGGGGCAGGGGGGGCCTTCGCCCCCAAGGTTTTTTGGCCCCCCCAAGGTTTTTTGGCCCCCCCAAGGTTTTTTGGCCCCCCCTACGGGTTTTTTGCCCTACCCAAGGCTCTTTTGCCCCCCCCCCCCAAGTAGTGCAGGCCATTATAAAAAGGAAGTAAAAAAAGCTGACTTGGAACTTAGTTTACTAACTTAGCAACCCTAGTGGGCGCATTTGATGCCCTAAAAGAACGGCGATACCCGTTAAAATAATGTATAATTTTGTGTAGCAAAAATTTTAATTTTTTTTTGTTTTACGTTTAAAACAAGCTATAAGTTTTAATTAAATGGTGTCACTCACTAACTGAAAAGCAAAAAAAAAAAAAAAAAAAAAAAGGTCACTCTACAAACAGGCTTTTTGCCCCCCCCCCCCAAAGTTTTGGTGAAATTACGCCACTGTTCATTCTTTTTGATAATTTTTCTTTACTTGAAAAACTTGTTGTTTCATAATAAAAAAAAAAAAAAATTATTTTTCAAATTTTTTATGGGTGCAAATTCTCTATGGAATGTTGGACCAACTTGTTGGACCAACATTCCACACTTATTTTGGCGTAAGAGTAAATTCTGCAATAGTCAATTCGTTCGCCTGTCAAACATGTTGGTGCAACAAGTTCGTCCAACATTCCAACAACTTGGTATAACATGTTTGTCCAACTTGTTATACCAACATTCCACATTAATTTCGTCGTAGGAATTAATTCTGAAATAGTCGATTCGTTCGTTTGTCGAAAAAGTTGGTACAACAAGTTGGTAACTACATGTTTGTCCAACTTGTTGGACCAACATTCCACACTAATTTTGGCGTAGGAGTAAATTCTGCAATAGTCGATTCGTTCGTTTGTCAAACATGTTGGTACAGTCAGTTGGTAAAACATGTTGGTCTAACTTGTTGTACCAACATGTTGCTCCAACATCCCGTAGTGAATTTGCACCCTATCAAAAGATTTTTATCCCTAAAAGAAGTGGAAAATTCTTGTTGAATTTTGTTCTGTATTTGTCCTATATTTCTTTAAAAAACCGGTCCTATATTTTTTTTAAAAATTGCCGTATTTTTTGTTAAAAAGGGACTAGATACCTGTAAACATGCTCCCAACATATTTTTATACTGCAACATGTTGGCAACATGTTTCTAACGTTGCAACATGTTCAGCAACATGTTTCACCGTGTAATCATCGTGAAACTGCTTTTTTTCCTAATGATTCATATCTTGTCCAGGCATAGCCGACCAACAATGAGAGTTATCCCGATCAAGGGCAATTCTAAAGAGCTCGTATTTAGCTCCACTGACCATATAACCAAAGCATTTCGACGTTCTTTTCTATCCGTAACTTTCCTACCATGTTCGAAAAACTGAATCTGCTGTTAAGAAGTTCAACAAAATGATTAAAAAAAAAAAAAAAAAAAAAATTCTACAACACAAAAAGGCGATAACTTCTTTTTTTCCCTTCCTTCAATTAATTAATTGCGCTTATATAAATGTTAATGCGAGCGAGTTTGTAATTTTAATAATTATGCTAATATGTGGGTTAAAAGCTCCTCATAGTCAGGGTCAAAATGCGTTTAACAGTCATAACATCGGGAGGCACGCCAAAATGAGTAAACTTTATTTCAATTAAAACGATCCCCATAAATATTAACTCAAACTTAATTCCAAACTTTGCGTACACGATAAAGCTATTTTAAACGCACTCACCACTTCAATGCTTAAGAACAACGTGGAAAGAGAGCGGAGTTGGGGGAGAGAGAGAGAGTCTCCCTCCGAAAACTTGTCAACAACACCACTACGGTTTTGCCCTCGAGGAAATAAAATCATTAAAACCGACCCTGATCATCGCATCGCCTCCGAAAAGCACCCCAGAAAATATATATATATATAAAAGACGACAAAGTTTTCGGATCCCTGAGATACTGACAGGCTTATAAGGAAATAGATCTGCGGAAAAAGTTTAACGAAAAAAGAATTAGATGATTTCGTAATGAGAAAATCGAATTCCTCTCTTAAATTTTAAAGAGTAAAAAGTTTTTATTCGTTAAGTCGATTTCAACAGGACTATAAGATTCAGCCGGAGTTTTTTTTTTTTTTTTTCCTTCGAGTTTTGCAAATTTGAAGAGTAGGATGTTGAAAGAAAAATTGAGCTAGTTTGTTGTTCAATGACTGGGCTGAGGGCCTTTTTTGAAGCTTTTCGTAAACTTTTAGAGAAACGTCGAATTTTAAACAATCAAAATTACCGCTGTTTAACACGATCACGTGACCATTTTCATATTCGACGTTTCGGCTCTGATGCACAGAGTTTGTCTGAGATCTTAATTTTTTAAATACTGGAAAGAAAAATTGCACCCAAAACCTCCTAGTACCACTTAATAATGTGCTGAATCGAGACCGATTTACCGTCTTTTAAAGTTTGCATCAAGTCGTGGCAGTAGATAAATCGTATTTTACTTTTCACAGAAAACAAAGACAAATCTTATTTAAAAAAAAAAAAAAAAAAAAAAAAAAACTTTAAGGAATTTTTAGGATAAAATTCCGAAAATTGCACCCAAAACTTAGATTTTGTTTTTTCTCGGGATTTTTCTTTGTTTTTCCTTAAAAAGTAAAGTAGGATTTATCTGCTGCCACGACATAATCTCGAATCGATTCGAGGAATTCCCTGGATATGAAGCACTCAATATTAATCAAGTATTTTCAAAGCATAAATGTATATTAATTAATGTTATCTAGGCGTGTTTAATATTTAGATGATGCTCTGTTTTGGTTTGCAAAGAACCAACTAGTTGCTTCACGTGATTTTGAAGATAAATCTTCTCGCTGCCAATTTTTGGGGGGTGAATCGAAAGTACATGAGATGTATCACGTAGGCATGTTTAGGGAAACAATATTAAATCTTTATTAAGAAAAAGCATATTTTATACATACAAGTTGTGAAGAGGGAAGGGGGAGGGGGAGGGGGGGAGGTCAAGAATAGCCAAAATTTTGGTTGTGCCAGGGATATTAATAACATAAGTACGGAAGCCCTGAATGACCAAGTACTAATTATTAATTTTGTTTGTTCCGGAACGGATACGTTTTACTTCATTGCTTGCTCCGGAACAAGCGATGTCTGTTCCGGAACGGATTGAAGACGATTTACTTATTCAACGTTGTTTGTTCCGGAACAAGCAATGAACCAAAAGGGTCTGTTCCGGAACAATGTTTAATAAGCCGATTGTTTGTTCCGGAACAAAGAAGAACAAGTAATGCCTGTTCCGGAAGAGAATTTTTTATTGATTGTCCGGAACAAGCAACGTTTGATCCGGAACTGACAGCGTTAAATAATTAAATTGGTTTTTTCGGAACAGACAATTTTTGATTCATTGTCTGTTCCTGAACAGACGATTTACTTATTAAACACTGTCAGTTCCGGAACAGACAATCAATAAAAAATTCTCTTCCGGAACAGGCATTGCATGTTCTTGTTTGTTCGGGAGCATGCAATTGACTTATTAAACGTTGTTTCTTCCGGAACAAACAACCTGTTCCGGAACTGACCCTTTTGGGTCATTGGTTGTTTCGGAACAAACAACGTTAATTAAATCGTCTTTGTTCCGTTCCGGAACAGACATCGCATCGCTTGTTTTGGAACATTTGTTCTGTTCCGAAACGGAACGAATACTATTTACTTATTCAGCATTGTCTGTTTCGGAATAGGCATCGCTTGTTCCGAAACAAGCAATGAAGCAAAAGGGTCAGTTCCGGAACAGATTGTTTGTTCCGGAACAAACAACGTTTAATAAGTCAATTGTCTGTTCCGAAGCAGACAATTTAATTATTAAACGCTTCAGTTCCAGATCAAAAGTTGCTTGTTCCGGAACAGGCAATCAATTGTGCTTGTTCCGGAACAAGTAACGTTTGATCTGGAATTAATGCGTTTAATAATTGAATCGTTTGTTCCGGAGCAGATGGTAGACTTATTAAACGTCGCTTGTTCCGAAACTGACCTGTTTTGCTTCATTGCTTGTTCCGGAACAGACGTTTAATAAGTAAATCGTGATCGTTCCGTTCCGAAACAAGAAATGTCTGTTCCGGAACTGACAGTGTTTAAACAGTAAATCGTCTGTTTAGGAACAAACAATGAATCAAATATTGTCTGTTCCGAAAAAACCAATTTTATTATTCAACGCTGTCAGTTCCAAATCAATCGTTGTTTGTTCCGGAACAGTCAATCAATAAAAAATTCTCTTCCGGAACATGCAAATCACTTATTAAACATTGATAGTTCAATGAATCAAAACTTGTCAGTTCTGGAACTGACAATGTTTGTTCGGGAACAGACCGTTTTTGATTTATTGTCCGTTCCATTATTGTCAGACAATAAATCAAAAATGATCTGTTACCGAACAAACATTGTCTCTTCCGGAACAAGCAATTCACTTATTACACATTGTTTGTTCCGGAACACACAATAAAAAAAAAGCATAGATACTTGACCCTTCAGGCTCTCCGTATCGTTTTAGTCAAGGATAAGAAGGCGCCGTAAGAACTTTGACGTCGCATCCGTTTTCGTAAGTCTGGGCAACCGATTCAAAATTTTCTACTTTTATTTGAGTTTCATTTTGTTTCTAGGCACGGTAAAAATTTTAAATTTCTTGTTTTTTCTGAGCACTCCATAGAACCTGAAAAAATTTTTTCCTCAGAATTAGTGAATTAACATGAAAATATATTTTTTCCCACGTCGTTTTGTTTACGCAGTGGACGACCGACTGGCAGGAGACGAACCACAAAATAATTAATTGATTAAAAGAAATCGGAGACGAGACAATGACAAAAACTATCTCGAATCCTATTACGATGTTACTTGTTAATAAATCAACAACTGACTCCCTCTACTAATAAGGTTAATGGCATGTAATAGAAAGGTTGAATATACAATATTAAACTAGTTACTGGAAAGTTACAGTTACATGTTGCGAGACCATCTCGGTTGTTATAAAATACATTTATGCTGGCAGGAACCCTTCAGTTTAGGTTAAATTGTTTCGCCTTATTTTTTTAAAAATAAAATTGATGCGAGTTTACCCTTTTAACCCAAAAAGCACGAATAATTTTTTTTTTTTTTTTTTTTCTAATTTCATCTCTCGTCTTTCCACATTATTTTCATACAAAGCAAACGAAAATCTTACAATGGGTAACATTGTGCTGCATTTTGCTTTCGTACGTGTCAACTTGAAAGTAGGAACAATTACATTTTGAATCCCCGGCATTATGCAAATGAAACTTTTCCAAATTAACACAAAACTTTGGAAAATCTTATACTCGGGGTTTTAAGAGAAAAAAAAAAAAAAGAAAGAAAGAAAAAAAAAAAAAAAAAAAAAGGAAAAACTTTCCATTTTTGGGATGAACCAGAATATTTAAACGTCCGTTTTAAAATTTAAACTAACCGCTCCCTTTTTTTTTTTTTTTTTTTTTTTTAAGCTTTCTTTACCTCTGGCATTTTCCTCAGAAACAGATCAAGGTTCCTATTCTGCAAATGTAGGGGCAAATGAAGATAATTTTCGGTTCACTGTCTTTTTCTTTTTACCCGGCAAAAACTTGATTTTTTTTTTCTTTTTTCCTTTTTATCTTTCTCTTGTCCTTTTCTATTCATTTTCAAACGGAAACATGAAAATGGTGGCTTAAGTTTTTTTTCTTTCTTTCTTTTTTTTTTTTTTTTTTTTCTCTCTACGAACACAAGCTTGAAAGCCGATTTGCTCCCGGCTACTCTTTCTCTTCATGTTTTTTTCCCTCCACGGACGTCAGTTTCGGATTCAACGAGCCATAAAAGCTCATAGAAAAATTTTCTTGTTTTGTTTAGTATATATGCCTTTGGTTCATGGGAAAAAAAAGAAGCTTTCCGGAAGCGAGGTATAATTCTGTCGATTCCAAGAAAATCTTCTACTTACTGGTTACAAGGAAACGACCTGAGGTGTACCTTTTTATTTGTGAATATTTTTTTTCTTGCGTCGAAAGAAGAACTTACGGTCTTCTTGAATTCTGCCCTGAAGACTGATCTGAGAGGGGGATGGGCAGTTTTTTTTCATAATTTTTTAACGGTCGACTCCTTATTTATTTATTTATTTTTTTAAATGTTTATGAAAATTATGAAAATTCTGTAAATCATTTTTAAATACATTGTCATTTTATAATTTTTAATTTTTTTATTTTTTATTTTCAGGTAAGTTTCCTTGGATTCGTCAAGAGTAATCGATCAAAGTTTGCATAAACTTTGAGTGGTGTCCATTGACAATTTGAATCAGGATCGGTTAAAACCTGTTCAATCTTTTTCTGTAAGTAGTGGGGATGAACCCGGAAAAAAATCGAAAACGAAATTTTTTAAAAATATAAATCAATTAGTTATAGTTTGGGATTGTGCCGTTTATTGTACTGAAAAATTATTTAAATTTAGGCATAGCTCTTAACGTCAGTCTCATACACCCCCGGGTCAGGGAGAATGGCTAATTTCCGCGAATATAATTAAAATTATATTCACTATATTATTGAAATATTAACGATTCAGATATAATTTAACATTATTTAAATTATAGGTAATGAGCCGCCATATTTAGCTTGTGAAGAATGTTCCTCCCATGCTTAGCTTATGGCGAATGACTGAAAATTTCTAAAACAGTCCGTTAGGTAACCCGTACGAAAAATAAATGCATAAATGATATAAAAATTGTGTTTAAATTATACTAGACATTGGACTTCCATAAAAAATGAGTGAATTATGTATAAACAACTTAACTTTTTTTTACCGGAAAATTTAAAGTTAAAGCCTAAATTGTTGAAAGTTAGAAAAATAGATCGAGGCGAAAACAAAGTGAGGATTTTTTTAAAAAAACTGTATATGAAAATATGAAAAATTAATTTATTTTGAGCTCCTTGCATTTAAAACATAAAGAGCAATGTAAGTTTTTATGAAATCGTAGGACCAAACATTAAAAATACAGGCATTTTAGAACTTAATAGGACAGCAGACACCCTGCAAGCTGAAATCCATGGCCACTCCCCCGCTTTCTAGGACACCTTACGTATACTACTCCTAATAACGTTTATGAATCTTAGCCTCAGAAAACAAGCTTAAAAAATTCATGTGACGTAATAATCTCCCCAACGCCTTTTACCTCAAGGTTTGTTAGATGATATCGCAACCCCTTTTACAAGAAAAAGAATAAAGTCATCACAAAAAAAAGAATGACTTGACTCACACAACACGTTATTAGAGAGTAAGCGCTTTTCCTGTTATGCGAAATACGTTTTTAGCTCCCAGCAGTAACGTAACAAATTAAAAGGGCCGACAGGCTAAAAAATTATAAAAAAAAAAAAAAAAATATGGGAAGGGGGTTTTAGGTTGATGCCGAGCGGTCTAGGGAAAAACGAAAACAATAAATATTAATTATTAATAAGCCGCTTTATTAAATATTGCTTTGGCGTAAAAACTGAGGGGTATTTTCATAATAATGAATCAAGACCCCTCGTGTATGCCTTCGAGGTTTCATTACTACACTCTCTTTGTTGTAACCTTCAATATTTCGTTAAAATTAAATAGATAAATCTCGTTGTTTAAAAAAAAAAAAAAAAAAAAAAAAAAAAAAAAATTAGATTTGAAGGGAACTGTGTCGCCGCGTTTTAAAGTTTTCCAGCTAAATATTTTTCCCCTACGAAAAATCGAAAGTAAATGCATAGAAATTAAAAAAAAAATGTATTGTTTTTGCATCGTTTATACAAATAAGGTGGACATGCATAATTTTTGCAGAATTCGAGCATATTTTTTTAAGAGGAGGCTTCACGGAATTCGAGAAGGAATGGCTGTTTTGTTTAACACTCGATTTACGGGGGAAAAAATCGAATTTCAGGTATCTAACGAACTCCTTTGACTTCTTCTTGTATTTTTGGTACAAGTTTCAACTTGTTCCAAGCAAACAAAAACCAGGAAAACAAAATCAAAGATTTTTTACCGCAATTTTTTTTGAAATTATTTTCCCGCCGTCCATACATTTTAGACAAGTTGAAACTTGCACTAAAATTTCCGGGATATATCAGAGGAGTTCGTTAGATACCTAAAATTTGGATTTTTTCATCGTAAATCGAGTATTCGACAAAACAGCCATTCCTTCTTGTATTCCGTGAAGCCTCCTCTTAAGCATCAAAATTTGAATGTGCAAAAATTTTGTAAAAATTATGCATATTCTTGATGCATATTCAATTTATGCATAATTGGGTTGGAGGATAAAAAAAAAAAAAAAAAAATCCGGTTAGAAAAATGTAGCTTATACATAATTTAAATATTCCCGTACAAAAAAGAGATGCATAAAATATGTAAATTTTTTGCAAAATAAATACAAAAAATATATATTAATTTTGTATAATTTATACAAAAATTTGGACCTACATAATTTATATATAATTTATGTATAATTTATGTATAATCATATATATAATTTATGTATAATTTATGTATAATTTATATATAATTATATGTATAATTTTTCGTTGAAAAAGTTTATGCTTCTTAGTTTCTTATACATAGTTTATGCATAATCATCCCCGAGGATAAAAAAAAAAATTTGTTAAAAAAGTTAAAGTTTTTTATACATAATTTATGTATAATCATATTGTAGGATAAAAAAATATAAGTTCTTTATACATAATTTATGCATTTTTTATGCATGTCCAATTTTTTGTATATTTTATGTATAATTTTTGTATAAATAATACAAGTTTTATGCATCCCTTTTTCGTACGGGTTTACTCAATTTTTAACATTAATAAATTGATTTTTAATCAATTTTTAAAAAAGTGAAAATGCAGAAAAAATTGGAATTTAAATTTTTTATTTTGGGACTTATCAATTATTGTTAATTTGGGTTCTTACTTGCGTTGGAAATTCACTTTTTGATTTTAAAAATGCAATTTTTTAGAAGATGAAAATGATAGCCAATCTTCGTCGCGGAGCTGGCACTTAAAAGGAGAAGAAGAAAAAAAAAAAGAGCCAAAAATAAGGAAAAATGGGGTAAAAAATGCTTGGCATCCAAATTACATTTGGGGCATTCTTTCTACATATTTTGTGCACATTTTGGTTATTTTCGAATTTTCAAATTTTCTGCCCTGACCCTGTTACAGCCATCGCCGTTTTCCTACTATAAATAACCTTGACTCGGTGGCCAACGGGCCAATATTTTCAAACCGAATATTTTTTTTTTTTTTTTTTTTTTTTTTTTTTTTTTTTTTTTTTTTTTAGGAAGCTCAATACGTACCTAAAAGGACAATTTTTATGTTAAAAAATGTTAATTGGGTCCACATTAAGTGCACATTAAGTAAATTTCGACCCTAACAACTTCTAACCCCTGGGACTGGGCCAAAAAATTTTTTTTCGGCCTAAAAAAAATGCAAACTTTTTTTTACATATAAATAAATGATTTTTTGCCCAGGGAGCGAAAATTAAAAAATTTACTTTCAAAATGAGCCACCGTAACACACGTGAATTAAAAATTTTTTTTCACAAGTTGGCTTAATTTTTGCAATTGAATTTCACCGTTTCCCCAATCCCAACCTCTTTCATCCAATTTTTACTGCACCAAATTTTTTTTTCTCTCTCATATTTACTAATTTCTTATTTGACCTCATCACCCCCCTCTGGGATTCCTCCTACGTACCATAACGCTTTTCCTGTGAGAATTTTAAGACGTCAGAATTTGAATGGGAAAGGCCCATCGCCGGGCCGTAAAGGTCTTTATTACAAGTTAAGGAGAAACGTAATATCTTAATTCGATTTGAGTTGAGCTCCAGTGTCTGTCCTTGTTCCCAAACGCTTCTCTTTGAAAACGGAACAATGCTATATAGACCCGCTACATATCTCCTCTAATTTCATCTTACTTATTTCCATCGGATTTCTTCGCTTTAAATCCAGATTATTTACTGGATTACATACAAACACACTCCCGAGAATTTCTCCTTTTCCCGCAATTGAAACTATTCTGATTAGTTTCATCGAAACCGGTTTTCAACAGCAGTTTTCGTTTTAAAACATCTTCGCGAATTCCCTTCTCAGTTTGCGGAGTTTAGCAGCGAATTAGAGTTCGCGATTCAAAAGAGTCCCCAAAAAATATTTTGTGTGCCTGATTTCGCAATAAGGGTCCCATTTCGCAACAAGTAGCAAATTGCAATTTTTTTTTTTTTTTTTTTTTTTTTTTTTTTGAAAAATTAAAAAACGGTTTAATTAAATATTTTCGTGAAATATAAGGTTAATTTGTTCGGCTTTGAATCCTTGCTTTTCGGGTACCTAAAGTTTAGAGGCTCCGAACGAAAAGAATACAGTTTTTCGTTTTGAGTTACCTAAAATAAAATTTTCCGGTAAAACGACCACGCCCACCCAAATGCAACTGAACATCCGATACATTTAACGAATAACGTCATTCTTAAGAAATTTTTACCAGGGGGCAAGTAGATGAAATCAACCGATTTAAAGTGTGGAAATTCGCTTCGTTAGTCACATGGATCTTTATCTATAAAAAAAAAGAAAAGGAACTGGAATATGTTTTTCCTCAATTTTATAATTTTTTTTTTTTTTTTTTTTTTTTTTTTTCGAAGTTGATCGTGTCGAAGCATGAACGACTTGGGACTAGAAATCCGTCACACGGTTATTGTTTCAGCAGCAACCGCTTGCGAAATCCCAACGTTTCAAGTTCTTACTTTAACATGATTCTTTCCCGGTCTACACTCAACAAGATAATTCCTTTCCTCTGACGGATTATTATAAATCTACTTACTAATGGGAGTAAAGCGAAAATGGTTTTTGGTTCTCCCCCCCCCCCCCTTTCTTTCTCCCCCGCCTCCAGTCGATCGATAAGATATTGCGAAACCGGAGAAAACTATATCCTCCGCACAACGAGAGATACGAAAACGAAAAAGGCACCTTTTGACTTCGATTATCGGAGCAGATGTTTCGATATTTTTAATAATTCATCCCTCCCCCATTGTTTCTCGACCATTAATTCACCTTTAATCTTTGATCATGAGATCTCACTATTAATCAGAGAGCATCCTCAGATATCTGTGCCGTTTATTTACCTTTTTATTCTTTTTTTTTTCCTTGTTTTTTTTCCCCTGCTAGAGAAAAGATTTAAAAGATTTAATTTATCGAAAAAAAAGTAATGGAGGCGATAAATTGGAGATAGCATGTCTAAAATGGAGAGTGGAGCAACTGTTTTCGGTTGGGGTCACGCACTCACGCTATGTTTTCTAGTGGCGGTGGTATCATTAATGCATTAAGCCAGGTCAGATATCGTACTCGGATAAATTAATCCATTCCATCTCGCATGTGGACTATACCAATCATTTTAAATCTTTTTTCCTTTATAATCGCTGTCTCTTAAAAAAAATTAAAACGCGACAGCCCGTATGAAAAAGAGATCCATAAATTGTATCAAAATCATGTATAAATTTTACAAAAAATTGTGCGTACATAAAATTGTACAATTTTTACCGGCTTCGGACCCCTGTCGAAAAATGACTTTAAAAATCAATGTAGCCGCTGCCATATCATAATGCAAACAAATTGTAAATGACCATTGATAATTGCCCTTGAAATAAAAACTATGTTTCACTGCTACATCTCGACATTTTGAACACTCCACCGGTTTCCCCAGCTCCCTTCGCTCGGCGGGGCAAAATCGGTCTCAGACTCAAAAGTCTCGCTTTAGATTCTAGCAGTGAAATATACTATTAAGCATTTTTATGGATTCTTCATAAGGCTAAGTATGAGTTTTAACTCGTTTGCTACCAGAGAGTAACATCCCGCATGTTCCATTACAAAAATGTGTAAATTTAAAGGACCGTTTAATTATTTTGTAAGCATAATTTTGGCAACTTTCGACTCTCTCATTCCTCCTCCCCCCCCCCCCCCCTCCCTCCCCCTCCACCCGTCTTCTAGGTTAAAATCAATGTTTTTTTTTTTTAATTTCTTAGATTTCAGTCTCAAACTCTTCCTCATGATCGATTATTTTGTGTATATTATATTTGGGTCGTCTCGTTCCCGACCATTTTTCCTAAAAAAAAAATAAAATCCTAATCCATTTTTTCTTTAAAAAAATAAATTCCTAATCCATTTTTACTTAAAAGAGAGGAAATTCCTTATCCAGTTTTTCTTTGGAAAAAAAAAAGCGAATTTGTAATTTATTTTTCCTAAAAAAAAAAAATAAATTTCTAATCCATTTTTCCTAAAAAAAATTTGTAATCCATTTTTTCTAAAAAAATAAATTCCTAATCCATTTTTCTTGAAAAAATAAATTCTTAATCCATTTTTCCTGAAAAAATTAATTCCTAATCCATTTTTCCGTAGAAAAAAAATTCTAATCCATTTTTCCTAAAAAAATTAATTTCTAATCCATTTTCCCTAAAAAAAATTTCTAATCCATTTTTTCTAAAAAAATAAATTCCTAATCCATTTTTCCTGAAAAAATAAATTCCTAATCCATTTTTCCTGAAGAAATAAATTCCTAATCCATTTTTCCTGAAAAAATAAATTCCTAATCCATTTTTCCGTAGAAAAAAGTTTCTAATCCATTTTTCCTAAAAAAATAAATTTCTAATCCATTTTTCCTTAAAAAAAATTCCTAATGCATTTTTCGTAGAAAAAAATTCCTAATCCATTTTTCCTTTGGAAAAAAAAAAAAAGAAAAAGCGAATTTGTAATTTATTTTTCCTAAAAAACAAAATAAATTCCTAATCCATTTTTCCTTAAAAAAATAAATTCCTAATCCATTTTTCCTGAAGAAATAAATTCCTAATCCATTTTTCCTGAAAAAATAAATTCCTAATCCATTTTTCCTAAAAAAATAAATTCCTAATCCATTTTTCCTGAAGAAATAAATTCCTAATCCATTTTTCCTGAAAAAATAAGTTCCTAATCCATTTTTCCTGAAAAAAAATTAATTCCTTATCCATTTTTCGTAGAAAAAAATTCCTAATCCATTTTTCCTAAAAAAAAATTAATTCCTTATCCATTTTTCCTAGAATAAAAATTCCTAATCCATTTTTCCTTAAAAGAGAAAAAATTCCTTATCCATTTTTCCTTTGGAAAAAAAAAAAAAGAAAAAGCGAATTTGTAATTTATTTTTCCTAAAAAAAAAATAAATTCCTAATCCATTTCTCCTAAAAATTTGGCTCCTAAAATGTTTTTCCTTGACGTATGCAAAGTTGCGAATTTCGGTTTTTCTATTTATTTTTGTTTTTTAAATTCGTTGGTAACGAAGTTGTTTATTTTTTATGCTATTCTCAAAATTGTGGTAAATTAAAAAAAAAAATATATATATATACTAAAATTCTCGTTTTGACCCCAAATTTTAGTAAATTCAGTAATGGGAGGAAATGAAAGGAAAGATCGTAGGTAAGCAAAATTAGGAAAAGTATTCATTTAGGAAAATTGAAAATTAGGAAAAAAAATCGTTAGGAAATAAATGTTAGAAACCATAATTTTTAGGCAAAATGGATTAGGAATTTATTTTTTACGGAAAAACGGATTAGGAAAAATAGTCAGGAACGAGGCGATCCACATATATTACACGCAGATATTTTTTTTGTTTGTTTCAGTTTTGCACCATTTCAGAGGTGTTCGAGCAAAAACGAAAAGCGGGTAACTAATTTTGAATCGAATATACAAAATAAAAATTTTCCCTAATGAAATCGGGAAGGTGCACCCCCAGGTAATTTCCTTGTAAGCAAATGTTTCGTTTTCAGACGAAACAAGATTTTATTTTATTTTATTTTTTAAGGAAAGTTATTTTGCTGCGGGGATGAATAGGAGACGAGCTCATGCCTAACCTTTTGCATTGTCTTCGAATTTCATCAAAAAATCAGAATTCATTTAAAACCCAGGAAAAACATTCGGTCTCCCTTTTTCCTTATACATGAGAGGCAGGTTCTTCTCGGAATTTCTTAATTAGGTATGGAAGGAATGAGAAGCTTTCGTAATTGATATTAATGTTGTCATGCGAGTTGATGTAAACAGTTCATTAACGGTGTCATCTATCCGGAGAAAGCGAAAATGAGACTTTCTTTTAAAAGCATTTTATGCATCATAAGATTTTCTCGCTTGATCCCAGATGCAATTCTCGGCATTTAAACGGGAATTTAATTTATCTTTTAAAACAAGGGGAAATGCCTCGTTAAACGGAAGATATACTGTAATGTTGTAACTGGTGGTTAAAATACCGTAATCCTTAAATCTTTTTTTGAAGAAAATGTAACAAAAGTTAGGGAACGGGCTGGGATTGGTGCCAAACGGTTTTCCAATACCCGCACCACCTTGTGGTCGCTCAACCGGCTTATCAAATCCACCTTATTGGCAAAATGCTTTGTTTCTTTTTTTTTTTTCCTCCCTCAAGTTTATAGAAAAAAAGAAGAGAAAATAAAAAAAGGATCGGGGAGCCTTTTTTTTTTATTTGTCTTGGTGAAACTTTTTTTTTTTTTTTTTTTTTTTTTGAACGCTTGTCGCTTTATAACGGATAATCCCACGATAATAACTTCGCAATTCAATTCATCCCCGCGTGACGAACTTATAAGCTTTGCGTTTTACCTCTGGGTAGCGTAAAGTAAGATAGAAAGTGTAATTAAAGATGGGAAGATCATATATCATCCAGGATGCGTAAATCTTTCATTCATTTGTAATCAGCCTGCCTAAGATAGATCCTCACCTTTCAAGTCTTACTGTTAACCCTAGCGTGAAGTATCTTATCGCTAGGAAGATCCCTGACATGATTGCATAGATTTTGCGGATTTCGATTTTCGATTCGGAACGTTATCTCATTTTGCTTGAAAAAAATAATCAGGCTGGGATACGGGGGCATGTCCCTATGCAGGACTAAGTCTTCGGGGTACTGTCCTAATATTGCTAAATTTAAACGATGAAACGATTTAAAAATTTTAAGGCTTTTTTTTTCCCTCATTTTTGTCGAATTATTTGATAAAAATGTATTTATTTTCCTAGCACGAAAAAAACTTAAAATTTTTGATCGAAAAGGTCGAAAGTTGAAAAAAATTAGTCAAAATTTCAATTAAAGTCTTCAAAGTTAAAATTTTAATATTAAACATTGCTTTAGCTTATATTCTTGGCTAAAGGTAAAAGGACAACATCTAAAAATGTAAGGTAAAGTTAGGTAAGTGTGACCGTCTGAAAAGTGTAATTTCACCATATAAACAAGCATATGGGAAATCGGCTTTTTTTGCGAACAAATACATCATTATCTAGTGTATATATTCCGACAAAAACGATTTTTCCACATGCGTGTTTATATGGTGAAAAAAGGCGAAGTCACACTTCCCTACCTTTATCTTAGTGAACATTTTATTTAAAATTTCTAAGTTCTTGTTTTTGTTGAAAAACTTAAATAAAATTTCAAGAAAGGCTACTACAGGATAACCATAAAATAGCTGCCCACGAAAAATTTTTTCGGCCCATTCTGCCCTTCGCAAAAAACTATAAAAAGTATGTTTCTAGAGCAACTTTTTGAGCTCTTTCATGCTACGGTAGTGAAATTTGGATCCGGGCCCAAAAACGCGGGTAAAATTAAATTTAAAATTTTTGGCCCGTTTAAATTAAATTTAAACTTTTTTTGGCCTTTTTTGCCCTTCGCAAAAAATTTTAAAAAATACGTTTCTAATGCTACTTCTTGGGCTCTTTCATGCTACGGTAGCGAAATTTGGACCCGGCGAGAAAAAAAAAATTTTTGAAAACTTTGAAAAATTCTGGCACTTATTCTGGGCACTTAAAAAAATTGGCACTTACACCAAAATATAGCTCTTATTTTTCTCTTTCTTCTCGATTTTCATTTTTTCAAATCGGACAATCCGTTCAGGAATTATAAACGAAAAATGAATTTTCTTCAACCCCCAAGATCGCCCCTTATGGGTCAAAAAATTTTTGACTTCCCAAAAATCATCCCTGAGGTACCCGAACAATGTACCAATGACAACTCAAAAATGTTTTTCGTGGACAGCTAACTTACGGTTATCCTGTAGTAGCCTTTTTAAGTCCTTCCTTTGGCAACTTTTAAGTTTCTTCAAAATTTACAAGAAATTTTCTTAAGCCCTTGCTTTCATTCATGTCGTCTAATTTTACTATTAAAGTAGGCCTTTAAAATAAAATTTGATCAAAATAATATTAAAAATTTTTAAAGTTAAGATTTGAATTTTAAAATAATAAAATATAAATTTTTGGTGAATCAAGTCAAGAGAATCAAGCCAAGTTTTTTATTACGTTATACTGCTCCATTATTAAGCTTTAATATGCATTAGCCTCAAATTTTAAATATGGCGCGATTTATAGACCAACCGTATTTTTCTGACTGCCGAAAAACAGAAAAGTGTGACCGTGCATTTTATTTTGAAAAGACTAACCATGTGTTTTTTGAAAACTGTGACCGTGTTTTTTTTTTTTTTTTTTTTTTTTTTTTTTTTTTTTTTTTTTAAGTGTAACCGTTCTTATTTAAAAAAATGAATTCTACTTCGTAAAAGTTATTTGTTTATAAAAGATTTTTGAATTTTTTTTTTTCAAAAATTGCTAAACACCGTTTAAAAACAAATAATGCTTGTTTATTAAAATCTTAATTAAATAATTATTGTTAGTGCCACCCCGGGTTGCATATGTAAATAAAAACAAGATGGTTTTCCTTGTCAAAGGAATCAGAGAAGTAGTCTGCTGGTCACACTTTCCGAAAATATCATTTTTGCCAAAAAAAAAAAAAGTGTGACCTATTAATAAGGGCTATCAAATAAGAAGTCCGAGTTAAAAATTCTTGATAGCATGAATCATAATGCAAGGTATTGACAATTCAGCGGAGCATATTTCATAAAATAAACCAATGTTTACATAAAACTAAATCAAATTGAAAATGAGGCGATCGAATTTTCTGACGAATAAGAATTTTTGCCTTTATAAAATCATTTTTTTCTTCAAAAAAGAGCCACAATATAATATTTTTGATTATAATAGGTTCTGAAAACATGAAAAAATCGCCGCTTGAAGTCTTTTTTCAAAGTATTGGATTTTTATCGATTTTTATTAGAACGGTCACACTTTTCAGACGGTCACACTTTGCTACCTTTACCTTATTTCACCAAGGAAATGATGGCGAAGATGCAAGAATAAAGAAAGCGCATTTCAACCATTAGTCGTTTGCCTCCAGGCAGACACATATGGCGGCTCCCTAGACTCCGTTGAATTTACAAGAGTCCATCTCTTAATTGAAAATGCCTGAAACTGAAGAGAGAAAACCAGGGAAACCAGGTCACGCCCTCAATCACCGCAACCGTCCTATTTTAAGGCATAAAGGAATGAAGCGAATTCTATATTAAGATCATTAAATCAAATCGGAAACGGCGTCACTTCTCTATCAAGGGTATTCGAATATTCGTATAACTGAGTAAGACGAATGTATAATTAGACTAAAACCATGTTTCCTATCAGTCAAAACACCCAGCAAGCCCACATTGCGGAACCAACTCGACCGCAAAGCCGTAGCAATAACACAGAAGTTGTTGAAATAAATTCGGTCGAATAATTTCATCCCCTCGCGTCAATACGAAATTATCTTAATTACCGCTTCCAATTGTTTAGTCAAATTAAAAAATTAAAAAAAAAAAAAGACCGAAAAGAGAAAGAGTGACAAAATAACTTGTTGAACGTTTCACTTTTCCCCAAGCTTCCCGAAAAATATAAGAAAACGAGGGTTATTAATATTAAATCCGCAAAATGAGGTGAAGCGGTTGTGCGGTTTTTTAATTACATAATTATGATTTTATCATTTTCCATCTATTCAACTCTTAATGAGATGAACACTGATGAAAAGATTTATTTAATGTAGATAAAGTTCTTTCCTCTCCGCTTTTAACTTTTTTCATCGTTACTTAATACTTTTTCCCTCTGAAAAAAAAAAAAATATAAAAAGCTAAATCATGAAAAATGGGAGGCCGACTTTGGGGAATGGAAAAAAAAACGCAAAGTATCTGTTTACAGGCTTTGAACAATGAATATGCATTACAAATGGATAAATATGTAAATAATATCCCCGACCGCAGACAACTGGTGAGCAGAATACGTACGAATATCATTGCATTTTGGGTCAGTTTGGATCTAATGTATCATTCCCTTATGTTCAACGTGTGGGGACTATGGTGTCCCTTATTTTTCGAATTTTCGATTTTCATATGTCTAACCCCCTCAAAGTTTTATTTTTGGAGTTTTGATGAACGCTGAATTTTTTCAGATTTTTAAAATGACGGGAAAGTGTGACTCATGGGCCTTCGATTCCGTGCGTTGGAGGTGAACTAACCTAACGTATCTCATTACATAATGAGGACAAAACATGCTAGTCCTTAATTTGGCTAAGGTAAAGGTAGGAAAGCGTGACCTTCTGAAAATTGTGACTTTACCATATAAACATCGTGTGTAGGAAATCCGTTTTTGTGCGAATAAATACATCATCATCTAGTGTATATGTTCCGACAAAAACGAATTTTTAACATTCGCATTTATATGGTTTAAAATGTAAAAGTCACACTTTTCATTTTACAAAATTTCCATAAAACACCAATTTTTTTTTTGGGTGAAAAAAACATTTATTTTTTATCGGAAATTTTGCGTAAATCACGAATCTGAAGTCAGATTTTTTTGTATCTCTCTTAAGTTCTCGAGCTAGAGATCAAAATATTAAGGTAAAGATAAGGAAGTGTGACTTACATATTTAACCATATAAATGTGGAGATTGAAAATTCATTTTTGTCGGAATATATACACTAAATAGTGATGTATTTATTCGCACATAAACGGTTTAAAATGTAAAAGTCACACTTTTCTTACGGTCACACTATACTACTTTCATAATAATTAATATATTATAATGTATTTATTCGCATAAGAACGAATTTTGAACATCCGTATTGATATGGTTTAAAATGTAAAAGTCACACTTTCCAGACGGTCACACTACCCTACTTTCATAATATTAAATATATTATAATGATGTATTTATTCGCACTAAAGCGAATTTTCAACATCCGTATTTGTATGGTTTAAAATGTAAAGGTCACACTTTTCAGACGGTCACACTACCTTACTTTCATAATAATGATGTATTTATTCGCACAAAAACGAATTTTCAACATCCCTATTTATATGGTTTAAAATGTAAAAGTCACACTTTTCAGACGGTCACACTACCCTACTTTAATAATAATGAATATATTATAATGATGTATTCATTCTTATAAAAACGAATTTTCAACATCCATATTTATATCGTTTAAAATGTAAGTCACACTTTTCAGACGGTCACACTTCCCCACCTTCAACTTAGCCAAATTAAGGACTTAACATGTTTTGTCATTTTACGCTATCTTTTTGCCCTATTTTTATTTCTAACACACTAACTTACGCAGTTATAAAAAATCTGACTTCAGATTCGTGGTCTACGGAAAATCTCTGATAAACAAGTTTTTTCACACAGAAAAAATAAATAAATAAATAAATAAATAAATAAATGAAAAATAAATAAAAATTTCGGTTTTATGGGAATTTTTCAAAATTGAAGGTCCACGAGTCACACTTTCCTGTCATTTTAAAAATCTGAAAAAAATTCAGCGTTTATTAACATTCCAATAAGAAAACTTTGAGGGGGTTAGACACGTGAAATTCGAAAAATAAGGGACACCCTAGACTGGGGACTGGCATTTCCCCTCGGTTACACATTTGCAGGAAACATTTTCGCTCCGTTTCCCGAAATTTGATTTTCCACCCCCAGACGAAAAAAAAAAGAAAGGGAAAAACTTTTCGACTTGATCCAAAAGAAAATTCAATTATTTCGGATCACCAGCCCCGGGAACCATGAAATATGCACTGAATGTTACGAGTGAATAATCGGTGATTCGACCAGCCCAGAACGAGGTACCGCTACACCCGCGGAAGACAAATACACCGTGTAAATGCAATAATCAGAAAGGGGAATTGGCACCAAACGATAACCTCTGTGGAAAAACGAGGGGAAAAAAAAAAAGAGACCCCCACGGAGAACGATAATAAAATCCCCGCTGCTCCATGTACAACTCTGGACATATTGGGGAAAAATTACGTTACGGGGGGACGCGGGAGGGAGGGAGGTAGTGAAAAGCAAGGGGGGGGGGGAGGTCTGTGTTGCTTCGACAGAAAATGAAACGAGATAATGACAATTAATGAGCTTTATCGCGGATTATTAGAGATGATTAGCATTTACAAATACAAATCCTTTCATTCATTTATATCGATAATAGCATTTAAAATAGTCGAATCACCGATTATTCACTCATAACATTCAATGCATATTTCATGCTTCACAGTTACACGCCAGGGCTTTAATCCAAAATAATTCGATTTTCTTTCCTTTTCCATGTTGTAGCAAAACCATTCCCTTCTTTTGGGGTGGAAAAAAAAAAGCGAGTAAATCGGATTTCGAGAAATTGAGCGTAAATTAGATCCAAAGTGACTCACAATACAATAAATAAGGTGGACAGATAGATGAGCCTAATCTTTCAGTACTAAGGGAATTTGGGCAAGGGAAGGGTGGTGGCCCGTAGCTTAGTTCATAGCGCGCTCGACTCTCAATCATGAGATGCGACGCGTCGTGCTTCTATCCCAGTTCACAGCACGGAATTTTTCTCAGGTCAAAACTAGTCCGCTAGTCAGAAAATCAACGGTATTGTTTAGTGGTTCGAAACCAATGCTGGTTAAAACCCTGACCCTTACCGATGGTATAACAAACTTATTTCAATTTGGTATCAGGTTTGGTGTAGTTCTCAATAAGATCTTGGTCAACGATTCCTCTCAATGAGGGAGACAGAAATGGAACACCATATCAATAAAATTACGGGTTGGGTTTGGTTCGGTTCGGTTTTGGTTTTTAGTTAAAGACACACGATTGAAAAACCATGGTTTTTTGAGGTTCTGGTTCTGCAAGGGGCAGCTTACTGGTCATAGTTCTGTTTTTTTTTCTTAAGATTCGGGTTCTTTGGCTTGGTTTTTTATTTTTTCTATCTGGTCCTAACCATGTTTTTTTTTTTTTTTTTTTTTTTTTTTTTTTGGCTAAAAACCAAGTTTTTTCGATTTTAAAATTTAAAATCGGTTTTGTGGGTTATTGGCCAAACAAATTATGGTTTTCGGTTCGGTTTTGGTTTCATATTATCCTCTTTATTGTTTAGGATTCTGGTTCTGGTATTTTGGCTATAATTATCCAAAGATTTCATTCGGCTAGGGTTAAATAATTTGGAGTTAAAGGGTAATGGTATGGCTCTGGTTTTAGAAACAAACAAAAAAAATTGAAACCAAATAAAGCCAAATTGGTTTTTAATTTTTCACCAAATAAAACCAAATTGGTTTTTAATTTTTCACCGAATAAAACCAAATTGGTTTTTAATTTTTCACCAAATAAAACCAAATTGGTTTTAAATTTTTCTCCGAGTAAAACCAAATTGGTTTTTAATTTTTTCATCAAATAAAACGAAATTTGTTTTATGTGGTGAAAAATTGTTGGTTGGTTGGTTTTTCGGTTGATTTATTAGTTTCAATTGGTTGGTTTCTTTTACTGAACATTCCCGGCTCCCTCTTTGATCTAATATGCCGAAAAGTCCTCCAACTGAGAGAATTACACCCCCTTGCGCTTAAACGCAGTTTTACGGCTTTCTTGGAAAATAATACAAAAATTGGTTTTATTTGGTTTTGGTATTTAACCATATTATAAAACCATTGTTTGCTGCATTATTCAGTGTAAAAACAGTCTCATTAGTTCGTAATTTCATTTGTTTTTTAAATTCATTTTTGATTTTATTTTATTTTATTAAGTGATTTTTGATTTTTGATATTGTTTTTATTGATTCCTTAAAGGGCAGTCTCCACTTGATAACGTTCACCGCATTCGCGTTATCCGCCTTCTCGATGAACGTATTTGCACCGGAAGTTTTGTGGATCTTTTACCACGGTTTTTTTGATCATCTTCTGCTTTTTTTTATTTACAAACATTAAAAATGGCGGTTTTGAAAGATGTTTTTACGGTTTTAAAAAGAAAATTTTTAATTCGGGCATGGGGAAGACAATAAATCTGTTCCAAAACAAATTCTGGGTAAGCCAATTTTGTATACTTAATAAAATATACGGTACTCTTTTTATGCCACAAACGTTTACGGGAGCAAAACCTGCCAAGTACTTCCGGTGCGATTACGTTAATCGCGATGACGGACAACGCGAATGCCGTGAACGTTATCAAGTGGAGACTGCCCTTAACTTTTTTAAAAATAAATTTGACTGTTATCTTTTTGGCGCTTAATTTTGTTTCAAAAAAAGAAGGAATTGTAACCATTTTTTTGAAGATGAAAATAAAAAGAAAATAAAGTTGAAATCTCTTTTTTTTTTTTTTTTTTTTTTTTTGCAAATTAATGAGAAAACATAACTAAAATTGAATAAATAAAAAAATCTTACGTAATATAAGTGAGGGGGGGGGGGTGACCATTTCTAACGCTTGCTTACACCCAGGGAGGGGGACGGGTACAAAATAAGCTAAAAAATGTTTACGTAATACTTGTATGATCCTTAATTACCGTAAAAAAAATCAGGCACGTTTATAAGAATCATTTACGCTTCTCCTCTCATTTCCCATTCTTCTTCCCCCAGCTTCCCCCCTTCCCCTCTTTCTGTTTATTCTTTTGAAAAATTTTTTTCCAATAAACATCATACCGTATTTCGAATGACAAATGTTCCGGTCTAAGCGTTGATGAGATTTAATTATCAAAGCGTCGATTTAATGATATTTCAGTGTTACTTAGTAAATGAATTAGGGATTAGGTGATATCTACATCATATTAATTAGCCTTTCCTCCCATGACACGTCTCATTACACGTCAAATAACGCTAATATTTTATTTAAAATTCGATTTTGAAACGCGGGAGAGCAATGAAAATGACTTACCGAAAGCTAGCGTGACGATACAAAATAAAAGATATATCAACATTTTACGAAATCCGGTTGACATGATCGAGAGGTGCATATCATTATATCCGAATCGCAATAATTAAAATCCATGTTTTAATAGATCACAAACCGATCGCGGTTTTGCAAAAGGATTTGCGTCAGTCATGTTTGCAACCGTCACATTTTCCTGAAGGGGAAAAAAAATAAAAAATTATTTGAACTACTTATTTCGATTGTCGGTCAGGGATGAATCTCGTTCGATGTATCGAAAAAAAAAAATTTATAAATTTCCGCGAAATAAAAAGCGAAGTGTAAGAAGAAATTTCGAAAATGACGGTCTGGTTGTCAAAAACCGACAGACAAACGATCAATCAGCGTGTAAATATCTTGATTGTTGAAAGCACATTTGCACACACCCACGCACGATAACTTAATATTTATTTATTTATTTATTTATTTTTTTTTCGTTTTCAGATCACGAGAAATTTTTCTGACAACATTTTTAACACTATATTCACGTGAATCGAAAACTGGATACACTAGATCTGCGGGTTACGCTTTACACAGATCGGCGCCCTCGATCCGAAACGCATGCGCTCGTCCTCCTCTATCTTTTCCTCTAATAAAAATTGGGGTGAGTCATAATTTTTTTATTTTTTTTATTGCCATTCTTAATTGTTTAATAAATGAACGAATGACAGTCTTAATCAACGGTTTTATATCGCAAATAAGGAGTTTCTCAATGTGTGAATTTCGTTTACGCTTTATGAATTTTTTTTGTTGGGAAATCCTCGTAGGGATGCTGTTGGGTCATTTTAAAAATTTGCATTTTTTTTTTAAATAATATGTATTGCCGTATTTAACTTTATTTTTGACCTATTGCCGCGATGGCAAATGGATAGGAAGTTTCCGGGACTTTTTGTCACAATTATTTCGTTCCAAAATTCTTGTCACAAAAATCTCGATCACAATTAACATTTGTCACAGTGTTGTTTTTGTCACAAAATAAAATCGTTGCACGTATATTTCGTGCGAGAAATTTCACAATTCAGATTTGTCACATGATCTTTTCCGTCACGGGAATAAAAATTGCTCCAGAAAATTTCCGTTCCGGGATTTCCGGGACGAAAATCAATTTTTTCCCGAAAAAATTTCCCAGGAACAAAATCAATTTTTTCCCGAAAAAATTTCCCAGGAACCTTTTTTTTATTTTCGGGAATCTCTCTTCCCGGGATTGAAATTTTTCTCATCTTCGAGAAATTCCGATTCCCCGGATCCACACGTTTTTTCCCGGAAACGGGAATTATATGAATTTTACCAACTTTTCGCCTATTTATCACATACAATTTTCAATATTTCAGGAAGAAGTTATAAAAATCAGATTTTTTCCTACTTACTGGTTACAAGGAAACGACCTGAGGTGTACCTTTTTATTTGTGAATATTTTTTTTCTTGAGTCGAAAGAAGAACTTACGGTCTTCTTGAATTCTGCCCTGAAGACTGATCTGAGAGGGGGATGGGCAGTTTTTTTTCATAATTTTTTAACGGTCGACTCCTTATTTATTTATTTATTTTTTTAAATGTTTATGAAAATTATGAAAATTCTGTAAATAATTTTAAATACATTGTCGTTTTATAATTTTTAATTTTTTTATTTTTTATTTTCAGGTAAGTTTCCTTGGATTCGTCAAGAGTAATCGATCAAAGTTTGCATAAACTTTGAGTGGTGTCCATTGACAATTTGAATCAGGATCGGTTAAAACCTGTTCCATTTTTTTCTGTAAGTAGTGGGGATGAACCCAATGGTAATGGGGATGGGCAGTTTTTTTTCATAATTTTTTAACGGTCGACTCCTTATTTATTAATTAATTAATTTATTTATTTTTTTAAATGTTTATGAAAATTTGAGATTTGGAAAGTTACCCTGACCATTTTTTTTGTGGACCAAAAACGTTTTTGGGGAGGGAAGTCTTCTAATGCAATTATATGTGATAAAAAAAATTCCGTATTGGGTTTTTGTACATAAAAAGTGCTTACTTTGTGTTTAGCTTACGACATCAATTCATTTGATTCCTATACATAAGAGTGAATGTAATTTGTCCCGTTGTACGCGCCAAAAAAAAAAAAAAAAAAAAAAATTTGAAAATGTTACGTCCGTGAAGTTGGCAGGACCCAGTCAACGGATTTGATCGAAAATAGTCTTATATAGTAGCTTTTCATTGTTCTTTAATAGTTCCGTGATTGTTCCAATTTGTTCTCTAACCTGAAAAAAACTGGAACCAAAAGTAGGTGGTCCTGCTAACTTAACGCAAACAGGACCCAATTTGAATTTATCAAAAATTTTTGCCTTTGTCGGTTGCTTTTGATTTGTTCTTCATTGTTCCGGCCAATTCAACGTTTGTTCTGCAACGGGTATGACAGTATGAGGAGGAGTAAGGGCACTGCCAACTTCACGGAAATAAAATAAAGTCAAATTCAGACGTTTAAATAGCTTGAATCGATTTCATTTTGTTTGTTTTCCGAGAAAAAGGTCTGTTCTTGTACGAAAAATACTATCAGGTTGAATTTTTCATTTTTGGAAAGACATTCTGGGTGTGAAAAAATCATGGCCTATTTGTAATATTTAGGACTTGTCTATCAATGTCTTTTTGATTGTTCTGAAATGTTCTACAAATATTTCGGTACTCCATATTCTCAAATCCTGGAAATACAGACTTTTGAGGTCTGCATGCAGCAGGATCCATTTTTCCTTCCAATAGAGCGAGCCATCTTTCCGGTTTGTTCGATAAACCTTATGTTCCATAAACCTTATGGTAACCCGGTGGGAGCCTTTTTGATTAAAATTTTAATATTAAAATGATGAAATATTAATTTTTGTTGCGAACAGTGCGCACCCGGACAGACAGATTTCCCCAGGACCGAGCCCCAAGACGTAGCCCTACGTCAAAAGTGCGTTATAAGACTAAATCGGAGATTTAAGGAAATGCAAGAAACGTGCCGATGAAATTATATTTTTGAAGAGATGGGGCGAATAACATAAAACAAAAAATCCACCTGGATGGAAGTGATGGTGACCGACGAAACAAAAAAGTTTGCGTCACGTGACCGAATTCGAAACCGTTTCAACTGTTGAATCTGTTTTGACAGCATCAATAGATCAGTATACCAAATAAACACACGTGGCCAGTGCTTTGCACTCAAATCATTTCAAGAAGAACCCTTATGTGTATAACACGGGACATTGATCCGTCTGTGGTATATCATTTTACTCTGGATAGCTCGTGCGTTTATAATGCATGAAATGGAACTATGATTGCATTTATGAATTTGAATGCATTATATCGGTCGATTAGACGGGGGTCCCTGAGGCCCATTTTCAGGCTTTATTTTGGGTATTTGACTTTTCATGACGAATATTATCTATGTAGGACGTGTCTTACATTTTATGGATGTCTTCATTTAGAGTGGCTAAGGTAAAGGTTAGGGTGGCTCATTTCGAAGGTTTATTTTTTAATTTTCGCTCCCTGGGCAAAAAATCATTCATTTATATGTAAAAAGAAGTCTGAATTTTTTTTTATGTCGAAAAAAATTTTTTGGCACAGGCCCAGGGGTTTGAAGTTTTTAGGGCCGAAATGGTATTTAATTTAAACGAATTTCAAAAATTCGCCCAATTAACACCTTTTAATATAAAAAAATTGGCCTTTATAGGGTCGTCCATAGTTAATTTGCAACACACAAACCGTTTTATTTACTCAGCAGATGTCACTGCCCATGTAATCGAAAATAGCGTATCTTCCTTCCGGAATTGATTGTTTGTTTACATAAATTAAAAATAAGACATAAGTGCCAACTCCCAAATGAAGATGCGCTATTTTCGCTTACACGGGCAGGTCAGCGATTAAAAATGTATGTACATTTACTTTCACAAAACAAGATATCTTCCTTTAAATTTCATCTCAAGTTATTGACGAAAGGTCACCTGTCGAAACGTGTTCCGCAACAAATTTTACAAAGAAAAATCCTCTCCGAATTGATTTCACCGTTCATTTAGTAACCCTAAACGGGAAATCGGTTCAGCGAACTAAAACCCGAATCTTATCGGGAGAATTATCGGAAAAAACTTTTCGGTTTAACGCATTTTCTAATCGCTTTTCATTTTTAATATATTCGTCTCGGGTTTCTGAATCATCTGTATGTGTATAGGCTGTTGATTAAGCGATTTAACATAGGTCAACTTTTAACACCGACCATCCCCTACGCATCGTAAAAATTTAATGACACGCCAGCAAACGTCGGAACCCCTTCAAACGGTTCCCCCAGCAATTGTCACATATTATTGAAGAGGAGAAAAAAAAAAAAAAAAAAAGAGGAATGCATGGTAAGAGCTGCGGTTTATCCAATTGAGGGAAATGTTACCAACTAGCTCCTTTGGGATTTGGGAAAAAGAGAGAGTGACGGACCGATGCACACCCCTGCAGATCAATCTATACGATCAGAAATAGTTACATGTCGAAAACAATTGAAGAGCAAGCGGGAAAAAGGATCAGAGTCCATGTTTTTGTTTTGAATCCTTTGACAAAAGCTAAACATAAGATTTAAGTGTAAACATAAACAATGGACTCTGATCCTTTTTCCCGCTTACTCTTCAATTGCATCTCTTCAAAGAGAAGAACAAAAAAAAAAAAAAAAAAAAAGTATCTTTGCTTAAAGCAACAGGGTCATTTTAGTATTTTTTGAATTGGCTGGCAAAAACATTATTCTTAATTTTAAACATTAAAACCTACTATAATCATACCTAACCATAATCATTCAACCGTTTACAGATCCAAAATATGGAACAACAGAAATTAGATCTGTAATTACAGTAGCTCCTAAAAAAGATACTATTTGTCCTCACGAAAGGACGTAACCTAAAAAGGCCTCTATTATCAGAAATAAAATAAAAAATCAAACCCGACAATCAAACTTGTCAAAACTTGAACTCTTTCGCAACAAAATACGGCTCTGATTTTTTCGGCGCTTATGAGACTTTCAAAAACTTTAGGCCTCTGGAGGGAGCAGAAATCAGCTCCAAAAAAATCGAATGATTTTCTACCAGGGAAATAATAGACCTAATTTCGAGAATCGGGAAAACCGGTCGTTTCTTTAATAGCACATTCTGTTTTCACACGTTCCAACACCTCTTTGTCTTTCAAAAGTCGAAAAACCTGGATCTCTTTTTGAGTGCAATGAGGTCCTAAAGTAATTTCGACCGCTTTTCTAAAAATTTCAGTAGAAGCAAACTCATTGGCATATTCCGGATGTGCAAGTACATTTCTTTCTTTTTTAAGTTTCTTGAACACCGGTAAAAAATCCTTATAAGCAGATTCTATAAGCTTCTTCCTCTCGATAGCCATACACTTCCTAAACAGGCTGTGGTCGGTACCAGGTTTTCCGAACAATAAAAAGATGAAATCAGTGAAGACTTACCTGAAAAAGAAAAAGAAAGCAACATTAAAACCACGGCCGTATAAACAGGTCCGGAAACTCCTATCCCTTATACATTGGAGACCATGTCCCGCTTAACTACGCCAAAATTAGTTCCTCCTTTCTACCACCGTGAGCGCTACTTGTTAGAGAGACGCTTTTTGATTGGTCGTTGGTAATGTAAACAATGATGGCGGCTACTTTCTCTTGTTGTTCGAAACGAGAGTCCCAGTGGGAGTCCCAACGTAAACATTTGACATGTTGCTGGTCTCTAGATCGCAGCGCCGCCAGTGGCCAATTTTAGAACTAATTTTGGCGTAGTTACGCGGGACATGATCGGCATAGGAAGTTTCCGGACCTGTTTATACGGCCGTGATTGAAACAGAATAATACGGAATCTTGACTAAGGTTTCGTATCCCCTAACCGAACGATTCGTCACAAACAAATTTTTTTTTCATCACTTCCAGGTGGATTTTTTGTTTTATGTTATTCGTCCCATCTCTTTAAAAAATATAATTTCATCGCCTCGTTTCTTGCATTTCCTTAAATATCCGATTTAGTCTTATAGCACACTTTTGACGTCTTGGGGCTCGGCCCTGGGGAAATTTGTCTGTCCGGGTGCGCACTGTTCGCACCAAAAATTAATATTTAATCATTTTAATATTAAAATTTTAATCAAAAAGGCTGCCACCGGGTTTACCATAAGGGTTGTGCCACATAATTAAATTTTTTTTGAACTTCCACCCATCCATAGGACCTAGTGAGGGAGGGGGTAAATTCAAATATTAGAGTCGAAATGAAAGCCGTTTCTGAGGCGGGGATGGTAGTATTAATTCAGTTTTTATTTTTTTGGCAGAGAATGGGTTGTCCGATTGAAGAATCCGAAAAACGAAAATAATGCTCTTTCAAAGGGCTATCTAAGGGCATAATTGTTAATTTTTTAAAAAAAAGACCCATTGGCCAAAATGGCCAATTAAACGAAAAAAAATAATATTTTCTTCACGTTAGCTTCGCCGGACCAAAATTTCGCCATGACAGTCAAAAAGTACGTCAAAAATTGGCCGAAGTACATGTGGTTCTAAATTTTTCTTTCAACGTGAAAGTGGCCAAAAAAATGGCCAAAAGTTAAAAAGAAACATATTTTTCCGTTGAAGAAAAAAAACGTAGATTTTGGCCGAAAATGCATTTTGGTTACTTTAGGCCATTAGTTTGGGCCGATTTCTACCTTCTTTCCTCAAACGGAAAACTATGTTTGTAGGCTATTTTTTTGCGTACTTTCACGTGGTGGTAGCGAAATTTTGGTCTAGCCGGGTCTTATGAGTGAAAAAATTTTTTGTGATTTTTATGATTTTGGCCATTAAAGTTGGCCACTGTCTACCTTCGGCGCCCAAGGCCAAAATACATGATTTCGGGCCAATTTTTTGCGTACTTTCACATGGTGAAGGCGAAATTTTCCTCCATAGTGGTCTTCGTGCCGAAACAAATTTTTTTTGATTTTGGCCATTTTCGGGCCACTTTGGCCGTTGGGAGAAAAAACCAAAAAAATAAATATCTAGACCAGTTTTTTGCGTACTCTCACGTGGGGATAGCGGGATTTGTGTGCGGCGTCATCTTCGCACCGAAAAAAATGTTTTTAACTTTTGGCCATTTTTTTGGCCACTTTCTTGTTGAAAGAAAAATTTAGAAGCACATGTACTTAGACCAATTTTTGACGTACTTTTTGACTGTCATAGCGAAATTTTGGTCCGGCGACGCTAACATGAAGAAAATAATTTTTTTTCCTTTAATTGGCCATTTTGGCCAATGGGCCTTTTTTTAAAAAATTAAAAATTATGCCCTTTGAAAGAGCTTTTTTTTTCGTTTTTTGGATTCTTCAATCGGACAACCCATTCTCTGCCAAAAAAAATAAAAACTGAATTAGCACTCCCATCCCCGCCTCAGAAACGGCTTGCATTTCGACCCTAATATTTGGCATAATTTACCCCCTCACTAGGTCCTATCGATGGGTGAATGTCCAAAAAAAATTTAATTTTGGGGCACAACACTTATGCTAACCCGGTGGTAGCCTTTATTAGTTCCAAATTTCCCGAAATTGCTCCAAATCAATTTTTTATATTTTTCCGGTTTTTTTGTGGTAGATGCATTTCCTTAATTCGGTGCTTACTTAACAAATCCCATCAGACAACGGATATGTCGGATCTTTTTCCCCGTTCCCAGAATTCCCGGGACCTCGACTTTCGATTCCCGAAAATTTCTTTCTCGGAATTATTTTGCATCTCCGGAAATTTTTGGTTGTTTATTAATGGAATCCATTTTCAGCGAAGAAAAAAAAAATATTGCGAGCGATGAATGAAAAAAAAAAAAAAAAAAATGCTTTTTGATCCCGGAAATAAACTGTTGTACCGGGTTAATAATTTCAGTGATGTATATCATCAATAAGCTGTGACCGACAGGGGAGAAAAAGGAAAAAAAAAAAAATAAATAAAAGAAAAAAATAAAAGAAAAAAATAATAATAAAAAATAAAAACGGCCGTTCAATATAGACGACCCAAGCAAAAGTGTTTGTCGATGCAAATGAGACTTGGAGACGCCAAATTACATTGAAATAATGCCAACCTTTTTCGCATTTCCTCGCGGTTTCCAGTGCGAAACCCAATCTACTACCTGATTTAAAAACAAAAAATCGGCATCATCTGCACGCCAGAAAATAAAAGAAAAAAAAAAGTTTGTGCTTTGCAACGTTTTTTTTTTTTTTTTTTTTTTTCCTCTCTTCTTTTTTACCTCCTGAAAGCCCGCAAAAAAAAAAAAAAAGTTGGTAATATAAATACCTGAATCGAAATTACACTTATTACGAATGGAAAAATCCATCGATAAACTTTATTTTAAAAATAATAAAGGATGAAGTTTTCCAATGGGAATCCGTTGAAAATAGGGAAACTTTTTGTTTCGCCAATACCGCAGAAAACAAGCTTTAAAACTAAAAGTTAAATATAACTTTTTTTTTTTTCAATTAAAGTCCTGTATTGTTTGCACGGTTCCATAATTTCGTGAACATCTTAAAAAAAAAAAGGAAAAGTAATTTCATGGTTACGTTTCAACGACTGTTTTTAATGAAACGAAATATTATTTAAGTTCAAAGGGGTTTTCGTGACGTTGGGGAGATTTACATGTTGTTTTGTTTTGAAATTTTAGCTGATCTCAGCTTTTTGTACGTGCATCCAGGAAAATTAGAGTACATTGCATTCATAAAATGCATCATTAAATTTACTTTCATCATCCTGATCCATTTGATGAAATCCATTTAATCATGGAGCAGGCTTCCTGCTAATGGTTTTTATAAGTGATTAATTTTTTTTTATTCCTGGTCTGCGTTTTTTTTTCCTCCGGATTCGGAAAAATGCAGAGAGAGTCGGAATAAACGGGAATGATATGAAAAGAATTAGAAGTGGGATATGCCCGGGTTTAATTTACCAGGAAAAGGCAATTAATAATCGTTTGTTGGATTTTTTTTTTTTTTTTTTTTTTTTGTGACTTCAAAGAGGAAAAAAAAATTGAAAGTGACGATGGATATACTGACAAATTGATTTTGCTGCTACACCTAGGAAAGTCATTTAGTGAGTAACATTTTGAAAAATTAATCCGGTATTGTCACGTACGATTAAGGTTATGTTTAATCTAGCTGCGATTAATTATCTGTGCACTATGAGCTGGTCAGAGTTTGTAAGGCCATGATTTTGGTTCTTTTTTTTTTTTTTACTCCCTGTAGTTATCGCTAAAAAAAAGTAAAAAATTAATAAGCTTTTGACTCAATTTCTGCACTCATCAAAAAGGAAATTTTCAAGTTTTAACAAGTTTTGTCTTGCAACAAAACCGGGATGTTTCGTAGCAAAAAAAAAATTCTTGGCGACAGAGAACATGTTGGTTCTTGACAAGATATTTTTATTTTTTTCGCATCGTTTTTAACAAAATGTTTTGTCACAAGACGTGACTACCCTAACGATGCTCAGTGTAAAAACGACACATCTCCCGCTCGCTTGCGATTTGATGGGTCGTTTTTACACTGAGCAGCACCGTCAGGGTAGGGATATCACTCGCTGCGTGGAAAATGGCGCAAAACGGGATTTATTAATGATTTTTTTTTTTTTTTAATTTAATGTCGGATACTGAAGTTTTTGGGGCAATCGATAGTTTTTGAATTGACAATTATTTGGTAGGCGAAAAAAATTTATTAAAATTTTAAAAAAAGGATGTTACGGGTATTCAAAAATTTTGAAGCTGGAAAAACCAGGGGTCCGAATGCGATGCCGATGCCCGAATTGGCGAATTACTATGGCGACAAATAAAATTAAAAGTTAAAGTTGTTAAATTTTCATGAATTTGTACCAAGGGGTTTTCGAGGTCGCTGATTTCAAATCAGCTAATAGTTTTCTAAAATGTTTTTAAGGGACTCAATAAATCAAAAAAAATTAATTTACTCGTTTTATGTTCGAAATTCAGAAAAACGGTTTATGGATTCGAGATCAGCGACCTCGAGAATCCCTTGGAACAAAATTTTCATAATGACTTAAACTTTTTTTAACATTTGTCGCCATGCTAAGTCCGCCATCTTGAATTTTAAAATAATTATCCCAGATATGAAATCAGCATCCATAAAAATACATAAAAATAAATATTCATGAAATTTCATTTATAATTAAAAGTTTTGGCTTCCATATTGTGCCCGCCATTTTGAATTTTGGGACACGGGCAGCAGGTTTTTAATTTCACAAAATATCGAAGCTTTTGACACCTTCGCCTTCTTTCTGAGTTTCACACAGACTTGGGAATGAGTTTTGGCCGTTAATTTTTTTTTCCGGACCACTGTGAGTCGATCGTTCGGTTCGAAGTCTGAGACTCTTCTTTGCTGCGCTACGAACGCTCACTATCCCTAATAATTACAGCTATTCGAACTTGAAAAGGTTCGAACTAAATCATCTCTCGGGTTCATGATTCCTTTTTTTTTTTTTTTTTTTTTTTTTTTTTTTCTTCTCGGAAAAAGCCAAATCAAAATTGTTTTATAAAATTTTCAATCGAATTGAAAAATTCATCTAGTTAGAATCGGATCATTAAACAGAAAGCAATACTTTATGAAATATTGGATCTCATCAAATGATGATTTAAATTTAACACAGGCGGTTTTCGCATTAAATGCTTTTCGGAAATCAATTTACATTCCATTTCAAATTTTAACCGATACAATTACACTTCTTTAATTTGTGAAATGAAAGGATTAACAATCCTGGCCGCATTGTTAGGTAAATAGCGTATGTAGGTCGCTTTGTATGTGCGGAGATAATATTTTTTATTTATTTATTTATTTATTTATTTATTTTTTTTTATTTTTTTTTGTAAATCAATTATTATTATTATGCTTTTTATCTCCCCTATTGAGAGGGGGTTTTTAGGGAGTATATGGGCTCAACTCAGTTGGGCTGTCATATGCTCGCCCCGGATTGATTGGACGAAAGTTTTTTAGGATATTTGAGTTGCCTTTTTTCGGCATTGGGCATACGTATGACGACTTAAAGGAAGAAGGAAAAATACGAGACGCTTTCGCTAGGTTGAAAATAAAAGTTAGAGGATCAGCCAGAGAGTCAGCACACGCTTTGAGAATATAGGAAGGAATTTGATCCGGTCCAGGTGTGCTTGTGTTTTTTAAACTTTTTATAGCATCAGAGACTTCGGCTTCCGAGCAGCGACTAAGAGTAAAAAAACAGGAAACGGACGCGTTTTCAGGAGGAAGATTGTAAGAAGAAGGAGCAGGATCGTATACTGAATTGAAAAAAGTTGCAAACTCATTCGAGATCATTTGTGGATCAGTGATGACTTCCGAACCTTTGAGAAAACCGGAGCTTTCGAGAGATTTGCGTTTATCTCCGAAAAATTTCCAGAGTTGCTTTTGGCGATCTGAAAGACAGTAGATTCCCGGCGATAAATTGATTGACGCAGAAGTTTTTTTGGCAATGACACGGAGTTTGTTGAATTGGATTTTAAAGAAAGACGATTTATCCTTACGACTGTGAAAATAGTCTTTGCTGCGCAAGGTAGAGCGAAGTTCCGGAGAAAAGTGAGAAGGATAGAAAAAATAACCTGCAAGCAAACTTGACAGACCATACAACATCAACCCCGATCTTAAAGATATATTGAAAAAATAAGTTTTACAATGAATTTATTTAAAAATCAAGAAATATTACAAATAGAAATGAACAAATATTAAATGAATTAACCTACAAATAAATTTGACGATAACCGTCTTTACATATTTCCTGATCACTTGGTCATATGGAACTAACTTAAACTTAACTACAATGAAAGGAACATCAATTTTATTTCTATACAATAACTTTAATTCTTCAAATGCCCCTTCAGATGTCTGGTATAAAGTCTATTCCATCTTTGTCTGTTTCCATCTAATGCTGATTTGAGATCAGCATATTGATAGAAATCTATTATCCTACAGACGACAGAGCGCTTAGTGTTACCACCATCCTGTGCTAGAAAGCAGTCACCAATATTTAAATTCATGACTGCATGATTAGCTTGTTTTCATTCAAGAATTTTATCACCCTTAACTAAACTAGTAAAATATTTCTTATGAACTTTCAAAACATGATGATTCCCTTTAGGGACTTTTTGAAGTTCGTTCATAAATTGGCAAATTGCTTGCTTGTCCTAACACAGGGGGCTTGTCTCATTCTGATGGCATCATTAAAAGGAAAGCAGAAAGAGTAGCTGATGTGAAGACTGGATGCTTTCCAGCATTACAATAAGCTAAATAAGCTTCTAATTGATTTTCTTCAAATCTTAAACAGCTTTGACCTAACTACATCAGCATCAGTTACCATTTCTGGGGTAGCATGAGTTACGGATAAAGGTTTGGTCAAGGCATCAAGCAAGTCATTCATATTGTTAACCGACTGTAATTGATTAATGGTAACTTCAATGGTGCCAGAAGCAGGACCATGTCCACTTCTGGAAATTGAAGCACCATCAGAATGAGGTGAGCTTGCTGGAGGAGTTGGCGCAGGAGTATCACGAGGTGTTTTGGGTCTTTTCGGTGGAGGCTCATCACCTTGATCATCGTCTCCACTGTCTGATTCACTTTCAGAAACATCACGAACTCTTTTGTTTCTTTTAATTCTTTTGTTTCTTTCAACCCAATCAACCCACTTATTGACCTCAGCTGTCCAATTACCATCTTTATCCATTAATCCTAAATATTGACACATGCCAATTCTATCTTCTACGCTATAAAAATCAGACTTGTTTTTGTAAGCGACATCCACAAATCCATCAGTGGTTTCCCTAGGCGTTTTGCTCTTAATTGTTTTCGCCAAATTTCTATTGTTCATTATGGCAATTGGCCTAAGATGGCCATTGGGATCAAGATGATGCAATAGTGTGGATTTTAAGATGTCAGGGAAATCAGGAGGGTATTCACCGAAAGTCCTAGCTACTCCGTTCTTGAAGTAGTAGGTTGTTATATGCGGGAAGCTTTGAGCCAGACGAGCAAGAGTGATGCATTTGCCCTGGCCCTTAACCTGTTGTTGGACGTTATACAATCCAATAGTTTCAATGAACAATTTCTTCGGTTCTGGCTCGAGTGATTCGGGTATTTTCTTCAAATTGCTCCCACGCAACACAAACAATCTAATCATCAACATAACGTCAATCATCGGCTTACGTTCTGTTGATGATACAAATTTACCTTCTTTCGTATTCGAATTTACCTTCTTTCGACAGTAAAGCTGCCTTTTGCATTATGACCTCGCTTACAAATCATTTTAACTATTTCACTAACTGAGAAAGAGGGATATTGAATTAACTTATCGAAATTTTCTAAATCTATTTTGTCGAATTCTGCTCCTTCGATGAACTTCTCTGCATCTTCTGGGGAGAAGATCCGCTTTTCAACTACTGTATAATTTGTGCAATTCGCTGAGCCAGTTCAAGGCTGGTTTTTGGCGCCATGTCGTCCACTGAAACAGAATTACAAATAAAAATACTTATTAATACTAAAACTTACAACTAATACAGATATAAAAAGAAATAATAATCAACTTCAAATGATACTTACTTTTAACAACGCTTTTTGAATACACAAATTCCAGAGCTTAGCTAAGTGAAGACTACAACTTAGACTCTCCGTCTCTGTGTGTGATGGTGGCTATGCTATAATATTTGGCTTCCCTTTACAATTTTGGATCTCCCTCCCACCCCCGCGTTATTTTATAGGCGTAATTAATTTTCAATTTTAGATATTGAGCCTTAAATATTTTACAACATTTCGGAAAGAAAAGTTTTGAGAAACAAGATGCGGGGGGTTTGAACAAGTTTATAAAACGTTTTCGTTTAACGTATTACAAGCTAATAAAATGAATATGAGAAGCTTAAATTTAATATGAGGATTTAAAGCGAAAATTTAACGGGGGTTGGAATCGCGGTTTGGTTTTTCACTTAGGAAGAAAAAAAAAAAAAATTCTGCGTAATAATCAATATGTTACTTAGGGTGGCTCATTTTGAAGGTAAATTTTTTAATTTTCGCTCCCTGGGCAAAATATCATTTATTTATATGTAAAAAAAAGCCTGGATTTTTTTTAGGTCGAAAAAAAATTTTTTGGCCCAGCCCCAGGGGTTTGAAGTTTTTAGGGCCGAAACGAATAATTTTTCATAAGAGATTTTACCATAATACCTTTTAAACATTTTTTTCTCTTCTTTCTCCAGTTTTTCAGTGTGTTCTAGATAAGGATGCATTTTAAAAGTACTGTGGATTGCAAGTTTTAAAGAGTCTAACCAGTCCCCAAATTTGGAACCATCTACGTTTTTAAAGCTGATATATATCACAGGACCAAAGTGTTCGTCGAAAAATTCTTTTTCTTTACATATTAACAGAGAATTCTCTGTCAACAGTTTATAGTTATCACATGTTTTTCTATCCTGTATTGTGCCATTTTTGTCGACTGTAATCCGAAGAAAGTTATATAGCATACTTAAGTTGGTAGGGGAGCGAAAATTGAAAAATGGACGAAAACCAGGGCGAAAGAAATTGGCGAAAACCAGGGAGCGAAATTTTAAAAATTGACCTTCGAAATGAGACACCCTGTTATTCCTCCTTGATTGCATTACCTAACTGAAGGGAATAAAAAAAAGTGGGGATTTTTTTTTCTCAGGTGTACAATTTTCCCCCGGAATTTTTGATGAGATTAAAAAGGGATCAAAGTAAACAGATACAAGAAACCGAAAACAGATGATACTTATACAGAGGAAAAGAGGTCCTTAAGCCGTTATATTAATCTTTCAATACTGAGAAAAGAGGACAAGATTTTCTTTGGCAAAAGGGTAAAAGTCGACGTTAATTATTATTTGCAGTAAGTCTTAAAGGATAAGGAAACTTCTCCATTTTCAGGAGCGTTTGTTCTTGTTATAAATAAGATCTTGTATAAGACAAATATGGTCAGAAATTTTTCTTTGTTCTTTTTTTCCTTTTTTTATTTTCTTTGCTAAATGAAAAGAAAAAAAATATCGATTAAATTCGAGAGCAAACTTATTCGACCCGAATTGAATAGAACACTGGATAGGGCTTTTGTGTTCCCCCCTTCCCTCGCCCCCCCTTTTTTTAAGGAAAAGGTCAGACGGGTTTATGGGGAAACTGAGAAAGCTTTTAATTCGTTTCGTTACTAAAGATCAGGTTTAAGGAGTCGACGGATGACCTAGATATGACAAAATCGATCTTGTGCTAATAACGAAGATGGTGTGCAACTTTGAGAGACGTGCTGAAAATACACAGTATCATCCCTGATTAAAGAATCCCTTTGAAGTCGGCTGGATGAACGTGATTCGGGGTCCAAGCTTTCGATTTTCTGACTCAACTACTTCACTTGAGCAACTGACCTTCGATTACCCTTTATTACTCCCGCATTAAACTGTTCCCGTACCCCCCCTTGCCCTCCCTCCCTCCTTCCCTTTCTCTTTCTCCTATTCCCTTTTCGATCTAAACTTGTTCGCCCAGTTCCCAAATTACAAATACTTTGACCAAACTTTTCTTAATCAACTTCTCCTTTAACAATCACGAAGCAACCAATAATCAAAGTTTTTAAGATTACACTGTGTGTGGTAACTTTTTCTTTTTTTTTTTACCTTTTATCTCTTCAATTTAAGCCCTATTACGAGTGGTTTGGCCTTTTTTTCTATTTTCTAATTCCATCCCGTTCAAATTAAATAGCCTCCCAATTTTTTTTTCTATTTTATATCTCGGAGGATCTTTTTTTTTTTTTTTTTTTTTTCGTGAGAATCCTTTGTTTGAAATTCTTTTCATGTGAGAATTTTCGGAGAAAAGTTTGTTGCTTAATCCGGAGTTAGTCCGTTATGTACAAAACGGCATCCTAAGAACTTCGTTTATGTCATAACCTGCTGGAAATTGTTACGTCGTAGTGGTTACGGGGTCGCGACCCCGTAACCACTAAGTACATTAATAATTTAATTTAATTAAATTATTCAGTTAAAACCTGTAAAAATTCTGAAAAATATTCCCACTTTAATTTTTTGTTCACAATGGCATTTTACCTTAAAATGTAAGTTCGTTCTGTTTAGGAGGGATAGCTGCTGAGGTTCTATTCACGGGGGATCCGGTTTCCGTTTCAATAATCGCACGGCTACCTGTTCTTCGCAAGAACACTAGAAGTAAAACAAAATTTTTGTTTTTCTTTCCCTTTTTTTAAAAATTCATGATTTTTTTTTTTTTTTTTTTTTTTTTTTTTTAAATATTTTTTCAAAATTTATACAATACTAGCTGACGATCGTCACGTTTCAGAATGATTTCTATCAGTATTCTTATCTCTCGATGCAGCAGGTGACGGAATATTGCCATAAAAAAAGCTGAAAAATATGACTAAAAAGAAGGGAAAAATTAAGTTTTTTGCTGTATTCAAAATTTAGCCCAATGATTTCCTCCAAACATTTGATTTTTTTAAGTAACTGATTTGGGATTAGGAACAATAAATAAAATTACTTGGTTTGCCGACTAGTTTCGGATTTTTATATTAATCCATCTACAGAGCTAAAATTATAATTTTAGTTTAGTTACTTAAAATTATACTCCTAATTCAGTTTCTTAAAATGATAATTTAGGAACAAATACCTAATCTTTATTTTATTTTTTATTTTTTCAAACACACTTGCTTAACTCCTTAAGCAAGTCTCTTTGTAAAAAAAAAAAAAAAAAGTTGTGTAGCATTAAGCTTATCATCGTTGTACTGCTAAGTAATTAATTTTTTAAATAATAGAAATTATTTTTATTATTTAAAAAATTTTCTTCCTTCCACATGACCACAGTCGTAGATGATAACTTTCTCCAGCCGCTTGACGAACTCTTCTCCTACCCGCTTTAATTCGTCCGGGTTATCGTTGATTTTTCGCACCGCTGTGGTGATTTGTTTGGGCCTATTCCTTGGGCTTCCCGGTGTCCGGATTTAGCTCCCAATGATTTTTACTTATGGGATCATACAAGTATTACGTAAGCATGGTTAGGCCCTTCTTGCACGCCTTACAACGTTTCGCATATGCTTAGCTTATGAGTGACACGCCAATTTCAGACCCCCCTCCCCCTAAAATGCTTACGTAATACTTGTATGATCCCTATGGTGCAATATGAAAAGGAAAGTTTACAATGGTGATCCGATGGTGATGATTATCCTTAAGGACTCCCATAGCAGACTCTACTGTATTGTTCGTATGAATTCTCCTACTGTGTTTTCTGTAGCATAATGCCCACATATTTTTTCTTTTAATGTAGTCTGATACATATTTTAAAAATCGACGATATTCTCTCAGCGTGTGATGTAGATGAACTCTGCCCTGCCTATCCACCGGTCTAATAATCCCGGACTTGCTTCGCATAGTGAGCTGGCGCTCGGTCCTGCTGAAAGTGGTACTTTTACTTTTCGTCCAATGGGAGACCTTTGATAGTGTCTTTGATGTACTTACCTGACTAACAGGTGGTGGACACTAAGATAATACCTATCACCTGTTAGTGAGATAAGTTATGTTGCGCAGCATCTTTCCTGTTGGGGTAAAAAAGCGCCTCGTCCGTCGGCATTATGTGTCTGAAATATGAATACTGGTTGCAGCTTGTCTCCGAAAAATAAAACCAATATGGATTTTCTTCCGCCCACCGCCTGTTACGTTACATGGGTAACATTTTTCCCTTTGGTGTAAAAAAGTGCTTCATCTGTGAACATGATATTCCTTACGAAAATTTCACTTAACGCAATGGAATTCAGCATTGGTTTTGTCGGGAAATATTTAAAAGTAAAACTTCTACCTCTTCCGTGAAAAGGGGAATCGACCTATCGCACATCTCTGGGTTGGCCATGTTCGTTTATAAGCTAAACATAAACAAACATGACCAACCCAGACATGTGCGATAGGTCAATTCCCCTTTTCACGGCAGATCTTTCGTCCGATGGAAGATCTTCGATGGTGTCTTGGATCTACTTATTTGACTGTTAGTCAGGTAAGTAGATCAGTATCTACTTACACTAAATAACACTAACACTCTCTACTTACCTGACTAACAGTCAATAGTAATAGTAATAGTAGTAGTAGTAGTAGTAGTACATCTAGGACACTATCTACTATCCACTTTTCAGTCATATCAGCTAATGGGTTGACGTCTGGTACAGTAAGTTCCAACCTAGTTGTGGGTATAGGAATATTACACAATCCATGTATGAAGTGCTTTAGCCATCGCCTTCCTTTTAACTCTTCTTCGGAAAAACTTTTCGTTAGGTAGTATAGGTTATTAAATCGTTTTGAGGAATATAATTTTTAAAGAAAACCATTCATCTTATGATATTTCCATATTGGCACAAAAACGTGGAATCGGAATCGGAATCGGGCTCGGCAGTTTTAGAGTTTATATTTTTTCAATGTCAAGATTTTTTCGTAGGCTTCAAGTTTCACGCTAAAAGAAAAAAAAATTCGCACAAAAAAGTAAATTCAAAAACAAAATTTTCTGATCTTAAATACTTATCGATCTTTTTGATGGTGTTCTCCCGCTCACGGAAAAAAAAGTACTGTAATTTTTACATTATTATATGTAGTTCCATAGTTACATATAATAATGTAAAAATTACATTATTTTCTTGGCTTATTAGTCCTTTTTGCTCTATCGACCGCAGGGAGAAAAAGCATTGTTTTTAGCACAAATTTCAGATTTTCAGTTTTCGATATTTTTACACGTTTTGAAGTCCCCTGATGCCGAAAAAAGAAAAATTTGGACGATGGACACACCACCACATCACCACTTAAAAAGCGCTTGCTGTAATGGCGAATTTTTCGCGTGTCCGGAGAATGCCACCAAAGTTCAATATCTACATCTCCATGGGTCTCGTCTATTATAACTCCCTTGGCTTTTGCGCCGCAGTCCTTACAGTTGGATTCCATTATAATGAAATTCTCCCTTAAAGCAGGATCCTTGCGCCAGTGGTGGTGTGTAAAAAGTGTGCGTCCGTCGAAAAGCAGAAAAACGAAAGAACGGATCTCGATGATTTTTGTTGGGTAGAAACTTTTAATGAAATGTAGGTGCTGATTAGTTTTTGAGCCAAATCGGTTCAGCGATTCGGAAGCAGTGAGTGAAAATGTTAAATTTTCAACAATTTCAAGATCTTTTTTGTCTATAAATCGCGGACGCAGCTACCGATTGAGTCCGATTTTCGTACTGCAGTAGATATTCATCAAGATACGCTACCATTGAAATTTGGTTAAATTCTGTTGAGTGGTTGAGAAACGGTGAGCTGGGCTAAAAGTATGGGTATAGGCCTAAAAACCGATATCTCCAACTTTTGAAACGTCACGATATGACGTCATCGATTACGTCAACAAAGCGATTTGGATGCTGATTGGCGGGTTCCTCGTGGGAGCTAACGAAAAACTAACCGTATTTTTGAGAATACTTTTGGGGTAGAGGATTCCGAATCTGAAATAATTTTTCAGAAATTCGGATTCCTTGTGCTCGTACTGCGGCTTTGGTGGACCACTGATCAAAAATCTAAACGTATTTTTGAGAATATTTTCGGGGTAGAGGATTCCGAATCTGAAATAATTTTTCAGAAATTCGGATTCCTTGTGCTCGTACTGCGGCTTTGGTGGACCACCGATCAAAAATCTAAGCATATTTTTGAGAATATTATCGGGATAGAGGATTCCGAATTCCAAATTATTTTTCCGAAATTCGAATTCTTTATGCCCGTACTCGGCTTTGATAGACCTGGTGACTACTTTGGTTAGCTTTGATAAAGCTGGTGACTACTTAGGCATCAATTTTCACAAGCTAATTGAAATTTAAAAAAAATATATTTAAATGAAGATGATTATGTTCAAGCAAGCTTACTTGTTATTAATTGATTGCTTACTTGTATTTAGTTTTTTTTTTTTTCTCTATAAATTAAAGTCATAGCAAAAATGATTAACCTTTATTGCATTTTTAACGGGATATGGATCTTTTTATAAGCAAATCACGATTAAAAGAAGAAAATAAAATAAAATAAAATCAAAAATGATTAAGGATGAACAAATTTTAAAACATCTAACAATTATTTACATAAAAAAAATTAAGTAAAGAATTTCTTTCAGAAATTAGATCTTTCTTTTTTAACTATCTCTTTGGTGACACTTTTTATTCAACGTTTAATCGTTATTTTTTCTTCTATACAAAAACATTTTTTAAAAACCTTAACTGAATATAACGAATAATTCTTACATAATTTTTATTTAAAATCACAGTTCCTTCATGGGTAATATCCCAAATTATTAATAATATCATAGGTTAGTAATACATAAGAAATCGCAAATTGTGTTATGGAATGTAGTCAGCCTTTTTTTTTTTTTTCAAAAAAAAACTTAAATTCTTATTTGGCGCTAAATGCAAAAAAAGTTCTTTACTACTTAGGTCAATTGTTGCAAGCTAATCTAAATTAAAAATATTTTTTTTTTAAGTTTTAGTGTATCGATTTGTGGGTACATCTAACCTTTTTAAAAAAATATACAATAAATTGTCCATTTTACAGACAGAAAAATCTGATGTGTTTCAACAATAGTTGTCATCAACTGGGGAATTATTACCTAAATTGAATTCCGTATATTCTTGACGAGAACGTCGACCTAAGACCTAAGACCGATAACATTGTACAATAGGGTGGTTCGAAAATCAACTTTTTTGGAATTTCAAAACTCCTAGATCGGGAAAAGTTTCTTTATAGGTAGAGTATCAACTCTGAATTTTTTCAGATTTTTTGAACGGCATCTTGAGGTGTCAAATCGGCCTTGAAATTTTCAAAAAGCCCATAAAACGGCCAGAAACGAACCTTTTTTTTTTGGCATAAAAGACCATCGATTTCTATCCGAAATTTCGCGTAGATTACGAATTTGAAGCCGAAAATTAGTTTTGGTGTATAATTTTTGAGCTACAGGCCGGATTCAAAAGCTCTGAAAACCTGGTTGTGGCATTTTGCCTGTGGCTCAAAAACTGTTCACCAAAACTAATTTTCAACTTCAAATTCGTAATCTAAGCGAAATTTCCGATTGGAATCAATGGTCTTTTGTGCAAAAAAAAAGGTTCATTTTTGGCCCTTTTATGGGCCTTTTGAAAATTTCAAGGCCGATTTGACACCTCAAGGTGTCGTTCAAAAAATCTGAAAAAATTTAGGGTTGATACTGTACCTATAAAGAAACTTTTCCCGATATGGGAGTTTTGAAATTCCAAAAAAGTTGATTTTCGAACCACGCTATTGTACAAAATATCCGCAAAGAAATCAATGAGTTTGGCTTTTAAAGCCAACTCCCTATCTTTCGCAGTCGGCCCAGCGCAGTACCTTTGTATACAGTGATAGAATTTTAAAACGTTTTTTCTAATATCGATCAAGCTTGGTTTGTTTACGGAAATTCCGTTTCTGGATTTTCGTTATCGTTCAGGTATTTGATTGGATTCAAGATTTAAATCCGATATTGGAAGCAAAAAAAAACCTATTTCAATTTTTACCAGGGTAATATGATTTCGTTCGCATAATATTTTAGTACATTGGAAATAAATGTATCTACATATATAAACAAGGGTGGTCTTTATTTATTCAATTTTAACATTTTCGTAAATGTACTCACATACGCACTGTTCCAGATTTGAGACCCTATGGTCCATATCGTATAGGTTACGTGCCCCTTATTTTGGCCATTTCCGAATTTTAAATCGCTTACCCCCTAAAATAATTCTCCTTGCTCTAGTGATAACCCGGATTTATTTAAATTTCTTACTTGACGGGAAGACTTTAGCTTTATACTATTAGCTTAATATTAGCTTATTAATTTACTTTGTACTATTAGCTTAAAGTTCCAAAAATCGCCATTTAAATAAAATTCAATTTTTTTTTCTCCGCGAAAAAACATGGGGTTTTATCGGAAATTTTCCCTAGATCACGAATCTGAAGTCCGTTTTTTTCTTAGGTATATCTGCTCCTGTTTTTGAGCTAGAGACCAAAATTTGAGTGAAACTGAGGACTTAGGATGTTATAATCTAAGACGAGCGCTAAGACAGACTTAGGATGTTTTATCACTTTGCCATGTTTTGACTTTTAGATCAAAAAGCTGACCAGATGTAAAAAAAAAAAAAAAAAACAGACTTCAGATTCGTGATCTACGAAAAATTTCCAATAAAAAACCACTTTTTTTCGCGAAAAAAAAAAAAAAAAAAAAAAAATTGACTTTTTTAGGGGAAATTTTTGAAACTTTAATCTCATGTCACCACACTTCTTTCTTAGTCAAGTTTATTAGTACATTAATCAGTAATTCAGTTATCAATAAGCAGTTCATCAGCAATTTAAAAAAAATTCGGGTTTATCAGTATTCCAAAGAGAACCATTTTCGGGGCTAAGCGATGTCAAATTCGAAAGTTACCAAAATAAAAGCATTCAGTCCCTTAAAATCAATTTAAAAATATCGAGTTCGAGGCGAAAAAGAAACGCGCTTACAATTGGGCTGATCGAAAATAAAAAATTTTGGATTTTCAAAATGCCTGACAGCGCAATTGCTGTGGTTTATCTGTTGCAAAACTTTTTTCCTTTTTAAAATTTTTTTTAAACGGCGTTTTGAGGGTCCCCAAGAGGGACAAAGTTTGGGAAAACTTCATAAGGGATGAAAATTCGACTTTTGGATTTTTGTCAAAAAAGGACAGTTTCTTTATCGGATTTTGAACGTAGATTTCGAAAATTCTGTCGGTTTAAGTTTGTTAACCTTGCTGGTCCATTAATCCTATGATTGGGTTCATATTTGGTAAAAGAAAACGCAGATATGCCATTTTGCCTGATTAATTCAAAAAAAAAAAAAAAGCTTAATAAAATTTACAATAACCTCAAGCTTAAGCAATATTTGAGCTATTAAAGCTATATTAATGTTGAAAATCCGATAAAGAAGCTGTACTTTTTTGACAAAAATCCAAAAGTCGAATTTTCATCCTTTATAGAGTTTTGCAAAACTTTGGCCCTCTTGCAAAACCTCAAGACGCCATTTTAAAAAAATTTGGAAAAGGAAAAAAATGTTACAAATGACAAAACGCAGCGATTTCGCTATCAGGCATTTTGAAAATCCAAAATTTTTGATTTTCGACCCACCCTAATATCAGTTCTTTAATTATTTCACTTTTCTTTTTTCCACTTTCAATATCTTTAATAATTCCCGATTTTCATCTAATTCCATGTGTTCAAATTTTTTCCTTCTTTCCTGTACGTCAACGCATTTGCTTGAGACGAGTATTGGAATATTTGCACCGGAGGTGATTTAACGCATCTCCATCGTAAATATGATTGGAGATAATCTGTTTCGACATTTCGTGAAAGTGTCACGTGACCACAAATTTACACCAACATAAGCGTGCAAACTTGGAGTCGCATGATTTTTGGAAACAGTCGGAATAAACTTATCTCCAATTGTATTAACGATGGAGATACGTCAGTTCACCTCCGACGAACGGATTTACGTAAAAAAAAAAAAAAAAAAAAAAAAAAAAAGACCGCCACAAGAGGGAATCGAAGAGAAGATAAAGAAAAGGGCAAGCTCTCTCGCATTTTTAAAAATGATGCAGCTGCCGTAAACAACGGTTGGTCCATCATAATGATTTATTCATCGAGGCCAATAATGACCCCTTCGCCCCCTCCTTTTTTCCCTTTCTCCTTTTTATTGTGATTAAATTTTCATCAATAACCATTCGTGTAGATTCTGTAGTGCCACGCCCGATCGCTTCCGATCACAACATCCGGCGTATCCTTCCTCCTATTGCTTTGTTGGGGAATCAGTTCTGACTTTTAATCATATCATGAAAACTGAATTAATAGGTGCCCGGGGGCAACGCACCGGTCCTGCGTAATTTTTATTTTTTTCATTTAACGCCGAAAAAAAAAAATAGCTAAGGCGAACGAAAATTTCAATATACAAAACAAATCACCTCAAGCGACATCGGACATGGTTACTTTCCAATATCGAAAAAAAAAGTTTTTTTTTTTTTTTTTTTTTTTCCTCTACAGCGAAGAATAATACCTTGCGCAGTGGTAAAGATCCGTCAGGAAAGGATACGCATTCATGACGAAAATACAGGGTGCGTGCCTATTTTGAAAAAAAAAAAAAGCCTTTTCATGTTTTGTTCTTCCTTTTTTTTTTTTTTTTTTTTTTATAAAAAAAAGCTGCGTATCATCTGACAGTAACTGGAACTTTGGACTATCCCCCCATCCCGAAATCAAATAAAAATCTTGGAAACTGGAATTTAAGTCTGAAAGCAATATAAAAAGGAATCTTATTTCAAACTTGTTTCTCAAAATGTCATCACAACGCTCCACCAGTCAGTTTGGAATACGATTTCCCAGATCTTTGATGTCGTTATCGAATTTTCAAACAAACTTTTCAAAAACTCTTTACTAGTCATTTAAAAATAAAAAGACTTTTTTTTTTTTTTTTTTTTTTTTTTTTTTTAAATACGCGACAAAACTTCCGAAATATGATTTTTTTTTTTTTTTCATGACCTCGTTTTTTTGTTCAAAAACGAGGAAAACCGAATTATCGTTGGGAAATGGTTTTGATAGCTTTGAAATTTTGATTTTTTTTTTTTTTTTCAACGGATCTTAATGTCTTACAAAGGTTAAGAATTGACATCTTAAGCCCGTTACTGACAATTCGATTTTTTGAACTTTTTTTTTTTGTGCGAGAAATATGTAGAGGATCCTTTACTGGAGTAAAAGGTATACGAAAAATCGTGTTCAAAACACAATTTTTTTCTATTTAAGTTTTATTTCGAATTTACGAAAGAAAATAAAAATATGATTTAAAAATAAAAATTGACTTAATAGTCATCATAACTAGCTGACTTAAGAAGAGACTTCACGGAATACCGGAAGGAATGGCTGTTTTGTCCAAAACTTGATTTACGGGGGAGAAATTCGAATTTGGAGTATCTAACGAACTCCTCTGACTTTTTATTGATAATGATAATGATAATTATATTTCAATCATAAAGATACAACATTTGTATATCGATCTCGTCTTCATCGATGGCCTTATGGAGCTCTGAAGAAATCATGATACTCCGCCAGCGAGTAAAAGGTGTGGTCAATTAAAAATTCCTGAACCAAACCTTTAAAATTTTTTTGCCCTTTTTTTTTTTTCATTTCATTTGGTAGTAGATTGTAGAAAGAGGCTCCACAGCGCTTCACATTTTGCTCTGACTTTTTTAAACTGGTTCCAGGAATAGAATACTCTTTAGCTTGTCTGGTGTTGTACTGCGAAACCTTTCCCACAAGTCTACCCTCCCCATTTTTAATAAAATAGCAAATTGCTTGCAAAATATAGCAAGAGGGTGCTGTCAAAATTTTTGCTTTTTTAAATAAATTTCTGCACGATGGGGGTTGAAAGTGCCCATTGACCAGTTTCCATTTTTTATTTCTAGTTATGCACCTAATTGCTCTTTTTTGGATTTTCAGCACTCTCTCCATATTTCCCGCACTAGAATTTCCCCAACATGTGATTCCGTACCTCATCACCGACTCGAAAAGCGCGCAATATAATGATTTCATTGTGTGGCCATCACAGAGTTTTGAATGAGTATCCAGGAGATAGACTGCGGAACTGAGACGACCACACAATGCATCCACCTGTTCATTCCAACTGAGTGAAGCATCAATTATCACCCCTAGAAAAGTCGTGCTTACAAGTTTTTTAATTTCCTCGTCCGCAATTTTAGTTGTCAGGTCTATCGGTTCTTGCGGAGTTTTTTTTATTTGAAATACCACATGCCCCGTTTTCCCCCGTTTACAGCTACCTCATTGTTTTGGCACCACTCCTGTACATTTTCCGCATCGTTTTCAACACTTAATTCCAGCCTGTAACTGTTCTGATTTTTTGCTAATAAGTTTGAGTCATCCGCAAACAGGAAAGTTTTATTAACAACAGCTGCTGGAAGGTCATTAATATAAATTAGAAAAAGGGTGGTCCCAAAACAGATCCCTGGGGTACCCCTCTTCTTATTATTCCTAAGTTCGATTTTACTGAGTTTACCGCTACATACTGCTCTCGATTCAGTAAGTAGGATTTTAGCCAGTCATTCCTTTCATAACTTTAGCAATCCTTGGCAATGTTTCATAAAAATTCTAAAAAGCCTTCCAAAAATTATGAAAATAATCACGAAAAAGTTCCAACAAAATTCCCAAAAAAAATTTTAAAATTTTCAAAAAAAAGTCCCGAAATAATTCCTCATAAGCACTGAAAAATTTTTGAAAAGGTTACTTTAAAAAATAAAAAAATATTTAAAAAATTTGCAAAAAAATTTTAATGAACACAATTTATTCAATACAATCATCCCTTTCCCAGCAATTTCATCGCTCTATTTCGCAACGATTTTGGCGTTCGAAACTTCCAATTGTCAATATGCTGGTGGGCCTTTTCCCAAAATTTTGGACCTGAAAATAAAAACACATGATTAGATTCCACAATCAAAGAACATTTTTCAATTCTTACCAGTGACTTTGCCCTCGAAAGCTTTCTGTTCCATTAACAAACGAATCAATTTATCTTCTAGTAAAGAAAATTTTTCTCTCGGGTTAGGAGGTGAATGCTTCTCGAATTTCACAAGCATATCCTGCCAAGTTCTAGTAGTTTTCTTTTGAAAGCCCCTATTGCATGCCCTCATCAATTCTGCATACGGAACCTCTGTACAATCGTCTAATGTAATGTTTTACGCGATTATCAAAATACACCCGATCAACACTCAATCGACAATCCCGAGGAAGACTAAATAGCACATTTCAATCGCAAACTGCATGTGTAAATGCTCTGAACGTTTGTTTCGCGGACCGATTTTTTTCATTAACCGTTATTTCCGCGATTATCGATAAATCCTTATTCTACAAAAAAGAAAGAAATACAAATTAGTCATTAATAAGGAAATCCAAAAAGGTAAAGTATCTTGACTATAAAATTTACCATCTCATTCTGTTCTGTGGTATTAGCAGGGTTATATGCTTTTTTTTCTTTTTTTCTTTGAAGATTTGGCACTTATTTTGTTACCTGCCCGCTTTCCCTTTCCTTGATGACTTGGAATCTAATATTGTTTTTTTTTTTAAGAAAGAAAAAAAAATTGATTAAAAACTCAAACGTTCAATAATTCTAATTATTCTGATTGTGGGAAGAAGATACAAGATTTTATTGTACCGTACAATGGGGTGAAGTTGAAAGGAAATTTTAAAAAAAACTCTAGGTTTATTTTAGGCACTAAAAATAAAATATTTTACTTAAATATCCCAAAATACTTAATGAGATAAAAAAATTTTATTTTTAGCGCCTAACATAAACCTGGAATTTTTTTTTTGTTTTTAATTTCCTTTCAACTTTACCCCCTTCTACGGTATTTTCGGTACAAGCTTCAACTTGTTCCAAGCAGACACGAACCTGAAAAACAAAATCGAAATCAGACGGGAGAGTCTACCTTGACTTAATTTTTTACAAATCTATACGGAAGCCCTGAGAGGTTGAAGTATCTATGGTTGTTTTTTATTGTTTGTTTCGGAACTGACCAGTTTTTGTTCATTGCTTGTTCTAAAACAAGCACTGTCTGCTCCGGAATAAACAGCGTTTAATAAGTAAATTGCCTGTTCCAGATGTTCCGGAGCAGACAATTTCTTATTAATTGTCTGTTCCGGAACAAACTATATTTAATATGTAAATTGCCTTATCCGGAACAAGCAGTTTGTCCCGGAACAGAAAATTATTTATTGACTGTCTGTTCCGGAACTGATAATTGTAAATTCATTGTCTGTTCCAGAACAAGCAGTGTCAATTCCGGAACAGACAATTGTAAATTCATTGTCTGTTCCAGAACAAGCATTGTCTGTTCCGGAACTGAAAATTTTAAATTCATTGTCTGTTCAGGAACAAACATTGCTTGTTCCAGAACAGACAATTGTAATTTCATTGTCTGTTCCAGAACAAGCATTGTCTGTTCCGGAACATACAATTAATAAGGAATTGTCTGTTCCAGAACAAACAACATTTAACATGTAAATTGCCTGTTCCAGAACAAACATAGCTGACAATTTTTAATTCATTTTCTGTTCCGGAGAAAACATTGTTTGATCCGGAACAAACAATTCCTTATCGATTGCCTGTTCTGGAACAAACAACATTTAATAAGTAAATCGCCTGTTCCAGAACAAACATACAAACATTGCTGAAAATTTTAAATTCATTGTCCGTTCCGGAACAAGCAATGTCTGTTCTCGAACAAAGAACATGTAGTAAATAAACTGCCTGTTCTAGAACAGACATTGCTGACAATTTAAAATTCATCGTCTGTTCCGGAACAGGCAATTTACTTGTTAAACATCTGTTCCGGAACAAACAATAAAAAAAAACCATAGGTACTTGACCCTTCAGCCAAATTTAAAATTGTGGTTAAGTCGGGCTCTGTCTCAGGACTCTTCAAAATAAAATCATTCATCGGATTGCCTATAAATATTTTCCGGAGGTTATCTATTTGGAAGAACTAATCAAAACGATTTTCTTCTCGCGAAGTCAAAGTAGAACTAAAAGCAGATAGATTAATTTAATTTTCCAAAGACAACCGGAATCCAATCTTTTTTTTTTTTTTTTTTTTTAATTACGAAGGGCTGAAAAAAAAACGCAGTCCAATACATCGCAGCAACTAATAAAGTTAGTATACGCGAAGGATTTTTATTTAAAACAGTGTATGTGACATTATTATGAGACTGTGTATTTTGCAATTAACTTAGAACAAACATCTCTGCAATATATAAAACAAACAGTGACCATTGGTACATTAATTTAACTGAAAATGACCATGTTGACAGTTTAATGCTGTCATTAATTATTTAAATAAACGCGTTACGTTCCCGGGAAATCAATATTGCACTGCTTCGAATTATTAAAAACATTTGCTTAGACTTTTTACAAAATAAAAATCAGTTTTCATTTTTTTTTTTTTTTTTTTTTTTTTTTTTTTTTTTTTTTGTAAAGCCGTAAAATTTATAAGCTAAAAAGAAATCCGTTTAATGGATAATGTAATAAGTCCGTTAATTATCCGTGGGATTTTATTACCGAAGAATGGACACATTGTTGCGGATAATATATCTTTTTTTTTTTTTTTTTTTTTTTTGAAAAGCTTTTTTATGGTTACTGCTTTGAAGAACAGAAAGTGAAGCTTTAAAATATAATAATAGGATAAGGTTTTTCCTTAAGACAATATTTTTTTTTCGTGGAACCGAACCACGTGGTGGGGAAAAAAAACGAAGGAAAAAAAATGAATAATTTTTTATAATCTCGCAATAATTTTCCCCTCATTTTGTATACGTTTCGTCTGGATATACTTGTTTATTACACTTGACGGAAACTAATAACCCTTAAGCTGAAAGTTGTTATATAAGTATACTCAAAATTTAAAACTAACTTAACTATTTTCAAATTGATAAAAGCTCATATTATATATATCTCTATGTGTGTGTTTACGGCGAAGAGATTTCAAAATTCCGACTAGACGAAAAAAATATATTATACCCGCGTCGATAAATATTTCAGCTGAGATATTTTTTCGTTCTAATATATATAAAATATCGACGATGGAATATTTTTTGAAAAGGCGGCAATATCTAATGCGATAAATAATTTTAAAAAATGCATCAATGCCGAAAAAGGTATCAGTTCTATTTTTCATATCGTCGCTCGTGTCAATTATAAATCTTGCGTTTCTTCGCTGCTCTTAAACCGTAAAAAAATGAAGGGTTTACTCTTATCTCTCGCATCGATCAAAATAAATTAGGGTAATGATGCTTGGGGGGGAAAGTGTGAGTTTATCCTCTTTTCTCTACTTTCCTGCGAAATCGGAATATTTTTAAGATCGGAAGAAAAAAAAAAAAAAAAAAAAAAACCACGAAGCGAAAAGGAAGAAAATAGGGAAGAAAATCTGTCTAAAGCATCTGTTTTTTCACGAAGAAACCGGAAAACATGTTCCGGATGTTTCGAATCATCGTAAACAAACCGAAATAACTCATTAACGTTTTTCGTTATTTTTTTTTTTTTTTTTTTTTCCTCCGCGAATTTTGTTTTCCGAAACATCCATGAATATTATTTTCTCGTCAGTAAATATCTTGTACCTTTTTTTTTTTTTGGCCGAGACCGTTTTATTAAAAAATTACTTCAACAGATGTTATGATGGTTCGAAAATAAACTTTTTTGGAATTTCAAAATTCCTATGTCGGTGCAAATTTCTAAGAGTTCAACCCTAAATTTTTTCAAATTTTTTGAACGGCTCCTTGAGGTGTTGCATTGGCCTTGAAATTTTCCAAAAAGCCCATACAAGGGCCAAGATTTTTTTTTTTTTTTTTTTTTTTGCCATTGATTTAAAAGTTTTGCGCAAACTACGAATTTGAAGTCCGAAATTAGCTTCCGTGCTTGATATAACAAGGGTTTTAGAGCTTTAAAAATCCGGCCTGTAGTTCAAAACTCATGCAACAAAACTAATTTTGGACTTCAGATTCGAAATCTACGCAAAATTTTAGATAAGAATCTTTCTGAAAAATTATTTCAAGAAAAAAAGATTCCTTCCATAATCAACCCAGAGGAGTCATACGCTGCTAAAGCTGCCCTAAAATCTTCTCCGATTTACGTATGAATTCAACTGACTCCGCATTTCTTCTGGGCTTTGTTTGGCGAATCTAAGTCTTCTGAATCAACCGATTTGTTATATGCTCTAAACAACTTATGTGAATATTTATCACTATTTCTAAAATTGTACAAAAGATCTGTCAACTTTTGAATAAGTTCTCTGTCTCCACTATCCATATTATCTTCATTCATGATGTAAATTTCTGGAGTTTGCTTACTACCAAAATAAAAGTAAATCAATTCGTCAAACTGTACTTTTTTCATTCTAAATTAAAGTTTCCAACTTCCTTCATTAATGATGCAGTGAACTTTCCTGTAAGAAAAAAAAAAAAAATATTATTTTAACAATCTCATGTAGAGTCCCATTCTCCTGAGTTCAAGAAAAAAAATAAAATTAAAATTACAATGGAAGAGAAACCAAAAACACAGAAGGGCGCCATTTCTCGCCAAACATGTTCGGCGAACACGTTGGACAAATATTTTCGTGGATCATTTTCCCCAATATGTTGGGGAAGCTCTACATAAACATACGACGGTTTTTTAAGCATGCTATGTGAAAATGTTTGTCCAAAATGTTCGCCGAACATGTTCACTACTTTTATCAAACTCAAACATTTTCATCCAAAATGTTGAAAAAAGCGTCACTGATTACGTGGAGCTTCCCCTACATGTTGGGGAAAATTTCAGGTGAAAATGTTTGCCCAACATGTTTTGCCGAACATGATCGCCACTTTTATCCAATGTTTGCCCAACGTGTTCACCGAACCTGTTTGGCGTGAAATTACGCCCAGATAATGTGATATATAAATAATAACACAGCATTTTCAATCTCCTTACAACTGTAGTGACAAGTAATATTTTAAGTAATGAATTACAAAAGAGGAACTATTATGCAAATGAACAAAAGAAGAAACAGGCAACTTGTAAACAAGAATTATAACTTCTAAATGTTGTTGTAAGGGTGCAAACTGGAATCTGGATGTAGCTAGCTTTTTTAGAAATCACAAAAGTGAGTTCTGGTTCACCCAATTAATGTTGAACAGGATCCCTCAAAGAATGCTCTTCCGTAAATCGCTGCTGGCCGGATGGCCAGCTTAATGAACTTGGACCAATTACAATTTTCACTTCGGAATGGATGCATGCGACCGGATCATATTGACCAAATTATTAAAGATTTCTTTCGTTAACGACTGAATCGTTAAAAGTGACCGAAAACTGAAGAAATTTTTATTTATTTGATCAATTTAATCAAGCTATCATCACTTCCAGGTGGCAAATTCCTAAACACTTTCGCAAGATATAAACTCTTCCACCTCTTTCATCTCTTATGAGCCATCCGGCCAGCAGCGATTTACGGAAGCGCATTCTTTGAGGGATCCTGTTTAACATTAACTGAGTGAACCAAAACTCATTTTTCTGATTTCTAAGAAAGCTAGCTCCATCCAGATTTAAATTCAAGGAATAATTGAAGTCGTGATCCCGACGAGAGTGAAGCCGGGAATTTTTTTATACCGCTAAAAACTACTCCTGTTTTTAAGATTCGAATTTTTGATTTTTTTACCTAATCGTTAGAAGCATTTAATAATGACCCCGTTTCATTCAAAATAGATCCAAGCCACCATCCGAGTTACCAGAAAAATCCTTGGTTTACAAAAAACGGGCAAGACAAGATTTTTGCCAGTCTAAAAAACAAATGATTTTTCTGGTAACTCAGATGGTGGTTTGGTTCTATTTTGAATGAAATGGATTAAATTTATCAAGTGCTTCTAAGGGTGCAAATTACTACATTGTGCATACTTTTTGTGTAGTGCAGGGTGCATTATTACATTGTACTTCATTGTACAAGTGCATTCACTATGAAATGTTGGACCAACATGTCGGTACAACAAGTTGGACAAACATGTTATACCAACTTGTTGGAATGTTGGACGAACTTGTACCAACATGTTTCACAAGCGAAGGAATCGACTATCGCTGAATTTACTCCTACGCCAAAATTATTGTGGAATGTTGGTCCAATAAGTTGGCATAACATGTTGGTCCAACATTCCATAGCGAATTTGCACCCTAACAATTAGCTATAAAAGTAAAAAAAAATCGAATTTTAATAATTTAGTTTTCAGCGGTATAAAAAATTTTTTGCTTCACTCTCGTCGGAAGCACTAGTTTAAAAATATAATCGAGCAATTTGGCTCCTCCAAGTGCCTAATTCCTAAACACTCTCGCAAGAGACGGTATATAAACACTTCCACCTCTGCGAGACTTTAATGCGCTTCCGGAAATTGTTATTGGCCGGATGACGTCTTTTGCGAGCCATCCGGCCAATAACAATTTCCGGAAGCGCATTCTTTGAGGGGTCCTGTTTAACATAAGCTGGGTGGACCAGCACTGAGTTTTGTAGTTGTTAAAAAGGCTTGCTGCGTCCAAATTAAGTTTAGGGAATAATTTAAGAGATCAGAAAGAATTTTCTTGGGTTCCTTCATCTTCCGGTATCGTTTAGAATCGTATATACATTTCCCCCATTTCTCTCCATCTGTCACATCTCCTGGCACACTCTTTCAACATAATAATCTCGCATTTTTTTCAAAAAACCCGGCATCACACTTTTTAAATTACAATTACAAGAAAATGCTTGTACTGGCGCATTGATAGTGTTATACCGTGATCTATGGCGATATACCGATGTTATATAGAGGCAATAGGTGCAAGAGACGGTGTAAACTCTTTTTAAGAGCTTACACCGTCTCTTGCACCTATTGCCTCTATATAACATCGGTATATCACCGTAGATGACGGTATAACACCATCAATTGCAAGTAATAGGTGCGAGAAACGGTATAAACTCTTTTTAAGAGTTTAAACTGTCTCTTGCACCTATTACTATTTGATAACACATTACTATTTAATTACAATTTTACAACTCCGGGATCAAGTGAACAGGCATACCTTTGAAAACCTTACTCCCATGTTCCATCTGCTTAAGAGGAGGGTTATTTCGCTGATGAAACAAAAACTATCTTTTGACAGTTGTGGACACATAATGCCAGAATGGAAGACTTATTTCCATTTTTTGGCTTTAAAATAATATTCTAATTTTGGATAAATAAATTATAAATAAGTAACACGTTGCCAAATAGGTCATCACCTATTGCACCTATCGCAAGAAACGATATAAACTCTTCTAAGGGCTTATAACGTTTCTTGCAATAGGTCTGCAAAAAATAAAAAGAGCTCTTTTGTTTTAATTTTCTTCCGCAAAAGTGCCAAATAAAATATTCTGTATAGAATCAGCCATAAATGCCGTCGAGATCCTTGAAATGTTAAAATATCGTTCGGGCTTTATTTTTTGAAAAGGAATCGAAACATAAACGGTAACCGGAAACAGAAAACTTTAAAAACTTGGAACGAGTTTGAAACTGAATTCGGTACAAAATCAAGAACTTTTCACTGTTTTAAGGGTGCAAATTCAGTTGCTTTTAAAATAATAAAAAAAAAAAATCTACTTTAGCCCTACAAATTTTTCGACTTTGTACGGATTATACTTGCTATCCTTCTTATCATTTAGGAGCTCCATAAAAACTGTTGGCTTATCATTCTCGATGCATTTTCCATGGTCCAAGTAGGGTCCTTTGCAACTCCTCCAGATTGCATCTCCTCCAAAAAGTCTTTGGAGGGATTGCAAGGGTACGAGTTTGCAACTGCTCCAAAGACTTTTTGGAGGAGATGCTATAGACCCGCCCAAGTAGAATAAACATTTCATACTAAATTTGCACCCTAGTCGATTCGTTCGTTTGTCAAACATGTTGGTACGCCATGTTGGTCCAATAAAGCGGTACAACATGTTGAAACAAGAGGTTTATCCAGCATTCCATAGTGAATTTGTACCCTAACAGATAAAAGCCGTTTCTAATGAGAAACAAGGGCAACGGAATTCGTGTCGCCATTTAAGTCTTTCATTGAGAGTGAATTCGTCGGGTGCGGGTCGGTAGCTTAGTGGCAGAGTACTCGCCCGGCAAGCGGAAGACGTGAGTTCGATTCCTACTCGGCTCTTGTTCCCGACGAAAATTTTTTCATCGATGATGTTGTTTAATGATGTAACGGGAACTTTGCAATCCTTCCAGAACACTGCTGGAAAGCAGTAGGCATTTAAAAGGCTGTTAAAAGGCTGGGCTGCTCTAAAGCTTTTTTTTTTTGTTTATTTGTTCTTTAATAACCACCCTTTTTTTTAGTACTTTGAGACAAGATCCTATGTTTTCCAATTACCAACAACGGATTATTTAATATATTGAATCGAACTGAAAACGTTTTAACGTAAAAAACTCAGAAGTGCATTTTAAGCAATTTCGTCTTAGAAGATTAAAAAAAAAAAAAAAAAACCTCATTCGTGGTCAATTTTTTTTTCTCGCCCACGCCCGAAGCTGTTGGGAAATAAAAAGAAAACAATGAAAGCCCCCGATGGATTTATTCAAAATAACTGCTTTGGAAAGAAATAAAACGGGAGACAAATTTTGTGAGACAACGTCAAAGAATAAGATTATCTTGCTTTGCCAGAAGGAAAAAGGAAAGGAAGAGAAAGAAAAAAAAAAAAAAAAAAAAACTGAAGGGGAGAGAGGAGGAGGAGGGGAAGGGCGGGAAAAAAGTTTTTCGTTTTTCATTGAAAAATGAAAGGAACGATCACTGAGATAAAAGCGGACTAGAAAATAAGCGATATTATTTAAATAATAGGCTCCCAGTCGATTTTCTTGCCAAAATTTTCCATGTTTCTAAAATGTAATTCTCAATTTTATCTGCTCCTTATATTCCGTAGCAATAAAATGATCGACTCTATTTTGTAATCAAATAAATATTTCCACTGGATGAATTTGCCTCTCTCACTCCCCCCCGTTTTTTTTTTTATATTTCGTATCGAGAATTGTTTCATCATGTTTACGTTTTTTGCATTAATAAAATGTTTATCGTTTATCATTGATATGCGACCATAAACCGAGGCGAGACGTTTTTTTTTTTTTTTTTTTTTTTTTTTTTTGCGAAGAGATATATCTTTTCGATCGAGGAAAATGGGAAGCCATCGTCGCTGCCCCCCTTCTCATTTAAGCTCCCCCTTCCTCCTTTTGAAAGTTATCGAACAAGACGTCAAACAATGATATACGTCAAATGCAGCTGCCGATGATCGAAGCATACGGAAAATCTTCACAGGTTACCCCAATTGTAAAAAGCAAAAAAAAAAATAAAAAATAGTGAAACATTTTTCGAGGAAATGCAAGATTAAAAAAAAAAAAAAAAAAAAAAAAAGAGCTTGAGGAAACGGGATGGTTGAATACATCAAGTTCGGAATTAAATTTTGTGCTCACAGATACGAAACGGATGTCGAGTGTGACATTGAAAATACGTGTTATAAATCAAAACCAATTTGACCCACCCATCCTCGCCCCCCCGCTTTTATATGGTCCCCCTTTTTTTTCCCCGGCGATATTTATCAAATATAGCCTGTTCCAGGTTAATCTCTTGTCGACTGGAAAAACGAAATTCATCTTGACTTTGATGGCTTCACTTGTAAGCTCTTTTTCTGAACGGTTCATACATTTTTAAAAATTCCGTGAAACATCCGACCCTTCAGGGCTATTCATTTTTTTTTCTCCTCCTCCTCCTTTTTTTTTCGTTATCAGAGAGAAATTTCGATTAAATGCAACCCTAGGTTGGGAAATGTTTGATATTCGCACACGGTTAAACCAAAACGTTGTTGCAGATTACTTGAGGGGAGTTGACCGACAGAAAATTTCAATTAATTATCATAATGCGCGGAGTTGTGACGTCATGATAGATCCTATTCCCTCTTTCCCTCTCGCTCTCTCTCTCGCTCCGTGTTCGCCTCGCTTCCAAATCGACAGGAAATGAGAAATAGGGAGAAAAGGGAGGATTTACCTTAGACAAACAAGTAAGGATGTCAGGAACAGGCAGACCACTGCAGCATAAAACAAATAGTCTGCAGTATGTTGTTTGTCTACTGGTCAGGGGATTGTTAATTGACTGGTCATTAAACATTCTTTCCCAGCAGTCTCATTTAGCAACTTTTTTTTTATTCTCTCTCTCTTTCCGCTACTGTTTCTTAATTGAATTTTAACATTTTTTTTCCTCCCCTCCCGATGTTTACCTGGTCCCTGTATTGATTTGTGTAAAATTAGGCCGTTCCGTGGCCCGATGCCCCGAGTTTTCATTTTGGGTGTATATTACGTTACACACGAGAGTATATAATACCGTCCGGTACTAAATTGACATTATGTGCTAATTAGGGAGCTTTAACGATTAGAGAGCTGTCGATGATTATTGATCTCCTGCTTTATAATAAATTTATAACCAATAAAAAGCAATTTTAAGGATATTAAGTATCAATTGCAATTCGATTGACCGATAAAAACGGACGGTGCTTTTTGTTATTGAATTTTCGTGTGTTGTACACGTTGTTTTCATATTTGCCGGGATTTACAAAAATGCAGATGAGGGTTTTAAATTGCATCCGGTTTGAGAGGGAATGTACTAAAAACTGAAAACACTTGATTTATTTTTGTAATTTTTTTTTTTTCCGTGGAAACTGGTTCGAGAGACGTTGCAGGGTATCTACTGTCGTTAGGGTGGCTCATTTTGAAGGTCAATCTTTTAATTTTCCCTCCCTGGGCAAAAAATCATTCATTTATATGTAAAAAGAAGCCGCAATTTTTTTTTGAGCGAAAAAAGATTTTTTGGCCCAGGCGCAGGGGTTTGAAGTTTTTAGGGCCGAATTGGTACTTAATTTGGACGAATTTCAAAAATTCGCCCAATTAACATTAACATCTTCTAATATAAAAAATTGTCCTTTATAGGGTATATTAAGTTCGTATTGAGCTTCTTAAAAGAAATATTCGGTTCGAAAATATTGACCCGTTTCCTGCCCAGTCAGAGTTATAGTAGAAAAACGGAGATGGCTCTAAAAGGCTAAGGATAGAAAATTTTGAAAATTCGAAAAAAGCCAAAATGTGCCCAAAATATGTAGAAACAATGCCTTAAATGTAATTTCGATGCCAATCATTTTTTACCCTATATTAACCCCATTTTTCCTTATTTTCGGCTCTTTTTTTTTTTTTTTTTTTTTTTTTTGCTAAAAAATGGAATTTTTACCCTGGTAAAAATTTAATATCGTTTCGGATTAAAATCGACATCGAAAAAACCGAGTTGATTAACGTACCGACATCAGAAATCCAAGTCGAAAACAGTTCGAAATGAAACACTATTCGTTTTGGTACCAATATATTAAAGTCGAGGTTGGTGCCATAATGAATGTCCGTTTTGGAAATGCTTGCTGTGATCTCGAAAATCCGATCTCGATTCGAGAAAGTATTTTAAGTAGCCATTCAACATCGCGCCTCTGGTCTTGATAATCGGATATCGATTCAAGAATGAATTTTCAGTAGTCTTCGATATCGAATTCGTTTTTTTTTTTTTTTTTTTTTTTTTTTTCCGACATCATTTTAGAACTCTAAAATTTTTCTGCATTCAGCATATGAAAATCCTTTACGAGCAGTTTAAATTTTTTAGTGCGATCCTTTTATTTATTTGCTGCGTGAGAAGTCTACATTTAGTGTCATCGACTTTTAGATTAAGGCAGCAAATAATTTATGTAGGGGATCGTACAAGTATTACGAAAGCACTTAAAAAAGCAAAAGGAGTCATCGAAATGCTTAGAGTAATGTTAAATCACCATTAAGGAAAGTCTACTTTTGCTTGTTACATAAAGGGGGGAGCCTGAAAAGTTAAAATAATGGTTAAAATAATGTTTACGCAATACTTGTATGATCCCTGGCCTATTGCAGTTAAAATATTTGAAAACTACCCATACACTGCAAAAATCTTCTGAAAGAAAACCTTCTTTTGTAGTCATAAACATACTGTATAAGTAATGAATCCTTTATTTATTTGCTTTCATTATTTGCTTGTGAATCTCCCAATCCCATACAACCAAATTTGCATGTGCTTGCATGGAAAGTTTTATTATAATACAATTATCCTGCCTGGGAAATCCTTAGAAGCAACCTTTAAAACATTCAAGAAAATTAGCTTTTTTTTTTTTTTTTTTTTTTTAAATTGTGACATTTGTACATTATAAACATAAAACTGGTCCTTTTTGTCTTTTATTCCAAATAAACGGTAAAAAATTCATTTCCTTTAGTTAACTTTTTTGAAACAATACAGCATATTACATTATTAAATTACATTATCGCCAAAAAGTGAATTTCCAACGCATGTAAGTACCCAAATTAACAAAACTTGATAAGTTCTCCAAAGCAAAAAACTTAAATTTCAATTTTTGGGAATTTTTAATTTTTAAAAAATTGATTAAAAATCAATTTATAAATATTAAAAATTAAGTAACAATTTTTAAAAAAATTAAAAATGCCAAAAATTTTAAATTTTAATTTTTTATTTTGACACTTATAAAGTTTTGTTAATTTGGGTACTTATATACGTTGGAAATTCACTCTTTGGCTTTAAAAATGCAATTTTTTTGCAAAAAAAAGAGCCGAAAATAAGGAAAAATGGAGTTAACATAGGGAAAAAAATGTTTGACATCGAAATTGCATTTGGGGCATTATTTCTACCTATTTCGGGCACATTTTAGCTATTTCCGAATTTTTAAAATTTTCTGCCCTTAGCCTGTTACAGCCGTCCCCGTTTTTCTACTATAACCCTGCGTGGATGGCAAACGGGTCAATATCTTCCAACCGAATATTTTTTTCTAGAAGCTCAATAAGTACCTAACATAGTCTATAAAGGACAATTTTTTATATTAAAAGGTGTTAGTTGGGCGAATTTTTGAAATTCGTCCAAATTAAGTACCATTTCGGCCCTATAAACTTCAAACCCCTAGGCCTGGGCCAAAAAAAAATTTTTCGACCTAAGAAAAATTCAGGCTTCTTTTTATATATAAATGAATAATTTTTTGCCCAGGGAACGAAAATGAAAAAATTGACCTTCAAAATTAGCCACCCTATAATCCGGAAGATCCTCAAGAACTGGCAAAGAAACCTAGCTAAACTCGGTCCTACCCAAGAAACCAATATTTCCAAGCTTCGGACTCCTGCGATTATCTTCTCAACAGTTCCACATTTTTTAAAAATAGTTAACTTCATTAAATTCATTTAGTTAAAAAAAAAAAAAAAAAATATGTACATATATTTAACTGAAAAATTTTTTTTCCTCAGCACCGCGAAATGCCGCGAGGAGCTCATAATTATTTACATATCACAACCATATAAAATTTGACGTTTGAGGCTTACAAGGGGCGGAAATGAACTGTTTTTACGCTTAGTTATCCCACAGAGAGTGACAAACATCCACTTGTTTGATTCAATGTTGTGGGTGTACGGTGTGCACCTCTATTATACAAACTTAAAAGCAAAAATCAAATTTTTATAGATACAATATGACTCCAGTTGATAAAATCCTTTCTTCGGGGCGAAGGAAAAGTAATAAAAATTTTCTTCCTTTAAAAAAAGGCGACATGGGAAGCAAACACAAAAAAATACTACCTTTTTTCTAGGAAGTCAATTTTTTTAAAAGAATGGCTTTCGCAGTTTTTGAGTTTTTATCGAAATAACCTTAAACATGAGAAAGCGAAGAGTCAAAAAAATCCGACAAGATTTATTCTCGGAAAAGAAAGATTTTTAGTCAAAATCAAAGCAGACTTTGAAAGCACAAAGATAAAACAGACTGAGTAATTTATGTTGAACACAAAATGAAAGCAGGCAAGGAAGCAAAACAAAATGACACGTTTGTTGGTGACACGATGGAATAGCGTTGGGAAAGGGGGAAACGCGAATAATATATATATTTTATTAGAAAACGTTCATAGACTCACAAATTTATTATTACGTTTCGTGTCGATGACTTCATTTACTGTTAATTTAATTATCTTTATTGGATAAGCATTGCAATGGTTCTTCCTGGGCTGTTAAACCGGGTTTCCGGTTTTGTTAATACAACTTTTACCGGTTTCAAGTTCAAAGTGCTTCATATCACGATAAGGTTTTGATCGAGACGATAACAAAGGATTACGGAAGCAGATTATATTCCAACATTTGAGCCGATTAATTAGCCCCTTCCAGACGGATCACTTTACAGCTTTTCCAAGAACGTTCTATGCCGGTTGCAAAGGGCAGGTTCGTGGAATTTTCCCCGTTTAACTTTGGAAAGAAATCGTGGCAGTTGGCACAAAAATGGTAGCATGTCCAGTAGAGTGGCTGTGGCTCATTTCGAAGGTCGATTTTTTTATTTTCGCTCCCTGGGTAAAAAATCATACATTTATATGTAAAAAGAAGCCTGAATTTTTTTTAGGTCGAAAAAAAATTTTTTGGCTCAGCCCCGGGGTTTGAAATTTTTAGGGCCGAAATGGTACTTAATTTGGTCGAATTTCAAAAATTCGCCCAATTGACGTCTTTTAATATAAAAAATTGTCCTTTATAGGGTATATCAGGTACGTATTGAGCTTCCTAAAAGAAAATATTCGGTTTGAAAATATTGACCCGTTGGCCGCCCAGGCAGGGTTATAGTAACAACGGGGATGGCTGTAACAGGGTAACGGCAGAAAGTTTTGAAAATTCGAAAATAGCCTAAATGTGCCAAAAATAGGTAGAAATAATGCTTCAAATGTAATTTCGATGCCAAACATTTTTTACCCTATTTTAACCCCATTTTTCCTTATTTCTGGAAGTGCATAATTTTTATATAATTTATGCATATAATTTTTTTTTTTTAATCAGAAAAATTTGCCAATATGACTATTCAAGTTTATAATTTCTACTCTGATTCCCGAATTCCGTTGAAAAAAAGGCTTTAAAGCAAGAGACTTTATTTTAAATAAAATCATGCTAAATGTTTTCGTTTAAACAATAGAAAGAAGAGCGAAAAAACAGCTGAATAAAATGGATAAAAAGTAAAAAATTAATTTTAAAGCAAAACGCGGGTGAAAAGTTCCGTGCCTCCTCCGCTTTTTCCAATCATACGACTTTTCTCTCTCATCATAATCGCCGTCCATTTCTTATTAAAAAAATCGGCGATTGCGCTATGAGTCATTTTGAAAATCCGAAATTTTTGATTTTTGATCCCCATTAGCGAAAGTCAGCAACTATCAACAGAATTATACCATTCCAAAATTATAGTCTTTAAATACGTTCTTTTACAGTCAAGTATATGATTAATATTATTTTTAAATTCTACTAAAAAAAATTATCTTTTTTCGGCTGAGAAAAATTGACAATCGTTTTGACTATTTTTTTTCTAAAAAATTGCATTTTTAAAGCCAAAAAGTGAATTTCCAACGCATGTAAGTACCCAAATTAACAAAACTTAACAAGTTCTCCAAAATAGAAAGTTTAAAATTCAAATTTTTGGGCATTTTCAATTTTTTGACTTTAAAAATGCCATTTTTTAGAAAAAAAATAGTCAAAAATAAGGAAAAATGGGGTTGAAATAGGGTAAAAAATGTTTGGCATCGAAATTACAGAGTCTATGATAAACCCCCGAAATGCAGAACACCGAAATTTGCAAAACCCCGAATCGGGGTTTTGCAAATTCGGGGTTCTGAAAGTACTATAATTTTCCATGAATTATATTCGAGGTTCTGCAAAGTCGGGGTTCTGCAACTTCGGGGTTTTGCAAATTCGGGGTTTTGCATGTTTGCATTCCCGACTTTTTTTAAAAATTGTAATTAAAGTGAGGCAGATCAGGTTGAATAAAGTGTACTGCATTTTTTAAGCTAAATCACAATAAGTGTATATCACTGATAATCAGTAGGGTGGTTCGAAAATCAACTTTTTTGGAATTTCAAAACTCCTATATCAGGAAAAGTTTCTTTATAGGTAAAGTATCAACCCTGAATTTTTTCAGATTTTTTGAACGGCATCCTGAGGTGTCAAATCGGCCTTGAAATTTTCAAAAAGCTCATAAAAGGGCCGAAAATGAACCTTTTTTTTTTGCATAAAAGACCATCGATTCCTATCGGAAATTTCGCGTAGATTACGAATTTGAAGCCGAAAATTAGTTTTGGTGTATAATTTTTGAGCTACAGGCCGGGTTTAAAAGCTCTAAAAACCTGGTTATGGTATTTTGTCTGTGGCTCAAAAACCGTGCACCAAAACTAATTTTCAGCTTCAAATTCGTAATCTACGCGAAATTTCCGATAGGAATCGATGGTCTTTTATGCAAAAAAAAAGGTTCATTTTCGGCCCTTTTATGAGCTTTTTGAAAATTTCAAGGCCGATTTGACACCTCAAGATGGCGTTTAGTTCAAAAAATCTGAAAAAATTCAGGGTTGATACTCTACCTATAAAGAAACTTTTCCCGATATAGGAGTTTTGAATTTCCTTTGAAAAAAATTTGACATAAGTCAAACAAAAATAAAATGAAATAAAAAAAAATAAAATAAAATAAAAATAAAAATAAAAAAAAATTAAAAAAATACTTTTATCACGATTTACTGAACCCCGAATTTGCAAAACCCCGATTCGGGGTTCTGCAAATTTCGAGGTTCTGAATTTCGGGGTTTTGTCAGGGTCCCAAATTACATCTGATGCATTATTTCTACCTATTTTGTGCACATTTTGGCTATTTTCGAATTTTTAAAGTTTTCTGCCCTTACCCTGTTACAGCCATCCCCGTTTTTCTACTATAACCCTGCCTGGGCGGCCAACGGGTCAATATTTTCAAACTGAATATTTTTTTTTTAGGAAGCTCAATGCATACCTAATATACCCTATGAAGGGCAATTTTTTATGTTTAAAGATATCAATTGGTCGAATTTTTGAAATTCGTCCAAATTAACTACCATTTCGGCCCTACAAACTTCAAACCCCTGGACCTGAGCCAAAAAATTTTTTTTCGACCTAAAAAAAATTCAGGCTTCTTTTTACATATAAATGAATTATTTTTTGCCTAGGGAGCAAAAATTACAAAAATTGATCTTCAAAATGAGGCACCCTAATGTCCAGAGGAGACGAAAATGAATCATTTTCCTGCAACCAGTCCCTGCCCCTTACCCCGAAAATGTTTTTCCCAAAAAAAGAAGAGAAAGGATAAAGAGCAAAAAAAAAAAAGTCTTCGGATGACCGAAAGCGAACTTTTACACCAATTTTCGCGTTCAGGTCCTTAAAAAGGTCCCAAATTTCGTGTTTTTGGTCCCTAAAATCCCTAATTTTTCAGGTGAAAATGGGTTCGATGCCTCTTGTATTTCTGAACCGTCCGCCAAATCGTATTCACGTTATAAAAAAAAACCTGGATGATTTTTGGTTTGATTTTTCATTTAAATTCTTCCGAATTTAAGTCCTTATTCGGTTTCCCATCGTCTAAAAAACTCGTATATCAAGTTATAACTTGAAAGTTTCCACGAACACTTCCCCAAGTTTGAAGCGCTAAATTTTTTTCTTGTTTGACTATCAATTTTTCCCAATCATTTTTAAGAATTGAATGCATATTTACAAAGCTGAAAGTCTGAAAGACGAAGATATAAGGAGGGAAAGAAAAAAACATTTTCAAGATGAGAATCGTGTCTTTAGTCGAGGAGAAATTCGGTTGATTGTGTTAGGTTCATAAAACAACGGCGGGAAGCTATATATTTTTTTTTAAGTTTACCGAAGCAGAAGAAAAATTTCAACGAACCAAAAATTGAATATGAGGAATCCCACATCCCATCCCAAAAGAAGCGTCAATAAGTTCAAATAAAAACAATATACGTACCACTTTCGCCTCCGGGAGAAAATAAAAAAGACGACGTGGATAAATTGAGAAAGGCTCCTGCATTTATTTTTTTTCCATCATAAAAAAAAAAAAAAAAAAAAAAAAAAAAAAAAAGCGATTTGTTTTCCGAGGACAATACGACTTCATCATTGTGAAAACCGCGAAAAACATATAAACTAGATACGCAAAAAGTGAGGACATTTTTGATCATTGGGAATTTAATAAAAGTTTATTTTGTGAAACCGTGACTCTTTGTCAAGAGAGGAAGGAGAGAAAAAAAAAAAAAAAAGAGGGATAAAGGAGGAAATAAAAAAAAAGGAGAAAAGGAAAATTTCAAAAGTGGGAATTGAGAGCCAGGGGCTGATAAAATATCACGGATGAAATTGGTTGATGGTAATATAGAATAAGATAGTATGCAGGTAATATGAGGGAAGAAACTACCCCATTTTTTTATTTATTCTTCTTTACTGTATATTTTTTTTTTCTTTTTCTTTTTATCCTTGGGAACAAGTGAAGAAACAAGTTAACACGACTCTTTCGTGCCTGCTCGCTTCTAGGAATTGCCATATTTTCACTAAATGTTTCTTACTTAAAAGCCTTACCTTGTATACAGCTTTTCTCTTCCTTCCTTCCCTCGTTTCCGAGTCCGGATGCATTCAACCTTTCATATACGCTTTTCATCCCCTTCTTTTTTACGTTTTATATATATATATACTTTATTTCTAATGTTTGCATCGGAAAATATACCTTCGGAAAAAAAAAAAATAAAATAAATTTATGAAATAACTTATTATCATTGGCTGCGATTTGCTTCTGAGACTCCGCGGCGCCCAGGCTTCATCTCTTTTTTTTTTTTCCTCTAGTGTTGGATTTTTAGAATAAATTTGAAAAAAGTTAATAAATCAAAAAATGGAAAACTATGCATTTAATCAGATCGGCTACATTGCCAGAAAGTTTAAAGGAAAAAAAAAATCAGTTACCCCCAAGTTTCAATGCGATTTGGTTTTCAAAAGGAAAAAAAAAAAGTTAGAGGAAAAGTTGATAAAACATTGTGAAGTGTTTATTTTTTCTAGGAAAGATTCCCCGGTTATTGTGTGTGAGAGAGAGAAGGATCTTTTATGTACATCTTTTATTAAAACATCTATCCCGTAGCCATGTTAAGGGGAAGAAGAAGAAAAAAAAAAAAGGATCTTTGATCGCTCTCTAAATTTCTTTCTGAAAGTCTTTAAAGTAACAGTTGTATTGACTTTTTGATGAATTTGAAGAAGTGTTTAAGAGGGGGAGAAGGGGAGGGGATGTAATAGATTTTGATTTTCCTTGTTTGCATTGAGAATAAGGGGGCGCGTTTAAATGATGAAGTTAAAGAAATGCGTTGCGTGGAGGGAACACGTGCAAAAAGCAAGTCTTTCATTTTACCATTTGAAAACCTAAACTACTACTGTCTTTTTTTTTTTTTTTTTTTTTTGAATATTGCAATATGAAAAAAAAAAATCAAATTCCACCGTGTGGGAAAAATGTTTATGGAATTTGGTGAATATCTCGCTGAGATTTTTCTGTTTTGGAGTGGGGCTTTTTCCACGTGTAGGCTCCAGGTGGTTCGTTCCATTCACGACAAATCTAAAAAATGAATTTTTGAAAAAAAAAAAAAAAAAGATTTAGTTTAATCATAGCTCCTGTGTGATTGATGGAAGCTTGAGAGGATGTAACCATGATGTTTTTTAATTTTTTTTTAAATGGCAGTCGTAGACATTATTCAACATGCTTAACATGCTTCCAGATCCTTTAGTAAATAATGGTAACTATGGTACTAATTTTTATTGTTTGATTCGTGATTTCATAACTCTTTGCCGGCCATGGATCCTTATATGGACCCATGGATTTTAATCCCCAGATGTCCATGGATCCATGGACCTATCAGTTTTACTACCCTACAAAACTTTTTTCTTCTTCTTCTTCTTTTAAGTGCCAGCTCCGCGACGAAGATTGGCTATCATCTGGACTATTTTTGCTTTATCGACCGCTGCTCGAAAAAGACCCAAGGAATTGACACCAAACCAGTCTCAGATTTTTGAGCCACGAGGTTTTCCTACGACCCTGACCGCGCTTACCCTCGATCTTACCCTCCATCACAAGCTGAAGGAGGCGATATTTTTCATTTCGCATTACGTGGCCGAAATAATCGAGCTTCCGACGCTTGATCTCGTACATCACTTCTACTTCCTTCTTCATACGAGCTAAGACGTCAGTATTTCTCACCCACGAAATTTTAAGCATTCGACGGTATACCCACGTCTCAAAAGCCTTCAACTTCTTTTCCAACGTCCTAGTTAACGTCCATCCCTCGTGTCCATATAAAAGCACGGGAAATACGTAACATCGGACGATACGGATCCTCGTTTGGAGGCTCAAGTTGCGATTGCACAACAGGTCTCTCAATTCCCCTGGCTTGCTCTATACGAGCTCGAACTTCCTAACTACAATCCCAAGAATCATTTAAGAGGGTTCCGAGATATTTATACGAGTGCACCCGTTCAATTTCCTCTCCAGCGAAAAAAAAAACACGAGTGTTTAGGATTTTGCTTATAAAAAATATAATTACGCCTTATTTAAACCTAATTTTTAATTGAATAACTTATATCAAAATTTTTATTTTCCAACATGTGTTGTATGTTTTTAAAAAAAAGTCTTAAATCGAATACTTCTTTTTTAAAAAGATTTTTAATTTATCCACAGTTGTATAGTCGCCTTTTTTTCCCTTCGTGGACGCCCCTTTCCCCCCACTGTTTTTGAAGTAAGAAAATTAGGAAGGCTTTAGAATTAAAGCCACACCCTGGGATTAGAAATCCGAGATTGCTCATTAAAGTTATAAATATGCCCTAAGAAGGAAGTTTCGTGATGATCGCGTTCCCTTAGTCAAAGGAGAAAATTTCTATTTATCAGTTGTCATATCTCAAAACGGACTAATCATTTAAACTCCAGCCCCGATTAGTCCGGTTTTCACTTTACACTCTCTTTCCTCTAATTATTTATCTGCAGGGGGGCCGGAGATTGAATAAAAATAATGAAATTAAAGGTGAAGTGTTTTAATGCGATGAGAAGGGTGAGCAGTCATATCATATTAACGGCATAAAACACGGAATAAGAGTATTTAATCATCTCCGTATAGCAGAATAGTGTGGCGAACCTCTCTGCGTGATTTAGGCCGATTAGAGGGACCCCAAAAAAATCGATGCAGATATTTTTTCACGGTCAAATTTTTACAATAGATGGTTTTACTTCTTGCACTCATTTATTTTTTGTCGGAATAAATGAAGACGTGAATGGAAGATGGACGTTGTTCAGACGACTCTAAAAAATTTGAACATCAAGAGGATCTCGTTTTGTGTATTTACTTTTCTCTTGGAACCAAAATGGCGTCCAAATTCAAACGTTGGTGTCAAAAATGAGGAATTAAGGTTAAATTATATATGAAATCATTGCATAGTCTTGGATTGTAAAGATTTTCCGTCGAGGATAATCAGTGAACAATTAAAAGTTAACCTATGGATAAAGAATAAAGAAAATCAAAGCGAAGCAATTTGGGAAAGCCTCCGGAGCGCCAAGGAATGCAATTATGAAAGTATATGCAAGTAATTGTGAAAGTGAATGCAATTATGACATATTCATATTTTTCAATTATACATATTAACAGCACTTCGTGAGGTATCATATTGGAACCAGTCGACTTTATTTCTAGAGGTGAATATTTTGGTACGTAAAAAATAATGGTGGGTTCTTCGTTGGGAACTTGGCTTAAGTTGTTAAATTTTAAATACTGCTTGTAAATCTTGTATCTCGTAATTATTAACAGGATTGGTATGAAGGTTTTTTTCATAAAATGAAATTGAAAATGAAATGTTTAGCAACATGTCGGAAACATGTTCCTAACGCTGCAACATGTTGAGCAACAAGTTACCGTAACAAGTATATTTTAGTATATTACCGTAACAAGTATGTTTTAGACCGAAATTTCGGGCTAAAACATGTTACAGTAACATGTTGGGACTTGTTGCAGCGTTAGAAACATGTTGAAACGTAATAACATGTTGCGCAACATGTTGCCAACATGTTTCTTTACTGAAAATATTTAGCAACATATTGGCAACATGTTTTAGCGTAAAATTTAATTCTGAAAGAAAAATTTCAGCACCTTTGCCCACAAGATTGGCCCATTTCCGTATCTTATTATAAATCGGCATGTGCTTTTATTCGTTTCTTCTGGGAAAACACGTTTACGTGATACAATCCGTTTATCTTGCTTCGATTTAAAAATCTTAAAACGTGATCGGCAAGTTCTTTCCTATTTACCGTGAATCTGATTCGTCAGATTTCTCAGAGTTTATCTGTTAATCTGTCTTGCGATCGCACATAAACATGTTCCTAACGCTGCAACATGTCGAGCGACAAGTCACTGTAACATATTTTAAACCGATTTTCCAGGCCAAAACATGTTACAGTAACATGTTGGAACTTGTTGCAGCTTTAGAAACATGTTGAAACGTAGAAACATATTGCGCAACACTCAAACTTAAAAAATTGTAAATGCTGCGCAACTTGTTGCCAAAATGTTGCTCAACATTTACAATTTTTTGTAACTTTTCAACAGATTTTATATTTAATCCTATGGTGGGGACTATGGACTGGATATTTAATTAAAATTTAGATTTTATAAATAATTTATTTAATTTTAATTAAGTTTTTATAATACTCTTGTCCTCCAAAAGCAATCGCACATAAGCATGTTCCTACTGCTGCAACATGTTGAGCAACAAGTTACCATAACATGTTTTAGACCGAAATTTCAGGCTAAAACATGTTACAGTAACATGTTGAGACTTGTTGTAGCGTTAGAAACATGTTGAAACGTAATAACATATTGCGCAACACTCAAAATCAAAAATAAAATTTGTAAATGTTGCGTAACATGTTGCCAGCATGTTTCGCTGCTGAACATATTTGGGAACATGTTGGCAACATGTTCCTAACTCTGAAACATGTTTTAGCGTAATATTTCAGCTTACGATATTTCTGAAAAAAAAAAATTTAAGTTTTTCAGTTTAGTTATACTTAAGGATGTTTTTATTTTCCAAAATTTTTTTTTTTTTTTTTTTTTTTTTTTTTTTTTTTTTTTTTTTTGAAGAAACATTAATGTCTTTTTACTCAAATGCTGCAGATTTCATAGATAATCCAATCACATTTTTTAGCACATCTTTGCCGTTAATTCTAGTCATAGTCTCTAAATCATGTCTACCGCAGTCGATCAAATTTCTTACGGACTCAACAATACTCTCGATCAAACACGGATAGACTTTCAATCCATGTAAGATAAAGTTTTCCTGTTTGTGTCGCTTCGTCGTTATTTCAACCGATTGGATTCGAGAAGGATCGTCGGATTCGGCTCCGATGCTCATCACAAGGCCTAAGAACCCATTCTTACATAATGATGCACTTCGTTCTTCCTCGTTGTGGCCCTTGTAAAAATAAAGGGGCGGTTGCGCATTCTCAGCAGCGGTCCTCAGTTCAGCCTCACCGGGCTTTGCATGGTCTTTGACTTTAACAACGATGAAGCCGATTCCATCATTCCGTAGAACGACCGGAATGACAAGATCAGTGCCCTCGTGGTTATCTTTTAGTTGCACAGCTGCGCATCTAGCCAAGAACGGCGAACACACGTCCTCGTAAATGAGATCGTCGAGCTTTTTAATGAACTGCGTAAAGTAGACAAGACCTTCTATAAACTTCGAGTCTAAAGTTTTTAGTATCTTTTCAGAATTGGCGCTGCCAACAAGTGACTCGATAAACTCTTTCACAGTCATCGGCGTCGAATAAATATATACATATCTTTTTTTCTTCTTGACGGCGTTATCGAACGCGAGCAACAGCTCGAGCTCAGCCACTATTTCGCCGAGGAATCCTACAGTAGTATTGAGCGATAAATATTGCATGAAGCTGTCGAAGTCTGAAATGACAGAATGAAGTCTGAATTGTCCTCGCAAATCTATATTCTGTGGTAAAGCAGAGCCACCAGTGCCCTCTGCAGCGGATCCGTTTGAGAATCTGTCGATCGTTTGGAGTAAGTTCGAAAGTGAAGCGGATGATATAGAGGATATATCAGAGAAATGTCGAACAACCGTTTTTCGACACTCCTTATGTGTGCTGAACTCTCCGCTAAAATGGGCTCCGCAATGTAGCAGGTGCAATAGTTTTGTGTTGCTGGATCGATGTAAAACAACGTGCTCATATACCTATCAACTATCTCTTTTCCGTATATGTTATTGTAGGTTTGAGAAAGTGTGGTTCTAACCGACAAAACGGCAAGAGTTGCTAATGTTTTGTCCTTTCCTTTCACGACAGACCAGTCAGATGCGCATATCAGCTTTTGTTGAGCCAGGCTTAGTGGATCCCTCACATATTTCCAAAGTGGGCGCCCATAGAGAAACAGATTACTCCTCGGATATTGTTCAGTTATAAATTCGTGAAGTTTCGTCATGTCTTCTTCCGAAACAAACATGTCTGCGTATAAAATCTTAAAGAACGGCTCTTTGATTATTAAGTCAACCTCTCTTTCCGACCCGGTTAAAGTTCTTGGGTTGAGTCAAACTGGTGTATTTTGCCATTTGTAGAGGCTAATACGAACGAGATCGGCAGATTTTTTAAAATTTCATTTACAACTCTGCTCATAATTCTTAATTTACTGATTTGTTTGCCGTCATTCCAATATTCTACATAGCTGACATCTAGCAGTGGAACGGCTTCATCGATAAATACATAAAGGGGAGTCTCGCCCAACGATTCATTGTACTTTTTAACTAAATCTCGAATTCCTTCTTTTTTCTCTGAGACTGTCATTCCTTTGTAAACTGCATGGAAGCATTCGACGTGCTTAATGAATTTTTTCTTTTGATTCCGCTAAGCCCCAACGTTGATAATGTCGAAACACTTGAGCAATGTCGGACTTTTGAAATGACTTCGAAATTACTTCTACTAATTCTAATGAAGCCCGAATGAGAGCGGCAATGTTTTTTCTTTTCTCGTTCCCAGCAAGAGGTTTGGACTTTCAAAATTATTTTTGTTTTATAAAATTTGATTCAGATTGTCTTCTCTTCCTCATTATCATTATCTTAATTTTTTTTTGCTTGGTATGGATGAAACTCTTATGAGATTTTATTTTTGTCTAAATGTTATTCTAAATTTTATCCCTTGTCTAAATTTGTTAAAATGCAAATCTTTTCTTTCCTAAATTTCCGGAACTGTTTTGAGGATTACTTTAGGAGGATACTTTGAAGGATTTTATCCTCCAAAGATTCTAAAAATTTTAAACTTATAAAATCTTATTGTAATTAAAAAAAATTATGTCAAACCTTGCTGAGCAGTCATGGAGTCATCTCCAGAATGTCGCAAAGTACCAAATGAGTCTCTGTTGCTATCGTCCGAACGTTCCAGATTCATTTTTCGTGGAACGTTCTGTTTTTGGAACGTTTCGGTTTCCTTTTTCCCATTTTAAAATTAAAAGAAAAAAAAAAAAAAAAAAAACGAAATTCACAAGTATGTTCACTAATCACAATTTCATCACAGAATCATAATTCACAATTCACAAATAGGTTTCACTAAGATTAAAAACCATAAAAACAAAGTGTGGCAAGACAGAACAACATATTATTTGAAGACGAACTGACGCGTGCGTCTAATTAGTTGAATAAAACTTATGCTCTTTTAAGGATGCTTCACGGATGCCGGAAGGAATGGCTGTTTTCCGTAATACTGGGTTTAAGATGAAAGAAACCAAATTTTAGGTATCTAACGAACTCGTCTGGTATATCCTGGAATTTTTAATGAAAGTTTTAACTTGTCTAATATGTATTGGTGGCGGGAAAATAATTTTTAAAAAAATTGCGGTCGAAAAATTTTGATTTAGTTTTCCTGGATTTTGTGTGCTTGGAGCAGGTTGAAACTTGTACCAAAAGTACAAGAAAAAGTCAAAGGAGTTCGTTAGATACCTAAAATTGGATTTTTTCCCCCGTAAATAGAGTATTAAACAAAACAGCCATTCCCTTCGGTATTCCGTGAAGCCTCCTCTTAAATATATTTTGCATCGGTTCTGTATAGGATAAACATAGATTAATTAGAAAATAATAGACGGTCGATTTTATTATATACTTTTAATCCGTTTCGACGATTTTTTTTAAAATTTTAAATTGAAAAGAAAACTTATTTGATAGGAATTTTAGGTCTGAATTTTAAAAGATTTTGGTAAAAGTCAAATAGTGATTTCGTGTGGTAAAAGTTAACGTAATTTTTGGTGATGAACAGATTTTGATCAAAGCGTTGCGTTACCCTAGTCGATTATATCGGAGCCATAAAGCATATAAGCAACTTTCCTTCTTCTTTGGATTTCATTGCCGATAAGAAGCTGTCTGCTAAATAAGAACAGGGAGGAAAGCCTCCAGCATTTTTTTCTCGCAGGCAAATGAACACTGAAATATTCTTACGAGCAAACCATTCCATACTTTTGTTTTTTCCATGGCCCGAACTTTGAATTATCGTTCCAATAGATGCGTACGTGTTTTTGTCTGCACGAGATTTTACATATGCCTCAAATTCGTTATACAAGTTGCCTTCTACTAAATCTACTGCAAAAGCTTCCTGCAAAAACTTGTCTGCATTTATTGTATATGAATTTATGGATTTTCTATGGAATTCATGAACCTCCTTTGCTTCTTCGCTGTCGCTGAAAAGCTAGAGTCTCAGGTAAATTACGAGGGTCATTTTTTCTTGTAAAAACCAGCCATGCACCAACTCTTGAAATAATCGTTTTTATTATGCCGGTATATAAAGACTCGTTATTATTCTTCCTAAAATACAGACAAGTTTCATTAGTTGTATCATCCCTTTTCATTGTCAAGTTCAAATCATTCATGAAATCCAATCCTGGAAGCCAAGCTGATTTCAATAATTTGTAAATCTTATGAGTATCTGTGAGTAACCCATCTTTATCCTTAATAATTGCATCGTCTACTTCCATTCCTTCAATACCGCCTTCGGAGTCTGCCATTATTCTTGAGGGTAAAAAAGTGTCTTCTTTATTGAAGTAGTGATGGCGATCCCAAAAATTATTAATGACCAATAATTTTCGATTCTGGGGTGCAAATTCACTATGCAATGTTGAACCAACTTGTTGGACCAACATTTTACACTAATTTTGGCGTAGGAGTAAATTCTGCTGTAGTCGATTCTTTGCTTGTCAAACATGTTGGTACAACAAGTTTGTCCAACATTCAAACAAGTTGGTATGTAAAACATGTTTGTCCAACTTCCTTTCCTGACCTCGTTGTGCCTATTCGTTGTACCGTACACCAAATATGAAATCGATTCAAACAGGCAATTCCCGACGGCTCCCACATTTATCAGCCTTTGAGGGGTTCTAACTCCGTCGATCGTTATTAATTCCATTTTCACCGTTTACAAAAACTATAAACATTGAGGGTTCCATAGTGCATTTGCACCCTTACGCCAAAATTGATGTGGAATGTTTGTCCAACTTGTACTAACATGTTGGTCCAACTTTTCATTGTGAATTTGCACCCTGGAAATTTATAGCAAATTACCGGATTCCAAAATAACTATATAGAAACTTATCTTTAAAATTATCTGATCTAGTTCCGTACTGTCGGCCTTAGAACATTTTATAAACTCAGCAAATATTTATTCTTAATTGTCCATCCGGAGACGTAAAATAAAATAAAAAATCAAAGCCGAACCCTTTGAAACAGTTTAAAACGTTAATGCACGAGCTTAAAAACGGAAAACGGCTCGTCCAATTCCAGGTTAATTAAAGAAGATATCTCGAAAAAGGAGTTTGACTTTTGGGAGTTTCATCCTTGAATAACCCGAGTCAAATGGGAGGAAAGAGGGAAAAGTTGCGAAATCCATTGAAACAAATGATTACAACGACAATGTAAAACGGCGAAACGGAACGTTATCCCATTAGCCGGTAAGAAAACTGTATTCACACCAGACCGTGGAGGGTATTAAAATCCAATTAAATACTGTAATGAAACTATGGCGGCGTTACCATTAAGTATTCGATTATCTTGAACGGATTAAAACTTTTCCCTACATGTTGGATGTAGTTCTTATTTAAATGTCTACTCACGGATTTACTCTTATTTATATATTTTCTCTCCGTATCGTGCGTGCATACTTTTTTTTGGGGGTCGAAACATCATCGATGTAACCGATGATTATTGGAAAGCATTGGATCAAATTTCGAATTCAAGAGGAATTGGAAAAAAAAAAAAACGAGGAAACCGATTTTGAGGTTTCGCTTTCTTTAAAGATTTGCTCTGGGAAAAAACCCTTCGGGGTAGAGAAAAGATAAAATCCGTTGCTTCGTGTTAAAGTCGCCCTATGTCCGATTCCGAAAGCCTCGGGTTTCCATACCCAAGCTTTATTTTCTCTCATTCTTTTTTTTTTTTTTTTTTCTTCCCCCCTTTTATTCTTTTCTTCCTTCGATAACTTACATCGGCAAACATTCTCTTCTTAAACGGTGTCAAATCCGATTTCTTCTTTTCCTTTTCATGACCTGAATTTTTTTCTCGTCTCTTTCCGATTCTATTAAAAACCTCTTCATTTGTCGCCCTGTCCGTCCATTTTATTTTCCTTCGTGCTCACATTTCAAAACTACTCAAACATCAACCTTTTCCGCCTCCCCTCCCCTCCCTCCCGTTCTTTTGTGAATTCGACTTCGAATTTTTTCGGGCGGATTGCAAAAAAACGAAACTTTTTTTTTTTTTTTTTTTTGTAGTAATAAAGTTCTTCTTTCCGAAGCAAGTAAATCGGACCCGTTGTTTTACACGAGGATTAAAATTCAAAATGTAAAAGCGACAAATTCCAGTGATGTTATTACATTCATATGGGGTTGTTCCCGGTGAAATTGAAACGTTTTTAGGGATTCCATATTTCTGAATATGATTTTATAAATACAAAGGTTTTTAAGTTGTTTGTCATCGGTGTTGCCTTTCGGAAATTATCTTTTCCGGTTGGAAATATTTCCTTCCCTTGTAATTTTCTGAGGAAATGTTTTTCGCTTTTTGTCTCTCCAGTCATCTTTATTTGATCTTATAACCCCAGCAATTAGAGACATTGCTCGTTTATCTCTTAACTAAACTGCTATCTTTTATTACTTTATTTATTGGCGCATTAAATGATCATTCTTTCTCTTTTCCTCCTTTTTTTTGTTGTTTTTGTTTTATTTTTCGAAAAGAGGGTTCATGGAAAATTAAAAGATGTGAAATTGGAGTCGAGCTTTTAAACGCGGGAATTTTCTTATGAAATCGACAGAATGGATTAATAAAATCTCGAAAAGATGTTGTAAGCTATTGTTTTCAAATTTTTCCATTTTAAATTAAAATTTCTTGGCTGAAGGGTGAGTTCAAGGCTTTGTGCAAATCATATTCGAATTTTTTAACGTGCAGAGGAGTGAGCTTTGTTTAAAACAAAGTTCACTCTTCTGCACGTTGCAGAAGAGTGCATTTTAAGCACTCGTGTTTGGCCCACACGACAATAGGCTCCGTGATACCTGGTGTCTTGCCAACGCCTTCCCCTTCTTTCCATCTTATTTTTAAAAGTAAGGAATATCCTGCTCCGTACTTCTCTCGGCGCGCTTCCCTTCGCGCCATTTCATAATAAGTTTCCAATTCCTCCAAGGTTAAAGGGGGTCTTCTAGGACAGCCGGGAGAAACTTCTTCCAGTTCTTCTTCTCCTCCTGCTCTGGGCTTATTTTATGCAAATAACGAAGACGTTATTTGCATAAAATAAGCCCAAACATACCCTCAAACACATATCCCAAAGCTTGGCAATACTAAAACCACAAGACAACCACAGACTATTGTCTGATGTTTCTTCCTCCCACTCAAAAGCATCAGCCTCTTTTGCCATTTTTTTTTTTTTTTTTTTTCCAAAACAAAACAAACGACCATTGACTACATCGCTAGCAATGGAAAACGTTCATTGGTATTAACCGCCATTTCGAAAAGGCCTCAAATTTCCCCAGGTTAACTTTTTAACCAAGTAACTAAATTTCTAGATCTAAATCCGGGTATTGCATTTCGAGGCCTGTTATGGCCTCTATATACTGTACTCTATATACTGTATTCAAAAGATCGTTTCGGAAGCTAATTTTTTTTTTAACTAGTGGTATAACCCGTTGATAAATCAATGATAAGTAGTAGGACCTTGAGTAATTAATATTTAGTAGCATTTTAAATTGCCTGGCTGCATAGGAAACCAATGGATGCTGTCGAAATGTGGGTTTGGAGAAGGAAAGAAGGAAAGATGCTCCATCTTCCCTGGACATCACGCGTCTGTCTTAAAGGAGATAGAGTCGACTCAGCGACTTTCGTCCATGACGTATAGCCGGATCCTCAAGTTATTCGGCCACATCTCTCGTCATGATACGATGGAGACTTGTGGTACAAGATAAATCGAAGGCAAAAGAGAAAAGGGACGTTCGGCAACTAGGTGGACAGAACTAATCTTTAAATTAACAGAGTCAACCTTAGAGAAGGCGTGCAGACAGGCCAATGACCGGGACAAGTGGAGGGATTTGTGAAGCGAGGGATTAGCAATATCCCAGACACTTAAGATTGACCGCCACACATTGGTCACGTCACACATCGGCTTATGGAAAAATGACGTCATATGCAGTCTCTCTCTCTCTTTCTTTCTCTCTCTCTCCAACATGTCCTCATCTGTGATCAAGATCAACACTGTTTTTTCCTTTTCTTTGAATTTAAGTTTCATGGTGTCGTTTGAAATAGCTTGGTACCGGAATCTGTAAATAAAATATAAAAAATACTATAATAGTAAAAAATATTTATTATCATATTTAAACATGTAACCAACTTCTTAAGCCGAAGCCATAGTAGGGACGCCGCTGACGCCGGATAACATCTGCCCGCAGATGCTGTCATCAAAGGAAAACTGGGGGGGCAGTTGCCAACCTCATTCTTTCACAACGATCCTGAAGGCAAAGGAGGAATTATCAGCGTTTGCTCAGAAGATAAAGAGCATCTAACCCTGAAGTAATGCTAGAAGTGGCTCAGGGGTCAGATAAGCTGCTAGAGGTGGTTTTTTAGTCAGTAGGAGTCGGATAACATCTGCCCGACGATGCTGGCATGAAAGGAAAACAGGGGTGCAGCAGTTAACCTCATTACACCGATAATGATGAAAAAGGAGGAATATCAGCGTTCGCTTAGAAGATAAGGAGCAACTATCCCTGAAGTAATGCTAAAAGTGATTCCGGAGACAGATCAGCTGCTAGAGGGAGCTTTTTAGTCAGTTGGAGTCTGACAATACTTTAGGAGAAGGGCTCCGAAAACGGATGTCCTGTGCAGGATTTTTCCAGCTCGATATAAAAAAAATCCATTGTACATTCTGCGGATTGGCCAGCATATTTTACAACCCCACAAAATCTGGGAGCTCTGAAACAGGCCATAACGACCAAGCAGCTGAGCAAAGGTCAGATTTTATTGCATTGGGCTAGCTAGTTTCATATTGGAGGTTGAAGTTTCCACTACAGGCGCAGGAAATTTAATGCCGCTTTGTACAGTTTTGCCACTCTTAAGCAAGTCTGTTGCCAGTTGCAGCAAAGGGTAATACTGCTTTGCTCTATCCTCTCAAAAACTGCAACAAAGTGTTGTGTATGTAGGTCTTGCCAGTGGCTCCTTAAGAAGGCTGGAAGCATCGATGTGGATGGTCTTCTAGATCCAAGAAACTGATGATAGTGTCAAAAACCTTCCTCTGAATCGGATTCAAATTATCAATTTTTTTCTCCCTCGCTTCTCCAGCCTCTGTGGCTGATTCAAATTCAACTGTGTTACAAACAGAACCTGAGTAGGGTAAACCAAACTTCGAACGCATTGGATATTGAAAAGACACTCAGATCGACTTTCGATGTGAGTGTCTTTTCAATAGCCAATAAAGTTTTTCTTTTTTCTGAATCTGCGTCGTTGAATTCGTGTTTAAAATCTTCCAACATGCGGTCTTGAAATTCCTCCAAAGTTGAATCGGGCTTTTTGGATTGATGTATGAAAGCGAAAATTTGTCGAAAGGCAGAAGGCATATTGATTGAGGGGAAAAAAATACCCATTTAATATTTGTTTATACATTTTTCTTGATGGTTAAACTTCTCCAAATATTTTAAGTATTTCTTAAGATCTCTGTTCAAAGTTCGAGAATAGCTTTGTGAGCTAACAGAATAGCATAATACTATTATCGCAGAATTGCATATGTTACGGTTAATGTATATAATTCCGTTATTTCATGAAATAACTAGTTATTTTATAAAAAACCAGGTCATTTTAGCTAATGCATATAAATCGAAACTTTTTAAATAAAATAACTAGTTATTGTATAAAATAACGGAAATGGTCTCAGATATTTTATGAACTAACTAGATGAGTTCAGTTAAGTATAAAAATAGAAAATTTTAATATCGAATCTGTGATCTAAGTAGTTATGTTTAGCTTATTTCAACTAATTTTTAAGAATTTCGCGGGACATAAGCTAAATACAGAAAAAACAGCAATCTTTTCATAAAAACACTTGCAATGTGATGTGATAATTTTAACTCAGGACCCCAGTGAGGGTCTCCCTAAAATACAGACCCTACAGACCCACCCAGACCGAGACCCAGACCAAACACAGACCGAAGGAAATGTTACAGACCAGATATATTTTCACATTCCGGACACAGACCGACACCCAGACCAAACACATACAGTGTTATATACATTAACCGTAACACATACAAGTTTGAAAGTTTTGCATACACCGGGAAAAATGTGCTTTCGATTTAAAGTCATTGACTTTGCTAGAGCCCAAAGGTGAAAGACGTAAAAATTTAACTCAAATTGCTTTAAATCTTACTTTAATAATTTAAAACTTGCGTTTATTCTTTACAATTTGAAGCAAATTGAATTAAATTTTTAGATCTTTGACGTTTGGGCTCTATCAAAGTCAAAGGCTTTAAATCGACAGCACATTTTTCTCGGTGTACCGCCACACCATCTACGTCCTTGAAACAGTTTGCCCCTTTCACAAGTAACAACAATAGCCTCAAAAAGTACCCAAAAAGTATTGTTACGCATTTTCAGGATTTACAGCATACATTCGGAGAAAAAGAAGATTTCACTCCGTTTGGGAATCCTACACGGATTTATTCGAGATTAATTTCGGAAAACTTTTACCAGTCATGGGTTTGTTTGATTGTATGTAATGCTATCGATTTCGCTGGATAATAATCAATCGTTATTCAATCTGGCTTTTTTGATTTGCATTTGAAATACCGAAATTTTTAATATTAATATTTTGTATATTGGATTCGAGGATTGGAGGCTGATCGTGATGAGTTAAATATTGACTGAGATTTTTCTTTTCCCTTTTCTTTTCTTTTTCTTTTGTAAAGGGGGGGAAGAAAGTTTTCCTTTTTGCTGAATACACCTTTTTGCTTTTGAGTGTATGTTAATCAAATATTTCCTTGCAAAACATCATAGATATGATTTCTTTGCAAAATAGAGATATCTCGGGTTGTATGACGTACAAACCGGAGAGTGACAGCAGTTACGCAGTTTAATTCAGGCAAAAGCACTTCTTGACGTGCAGCATATGAATTAACTATAAAGAAAGTTGCCTGTCATAAATGTTACAAGTATATATTCGTTGTTCCTAACTGTAATATTACCTTTGAAAATGTTAGAGTTTCCTAGTTCATCCTGAAAATTTATTTTTGGCGGAAATTTAATAACGTCTAGTATTTTTCGAAAAGAAAGGAGAAGATATAAAATAAAATAAAAAATAAAAATAATAATAATCAGTGAGCTTTAGCATGATTTTCCGTGCTTTCTTTGTTTTTTCGTCGGAAAAGGGAATTAATTAAAAAACGTAATAATAAATACTCCTCTTTTTTTAAGTACAAAACACCATTAGGAGATCATGAAAATATCCAAACAGTGGACAAAAGACGCAACGTTGATCCTCTTTTAATTCATTTAACAGCTCGCATCCACTTTTTTGTTAGACCACAATATGTAATTTAAATATTCTTTGTGAAATTCCACCCCCAACCCCCTGCCCTTTTGACCCCGCATTACCCCTTCCATTTCTTTTTCCGGACGTGTTGGATTTTTATTGCAAATTCATTTCAAAAAAAAAAAAAAAAAAAAGAACGTCTACTTTTTTTTACGGTATTACATAAACACAGTTTCGGGATCAACTCTTTCTCGGGGAAAACAATTAAATTTATAGGAAAATCCATGTATATACCGTGATTTTTTTCCCCTTCCCGGGGTGGGTGGAAAGGAGGAACGAGAAAAAAAAAATGTATAAACGCTGAAAGGGTAATGTAGAAAGTGGAAACGAAGCAAAATCCAAATCCATTAGTATTCCGAAAATAGCGTCAAGCGACTCATGAAGTAAATACAATGAAGCCTTTATTCTTGTGCCTGATTGAAATAGAACTAGATACGCGTTCCTAGGGCTCCCCCGGATGATATTTGAGTTGATATTCATTTGTATTCAGAATGACACATTTCATTTTCAAACACCAGGTATCATAGAGGGTAAAAACAAGGTTGGCGGGGGAAGAGAGGAGAAAACGGGGAGTAGAGGGGGAGGGGAATGCAAGTCGAGTAAAATCTCTTCGAAAAACACCTTTTCAAGAAATTAGTCCTCGGTAACTAAGTGCTTTTCAGTTTTCGGAAACCTCGAATCCCCCCGAAAAACCGCGTTTTAACTCTTGGGAAAATGTAAAACCTAAACGGGAAGGGTGGGCGTTTTTAGCGTTAGTAGACCTTTTTTTTTTTTTTTTTTTTTGGAAAATGAAAATCTCCAAAAAAACAATTCCTTGTAAAAAGGTTCAGCCAAGTTAATCTTGCAAAAAACTGAAATGCTTCTGCCCTTAAAAGTTCTGATATCAAAAAGGGCAGCCAAGTTTTTTAAGGACAGCTTTCATTTAAAATGCCGTTTTTCTACAAAATACATTAAAACTTGGCCGCTTTTTTTTTTTTTTTTTTTTTTTTTCATAATTGTAATAACTGACGAATTGTTTGAAATTCGCGTGAATTCTTTAAAGAAATGAACAGAGTTGTTGTGGGTCTCCATGCGGCTGTTAATTTTATGCTTGTTATTTTACTTGCTTAAACTTTGATTTTTTTTTAACATTTTGGAAGTTGGAAATGAGAGCCTAATATTGAAAAATGTGATGTGCACACCCAGAGAAATCCATTATAAATCTAACTTTTGTAAGTCGAAGTATGAATTACAGTAATTTATTATTCCTTTTACAATATTAAAAAGTTAAATTTACTTTTACTTTTCAGCTTAGTGTAGTATCGACTTTTACTATTGCACATTTAAATTAATTATTGTTAAATTTACCACATAATGTGACTCATATAGGTACGAACAGTATTATGGTTGACATTTTTTTTCTCAGTAATTTTTACTTAGAGTAAATTGGAAATAGTAAATAAAAATTGGCAGGTTTTTTAACTTTGTTAAATAATAAGCGTCGTAATGATATTTTTGTAACGGCAAGGGGGGGGGGGCAAAAAAGCGGCCAAGTTTTAATGTATTTTGTAGAAAAACGGCATTTTAAATGAAAGCTGTCCTTAAAAAACTTGGCTGCCCTTTTTGATATCAGAACTTTTAAGGGCAGAAGCATTTCAGTTTTTTGCAAGATTAACTTGGCTGAACCTTTTTACAAGGAATTGTTTTTTTGGAGATATCACGAGTTTTTGTAAAATTTTATTTAACCATTTTTACAACTTGGTCCAAAATGTTTTACCTTTTAAGTTAAAATTAAATTTATTTGCTAGCAATGATCTCTCACACTAAAATTTTTTTCTACCTGCAAAAAATAAGAACCAGAAAAAAACATGAAATTTGCAATATCGGGTCTGTTTAAAATTGAAATGACTGAATTCAATTTGTTTTTTCTATCGTAATTTGGGTATACATTGAAACTATGAGGGTTATATTGAATGTAACTGCACGGTTTTATTTAACAGATATTTGTTCCTAGTGTCAGTCGTTTGGCCATAGAAATAGCGTTGTAAAGCCTTTAGATGATGATCATTACCATTTTTAATTTACAAAAACTTTCAAAAAACATTTTTTTAAATTGTACTTCTGCTTATCAATTTTAAAATCGATGGTTTAGGTTTAGGATGATTTTCATTGGAATTAAAAAAAATATTCCACTACAAGCTACGTTTTTGGCCTTTTTATTGCTCTTCAGTTAGGTTACGGCATTCCTGCCGGTAATTTAGAGTAAATTCAATGGGTTTTGCACTCCCAATCAATCATAAATGAAAAATAAAAGCGAAAAGAGGAATAAAAAAATCAAAATTTTTCTCTAAAATCCACGAAAACAAATGCCGTTCAATATAATCCAAGCATGTTGTTATACCGGACGAGATAAAAAAGGCTCGACAAAATACGCAAACGTACCTGCTTTTTCCGTTCATAGTGGAATATATTCTCGGTCATTAGGTAAACAAATACCCTTATCATTTTTTTAAATATTTTTAAAACAAATCAGAGAAAATTTGTTCGATATCAGAGGAAACGTTCGTTCAATATATATCCAAATTACGGTATTAAATTAAGTCATTTTAATGCCTCAAAATGAAATAGTCTTAACTTTTTTTTTTCAAAATTATACCCCTAAAAATTTTAGACTTAGTTGGTGACAGCCGCATGATGTTTTATTTCTACATATTAAAAAACTAAAGATAAAGTCGGTGAAAAATAACAAAAAAATTATATAAAGCCCGATAAAGCCCAACCGAGAGAATTACACTCCCGCCTTAAAGCAGTTTTAGGTTTGTTGAAAAAATTAAAAATTAACAAAAAATAGTAATAATAATAATCAATGAAAAAAAAAAAAAAAATGCCCTTTCAAAAAAAAAAAGTCCCCTTTCAAAAAAATGTATTCCAGGTATAAAAACACCTGCGACAATATAAAAGAATGAAGCAGAGGGTTCTTTGTAAAGTTCGTCGTCCTCACTACGAACATTTGTTTTCGTTGTATGTTGAGGGTTATTTAATCTCGATACTGCAGGCGAATAAGAAAATCGGCTTTTCTCGGCCCCCCATTAATATTTTTCGGGTTTTTGGTTTTTTCCTGTTCATTACTAATTAAGATCTATCACCATGCTGAGTTTCAAGTTTCTCCGTGGATTAGAAGTGCCGTAACAAGTTATGCTCTCTATATATATGTTATATATATATCTGACGCTCAAAAACCGTAACTTTAGGCCCTAATATCTCGAAAACGGCAAAAGCTAGAAAGTTGCAAATTGGAACATAGAGTCCCAAGGCAAGCGGTAACAAGATGGTGAAATCAGAAAAAAATTAGCTCTTTTATTTCTGGAGGTAGGGGAGTCTGAAATCGGCCGTATTATGCGTACGGTAAAGTAGGCACAGGTCGAGTGCCCCGGTGAGGCGTGAGGTTTTGTCGGTACCGTGTTAGGTTCGGGTGTTTGTATTTTGTTTTTTTTTTAACTTGGCTGGGGGGCACTCTGTGCCCCTCAATTTAATTACTGAGAAACTATTTTAAGAAGAGATTATGGATCATCCAAAAAGTTTTAGATTTGTCGACAGAAAAGTAAACATACAGTACTTCCAGTGCTTGATTTAAATACATCATTGCTTTCAAACGATCCTTTATTTAAGTAACAAATGGAGACAAGACTTATGAAACATAAAAACAATTAAGACTTGTTCATGCATTAAAAATCATGGATCTGTATTTCTAAAAATAACAAAACGTTTTGTCGCGATTTTGGTGAGCTTAAACCCAGTTTTCAGGTATAAAATACCGGATTAAAAAAAATTCTTTTTTTTTTTTTACATATTTTTTTATCGTTAAAATGTCTTCACCGCTCGGGTAACCGGGCGAAAATTCCAAAAATAGTTTCAAATATTTATTTTTCAATAACTTCTAGCAAAAACTACCTCTCGTCCTCATAGATACTCTCCCTACACATTAAAACCTACATCGAGCCCCTATCGATTTCGAGTACAGGCAACTCGAATCATATGCAAATACAATACAAAATACCCCTACAATTTTTATTTTTTTTACCAAAACAAACGATCTCTGAATTTATGATGACGGTCGCAAATTTCAATTATGGAGTCAGAAAGATTCAATTCCAATATAATATTATATTCCAGATTCACATGCTGTTCTGTTGTGGCTAGTTTTGGTCCGCCTGAGGGATAAATCCTCATACTCTCCGATTTTGGAGAGCGTTCCCCTATCCGCCACCTGGGGAGGCGCCCGATGGGGGACTAGCCAAAAACCCCACACGGGTTGGTGGGACAACCCTGTCCCGGGCCACCGAAAAAGATGCCATCCCCCCCACGGCACGAGGTCACCCACCTCGTACGGGTCGACATAAAAATGACGTCCTTTTCACATCGATCCGTACGAGATGGGTGCCGTATGACGTGAGGAGGACTTTACCCCTCTAGATGGTCCACTTAAAGCTAATTTAAAATTACCCTAAAACTAACTTAACTTAAAACTAGACTTAAAACTACTTAAAAAACTAAACTTATTTATACTAGTTACTAAACTTAATCTAAACTTAAATTAAGATTGTACAAATGTACAATGTACGGCATTGGACATTCATACAATTTACAATACCAGGCATGAGAGATAAGATTGTCTGTACTTTTCGACAATCTTTTGCGCGAAAAATAACCTCGATTCTGTTTTTTTTTTTTTTTTTTTTTAATGTCGTTTAACCGCGTTTAAAAAAAAGTGCTAATCGACAGCTTTTTAAAATTATATTAGGCTGTCTTTTAAAATCCCGTTCTTTCTTTAAATTGTTTTTTTTTATTAATAAAAAGATGTTAGAGAGAAACAGAAATAAAAAAAATAATAAGAGATTGAATGAAAATAAGAAAAGGATGGAAAGGTAAAAACTCCATAACCCAACATTGAGTAGAAAACACCTATGCCCATGCCCATGCCCATACCCATACCCATATCCATACCCATACCCATGGCCCATACCAAACTCAAACCTCCTTGATGAAGCTTTTGGACTGCGTTGCTGCTGCGATGCTTCCTCTGGCTGCGACGATTCCCTGGCTGCTCCTGTGAACACAAAAAACAAAAAAAAAAAAGACAATTAAAAAAGGGGGGGCTTGGAGACCCTCACAATGGAGTTTATCTCCCGCGGTATAATTGAAATTAAAAAATTAAATTTTAAACTGTAATGTTAATTATTACTACTTTTTTTTTTAATAATACTTTGAGATTATAAAAAAAAATTTCGGATTTCCAGGCGTAAAAGCTTAAGACCTTCCGCATTGGTCCGGCCGTCTAGGGAACTATGCCATCAGAGCTAGCCATCATACCTATCGGCTTTAACTGCACATATGCACAGATAAGGCTTGCGGTGCGCCAATAACCTCGGACACCCAGTCACCCGAAAGAAAATCCTGGAGACTCTCACTATGGAGCTTATCTCCCGCGTAATCCATGATCGAATCGAATAGAATACACAGCCTAATAAAACTCTGCAGCCCCAAGGGAGGAGCTGACTCCTAACTTAACGATTCGGGGGGAAACTTAACACTAAACACTTAAAACTAATACCACAAGGCCAGTCGCTGGGTCGATACCTAGGCCTTCTACGATGGGAGACTAAACCTCCTGGTCTATCTCCAAGCCGGACCGAAAATAATTATTTAAAAAAAAAAATAAAAATAAAAAATAAAGCCCGCACTAAAATATGTATAATAAATTAATGAAATTTGTAAATAATAAAAAAAAAAAAAAATAAAAGAAAATAAAATAAAAAATTACGATGCGACTCTTCCGAGAGTCAAAACCCGAATGACGCTAGCAGCCTGAACCAAGATGGCGCTTGGATACGTCATGCGCAGACAGGCACGCCCTCTGTAATCCAATATGGCGACTCAAACATTTTAACTGTAAATATTTGTGGATTCAACATTTATTCTTTATTATTTATTTATTTATCTATTATTATTTATTTATTTATTTATTTATTTATTTATTTATTTAGTTCGAATGGCCCTTCTGTCGTTAAGTAAAAATATCGTTTTAGAAAAAAAAAAAAGATGTAAAAACTTTTCTTAAAAAACTTTTGCGATTCGCCGCTAGAGTGCTCTCTTGTTAAGTCTTCGGTAAAACACACAACTTAATTTATTTTGATAATTTTCGTGTTTTTTATGCATTATTCGGCTCTTTAAATTCTATAAAAGTCGATTTTACTTATTTTATTACAAAAACGCGCCATTTTTTAAAAAAAATTGGGTTTTAAAAATAAATTATGATTTCAGGACGCGCGTCTACAGGGCCGTTTTGGACATCCAAACGGAACTCTTAAGCAATTTTTTGTGGTTGAAATATGTTTTTTGGCTTAAGGAAAGAGCCTTTAGTTAAAGGAGAGTTGAATTAGTATATCATAGTTGCATTGATGGACTTAAAAGCTGCACTCTTGAATTTGGTTTTGGATAAAGGGTGGGTAATTGAGATTGCTCTTATCATAAGTTAAGAATCATCGAAACAATAAAGCCATAAAATCCACAATGGTGGGACAATTTTATTTTTCTTTACCAAAACAAATGATCTCTGAATTTTTGATGACGGTCGCAAATTTCAAATTTGGAGTCAGAAAGATTCAATTCCAATATGGCGCCGAAATTAAAATTTTTAAAAATAAAATTGTCCCGCCATTTGGGTTTTTTGGTTTATGGTTTCGATGATTCTTAACTTATGATAAGAGCAATCTCAATTACCCACCCTTTATCCAAAACCAAATTCAAGAGTGCAGCTTTTAAGTCCATCAATGCAACTATGATATACTAATTCAACTCTCCTTTAACTAAAGGCTCTTTCCTTAAGCCAAAAAACAAACATTCAACCACAAAAAATTGCTAAGAGTTCCGTTGGATGTCCAAAACGGCCCTGTAGACGCGCGTCCTGAAATCATAATTTATTTTTAAAACCCAATTTTTTTTAAAAAATGGCGCGTTTTTGTAATAAAATAAGTAAAATCGACTTTTATAGAATTAAAGAGCCGAATAATGCATAAAAAACACGAAAATTATCAAAATAAATTAAGTTGTGTTTTACCGAAGACTTAACAAGAGAGCACTCTAGCGGCGAATCGCAAAAGTTTTTTAAGAAAAGTTTTTACATCTTTTTTTTTTTTCTAAAACGATATTTTTACTTAACGACAGAAGGGCCATTCGAACTAAATAAATAAATAAATGAATATATAAATAAATAAATAAATAATAAATAGATAAATAAATAAATAATAAAGAAATAAATGTTGAATCCACAAATATTTACAGTTAAAATGTTTGAGTCGCCATATTGGATTACAGAGGGCGTGCCTGTCTGCGCATGACGTATCCAAGCGCCATCTTGGTTCAGGCTGCTAGCGTCATTCGGGTTTTGACTCTCGGAAGAGTCGCATCGTAATTTTTTTATTTTTATTTTCTTTTATTTTATTTTATTTTTTTTTATTATTTACAAATTTCATTAATTTATATTATACATATTTTTAGTGCGGGCTTTATTTTTTATTTTTATTTTTTTTTTTAAATAATTATTTTCGGTCCGGCTTGGAGATAGACCAGGAGGTTTAGTCTCCCATCGTAGAAGGCCTAGGTATCGACCCAGCGACTGGCCTTGTGGTATTAGTTTTAAGTGTTTAGTGTTAAGTTTCCCCCCGAATCGTTAAGTTAGGAGTCAGCTCCTCCCTTGGGGCTGCAGAGTTTTATTAGGCTGTGTATTCTATTCGATTCGATCATGGATTACGCGGGAGATAAGCTCCATAGTGAGAGTCTCCAGGATTTTCTTTCGGGTGACTGGGTGTCCGAGGTTATTGGCGCACCGCAAGCCTTATCTGTGCATATATGTGCAGTTAAAGCCGATAGGTATGATGGCTAGCTCTGATGGCATAGTTCCCTAGACGGCCGGACCAATGCGGAAGGTCTTAAGCTTTTACGCCTGGAAATCCGAAATTTTTTTTTTATAATCTCAAAGTATTAATTAAAAAAAAAATAGTAGTAATAATTAACATTACAGTTTAAAATAATTAATTTTTTAATTTCAATTATACCGCGGGAGATAAACTCCATTGTGAGGGTCTCCAAGCCCCCCCTTTTTTAATTGTCTTTTTTTTTTTTGTTTTTTGTGTTCACAGGAGCAGCCAGGGAATCGTCGCAGCCAGAGGAAGCATCGCAGCAGCAACGCAGTCCAAAAGCTTCATCAAGGAGGTTTGAGTTTGGTATGGGCCATGGGTATGGGTATGGATATGGGTATGGGTATGGGCATGGGCATGGGCATAGGTGTTTTCTACTCAATGTTGGGTTATGGAGTTTTTACCTTTCCATCCTTTTCTTATTTTCATTCAATCTTATTATTTTTTTTTATTTCTGTTTCTCTCTAACATCTTTTTATTAATAAAAAAAAAAAATTTAAAGAAAGAACGGGATTTTAAAAGACAGCCTAATATAATTTTAAAAAGCTGTCGATTAGCACTTTTTTTTAAACGCGGTTAAACGACATTAAAAAAAAAAAAAAAAAAAAAAACAGAATCGAGGTTATTTTTCGCGCAAAAGATTGTCGAAAAGTACAGACAATCTTATCTCTCATGCCTGGTATTGTAAATTGTATGAATGTCCAATGCCGTACATTGTACATTTGTACAATCTTAAAGTTTAGATTAAGTTAGTAACTAGTATAAATAAGTTTAGTTTTTTAAGTAGTTTTAAGTCTAGTTTTAAGTTAAGTTAGTTTTAGGGTAATTTTAAATTAGCTTTAAGTGGACCATCTAGAGGGGTAAAGTCCTCCTCACGTCATACGGCACCCATCTCGTACGGATCGTGATGTGAAAGGACGTCATTTTTATGTCGACCGTACGAGGTGGGTGACCTCGTGCCGTGGGGGGGATGGCATCTTTTTCGGTGGCCCGGGACAGGGTTGTCCCACCAACCCGTGTGGGGTTTTTGGCTAGTCCCCCATCGGGCGCCTCCCCAGGTGGCGGATAGGGGAACGCTCTTTAAAATCGGAGAGTATGAGGATTCATTCCTCAGGCGGACCAAAACTAGCCACAACAGAACAGCATGTGAATCTGAAAGAGATTTCAGTTTTCTTAACTTTCAAGAGAATAGCATGGGTTAGGGGTTTAAAGAGACTGTTTAGAGTTTTTAGACTGTGTAGCATGATCAAAATTTTTTATGTGCTAGAGGAATGATGATTTTTCAAAAGTTCAAATTTGGCTGAACCGAATGGAGTCAATAGCAAAATTTGAGCTTTTCATGATGTTTGTGTACTCACACTTTCTCTCCTTTTAAAACTCAAAGTCGGAGGTTGCATATAAAAAAACTGCTTTTTAAAACATATTACAATTTCAGGACGCGCGGACATCGCCCTCTTGGACAGATATTTGTTCCTAGTGTCAGTCGTTTGGCCATAGAAATAGCGTTGTAAAGCCTTTAGATGATGATCATTACCATTTTTAATTTACAAAAACTTTCAAAAAACATTTTTTTAAATTGTACTTTTGCTTATCAATTTTAAAATCAATGGTTTAGGTTTAGGATGATTTTCATTGGAATTAAAAAAAATATTCCACTACAAGCTACGTTTTTGGCCTTTTTATTGCTCTTCAGTTAGGTTACGGCATTCCTGCCGGTAATTTAGAGTAAATTCAATGGGTTTTGCACTCCCAATCAATCATAAATGAAAAATAAAAGCGAAAAGAGGAATAAAAAAATCAAAATTTTTCTCTAAAATCCACGAAAACAAATGCCGTTCAATATAATCCAAGCATGTTGTTATACCGGACGAGATAAAAAAGGCTTGACAAAATACGCAAACGTACCTGCTTTTTCCGTTCATAGTGGAATATATTCTCGGTCATTAGGTAAACAAATACCCTTATCATTTTTTAAATATTTTTAAAACAAATCAGAGAAAATTGTTCGATATCAGAGGAAACGTTCGTTCAATATATATCCAAATTACGGTATTAAATTAAGTCATTTTAATGCCTCAAAATGAAATAGTCTTAACTTTTTTTTTTCAAAATTATACCCCTAAAAATTTTAGACTTAGTTGGTGACAGCCGCATGATGTTTTATTTCTACATATTAAAAAACTATAGATAAAGTCGGTGAAAAATAACAAAAAAATTATGTAAAGCCCGATAAAGCCCAACCGAGAGAATTACACTCCCGCCTTAAAGCAGTTTTAGGTTTGTTGAAAAAATTAAAAATTAACAAAAAATAGTAATAATAATAATCAATGAAAAAAAAAAAAAAATGCCCTTTCAAAAAAAAAAGTCCCTTTTCAAAAAAATGTATTCCAGGTATAAAAACACCTGCGACAATATAAAAGAATGAAGCAGATGGTTCTTTGTAAAGTTCGTCGTCCTCACTACGAACATTTGTTTTCGTTGTATGTTGAGGGTTATTTAATCTCGATACTGCAGGCGAATAAGAAAATCGGCTTTTCTCGGCCCCCCATTAATATTTTTCGGGTTTTTGGTTTTTTCCTGTTCATTACTAATTAAGATCTATCACCATGCTGAGTTTCAAGTTTCTCCGTGGATTAGAAGTGCCGTAACAAGTTATGCTCTCTATATATATGTTATATATATATCTGACGCTCAAAAACCGTAACTTTAGGCCCTAATATCTCGAAAACGGCAAAAGCTAGAAAGTTGCAAATTGGAACATAGAGTCCCAAGGCAAGCGGTAACAAGATGGTGAAATCAGAAAAAAATTAGCTCTTTTATTTCTGGAGGTAGGGGGGTCTGAAATCGGCCGTATTATGCGTACGGTAAAGTAGGCACAGGTCGAGTGCCCCGGTGAGGCGTGAGGTTTTGTCGGTACCGTGTTAGGTTCGGGTGTTTGTATTTTGTTTTTTTTTTAACTTGGCTGGGGGGCACTCTGTGCCCCTCAATATTGATGAAAAATATGTTTTAATTGATTGCTGCGGTAAAAATTCTTTTGATTTTACATCATCTTTACGTGATTCCGATTGTTTCACAATTAAGAGAAGGCTTCAGATATTTATTTAAATATACCAAAATAAATTTCCCTGGCCTAAAACTTTTTTTTGGTGATACAAATTAAAAATCGGGCTTCGTAGCGAACTTTATATTCATACTGGCATCTTTCTTTCAAAATTTCAGATTCTCCGGTTGTAAAGAAACTCCGGAAAACGTTTTCAAAAATAAATGTCGGGAATATATTTTCCAAAGCGTTTTCCGGAGTTTCTTTACAACCTGAGAATCTGAAATTTTGAAGGAAAGATGCCAGTATCACTATGATGTTCGCTACGAAGCCAGATTTCTAATTTGTATCTCCAAAAAAAAGTTCTAAGCCATAGAAACTTATTTTGGTATATTTAAATAAATATCTGAAGCTTCCTCTTAAAAAAGGAATGAGAAAACAAAGAAAAGAAACACTAACGTCAATTACATGAATAATTTTTAGGATTGTCTATAAATTCACTATTTTTAAAGGATTGTCTACATACACGTTTAAGCACCTCTCTATCGTAAATTTTAAACATGTTGGTTACATTTCCTCTACCTCATGGGTCAAATTTTGTAAGTTGTGACAACCCCATATTTCAGAAAAAAAAATGAAAATAAAGTCTTTTCCATTTTCCGGGGATTGGCTTAATTTTCGTATAAGATGGCAGATTTGTTCATCTATTGGTCGGTTCGCCCTACTTCAAAATATTTAGATTTTGTATAATTTTCCAATATAATACTTAGATTTTCCTCCGTTTTCCTGCTACCGTTTATTTTACGGAAAGATGAAATTATAATAATTATGACTTTTTTTTTCTGTAATCTTTGTTTTTAAGACTCTCAGGAACAACGGTTTTCTCGGAACCCTTGAGTCTCTTATTTTCAAGTTAAAATCGATATGATCGGTCAAGAGATTTCTCGGAACCACGCATATAAAATGAGACTGGGGGAAAAAAAAAGAAAATCGTGAAATGTTCTTCTTGTTCGAATAAATTTTGGAATGCGATCATGCTTACCTGCGGGCACGAGCGATATAACACTTTTCCTTTTTTTTAGTCGTTAGATTATGCAAAAAAGTATAAACTGTTGATTCGAAGGAAGTGAATCATCGTACAAAAAAAAAAAAAAAAAAAAAAAAAAAAAAAAAAAAAAAAATCCGGGATTTATTTTATCTCGGACGATGATAATATCCAATGAACCCTGAACATGAAACACGCAATTATTATTTTTCTTCTTTTTTTTTTCCTTGTAAGAAGAAGGAGGAGGAAAAAAAAAGGAAGATTAGAAAATTTAAAACGGGAGAGAAATCCTTACGTAACTTTCGACTGCGAAAGAATTCATTAAAACTCTTTTCCATTTCATTTTCACAATTTATTTCGTTCCTTTTGTTGCCTTTTCGTGTTTACATTTCGTTCTAGGCACATTTACATCTTTGTTTATTTTAATTTCGAAATGAAAAAGAATTAGTATCGCCTCGTTGGGTAGGAATGCGTCATTTGTCTCGTTCAACAGGGATCTCTTAATCCGAATCAAAGGCGCGCCCCCCACGCTCCTCGATTTTAAAGAAAAAAAAATGTAAACGGGACGACAACAGAAGACGTAGGCGGAAGGGGGCAGTCTCTCGAAATAAATAAATAAACAATTCGGATCATTTTCCAAGTAAAGAAAGTGTACGGGAAAGTGAGACGGAGAGAAAGGCCTAATCTGTCCCGAGGGAAATTCCTTTGTGGTTTACGGTCGAAGATGTAAGAAGAGATGGGTGGGTGGTAAGTGGGTGTGGGCGGGAGGGGGGGGGGTCATTTGTTACGGTTATATTCTCTTTGAAATGTTAGAAACCTATTTCATTGCAGAGATTTGTATTGCGATAGGTCTGCGATTAAATTAAATCGTTTTCCTAATACATCTTTACCGGTTTCCCCAATAACTAATTTAAGACCGAAAATTTAAGTCTTTATGTTTGGAGTTGACATAACTCAGATTTGCTATCTTCGCCTTTTACGGATTTCTAAGAAGTTCCTTATAAGAAGATTAGCTTGGCGGCTCATCTGATTTTACGTCAAATGATTCGGAAGATTTGTATCAATGCATATTCTTTAGGTGCTCTTTGATCCAATTTGAGATTTGTATATATCGAATTGGGATTATCGCTCATTAAGATATTCAATGGGGCTTATTGTGATACTGTGGATTTGTACTCATTAGGAGATGTAAATGAAAGAAATTTGATCGGAAACTGAGTGGAAGAAAATATACAAGTGAGAACCTGTATTGGCTGGTGGAAATTCGAATTTTCATTCTCCATGTTCCATTTCCTGGAAAGATTCACACCTTTTCTGGTTGGTCCTCGGGCTAAATATGTAAATTTCGTTTTGTGTCCCTTATTTTGAGAATTTTTGAATTTGAAAGCGAATCCCCGGAAAGGTATAATTTACAAAAAGACAGATTTTTTTTTTCTCCATTTCGGTGAAATAAAAGACGAGTCACATGTTTTGATATTTTCGTTGGAAGCTAATGTGTAGTATGCTCTAAACTAAAAACTAGTATTTAAACCTGAAAATTTATCATCAAATTAAAAAAAAAAAGCCCGGAAAAGTTTTTTTCACGTAGTTAGTCCTTAAACGATTTTTTATTGGTGTGACGTCATCTGCCTGTATCGCAGCGAGATATCGAACTCGAAGCGAGGCATCGAATTTGAAGCAAAACCATTTTTTTTGCTTCAAGAAAAATACAGGGGCTCTTTTAGGGTCCAGGGTAGCAAAATTGGACCGGGAAGCTAATATAAAGAAATAAGAATGATTTTTTTGGACCACCTTATTGTGCATCCATACTCTTGCACTACGTGCAGAAATTTTTTTTTGTTAGCACTACTGAACGTTGAGATTATGTTGTCTTTAAAATTTCAGGAATTTTTACCTAAATTATGTTCCATCTCTTGCGAGCTTAGGACCTCCAAAAATCGATCAATACTTTTAAGTTATGAGTATTCTTAATTTATATATTTTTTTTTCTTTTTTTTTCAGATGCTGATGTTTGGCTTTTCCTTCAGGGGGTTGCATCGCGCGTTTAAATTTTTTTCGTTGTTCCGTATAGAGTTTCGTAGGTCACTTTCGCACAGGGTTGACCTTTGTTCGGTCGGTTTGGAAAGTTAGGGATTTAAAGTAACTTCTTTTTTTTAAGTAGTAGTCTAAAAGACTACTCGCGGGAGTGTTTCGAAAGTAATGCAACCCCCGATTAACGACAAATAAGCTCTAGCCACCTCTACTTCAGCCAGCGGGGAAACCAAACCTCCCCGTAATCAGTTGAGGCATCGCATTTCCAGAAAAAATCGCGAAGTTGGTGAGTCCTGCTATTCATTCTTTTTTTTGGGGGGGGGGGGGGCAAATAAATGCAAAAACATTTTTCGGTATAAATAAATTTTTTCGAGAAATCAGAAAGCCCGCAAAATTTTAAAAATTTTAAGCTTCACCACTTTCGAAACCACGACGTTTCCGACAACGGGATGACGAACTTCGCCTAACCGTGCAAGGATGAAGATCCAATTATGTTTTTGCGAACATTATATACAATTTTTGCATCACTTTTTCGTACGGGTGCACTCGATCTTGATCCCTTTCTGCTGTATATCAAGTTTTGCATCTATCGGTGAACGTCAGCCTTTAAAACGGAAATAAACTACTCATCTACTGACCAAAAAATTTCTGTAACTTGTCTCTATCTGATATCGGATAAATGCTACATTTTTAGAACCTTTGTACCAGCGAAAAAAATTCCTCACTTTTTTCAACCAACTTTCTTTTTCAAATATAAATCAAACGAAAGTCGGGGATTTAATCCAATAATCCTCACCGATTCGACCGAAATCTTTTCATTTAACTAACTGGAAACCCCCATTCTTTGAATAAAAATTACCGAAGTGGTAAAAAATGTTTACAAAGTCATCCAGGAGTTCATATACTTGCTCTCTTTTCCAATTTAACTTTTTTTTTTCTTTTTTTTTTTTACCTCAGATCAAAAGCTTATCTTGTTAAGAGGAACCGGTTCATACGACAAGTTTTCCACCATAAATCTTATCTCCGGTAATCTCATAAATACGCATTCCCATATTAAAGAGTAAAATTAAATAAACTTAAACGGAAACCCCGAACCGGGAAGACAATATAGGCATTGAAACTGAATATTTATGGGCATTCGCTTCTGTATGGGAGTTATCAACATCTCCTCCGGCCGCGGCTTACACAATTAGCTGGATCTCGTACTCCTCCTTCGGTTAATACGGGAACTTTGAAGCAAAATTTAATTTGTGTTTTCAAACTCTCCTAATTTTAATTCTTCTCTTCAGCTCACCTTTCCATGTTTTAAAATCTTATCCTTCATACATCCAACTGATAAATTTATCAACTCTTGGAAAACTTTTGAAAACCTGTCCCGCTGGCATTGTCAACCTATCATTCAGTTTTCGACGTGTTCAGGAGGGGGGTTGGTGTTTCATTCTTTCGTTATTTATTGATCCGATCCGCCGGCGTTGCCGGTTCACGTGGCAGGATTATTGTTTTAGTATTATTATTTTTTTTCTCCGTTCGTGTAGGATGCTAGGGTTGTTTTCGTTGGAAGTTAGTTCCGGGGATCAAGTTGTTGTTTCCTTATGGAACCGTCTTCACACCTCGGCAACATAAAGTTTTAATTAATGCCTTGTAATAACGACGTGCCTTACGCATTCAAATTCGGTTAAGTCGATTTTACACTTCCGCCACGTATTTAAAGTTTTGAATTTTCCTGAGCTAAACCGGTGCTCCGGTCATACGAATAGTACATCGTTGAGGGATTCGCGGCATTACTTTGCCAGAGTTTACCAATCTGTTTTTGGAGGTTACGAATACCGAGAACTGAGAATGTTTTATTTTTAATTTTATAACGTATTCTGCAAAAGAACTTGTATCACATACGTGCATTGGAGGTTAACTGACGTATCTCCGTCGAAAATATGATAGGACTGTTCATGTGGCGACAAGTTAACGCCAATGAGCGGCAGTGGAACTTGTAGTCACTGTTAGTTGTAGTCACGTGTAGTTTACATAGTCTAATGTCTTCTGCGAGTTAACTTTTCTTCTTTATTAACAAAATAAATTTGCTAGCAGAAAGCATAAAATCAGCACGGCCAACCGTTGAGCCTGTAAAGTCGGGTTTGAAATAAGAAGTTGCAATATTTAAATGCACTTGGTCTAGTTCTGCACTGAAGTACAGATATATTCACTCGAAATATAACGTTTCATATCATTGGTCACAAAATGCTCTGTTTTATCCCTTTTTTTCCCTCCTTCCATCTCCAGCTTCACCCAATGTGTCTTTCTTTAATTTGAAAAACATGTTTTACGTTCCATGGTTTTAAATCCGAACTTCGAAAATCATTACATTTGAACTTATCCAGGTTTGGGCGTTCTATTATATTAGTATATGCTGTAAACTGTCTCTCTGTTAAAATAGCGGACAACTTCTCCCTTCTTCTCCTTCCTGCTTAACCCCCTTGCCACGTTCAACCACCTCCACACTACTCCACTTCTCCCTATCCTACCCCCATCGTATTTATGATGGGAGGTACGCCAGTTGCTAATTCCGCAGAATACCGAATAACTGTTGCGATAAATATAAAGTCAAGGGTAATTCTGAGATTTAGCAATATCATTTTTGCAAAGGATTTATATTTCCACAATACCCCCCACCCCCCGCAAAGTTCTAAAATCAATTTCGCAGGTCACCACATCTAAGCAGAATTTTTAGTTTCAAGCTGGTTTCTGTGCGAAGAAGAGACGCATAAATTTTAAAAAAATTATGCATAATATAGAAATAATTGGACATGTATAAAAAATGCATAAACTATTTATAAAGAACTGATGTATTGTTAGCCTAAATTTACTTTTACTTGGTTCTTTAAAAAAAATGTTGATACGCTTGGAGCAATTATAATTATTACAACCCCAAGTTGTCACGAAATCGGCGACTGCCGTCAAGAAGGGTTCAATTGATTAAAGCCACGGGAAAAAACTCTAGCACTAAAAAAAAAAGATCGGAAAAAGGAGGGGGAAAAAGAAATAAAAATGATCGGAAAACGAAGGAAAAAGCCGACCAAAAAATAAAAAGAGAGAAATAGACACTGAAAGGAGCAATAAGCTTCTTCCAATATGGAGCATCCACCTTCAACGACGCTAAAAAGTTTGACGACACAATTTTTGTAAACCCCTCGGATGATTTTAAAGCTCAGAATTTTCGTTTTTTATTGTTTTGTCTTACACAAACCTCTTTTCTATTCCTTTTTTTTTTCTTTTTTTTTTCTTTTTGTTTTCCTCCTCTCTCTCTTTTTATTATGAACCATTTTATTCCGGAATTTACTCGAAATAAATGATTCTAATTCGAAGATGAGTCATTTACAATGAAAAGTAAGTTGATTTAGGAAAACATTAAGTTAAATAGAGCTATTTAACAGCCCATCAACTCTTTCTTACGGTTGAAGATCTTCCACAATAACCCCACCGTAAATATGCAAAGTTGCTTTATGCGAAAAGGAAAAAGTTGGAGAAAAAGAAAATATAAAGGTTGCGAAGATAAAACAAAATAGCCCTAGTCCCCCATGATATTATTCTCGAGCTACGTGGCCGTTTTTTTAATGCTATTAAATCCAAAAAAAGAAAAAAATTTCCGGAATTTTTATAAAGATGACTTTTAAAATGTTTGGAAAAGAAAAAAAAAAAAAAAAAAAAAAAAAAAAAAAAAGGCCGCAAAAATATAGAAGTGTTTACTGTGGAAGACGTGAGAAAAAGTGTAGTAGCGATCAGTCATGTCTGGAGTCTGCGTGACATGTCGTGTTGATGCCAAGGGATCGCTATTTATCAGCAGATGGTCATTTATCATGGAATTTCTCTCTTCTGCCTCGGCTCTTCTTCTCTTTCTCTCTCTCATTATACTCTTTCGTTGATTGTGTCCCCTCTCCTTCCCGAAATTCGCTTGGTGGAAACTTAGTGCATGAGTGATCGGTTTCGTAAACGTGCTCGGCAGAGATTCTCGACCCGAAAAATTTATGGGTAGTCGAGTCGTGTTATCCGCAAGATAAAAATCAAAAAAAAAAAAAAGAAAAAAAAAAGAGAGAGAGGGGAAGATAAGACAAAAAATAAATAAATAAAAAAAAGATGGAATCCAGTTGAAATTTGGTTAACCGTTGCCGCATGGAATTATACTCGTATCCCAAAGGGAAAGCCTCATATGAAAATCCAATTTCATTTTCATTTACTCTTTCTGTTAAGGCACATCGAGTTTCGTATTAAAAATGTAAAGGTAATTGCAACAAATGCTAGTGAGCTATGAATTTTCTACCTTTTGCATTTTCATTATAAAGAATGCAGTGGTGGCTATATGATGTATGGTTTTGCAGATTGTGTATTTTTTCAGAGACTTTGTTTAAAGGTTTCAGATGAGAATATTAATACGGTTTTTCGTTTTTTCTTGGAAAAAGTATTTCATATGCATGAAACTTGGAGAATATCAAAAGATATTACTTCTTTTGTGCGTTTGTCATTTTCTTTGGCGTTTTCCTGGAATTTTATTTGCTTGTTCAGCCCGTTCTGGACATGGATCCCCGGACTAGGGGACATTCAACGATTTCGTCGCGTGTAATCCCATAGCTTTTTTTCATTGGATCACATACTTATAGAAAGCAATGGATTGCAACTCAAGAACCCTTGCTCACGGTCGTATAGACAGGTCCGGAAAGTCCTACCACGGTCGTATAGACAGATCCGGAAACTTCCTATGCCGTTCATGTCTCGCTTAACTACGCACATTTTAGTTCTAAAAAGGGCCACTGGCGGCGCTGCGATCTTGAGAGCCGCAAAATGTCTAATTGTATAAACTGGGACCATGGCCCAGACGTCTAAGGCCTTGTGCCGCCATCGTTGTTTACAAACCTCAACGACCAATCAAAACGCGTCTCGCATACTAGTAGCGTTTACAGTAGTATAAGTAAGAACTAATTTTGGCGTAGTTAAGCGGGACATGATCTCCCATGTATAAGGGATAGGAGTTTCCGGACCTGTCTAAACGACCATGTTAACTACGCAGAGATTAGTTATTTTTTTTACCACCCTAAGTGCTACTTGTACTCGACGCTTTTTGATTGGTCGTTGAGATTTGTAAACAACGATGGCGGCGCACGGCCACATAGACGTCTATACGGCCGTGGTCCCAACTTAAACGATTAGACATGTTGCGAGTTTCAAGATCGCAGCACCATCAATGCCCCTTTTTGAACTAAAATGTGCGTAGTTAAGACCGGACCTGTCTATACGGCCGTGCCCTTGCTTTAACAAATCCGTAAAATTCGTGTCGTGGTGAAGCGGTAAGATCGACGAGTCTCACTCTGCAGGTCAAGGGGTCAAATCGAGAGAACATTGTTTTGCAAAATCCGCGATATCACCTCTCCAAGTGGTTGGATCACAGGACTAATCATAATTTAAGTTGATGAATATTTAACTTGAGAGTTCCATCTCTTCGTAGTTTTACATGGTCTGTGCTGTATATGACAAATATGCAACTATACATGAGAATAATAGACGTAATAGACGTAAGTCCCCACACGACTAGGATTCTGTGTCTAAATAAAGGAGGTCCCGCTCAGTGCAAGCAAAAGCTGGCGTGAGCGAACCTGTCGTCAAACTGGCCATCTGACACATATATAGGTTTGAGGCCCAGGATATAGTCCTACATTTCACATTTTCACTTGTATAACGTACATTGTAAGGAAGTGGGGTATTAGGCTTCAGCTTCAGCTGTGCTACGCCCCTGATGATGATGATGAAGATGACATATTTTGGTCCCTTGCCACATCCCACCTCCCGTTCGAAAAGCCAATCCTGTTTTTTCTGTTTTGTTTCAAGTTATGCATAGATCCTAATTTGCCTCTAACAGTTCTTCTAATTAGTGATGAAAAAGGTTCTCCTTTTATTTCGTCCAGTCTCGCCTTCTTTTCTTTTTCCTCCAGCTCATTGGTTACTCCTTACCTTATACTGCTTTTTTTGAAAATCAATATTTATGCCATTAAATAATCTATCTCTAAACTGCTTGAATTTTGATTATATATGTTTGCAATCATCCGTCCATATATTTCAGAAAATACACTTTGCGGCCACACCCCGCAAAACTACCAAAGTCAAACGTGATATAGTGAACCATAAAGACGTCAATCTAGCAGCAAATTTTTATTAAAACGAGGGGAAAAAAATAAATAAAATAAATAAATAAATGGAAAAAGATCACAATATCAAGGTGATTTTGTAATACGGGTGTGTGCTGATAATGCACGAAACAAGGAATAATCACGGTAATTTGTCTCCTTGATAACGGGGTTCTGAAATTACCAAATTATAGCTTGGAAGACAAACGGCGAGGGTGACAGCATTTTGCTGCATGAAATACGTGTTATTAAACATCATGATCCTGACACAAAAAAATTTATTTTATTTACATGAGATAATGGTTGGAATAAAAGGGAACGCCAATCGAAATGTAAAAAAAAGGATGTCTCTTCCTCTTTTTTTTTTCTTTTTTTTGTCGCGAAAAATCTCAAATGATTTGATTTCGTGACCCGAGAAGTGAAATCTCCCTCTTGAAAGTTTCCTTCGTCAAACGATTTTCCCCCCCACAAACCATTCCTCAGCCTACTAACTTTTTTTTTTTCCTTCGAATTTTTAATTCTTTTTTGTTCGGAATAAAAAAGTTTCCGGTTTTTCGACGTTGCAGCAAAAAGAAAAAAAAAAGAAAGATAAGAGATACATTTTAGACATGAAACAGATCTTGTGTGATGAGAGGGGATAAAAACTGTGCCAGTGATGCCGCAGTACGAGAGATAAGTCTCTACTATGCGGCTGATAGCAGCTTCTTTTCGAAAGCTCGTCACGTTTCTAACCTTCCCACGGGAACTCTTGATCTTTGCAATGATTCTTTTTATATCACACGCAATTTCAGGTCACAGTTTCCAAATGGGATTCAAGATTGATTCATCCAACCTCTTCTCTCCAAATTAAACATTAATATGATAGAAGACTGCAAACCTTTTTTTTTTTTTTTTTTTATACTGAACTTTTTTTTCTTCTTTTTTTTTTCTTTTTTTTTTCTTCTCCTATTGCCGTATTTATTTATCGGGATCGTTGGACTGTCCGTCGGGAAGGGTCACGCGCTGGAAAATAAATAGAAAAGCTAGCAAAAAAACCGGCAGATAAGATTGATCGATGATATTTCCCGCAATATTGAGTGATATGATAGTGCATTGACGCAGAGAGGGTACGAGCTCTAGCATTTGTATTAGCTGATAAGTGCCGTGTAATGTCGTGGAAAACCCTTCACTCCTAAAACGCTTGTTTAAAGGTTTAATGGGACAATCAAGTGACGAAACAATACGATCGGGAGGGTAAAGAGAGCAGTCGTGTATGTGTATACCTCATTATTCTGCACAATTGGACTGTCCGATGTTCCTATTTTCCCGGTTATGCTATATCATACGGTTTGATTCAATTATATGGTCGATCTCCCGTATCAACAGAAGTTACCCTTCGGATAGTAGGATAGCGTCGGGTATATGAAATTAGAGGAGGTGCGAGATGCTTTTCTCTGTCGTTTTCGTGCGAATTCGTGTCATCTGTCCAACGCGTTTTGACTTAACAGCTGGTTATTCACGTGCTTTTATGTCATTACACTGATAAACAAGGATATTTATGAGATGTATTGTTTCCATTCGACGGTCTGTGCCCGTGAGGAATTGGCGTCTTCTCTTGTTCGAGTATGTAATTACATAATGTTTAATTTGCCTGAAATGAAAATCAATCCACTTTGTTCCTGCATCAATTTGTGTTCTATTCGGTTCGCCGTCACATGTAAAATGATTTTTGTTAATGTATAAACTTATAATTCTATAATAGAGTGGTTCGGAAATCGACTTTTTGGAAATTTCAAAACTCCTATATCGGGAAAAGATTTTTTATAGGTAGAGAGTATCAGCCCTGGATTTTTTCGGGTTTTGCTTTATCGACCGCAGGGAGAATAAAGCATTGTTTTTAGCACAAATTTCAGATTTTCAGTTTTTGATATTTTTACACGTTTTGAAGTCCCCTGATGCCGAAAAAAGCAAAATTTGGATGGTGGCCGTGTGCTGACATGGTCGGCCTTATCGCGACTTCATACCCGATTTTTCATAACACTATCGCGACAGTATGACACTATGGCGACACCTCAAGTGTCGCCATAACGTTTCTTACGGGATCGCAATGTTAAATAAATTTTTGAAGTGTCGCCACAAGGACAAGAAAAAAATTTCTCAAGGTCATCGGCCATAAGAAAAATTCAAAAAAAAAATGTCGCGACAAGGTATTGACATGTACGTATTGGATGTGTGTGTATGTGTGTATGAATATATGAATATATGTGGAAAAAAAAGTGTCTGTCGGAGGAAAAGCAGAAAAACGAAAGAACGGATTTCGATGATTTTTGGTGGTTAGCAACTTCTAATGAAATGTAGGTGCTGATTAGTTTTTGAGCCAAATCGGTCCAGCGATTCGGAAGCAGTGAGTGAAAATGTTAAATTTTCAACAATTTCAAAATCTTTTTTAACTATAAATCGCGAACGCAGCTACCAATTGAGTCCTATTTTCGTAGTGCAGTAGATATTCATCTAGATACGCTACCATTGAAATTTGGTTAAATTCTGTTGAGTGGTTCAGAAACGGTGAGCAGGACTAAAAGTATGGGTATAGGCCTAAAAACCGATATCTCGACTTTTGAAACGTCACGATATGACGTCATCGATTACGTCAACAAAGCGATTTGGATGCTGATTGGCGGGTTCCTCGTGGGAGCTAACGAAAAATAACCGTATTTTTGAAAATATTTTCGGGGTAGAGGATTCCGAATCAGAAATAATTTTTCCTAAATTCGAATCCCTTATGCCCGTACTGCGGCTTTGGTGGACCTCTGATCAAAAATTTAACCGAATTTTTGAGAATATTTTCGGGGTTGAGGATTCCGAATCTGAAATAATTTTTCCAAAATTCGAATTCCTTATGGCCGTACTGCGGCTTTAGTGGACCTCTGATCAAAAATCTAACCACATTTTTGAGAATATTTTCGGGGTAGAGGATTCCGAATCTGAAATAATTTTTCCAAAATTCGAATCCCTTATGCCCGTGCTGCGGCTTTGATGGACCACTAATCAAAAATCTAACCGTATTTTTGAGAATATTTTTGGGGTAGAGGATTCTGAATCTGAAATAATTTTTCACAAATTCGGATTCCTTGTGCTCGTACTGCGGCTTTGGTGGACCACCGATCAAAAATCTAAGCATATTTTTGATAATATTATCGCGATAGAGTATTCCGAATTCCAAATTATTTTTCCAAAATTCGAATTCTTTATGCCCGTACTCGGCTTTGATAGATCTCTGATCGAAAAACTAACCCTATTTTTGAGAATTATTTAAATAGTCGATAAAGCAATTTGATCGGTTCTCCGATCTCATTTTTTTGAACGGCATCTTGAGGTGTGGCATTGGCCTTGAAGTTTCTAAGAAGCGCGTATAAGGGCCAAAAATGAAACATTTTTGTGTGTAACTTGTATGTAACTTCCCAATGATTGCATAGAAGGAGTATATACACCCAGATAGCGTTTTCAATCCACTCCACATCCTGTGGATTGTTCATTCGATATCCACAGGATATCCAAATCCGTGGGATATCCATAGGACGTTTTTTGGATCATTGCGGACATAAGTAAATCCAATGGACGTCCAACAAATATCCTCATGACGTCTTGAAGACGTCCTCGGGATTTTATAAACTTTGTTATCTGGGCACTTCCTCCACCTCCTCCTTCCTCTTCCTTCATATTGCAGTCACCGACACATTGTCGTCCTCATCTGCTTCTAAAAGGCTCAACACGCAGTAATATCTAAAATTAGTCATGATCGATTTAAATGAAAAAAAAATCTCAATTTTAGGTCAGCGAGGACTAAAAACAAAAATCTCCGATCCCTTTTTTTTTTTTTTTTTTGCCTTGTGAAAACAAACAACAAAACAAAACAAAAAATTACAGGTCGACGGATCACTTTCCCGCATTCAGAAAATTCCCAAACCCGAAATTAATTTACTTTACAAGTTGTTATTATTATTAATTTTTTTTTTTTTTTTTTTTTTTTTCATTCTCGTTAATTTTTAATATTATTAAATCGGTCGCAGGGGGGAATGAATAATAAATCAAAGACAGTTTTACGGAAACAATTCATCCGTAAGACGATTATAAAAGCGAATCCAAAACTGACGGATTTCATTTCCAAGAGTTACAAATCCGACCAGCTTAGGTTAATACTTTCAGTTCCGTTTTGTCATTTTATTTAGAAATCGGTGTTGGAGCATCTGTTTAATTAGTTTCTCTTTAATCCGACTATAAACAAAGACTTTACGAAACAAAAAAAAAACTTTTTATTTTCCCGACGAAGTCATCCCCGCCTTTTCCTCGATAATATAATCACTATAAATTTTCCCCGAAACTCAAGAAGTATATATACTTATCGAACGACCCCGCCTATAATGAAAGGACGATGTTTCGCTATCCCATGATAATATTAAAATAATTCAGTCGTGATATATCATTGTAAAGATGTTGTTTTGCGCTATAAGGATGCGGCCACACGGCGAGATATATGCTATAAATTCTTGTTAGTCCTCCTCTGGGTTTCCTGCTATCCTCAGAAACCTCATATTTTCCCATGTAATGCTGAGACATCATAACTTATATTATTCTGATTTTCAGGCCTTCCTTTTCTTTAAATGCGGGATCTGCTTGGGAATTATCCCTTGAGTTTTGCCGGAAAAGTTGTCACTTAGTACTGGAGTTTATGCTTCGGGAGGCAATCTGTTTTTATAATTTTCCACGGAACATTAAAAACGAAGGGATGCGTCTACATCTCATTAGGTCGACTCAAGCGAGGAAGAGAGAAAAAGGCTTTCCCGAGTTCACAAGGAAAAGAGGAGAGGAAAAAAAAAAAAAAAAAAAAAAAAAAAAAAAAAAAAAAGAAAAAATTGAAATTTTGTACCGCCGACTACATTTTTATTTTCTTTTTTATATTTACAATAACGAATTTATTTTATCCTATCATATGACAAGTCCATTAAGGGTAATAAAAAAGAAAATGCTTTTAGTCAATTCTATTTGAGAAAGAGCCTTAGAATACAAAGACCTTTCTTGTCAACTTGTATAAAGATACATCAAAATAACTTACTTTTTTTTTTATTGTTATCATCATCGCAGTCATATTCGTCATATTATTTCTGTCAGCATGATTAAGTCTATATCCTGTCGTTATTAACATATTGGATGATCGCAAATTAAAGACTGCCCAATAAATAGCAAAGTCAAAGTTTTCCCGCGCTTTGTGATTCGTGTTGCAATTTAAGTCCCTCATTGGGAGAGAGTTCGTCGAGTGCGGGTCGGTAGCTTAATGGTAGAGCACCCGTCCGGCAAACGGTAGATGTGGGTTCGATTCCCATTCGGCTCAAGTACCCGACGAAATTTTTTCTCTCAATGTTGTTTGTTTGTCCATAAAAGTTAAGGACTTTAGAGATTTCGGCTTTTATAATATTATAAAAGGCGATAGTTTTCCTCTTAAAAGTCAAAGTCTATTCAGTCCTCAGGACGTCTTCAGAACGTTATGAGGATATTTATTGGACGTCCATTGGGTTTATCTATGTCCGCGGTGATCCAAAAAGCGTCTTTTCGACATGCTATAGATATTCATTGGATTGGGATATTCTGTGGATATCTAATGGACATGATGTCAAATGGATTGAAATTGCTGTTTGATAATACAAGTTAATAATACAAGTAATACAAGTTGTAATTTGTAAGCAAATTGAAACATGTAAGGAATTGAAACGAGTTGCAACTAGTTAGGAAATTGAAGCATGTTCGCACTGATCCAAAAAGCGCTCTTTGGACCCCTTATGGATATCCTGTGGATAGCTAATGGACGATCCATTAGATTCTTCGTTGAAAAGCTAGATGGAATAGTGGAAAAGGAAATCTTTTTAATTTTCACTTTGTTGTTGCAACCTTAATTCGAGTTTTGTTGCCTTCTGAATTTCGCGCTTATTATTTTTTTCGAAAAACCTTCTTCCTTTACGGACCAAAAGGCGGAATCCAACAGCAGACAAATTCAATGCTAACTCCACATATTTGTTTGTTTTTGTCATCCATTTTGAATGGCTAAAATTTTATCGAATCCTACCACTATCGAATCAGCGACTTCTTTTTCAATAGTTTTAGCTATTTTTATTTCATTTTTTTACTGTTGACAGGCTCGACATTTCTTAACGAAGTTTTTAACCGAAATTTCTTGGTTCGGCCAGTAATATTTTCGTTGAATATTTAGAAACGTTTTCTTCCATCCTAAATGGCTTCCTACTGGAGAATCATGATAATGCTTGAGGAGGGCGTTTCTATAATCCGACGGAACAATCAATTTTTCAGCGAAATTTTCCGTTTCTCGGTCATGGGCGTTTTTGAAGATTTTTCGACCTTCGACTCGGAAAGACGGGTAAAGGTCTGGCTTGTCGGTGATCTTCTTCTTCAAATCTTTATACCATTTGTCTTTGATATTTCTGAACGTTGGTTGCTGAGGTATGTCCAGTTGAAGGGCGCAAACTTCAACGTCGTCGCTGTCTTCTTTGGACGGCTCGTTATGGTAGGACTAGTGGTCACCCGTCGATAAATCGACGGTAAACAATAGAATTTTTTACATTCAGTTGCATCAATTATTTGTTTTGACTAATATTGCGGCTTTGCCGCCAAATTCTTTGAATTTTGAATTTTTCCGGGATTTAAGTGAATTTTATGGAGCCTTCAGTCTAAACCCCAAACCGTGTGATCTTGATATCTTTCTAGAATTTTATAAAATTATGTAAGATCCGACTCTAAACTTTCGAACTCGAACCCGCGGAAGTATTTTTTTGATTTTCCTGGGCAAAAAGCCTAAACTTTTCAATTTTCTTTTGTTTTTCCTGAAGCCTTCATTGATGTTAGAAGTAGGAGAAAAAAGCTCAATGACGCTTTATCCCATCCAAAAGTTAACTTTCCGGCATGGCCAAAAATTAATATAAAAATATAAATTTTCCGATTTTCCGGGAAAACGGGACTTTCCCGAAACCTGAATTTATTTTTCTGATCTTCTAATCGAATTGAGACGACAGAATCATAGGTCGCTTAATATTTTATCTCACCTAGAAGTAGGTTAACACGCCAGGACAGAGAAAAATAAATAAAAAATGCGCGGTTTTTCCGATTTCCCGGAAACCTGGGACATTTCCGAAAGTTGTATTTATTCCCTTGATTTTTTTTTCGCGATTTTAGACATCAGAAACACTATTCGCTTTTCATTTTGTGTCATTTATATTTGTTTTTAGACGTTTCTATGTATAAAAATGTAATAGAAAAACTACGATTTTTCCGATTTTCCGTACGGAAAATTTTTTTCTGATACATGCAAGTATTTTTAGTAAATCCAGCCTAAAATTAGCTTCAAAAATGTATTTTTAATCGACCTTCTATCTCATCCAGAAATTGGTTTTCGAACGCGGAAAGAAAAATTTTTATGAAAAAATACAGTTTTTCCGATTTTCCGAACGAAAACAAATTTTCCGAAAATTGAAAGTATTTTTGGTAAACCCGGCTTATAATTAGCTTCAAAATTTGTTTTTACTTGACCTTCTAGCTCATCGGGAAGATGGTAGCGGACATAGAAAATTACTCAAAAAAAAAAAAAAAAAAAAAAAAAAAAAAAAAAGACATATTCTGATTTTCCAAAGAAGGAAAATTTTTCCGAGAAACGAAAATATTTTTAAAACATCTAGCTCGAAATTAGCTTCAAAATTTGTTTTTACTCGACCTTCTAGCTCATGAAGAAGTTGGTTTTCGGACGCGGACAGAGAAAATTTCATGAAAAAATAAGGTTTTTCCGATTTTCCGGACAAAAAAAAAAATTCCGAAACATGAAAGTATTTTCAGTGAACGCAGCATATAATTAGCTTCAAAATTTGTTTTTACTCGACTTTCTAGCTCAATGGGAAGATGGTTTCCGGACTCGGACAGAGAAAATTACTCCAAAAAAGTGACGTATTCTGATTTTCCGAAGAAGGAAAAATTATCCGGAAAACGAAAATATTTTTAAAAAATCTAGCTCGAAATTAGCTTTAAAATGGGTTTTTACACGACTCCCTAGCCCAAGTGGAAGTCAGTTTTTCAAAAATGGACAGAGGACAACTGACGTTTATATATATAGATGCCTGACTTAGGGCCTCGGGAACAACCATATCCTTACCCTTCCTGTGTACGACCGTGAAGCTGAACTGTCCCAGGAAAACGATCCATCTGGCGAGGCGGCCAAATGGATTCTTAATTTTATGAAGCCACTGGAGCGACGAATGGTCCGACACAACGGTAAAAGGCGTACTGTCCAAAAATTCACGGAATGCCTCTATTCCGGGGATTATGGCCAGCAGCTCGCGCTGAGTCGTGTCCCATATTCGTTCCCGTGCACTTAGAGTCCTAGAGGAGTAGGCGATGACATTCTCCTTCCACGGGTGCAATTTTTGAAATAAGTCGGCTCCGGTGCCAATCCCACTGGCATCGACGTGCAGTTCGAATGGCATCGAAAAGTCTGGGCAACTGAGAACTGGAGCCTCAGTTTGGAGAAGTTTAGAAGGTCGAATGCCTGCTGTTGTTCTTCAGTCCATTCAAATTTCGGACCCTTTTCTAGGAGACCTGTCAGAGGTTTGGCCACGTGGGCACAGTTGGGAATGAACATTGGCTCTTCTGCAGGGCAATCCACCGCGCCATCCACCGACATGTGAGAATTGGTAGAGCCGAGGCTCTCTGAGAGCCTCGTGCTGCTTTTTATATCTTGATTTTCAGCTGAGAAAGCAGTTGGGCTACTAACTGGACGACTTGCCTCGTAATTTGCTATTTTGCATTCAAGATTGATAATCTTCTTCATACTTTCTTTTTCATCTTTAGTTTTTCGTTTTTTTTCCAAAGAGAGTTCATTTTCAAGTTTTGCAATCCTAATTTTCAAACTAAGAATTTCCTCATCTCTTTCATCCAACTCCTTTTGGCTCCGTGCGAGCCGTTTTTCTAATTCATCGCACCATCGATTGTCTGAATCCCCCATTTTATGTTTAAAAAAATAAGCAGTTTAAATCAAAAACATAAACCGTATCTATTACCCAGCTGATAAACAAACATCACTTTAAAAAATTTTGCTTTATTTGTAGTTAGCTTAGATCTGGCACAGATTTCTTATTTTCTATTCATATTTGTGTACGTCCATATGAAAACCTCCCAACTGGCAGAAGGTCATTTGGAATGTTTTGATTTTAGCGCAAAGGAAAACAAAACAAAACAAAAAATCAAAACATTTCAAATGTCGTTCTGCCAGTTGGGAGGTTTTCTTATGGACATGCACATATCGTATAATAAAACTAAAATATAATATAACTTGTGTTTAGGTCCTTGTTCGGGCGCCAGTGAAACCGAGTTAAAACCATCCCTTGATGAGTGGAGAAAATCAAATCCATCCATCCAGAGCAAGTAGGCTTTTTATGCGATTCCGAAATAAATAACATTAGATGTTTCTTCTTAAATAATTTTTATATTAAATCCTCTTTCAAGGATTTTAAATAAATAATGCAACCCCAATACACTTGGTTATCAAATCTGTTCTAAGCAGGTCAACTGAGCTATATCTGTCACAATCGTGCATGGAGATATACTCTTTTGAACCGTTGCAGCTCAAAATTGGTTCAGGCAGCGGCTCAAAAGAGTATATCTCCATGCACGATTGTGATGGACATAGCTCAGTTGACCTGAGGGATTGATGCAACTGATTGATTTTCTTCCAAATTAATTTGCGAGCTTGAAAAATGAATCAAATTTTTGGATTTACTGCCATCTTCTTCAATTATCATTGCTAAACCCGGCGAATTTTTGATGCAGCGGTGCTTTTAAGTTTTTCCTCCACCTCCTCTATTAAGAAAGATTTATAAGCTTCCTTGTTGCAGATGCAAGATTTATAAGCTTCCTTCCTTGTTGCAGCTCAAAATCGGTTCAGGCAGCGGTTCAAAAGAGTATATCTCTATGCACGATTGTGATGGACATAGCTCAGTTGACCTGCCTAGAACAAATATATTATGCGACTATTCGCACGATACAATTTACCCGACTTTTCTGTTTGGTCATGTTTTAAGAGCCAAACAAGGTGAATGTCTTGTCCAGTCTCTTATTCGAATGTAAGATTTCACTTTATTTTTCATCTCATCACTCTTAAACACATTCCTTTTTTTCCTAAGGCAAATACAACAGCCATGCGAGAAAGGGGACAAAATAGCTTTTTTTAATCCCTACGAATCCCCTAAGGAAATCCGCCGTACCGAAACTCGAAACCCTGTAGAATCTTCCCGTCTTAGAAACCGAAAAGAGATAATCGAATGATAAAGTCAGTTGTAGCACCTGGGAAAGTCAAGGGGAAAGTGTGTGATTTACAACCTAGTTTAGTATAATGGATGACTGTGAGAAAGTGTTAATCATATTGCTATCTAAATTTAACATAATCAGAGTTTAAACCACGTTTAACCGCCGGTTACCATTAAACTAATTAAATGAATAAAACGAGGGGGGTAATAAGGGATAGGAGGAAGGATACATACACACCGATAATAATTTAAAGCAAACTAAATTATAATTACGCTTCGGCATTGATATATTAAAAGTTTTTAATTTTTCATTATTAAGGAAGAGATCAAAATTAACTTTTCCTTTCTGTGAAGAAGGTATATTTTTTTTCTTCTTTTTTTTTTTTTTTTAAAAAAAGGGTAGAAAAGGTTGACATAGCGCACCTACCGTGTTTAATATAGTCGCCCCCTGACTGTGTTCGACTTCACAGGAGATATCTTTACTATCATGCTGTAAATTTCTCACTTTTTTTTTCCTCTTTCAATTTCAAAGAAAATTTCCAGAATGAAAATTCTACTTTGTACCTTGTTTGGACTGACCGGAGAGCGAGATGATGAGTTTTTTTCGCTTTCAGTTCTTTATAACATCCGTTATTAATTTTTTCCCCCTTTCGTGAGGGGAAAAAAGAGGAACCCCTTGCTTTAATTTTATCTTCCCGCCCAAAAATTTGATATTCCGTCAGTGGAACACGGATGAGATTTTTTTTAAAAAATTAAACAACTTTTCACATAATTAACCTTTTATTAATAAGATGCTCAGCTCGTTATCAGAACGTTATGGCCGAAGGGATGTGGGGTGGTTATTTTTGGAGGGCTTGGAGAAAGTTGCTAGTCATGATGGGGGAGTGTTTAACTGAAAATCAATAAGGAAAAAGTGAGGATCTCGTGATAAGTTGAACGCTGAACGGATTTATATGGTCTGAAATTGAAGGATGCGCTTATTTGTACCGAGAGCCGGAGTCAGGCTACTGACGAATGCTGCTCCTGGATTATGAGTGGAGGAAGGCATTACTTTTTTGAAGTTTCACACTTCGCATTCTGTTAGCACAAATAATATAAAATAGTTATCGTCACCCCGGAACCAGAAGGGTTCAACTATTTTGTCTCTCACATAAGTTATAGATAGGAAATACCAAAACTGTTGAACCCTTCTGGTTCTGAGGTGACGTTATGTAATTTGATAAAATTCATTGTCATATTTGTGGCACAAGGATACTGCAGCATGCAATTACGTGGCACAAGGATGCAGCATTTCCTTTTGCAATTGCATCATTGCAGCTGCCTTGCAGCATTTAGATTTTATTCACTTCGAAAACTAAAGCAAACAAAAAAATTGCTTTAGCTTTCAGTTTATTCGCCTTCAATTTCTAAATAGTTCTCATTCTGTCTTAGTTCATTTCTAACAGTGACATAATTTTAAGGTATCCTCTTCTACACCTCTACTACTGATCAGTCCTTTCATTTCCATTATATGATTGGAACCGTTGTTAAACTCATTCACTTTTCAAATTTTGTAAAGCTGTACCATTCAGGAATATTGCCAAGTAAAGCAAGTACATGTTCAGGGGTTTTCCGTGTGGTGCAACTGTAGTTTTGCACTTACGAATTCTGTGCATACACCATATTTTTGCAAACTTGTTTCATTCTTCCTAAAAAAGAAATTAAAACCTATTTATTTTTATTCTTTTAAAATAATTACTAATTGAAGAGTAAGCGGGAAAAAGGATCAGAGTCCATTGTTTTTGTTTACACTTAGATCGTATGTTTAGCTTTTGTGATAGCATTCAAAACAAAAACATGGACTCTAATTCTTTTTCCCGCTTGCTCTTCAACTGTATATGTCCAAAAAAAAAAAAAAAAAAAAAAAACGACCACATTGCAAAAACATGAAGTAGAATTGTAATACATGTTTCCAATTTAAATTCTAATGGCTGCTGCAGCAACAGCAGCCAGCTGAACATGTTGGCAACATGTTCAGCAACTTGTTGCCGCAACATTCTACCGCAACAAGTTTCATCGTGAAATTTCTGCCTAGGGAACATGAAAACAATGGTAAACGGTTGGGGTTCTAATTCTTCAGAGTTGTGCGCGTCAGTCACACGGAAGCCATATCAAAATACCGAAGAAGCAAATAAATATTAATATTTTTGAAATATTTGGACGTCTTGGGGGTCAATACGCAACAAATTGTTTGTGAGATGTCTGTCATCGTCAATTCAATTTCTTGATATAAAATTTTTATCTAACATTGAATGCATTCTTCTTCTCCCGGATCTGTACTAAACATCAAAGAGGTAGCAGAAGCTACAGCAAACAACCGGAACAACCCACAATCAACTCTACTTACACATATTTAATCGATTTCTGCGCCGGTTGCAACTTTTGCAAAAATCGTTCTTGCTCTTTGCTAATATTATTTCCATTTAAACTATCCGGGTTTTTCTCAACAAAACGGGTTTTTCTCAATAAAAACTCCAAAAATTAGGCCGTAAAAAATTAATTTATTCCAACAATTTAACGCAGAAGGCCTTTTCGGAACCCTCTAGGTCCCATCACCAATGCTAAAACATCGAACAAAACTAATAAATACCCGATCAAAATTCAAATAAAATTAAAATTAAAAGCAATTGACGGAAATAAATGACCTTGACATACCTTTTCGAATTTAAATAACATAAACGAGCATTTTGGCACGTAGCCTACGTACGTAAATAAAAATTAATCTAAAAGATCTCCGAATGATATTTGAATTTTGATCGGGTATTTCTTAGTTTTGTTCGATGTTTTAGCACTGATGATGGGACCTAGAGGGTTCCGAAAAGGCCTTCTGCGTTAAATTGTTGGAATAAATTAATTTTTTACGGCCTAATTTTTGGAGTTTTTATTGAGAAAAACCCGTTGTAAATTCATATTGGGTCCGTAGTCCGCCGTCCACAAGAAATTTAAAAATTGTAAAAATTGTCCAACAACTTTTTATGTTTGTGTTTCGAATCTTCAAGTTCTTTTTTCAGATTTTCATTTTCTTCAATTTTTTTGGAAGAAAAAGACACCCATTTTTTGCCTCTTTTTGCAAAGTTTTCACGTTCTTGATGTCCAACGCCTTGTTGGCTTCTGTCAAACTTTTATGCTGAAAACATTTACATTTAAGAAATTATAAAAAAGCCAATGTTGATGCCGGAACTAACGATTTTTCAATTTTGATTTGAATGCCAATTTCGGCTTGCAAAAAAAATTCGATGCCGGTGCTGGCATTGGCTCTAACATTGGTAAATTAGACTTACAGGAGGGGAATTGTCCATTTCGGGTAATCCAAGTGCCTCTGCCATAGTAAACATCACTTAAAAACACTAATAATGACAGTGTCATTATCTGACGTGGGATTAAGAATTGAAGACTCCTCGGGAATAAACAAAGATGTCCACGGCGTTTGCGTTGGACATCTTTGTTTATTCCCGAGGAGTCTTCAAATTCGTTTGAGGTTTTGCACATGCGCGAAACCTCAAAGTATAGGCCTCGTGCAAATACAGACTCTGGCGCTCGTAGTGGTCGTTTTTAAAAGTTTCGTCGTGAGACAACTGCATAATGCCATACGGGACCTATGAATTTTTATTATTATTATTAATGGCTTTTATTTAACTTGACCAGCGATATATATATCAACAATATCCACAAAATATAAGAAAACGTTGAAACCCATTCCTTTACGTTAACTTCCCCTTTCAACTAACGATAAAAAAAAAAAATAAAAAAAGAAATTTAAAAAGAATCCAAGCTCCATCCCATTATAGTAACTTCCGCGTTCAACTAACGATAATAATGGTTGAAAAAGCAGTCATGCGCAGTTTCATCATTTTCGTCATTTCTTTTATTGTTATCAGCGTTGACGTTTTTTACTTTTTAGATGGATTTATTTATTTTTTTACTGTATGTAAAATAAAAGCCATTTTAAAAATTTTTAATTTTTATACGTTTACTTGTTTTTCAATTTTCTCAGCTTTTGGGTAATATATGACCTATGTATTCAATTCAGATTAAAGAGAAAAAAAAAGGAAACTATTCTTAATGCTTTTCCTGTAATATCAGGGAAAAGCACAAAGTTCCGTTTGATAGTTGAAAGGAGCTCAAAAAATGGTCTAGAAACTTGAAAATACTTTTTAAAACTTGAAATTTTTTTTTCCCGTCCTGGGATTTTGTACAGTTTCCAGAGAAAAAAAAATTTGTAAAAAAAAGTTCTACTTTCTTAATCTAGAGGAAAAATCGTTTGGTTATATCGTTTCAAATTGTAAGCCTAATAGTTCCATGACTTCTGTAAAGAGTACAGGGATAATGGAAAGACGACTTTTGGATTGATGGAGATTGGCTTGTTTTCCCTACTAAAAAGTGATTTAAAAGAAGCGGATAATAGGAATTTTACATTCCTAAAATTTTTATAACCCCGAATAAAAATCTTAATACCCATTTTTCGGTTTGGAAAATGCTCAAGATTGACTGGGGTTATCCCGGGAATCACAAAAATTCCGATAGATTTTTTTTTTTTTTCTCCTGGAAAGAAATATTTCAAACCACTAAATTTTTCGAATCTGAACCTTTGGTTGCGATGGTATGGCAGCCCTTGGTGAATTGCTTTTTGTTGAGCTGAATTGATCGAGGTATAATACGGATATTGCAATTCCCATAAATGTTTCAGTCGAATTTATTTTTTCATACAAAACAAAAATGACATCCCGAGGGGTGTAAAAAGCCATGGAAGGAAATGTCTGAAACGCACGTGATGACTTCCTTCCTCTTCTCATCTTTTCCCTCCTCCTCCCTCCCCCTTTTTTTCTCCTAAAAAAAAAGAACATGATGATAAAAAAAAAAAAAAAAAAAAGACCGTAGAATAATAAGAACAAAAGAATTCCAGTTTGTCTTTACCACTAATTACATTCTTCTTTTGTTTTTGAGAAATATCAGTTCCGGAGAGGCCATCAAAAAAACCAATAGAAAAAAAAAATTTAAATTTAAAGTATTTACAAAAGACGAAGAGAGAAACGGGTGAAAGTGAAAATAAATGTTGCTTGAAATTAAATTTTCTTTTTCTTTCTCGTTTTCAATGATGAAACAAAAAAAAAAAAAAAACGTATTTTATGATATTGATGTTCATTTCGCTCTTAAATTTTGATTTCGAATCCGAATCAAAAGTTCAACGCTTTTTTTTTTATTTTTGAAGAGGAAACCAATAAAAAATTCTAAAAAAAAAAAAAAGTACAAGGTTATTTTTTTCGAATCGATAAAAAGTACGGAATTATGAAATTTTTTATAATTAATTACATTTTTTTGGAGTCAAAATTAAATTTTTGTACTGATTGTTTTTTTTTTCGGATAGGAGTTGGAAACGAAATAGGTATTTTTATATTTTTACATGCTGATTATCGGGAAATTGATGTTTGCAGGAGAAATGCTTGCATCAGCTCGGTGAGAAGCACCGTGATTAACTGTTAATTAAATATTCGGGATGCTCCTAAGTCAAATATGTGAAAACGTTTATATTTTATAAAGGTGGTAACACTGTGTTTTTGAATATTCTGTCTAGCATAGTCTTGTAACAGGTCTAGACCTGTTGCGACCTGTTACTCCGAGTTGGTTATCTAGCAACTTGGAGTAACAGTCGCAGTCCTAAGTGAAGCTTAAAATAGTTGATTTTTTGCCGTTTGTTTCGCTACTTGTAAGATGTCATCAGCCAATCATGTAATTAAAAATATAATAAACAGGGTTGAGTTTGTTAATTTTTAAAAAAATAAATAAAGAAATATTAATCGAAAATATACAATAACGATATCAGACGATTTAACTGTCGGTAAATTTGAAAGTTAATAATAAGTTAAAGTGAATAATACTGCCTCGAGTACTCTAGCATAAAGACGTTGCAAAGACTTCGTCCTTCCTCTTTAAGTCCTGGTTTCATGGCACATCCCTTCTCTTTCCATTTATCAGCAGATGACTGGAGATCAACATTAGGATGGCCAAATATCTTCCAAAGACCGCTTATTTCTAACCTAACTAAAGGGTCAAATTCTCCTTCTATAGGCTTGGTTATATGTCTAACAAACACATGATTTTGTGCAAGATCTAGATCTCTTAAGTACTTGACAAAAAGAGAGCATTTTGCTCTTTATCCCTCAATATGGTACCTATAACTAAACTAGGCCATACTTTAAAAACATCATAAGATTTAACTCCTAAATCTTTCACCATTTTCTGACCAAGGTCTATTATGTTTACAACCTCTTGATATAAATTGACCCTAGGATACTTATCAGGGAAAATGTGGCAATATAATAGTACAGAAAACCAAGCTGATATGATATCTTTACAAGCTACGTAATGTTGATAACTAAAAAAATAGGATTATGTTTTGAAAATTCCCAAACCCATAAATTTCCGTAAAACCTTATTTGAGATCTACCCATATTAACATTTATATTTATGTCTTCATTAAACCCCACCTTTTTAATAACTTTTTCAAAAGATCTTTTTATTCTGTAAAGTTGATATAATTCTTGAGGAGGATTACCTATATTCAATCCTGGGATCCTACAACATGATGCCTGGAAATTTGTGTTCCATAATGCTAAATCAAGTGTTCTACGAAACTCTCCTTGTTCATTGCCTGGGTCTAGTGTTTTCCACAATTGTAAGAAAGTAGGTATCATTTGATCAGAGTGACTATAACTCAAAACATCTTCACATTCTGCAATTTCTGCATGACTTAGCGACAAATATGATTTCCTTCCTGTTGAGATCTCTTTTCTTAAGAATGATGGTTCCTCGTCTGTAAGTGCACTGGATAAGTGCCGGTCTTTGCGAAACACTACCATTTTGTTCTTCAAATCTATCTTGAAAAAGAAGGTAAGAGATTAAAGGAAAGATATGTGTAAACGAATATACATTTTTAAACCCAAACAAATTATCTATTTCCTTTAGTATAGGAGAGGCCAACTCTAGTCGGAAGTTGGTGCACCATGAGGAGAAGTCCAATGTAATAAAGTAATAATTAGGATTAGAACTACTAAATGGTTCAGTCATCTTGATAATGGTTCTCGTCAGGGTCTCTTCAGTCATGGTCATGGATTGTTGCTTGATAAAGGGGAATATTCTATCAGCGATGCCCTTTTCTGTTGCTATTTGCCATAATCTTATTTCAGGAGTTAGTTTACCAAACCATCGAGCATTGAGGTATTTAAACTCCCTCTCTTTCGCACAAGCAACCATTACACACCAGCTTATAGGAACCTCTCCTTTTTCAATTGCTTCTATAATTTCTTTTACATCTATACGATCTTGTAACAAATAATGTAAAATAACTCTCTTCGTTGACTTATGAGGTTGAGGAGGGTGTTCAGAGAAAAGGGACCAATAAGCCTTATAATCAAACTCGTAAATCCACTCCTCCAACCTTGGAATAATGGATTTATCATGCAATAAATCCGATGCGTCGACAAAATAATCAAACTCCAAATTTTTCATGAAAGATGATGACCCAAAATCAGATGGAGAATAAGGGCCACTTACCCTTTCACCCCAATACTCATTGTTGTAATCTCTTACTAGTCTTGGTGATGCATCAATCAAATCTATCAAAGGCCACTTTCTGAATTTTTATGTATTTTCGTTCAGGTTTTTTGTTAAATTGATTAGTGGATTGGAACATTCTCATCCTTAAATAATAACCCAGAGCATTATTCAATAACAATCGGGGAAAATACGAAAACCATTTCTGTACGTCAGAGCCAAAAAGTTCAATATGCAAATTCAAGATGGCCGTTTGTTATGGGTAAACAACGTTTAGCGGACATCTTTAATTTGCATATTGAACCTTTTGGCTCTGACGTACAGATTTTCTTGGAAATATTTGTTCTAATGAATGTTTATCAATATAATTCTTTCTTTACTTTAAAACTATAGTCCTCTACGGTTTTAAAGTAGAAAAAGAATGTCTTCTGCTAACTGCTCTCGTCTTCCGTTCTTGCATTTCTGTGATACCATTTTTGTGTTCCTATTTTTATTTATTGGAAGCCTATTTTTTCTTTGAGGCGTTAGGGGCGTAGATGCTGTTTAGTCTTTTTCGGCAATATTTCGGTACAGTATGATCCACAGGGGCAGTTAGTAAAGCTAAAAAAATATTTCAACGCCTATGTTTAGCTTATGGGAAAAAGAAATTTTTAATGGATTCTTACAAAAATAGCAAAAAACTAATAGCTGAAGTATAAAATGCCGAAAAATCACGGTAGCAAGTCTCAGAACCTACATTGATATAAAAATTTATAGCTTATGAATTTTTTTTTCATATTTCGCTTCTGAAAGTTTGATTTTATCTTAGCTCCATAAGCTAGGTATGGGAGGAAGAAATTCGTCATGTAATAAACATAGCTCAAAATTTTTAATTTTGGCCATATCGTAATAGTTTGTAATTTATTTATTTACATTAATATCAAAAATATAATTTTAACGCCATTAATTAATATTCTAATTAAGTAGTAATACTCCCATAAGCTAAACATGGGATTTACATTTTCGCCAAAAATTTATAACTTGATTTTGCCGTATCCATATGGACACATCAGCCCTCAAGGGATTAAAATTTTTACTGTTGCTGTTGCTTGTTTATTTTTTTATAGACTGTTGCTTGTTTATTTAGGCCATAGACAGGAGTAATGGGGAGTTACCAACTTAAAGTTTGGTATCAAGCAGAAGTGTGCCTTGAACTGTTGTTTTTGAACGCATCTCCTTTACAATAGAGGTGTAAGAGTGCTTGTTTATTGCCAGAAAATGAAAAGAACGTGGCATTAGTACTTTCAAAATGGCGGAAATGAAAAAGATAAACAATGAAAAAAAAAAATCAGATGTTTTGCCTAATGTAATGTTAAATTAAGGGATAAATTAAGAAGTAGGTATTCTGTTGTAGAAAATAGCGTAAGTTGGAGTTGGAAAATAGAGAAAAAAGTTAGTTTGCTTCACTAATGAGGCAAAATAAAAAGTAAAAATCACGAATGAAGCAAACGGTGTGTTCCGCGTATAGAAGCACGTTTTTGGCATTGAGTAATAAAAAAATATCTTGTCAAGAAACAACCTGTCCGTTGTCATGAAGTATTTTGCTGTTTTTCTACAAATCTTTCCTGTTTTGTTGCAAGACAAAACTTGTTCAAACAAGTCCCTGTGTCCTTGTTGCGCTTTGTACTGTTTTCCATCCCTACTATCTCATTGACGAGGTAGCCGAAGTACTTCTTCTTTCGTTCCCATTTCCTTTCTCCGTTACCCAATATAAAATCTGGTAGGTGCTTTCAACTTTTTCCGCAGAGATCGTTAAAAGAAAAAATGATAAGTGTCCGACGTGCTCCGACGTGCTCCGGGAAGCTATTAACATAGTTGGAAAGACATAAAGGAAAGTGATATAACCCCAACACTTTAGTTAGGTAATAAATATCGCACTAATTCGGCATTAGTTGATGTTTATTGCTATATAAGCAACAATGGATGAGTTTCAAAAACCGATTTGTCATTTTTTGTATCAAGAATAACAGCAGCCAGCTCCATGTTTCAGTGAACAATAAATCATCGTTTCAATAGCTATGGAATTCTCATATTTCATATTATAAACTACATTGACGCACAGTCATATCAATTTCGTTTTCTCTTTATATAAAGCGAAAATACTGTTGATTCATTTTTAAACATTTCAATGTTATGAGGAATACTTATTAAAACAAAAACAAAAGAACGAAAAAAAAAAAAAAAAAATCTGTCCTTTTGAAAGTAAACATGCGGTGATTATTATGATACATTGATACGCGGACCGAATGGAAAAACATCCGTTTCATATTATATTGATTTTAATTAACATAACAAATTTTAATTAGCTGTATAACTTAGTGTGATTGTATTTTAAAATTTGTGGGGGATGGAAGGGGAGGAGGAGAAAGGAGCGAGAGGGGTCGAAGGGGAGAAAAATCGTATATTTCCATCTTTATTGAAATATTTTCATGAAAATTTCAAAATGTTATTTGAACAATTGAAAACCATTTGGGAAATGGTAGGCATGAAAAATTCAGTTTGTAGCGAAAGTTTGGAGAGTTGAACACTATTTTAATGTTTGTCTCTGTATTTCCCTTTTGGTCGTGTGCTCCCTTTATGCGACAGTTCTACGTGCACCCAATGTGTTGGGTTAAACTGGGAAATTGTCAACTCGTTGAAGAAATATTCCAGCATAGCAAGTTTTTTTTTTTTTTTTTTTTTTTTTTTTTCTCTCTGGAAGCAAACAGTTTTTATCTTTTTTTTATCAGAGGGGTAGCAAATTTGTAAAGGAATGACGAGTCTATAAAGGACCCCGAATTTTTGAAACATCGAATCGGGTTTCGAGTTTTATAAAATGCGATAACGCGGAAAAGCGACATCTTGTTTTCTGAACCCGGAATTTAAAAACGCCTGAATTGGTTTTTGGGTTTCATAAGTTTCGGGGTTTGGAAGAACTAAATAATGACTATTTTTTTATCTCTCAGCGAGAAATCGAAATATCACAAGATATACGAAAATCAGACTTGTAAACGCATTCATTTTCCCTATTTTGTTCCACGCCTCTGAAACATGTGTCATCCGTTCCAGCGATAGGAAAAGAATTGATGGCTTTGAAATGTGGATTGGCGCAGGATGTTAAGAATACCTCGGACAGCTAGAAGGACAAATGCCTCCGTTTTAAGTGAGACCATCACAGAGAATTTTATCTATGACGTACGGTAGGATCTTAAAACTCTTTGGTCACATCTCCCGGCACGACGTCATAGAAGAACTTGTTGTCGAGGGAAAACCTGAAGGTAAGAGGGAACGAAGTCGTTCTCCGACCCGTTGGATCGACGTCATCTCTAAATGAACGAATTCCACTTTCGTAACTGCGAAAGAATAATTAGAGGATGAATAGAGGTTCAGAATTGAGCTATTTCAAAATCCCAGCTGATCCCCTTCGACCCATCCAGTACCCCCCAATCCCCCCAAAATATTTCTATGTGTTGTAGCATATCATTTGAAAGGCCGTTGAAAATGGATCAAAATGAGACCTTGCCAAGATTTCTATCTTTTATAGGTACGTAGATCGTCATTTAATAGGTCCGAAATTGAGTACTACTTTTTGGACCCTTTAAATGACGATATTTAGGTACCTATAAAATATAGAAATCTCGGCAAGGTCTCATTTTAATTCATTTTCAACGGCTTTTCAAGTGATATGCTACAGCACATAGAAATATTTTGGGGGGGTGGGGGGGAACTGGGGGGGAGGTCGAAGGGGAGCAGCTGGGATTTTAAAATAGCTCAGTTCTGAACCTCTATTCATTCTCTACAGTAATATAGTAGTGAAGTCAATTTCTTTCACCATTTTCATCGAAAAGCATCTTGCTTCAGGAGAAGTGTGACTAATTACCACGCACCCTACAACATTTCAAATAAACTCAGATAGCAAAGTCTATCCAGTTCCTAGGACGTCCTTAGGACGTCATGAGGGTATTTGGTTAATTGGATTTACCTATGTCCGCACTGGTCTAAAAAGCGTCCTTTGGACGTATTACGGATGTTTCATGGATTTCCTGTAGATTAAGGATGTTTCGGATGTCCTGTAGATATCTATTGGACAATCCACATGATGTCCAATTTATTGAAAATCCTGTCTGGGAAGATAGTGAACGTATCTGAGTGCATTTATAGATCAGTACATATCTGCCGCAATGTTGAGGCTAAGAAAACGACAGCTACAGCGAATCAGACATCGTATTGCCTCGCTTTTGTCTTTTTTTCCCCCTTTCAAAAATCCTATAGCATTCTTTTTTATCCGTTAGCCATTAGAAATCAAAAGCGACAAAAAAAATATAAGATTATAGCGAATTATGTCATGTTATGCCCTTAAATCTCATGAAGTGTCCTATTGCGAAAAGAAAATTGTAGTTTTGTTCCCATTGTCGTTTATCATCGTTATTAAAGCCTTTTGAACAGCAAACGCCTTTATAAAAATTTGTCGCATCACATTGGGTTTTCTCGGTTATTTTGGATTGCACATGCATTATTATGGGCGGGGAGGGGAAAAAGAAAAAAAAATGAGCGGAGCCGATTTCGGAGGAGGATAGCCGCTACAACTAATTAGTCTTCTGGGTTGTACATCCCATTAATTAATAACTTGTGCGATGCGGTTGACAATGAAAAATACAGAGTGCCTGTAGGCCTTTACTATATTTTATACTCAAGGAAACTCGACCACAATATAGGCAATTTATCATCATTAATAACGCAATGCAAGCACTTCATTACAATTTATATGTCGTACAAGTTAACATGGTTACGTGGTTGAAGAAACTATTTTTCCTGTCTGGTTTGTCTCCGAGTTTGCGGATCCAGTCTTTATTCCCTCATATTTCATCTGGTGATTAATGACGCGAGAAAATTTTCCACCTTGGGCTATAATAATCCTCAAAAATTAACAATTGCGGAACTCGCGCGGGAGCTTCTTTTTTTTTGTCGAGCCCGTCGATTTTTTTTTCCTCTTGATTTGCTGACAGGGGTTGAGTTCGAGGTCGTCGGAAGAGCTCTTAAACATTGGAAAATACAAAAGCGAAAGAAGGAGAAAAATCCAGTTTTCTTTTGTAAATACTCGAGAACGGGGAAAGGAAAAGAGTATTTGTGTAAAGTCGTCACAAAGAAGAGCGAAGTCCGGAACAGCAGCTTTAGACTAGACAAAAGTTTTTCTTAACAAAAGTTGTGAGCGCGGAGAGGAGGAAAGAGAAAGTGAAGGGTAGGGGGGGGGGGAGATGGCGATGGGGAGGGGAAGAAGAGGAAAAAAGGGACAGCGACGGGGGAAGTGAAGAAATGAACCGCGGAAATTGTTACCCTGCCACGGCTCGTTGATTACAACTCGGAAACTTTATTGTGTCTTCGTATCGACTATGGATTAATAAACTCAAAGACCAAATCGTTTGGCGGCACCGTTTGGCGGAAAAGAAAAAAAAAATCTTTCCCATTCTTTTATTCTAAAATTCGTAAAGAAAATAGATTCTTTTTTTATTGTACGAGCTGCAGTCGCAACTGAATCAAATCAGAAAAGGATCGGACAATTAGAAATCCAATAACGTTTTTTTTTTTCCTTTTTCTTTTCTTTTTTCTCCTATCTTCTCATCGCCCATTTTTTTAAAAAAAAGGAGCAATCATATAAAACGGATCCCGCAATCGCGCTCCTCCGCCTTTCTTTTTAAAGCGGCATCACTTAAATATATTTGACAGGAACCATTTTCTTTTTTTAAAGTAGCTTGCCAATTTTGCTTCGTTTGCCCCATTATCTATAAAATAAAATCGCGGTCATCTGGAAAACGCCTATCTCAGTATTTTATATACTTTATTTTATATTTTTTTGTCGGAAAAGAAAGATGAAATATCAAGAAAAAGATAACTCCCATTTTTTTTTTTTTTTTTTTTTTTTTTTTTAAAGAAAAAATTTCGCACCCTGTAATTTAAACGAGAGAAAGAGGAAATCGGATCTCGTAATTTAATCGAACGGAGGCTCGAAGTGTATCGGCTTTATATTCTTGGCATGGGGACCGGGAGAGAGAGAAGAGTTCCTTTTTCAGAATCGACTTCGGGAGTTTAGGAAAAAAGGGGAAATGAAAAAGTGAAAAAAGTCAGCTAGTAGATTACAGCATTGTTTTCCTTAAATTGCCTTTATTTCCCTAAATGATTCAATCAGAAATGTCCCATCCGTCTTGCTCACTTCTTGTTTCATTATTCAAATCGTAAGACAGTTCAATCCCATTATTTCGAGTCTTGAGGATATTCATTTTCGAGGATTTTTTTTCTCCCCCCCGAAAATGACCCATACTTGACTTTAATCCATTTCTTTCACTGATGCCTTTTTTTTTTTTTTTTTTTTTTTTTTTTTTTTTTCGTTTTGAAAGGAATCGTTCAATCGTTTCTTTTTTTTCTCTGAACGATATTAATTTTTTTAGAAAGAAAAGAAAAAAAAAGGGAAGAAAAGGAAAACGTATGTCACGTTTTTCCGTCTGTTTTAGTTGTTTATTGTAGGCTTTGATCGTCTTATTCTTTCGTAATTCATATTCTCGATAAACATGATGCGAGAGATTTTTTTTTTCTCCTCTACATTTTTTTTTTTCGGTTTCCCTCCCCGTTTTTCTGATTTTCTTTTCAAAGTAAACAAAGAACGTGATCGCGAAAAATCAACTTTGTCGAATATCTTTAGAATATTTAAGCAGGTTGTTTTTTATATTGAGCCGTTTTTCGGAATTAAATGAATTTTTTTTTTCGCGACGGTTTATGTTTGTGAAGAAGAGGGAGGTTTGTTAAATTGTTACATGGTAAAAAATTTTATGTAAAAAAAAAAGTCTGCATAGCCATCCTGTTTCTGAGTTGCGATATACTTCATGAGCGATCAGAAGGGTTACTGGTGACAGGATAACAAGTTGAAACAAGTTGTAATACAAGTTGGAACTTGTAAGCAAATTCAAACATGACAACAAGTTGAAACAAGTTGTCCCAGATAGCAAAGTCTATGAAGTCCCGAGGACGTCTCCAGGAGGATATATATTGGACGTCCATTGGATTTACCTATGTCCGCACATACAAGTTGTAACTTGTAAGTAAGTTGAAACAAATTGTAATACAAGTTGCAACTTGCAAGCAAGTTCAACAAATTGTCTCAGATAGCAAAGTGTATCCAGTCCCGAGAACGTCTTCAGGACGTCATGAGGATATTTATTGGACGTCTATTGGATTCACCTATGTCCGCACTGATCCAAAAAGCGTCCTTTGGGCTTCTTATGGATATCCCATGGATTTGGATATCCTGTGGATATCGAATGGACAATCCACAGGATATCCGATGGATTGAAACTGCTCTCTGGAGTAATACAAGTTGTAACTTGTAACCAAATTGAAATATGTAAAGAAGTTAAAACAAATTGAAAAATGTGAGCATGTTGAAACAAGTTGAAACATGTGACAAACAACAAACAAGTAGGAACTTGCCATTTTGTTTTTAAATTGTTGTGTGGCGAAGAGCGAAACCACGAAATGGCATGCTGTGACATGCAGCATGTCTTTTTTTCTACAATCCGATCCTGTTAGGAATTATCGAAGTCCATTTTTAAATATCGTTTGCCGTCGACCTGCATATCTGACGATCACAAAGAAAGAACTGATAGATTGATTGATTGGTTAAATCATGAACGTTTCCCAAAATAAAATGAATAAAAAAGACCATACCGGCGGGGAAACTCCTCTAAAATTTGAAACATCAAAAATACAATGTCATATTTTATTTATAAATGTTTTTTCACGAAAATGGGATTCTCACCAAATGTCACTCAAAAACAATGGAGAGTTTATTATTAGAAAATGCGAAACGTTTTAAACAATTTCGAAAGTAAGAGATTAGAGCTGAAAAGTATGGGAAAAAAAATTGGGAGAATGAAAATGTAAGACGGGAAAAGAAAGTTTCTTTGCCAGAGGATCTAAAACATGCTGAGAAAAGGAAATTGGATGTTCGAAGTGGGCATCTGGCCAATTACTGCTCTCAGGCGCTTCGGGGACAAGTGACATTAGTAATTGCCTTCTTACATTTATTTTCTTTCGCTCCCTCGACTCGCCTTCTTTCTGTTATTTCAAAAGCTGATGCGAACGGACCGAAAAATCACCCAAAAAAATATTTTTCTTAAAGTGGAACTTTTTTTTTTTTTCTTTCCGAGATTGAAGTTATTTCGAAGCACGTGGTCGAAATTAAAGAAATAAAAAGGGAGGGAAAAAAGAAATATATATATATATATCGTATATATAAGGATTTTTTTAAATACATATAAAGGATCAGCCGTAAGAAAGGTAATCTTATTCACTTAAATTCCGAGCACATACTAAAGGGTCGAAGAAAATTTTCTTAATCTTTGTATTGTTTTATCGATTAGGTCTGTTTATTTTCTTTTGAAATCGCTTTTTCATGCGTTATCGTCCCATTACTTCTCATATTCTCGGAAAATTTTCTTTTTGAAATGGAATTCTTACACAAAGCCTTTTCCAACGAATGAAATTTTTTTTTCCTTCTCCTTTTTTTTGCTGTACCTTTTTGCTTAGATTTTTTTTTTTTTGAGTAGGATTGATCTAAAGAATATCTCGGAGACCTTTGAGACTTTTTTTTTTTTTTGTAATTTTGTTGACCTAAGGCCAAAAAAGTTATCCGTTTGTAAGTTCGGTTTTGATGCGTAAAATCCATCAAGAACTCCCGGAATCGTATATATATTTATATAGAAAAAGAGTTAGGAGAAAAAAAAAAGAGGGAAAAAAACATTTTGCGAAAACTGAAAACGGCCGGAGGGCAGTACATCACATTAGAACTAGAAATTAATGTAGTGTAGTATAGGAAATCTGTACAGAGCTTAATCCAGACGTGAAATCCTTTCCTCCCCCGCTACTTCCTGCCCTTGTCATACTTCACTGACAGAGAGGGTTAATAAATCGTTCTCGAGCTTCACCCTTCCATCCGTTTCGGTGGAATATAATATTGCTAGTTTTACACCACGAATAACACTGGTTAAATCAAAGGATTCTCCGCGCTGCGGGGTGAGGTGGTGAGGGGTTGGGAGGGTGGGGGAAGACGGTGCAATAAACGCAAACAGAGGTGTTTGTTTTTGCTTCCTCAAGCAAAAGGCAACAGGCAGGAAAGCAATAACAATTGGTATTCATATTCATGTTTCAATTGACAAAATAACCAATTAAAGTAGCTGGGAAGGTGGGGGGGGGGGGGGGGGTGAAAGGAATTCAACAATAACAATTTCTGATCGATCCCCCCTCTCTTCCTCACACCTCCCGATTTGATCCTGCGAAGGGGGGAAAAAAATCGAAAATAAGGGAATTATTGTCATTTTACTGGAATATGGAAAAGGAAATCTAAACCCGTAAATAATGCGAGATTAATTAAGACAAAGGCAATTTTGAAGCTTTTGTTCGGTTTTGATTTATTTTTGATGTTATTGAAATCAAGCTTTCACTCCCTGCTGGATCTGATCCAGAAGGATTACTTCCGTGGTGACGAATGAGTGGTAGTACGTCTTTTGTTATTCCACGACTTGTTTGATAATGAGTATTGTGAGGTATAAGTATTAGAGAAAGCCCTTTCTTGGAAGAGGAACCTCACTTTATTCATTTCCTGGTTTTCCTCGCTTTTCCCCGGGAAACCTTCTCCCCGCTTGAATTTCATCAAATCTTGTGGGGAGGTTTTTATAATTGAAAGATTGACTGCCCAAAAATATAAACTTTTTTTTTTTTTTTCTTAAAAAAATAGTACGAGGTCCCTATGTTGGGATTTTTTGATAAAAAACTTATACAAAATTTATATAAAATGTACACGACGCACTTTGTACGGCCGATTACCTTATTATAAGGAAAATCTCGTTACAAGTGCAAGATTAAAATTATGGCCAGTACTCCATTTGGAGTACAAATATCTAGTGGTATGTCAGAGAAGGAAGGCAAAAGGAAAACCACCTTCTTGGGGAAATTCTTCCTCAAAAGTACCATTGCAGTTCCTTGAACCCCGCCTTATGGCCGGTGGCAAAACCTGTCTTTGGACAGAATGACCAACAACAAAATGTATATAAAATGTAAACAGAATGTATACAAAATGTATATAAAATGCACACAAAATGTATATAAAACTTAAACAGAAAAATGTATATAAAATGTAAACAGAATGTAAACAAAACGTATATAAAATGTACACAAAATGTTTATAAAACGTAAACAGAATGTATGCAAAATGTACACAAAAGGTATATAAAATGTATACTAGGGTGGGCCGAAAAAGCGAATTTTTGAATTTGAAATCGCCTGATATGAAAATCGATGCCTTTTTAAAATACTATTAACCCTATTTTTTTTTCAAATTTTTTGAAGGTCATCTTGAGGTCGCGCAATGACTTGAAGTTCTTTATATAGCCCCTATAAGGGCAAAAAATTAGAATTTTTTTTTTTTTTTTTTTTTTTTTGCTGAAAAAAGTATCGCTTCCTATCGAAAATTTTGCGTAGATTACGAATATGAGGTCCAAAATTCATTTTTTTATACAGTTTTTAAGCTAAAAGAAGAAACAGCCTGAAGTATTTCAGTGTTTAGAAAATAGGCGTAAAGCTCAAAAAACGAACACTTAAAATGATTTTGGACTTCATATTCGTAATCTACGTAGAATTTCTGATAATAAGCGATACTTTTTTCAGCAAAAAAAAATTCTTATTTTTTGCCCTTATATGGGCTTTTCAAAAACTTCAAGGTCATTCCGAGACCTCAAGATGACCTTCAAAAAATCTGAAAAAAATTAGGGTTAATAGTATTATAAAAAGGCATTGATTCCTATATCAAGCGTTTTCAAATTCAAAAATTCGCTTTTTTCGGCCCACCCTAATGTTTATAAATTATATGTAAAATGTATTTAAAACGTATATAAAATGTACACGAAATGTATATAAAATGTACACAAAACGTTTATAAAATGTATACAAAATGTATATAAAATATACACAAAATGTATTTTAATTCGTATAGAAAATGTATACAAATTATATAACAATATAATATACAAATATAAATGTATAAAAAAACCTCAACATAGGGACCTCTACCAAATAATATTAAGTGAAAAATATGTGTATTAAAATAAAAATTCCGGGAAGATAAACGGGACATCTGATACTGCAATTTTTAAAAAGGGTGAAAAAAGTTCTAACCCTTTTTTTTTTTTTTTTTTTTAAAGAAAAATATTCGACGACCTTTCCGATACCGCAGTTACGATGTGCAAATCTTCGGGCTTTCGCATTACGTTAGACAGACGGTATCAGATAACGGCGTGCGACATTTCACGGCCGTGTTGCCATGGCTACAACCGCATCTTACTAGGACATACTGACTAATGATATTCAGCAAATAGAATCTGGAAAAACTGGCGAATGGAACCAAAAAATCATGCTTTTTTGGAATGAATATTTTTTTCTTTCCCCCTTGCCTTTCTCTTGACATTTGACTTAGGAACACATAAAAATTCTTTTTTTCGCCAAGAAATATATTCCGATTGTGCTGCTGCTATATTGTTCCGGCTTTTTTTCTTACCTGCTTATGAAAAAGATTTTTGAGTTTTTCTTCCGTTGGATTTTCCAGATTTTGAAAATAAAAAAAAAAATTTGTGCGTTAATTTTTGGCGCAAACAAACTCACGCCCAACATTTTGAAATGGTTTTCTATATTTTTGAAAATTTTTCTTTTCTTTTCAGGCAGTTTTTCTTGGAATTCATCCTACAGAATGGCAAATAAGATGTACCAAAAATGTCTTCCTCTTCTGTGTTGGAGTTTCGGCAATGTGAACTTGCGTGTTCGTGTTTGGAAATGTCCAGATGGCTAGGCGCAGCTCAGCAATGAGCCAGATGACATCGAAAAGGTAATGCTCGTTTAGGGATGCAGACGCCCGCATCCCAGACAAGTTAGTATATCCCTTTCAATATTTTTTTTTCGAAAAAAAATTTTTGTCTTCAGGAATAAGGATATTTATTGGACGTCCACTGGATTTACCTATGGCCTCAATGATCCGAAAACGTCCTTTGGACGTCCTATGGATATCCCATGGATTTGAATATCCTGTAGATATCAGATGGACAGTCCAATGGATCGGAAATCCGCTATCTGGGATACGATTTTTTCCCAATAATTGGTGTTCTGAACTGAACTTTAATGCATCTTAAAATTTTCACTGTCACCCTCCTCCGCTGCCCCTTTGAAAAAAAATAGGGGGTCCTACCCCCACGTCTTGTAAAACAATCGCAAGGATTAAATAAATCGTAAAAAATTGATATTTTACTATATAATTTGAAGACATTTTTTTTTTTGACACAATAATTCAAATTTAAAACTTTAACAATACGATTTAGTTATGTACATTAAAATATTTAAAAATTTACAGACGATCTCATAATAATTTCAACAACAAAATGAATAATCCTAAAAATCGCGCAGCGAGTTTCGCACCTGTGGACAAAAGAAAAAAAAACATTAGAAGAAAAAAAAAAAAAAAAAAAAAAAAACCTGAAACCTCAAATTCAAAATTTCCGCTATCTCTAACCGACAGACTCTTCGCACATCGGAGAATTTGATGAATTTAGCAAGTTTCGGAAGGAAAGTAAATGAGGAAACTTGAGAGAAGTGTCGTGTCGATAAAGGATCACGGAAGGTTATTAATAGATAATAAATTCCATATTGAGTGATGAGTTTTACCCGGCGAATAAAGAAGATACATTGAGCAGTAATTCCAGATGAGTTATGAGAAATGACATTATTAATTTCAAAGTTTTGAGGCAAACTATTGTTTTCCCCTGATGGGGAGTCTCGGAAATATTGTGTTGATCAATTCCTAAGTTTGGTAGTTTAAAGCAAACCAGGTAGAAATCTATCAAACTTTCACCGAAGATTGCCACATATACGAGAGAAATTTCCGGGATCAGGTTTTAATAATAATAATATTAATGGAAGGGGGGAGCAGTGGCTTCTTAGAGGAAGGAAAGCTGTATACTCTCAAGCGGGATAAGCATGTGAGGTTCTAGCTCAATCTATGATCGGTTTCGTGGGCATTATTTTAGGCCAGGAGGTATCGAAAAATATAATAAATGCAAGATTACAACACAAGAAACAACATGTCCGTTGCCATGATTATAGTGATGGACGACAAGCGAGAACAAGTCCTCGGTCAAGCTCTTGTCTTGTTTACATAAGCGAACTATTATGTAAACAATACAAACAATTGAAAAACGCAAGAGTCTTGTCCTTGTTGGCCATAGGGTTAAAAAGGATTGCCCCCTCCACGCGGGACCCCTGGATATCCTTCCAGAAGACCAATGACTCATGCGGCACCCAGCACTTGTCGACTGGTCAATTAACTAACTTGTCTTGTCGTCCATCACTAGCCATGAAGCATTTTTGTTTTGCTATGAAACATCCTGATTTTGGTGCAAGACAAAACTTGTTCAAGATATTTCCTTTTTCTGATTGTGAATCTATTTTAATGAAAGAGAAGAAGTAAAGACAGTTTTTTCGTTGTTAACAGCTTTTAATGACTTCAGGTCACTTTATGTTTACTTAGGTAAATTTTGGTGGGAAGGGATCGAGGCTCCTTGTTGGCCGTAGGGTTAAAAAGGATTGCCCCCTCCACGTGGGACCCCTGGATATTTTTCCAGAAGACCAATGACTCATGCGGCACCCAGCACTTGTCGACTGGTCAATTAACTAATTACCTGGCTGACTGTCGTAAATGACATTGATATTCTATAAGACGAACCCAGAGCTGTTCTGCCTCGGTCACGGTAAGGTATGTGAGCGTTGGATGCTCTTTTGGTGCTAGCACAGAGGAGCACAGTTTGGCTTGAGACTGGCATGACAGCCAAAGTACATCTAAAAGGCCTCTGAGAAAGCAGAGAGAACGTCTTAACAACCTCTGCTGACTCATGCCGAATGTTAGGGGTTAAATCCCTTTTCGGGATCTTTATAGTGCGAGTCACACAAACTTTGCTTGTCTACGATAGGATGTGCAGATGTTGCTCTTTTGAGCAACCATAAGCACGGAGAAGTCACCCATCATCAGACTTGTCTGGATATGGTGTGTTAGGTGACTGCTTCCTATGGCTCTAGATCTCAGCTGGGCCTGGATATCGTTGAAATGATGCTGCAACGAAAACGCTTGAACGTAGTTGCAGCATACATGAAAAAAGTCACGAAGGTTAAGGCGGCGATTTTTTTTTTCGGTCATTTTCTTTCATAGTTTAATTGACTTTCCGGTCATTTCTTTCATAGTTTAATTGACGTTTCGGTCAGGTAGGTACACGGTTTTTGATAGGAACTGCTTTTTTACAGTGAGGTTAAGATGATTGTATTAGTAAATCCTATAATCCCTGCTCGAGGGAGGGACTGTCGGTGGTCACCTATCCACTAACTGGCCGTTCTCAATGCTGCTTAACTTCATTGATCACGATGCCGTTAGTTGCGACGAGTCACCACTCCGACCCCCACGATTGAGCGAGATCAAAGACGATCGGGGACTGCCGGCCTTGAAGTAATGCGAACTGCAGCTGTTTATGCGGTGGGTTTTTAGTCAGTACTAGTCTAACACTACCCTTGGTCATCCAAGGGTGTCCATAAGGATTTTCCCATCGTACCACAAATAAAAAAGTAACTTTTGGTGACTTATAACTTTAGATGACTTTGGTTTCTGCCTCCTTCATTAAAAGAAGAGTCATGTCGGAAAGGAACCTACTACAATTAAGGTATAATTCGTACCTCTGTTGCTTTGCTGCTCCTGAGAAAATTTTTGATTTGTGAGAGAATTCACTCTGATCATTGTCACGCGACTTCTTCTTCTACCCGCAACCGTGGCTTGACATGATAATTGAATCATATGATTATTTTGAATGAAATGATGTGATTCTATTCGAAATCTAAGTGCTAAAGTTCTTGATTTTAAATCATATTGATCTGTACCGCTATGTTCATAACGTTCTATGAACCAGTCATCAGCCTAAAAATATAATAAATTTAAAAAAAAAAAATGATAAATACATAAATTATGATTGTGGTGTAAAGGTCATGAGTTTGACATCGATGACATAAAAAACGATTGACAACCCTTAAAAAAATCATAGCCGTGTTTTTCCATTTGTCTTTAAAAAAAAAAAAAAAAAAATAGAAAATCAGACCGAAATCAGTTTTATTTAAACAAATGCGATGGGATTAATGAAAAATTGTATTGATGATGATTGAAAGGGAGTTAGAGAGGACGGGACGGTAATCAATCACAATTTTAAATCGGAGGTTGTCACAACTCCCCACTAATCGATCCTTTTATATACATTTTTTTCCCCCATATTTTTTTCCGTGGATATTTTTTTTTTTCCGTTATTTTTATATAAACACTTATCTCTCCTTTGCACGACTGAATGGCTTAAAAGCATTAATTTAAAAAAATAAATTGCGAATTCATTGCATACTCGCAAAAAGAAGAAGAAAAAAAAAAATTTGTAGGGAAAAAAAAAAATGTCTCGAGATTTCCCAAAGCAAAATCAGCCCATTAATAATTTTACAAAATATTTTCCATGCTTTCCCTTTACCGCGGGGAGTCTTAAATCAAATCGAAAATTTCAAGTGTATAAGGGGGAAAAGACCAAAGTCAAAGAATACGAAAATTTATCATATTTGTGTGCTTTTTGGAGGGAAGCCCGAGATGGTTTTGTGAGCTTCGCGAGGGGGCGGAATTTCATGATTTTTACCTTCTTATCGTTGATGAACCATTCTATTTTAGCCGGTGGATTGGACGGAGACGATGTACAGTTTCCTGTGACGTAATCTCCAGGAAAATATGAACCGGGATTTATTCCTTCTATTTTGGGTTCTTCTCTTGGCAAACCTATCGAATTTGTAAAGAAAAATTTGAAATTAAAATCGGTTTTTTTTTTTTTTTTTAAATGTAATTTGAATTTTATTTTGTAATTTTATTACCTAATACTGTCATGTTAGCGCCTTTGAGATCAGTCTTGAAATGAGGCCCTTCTGAAGAGACTTCACATTTATAAAAACCAGATGATTTGTATTCCAGCGGACTTAACGATATCACAGTCGCATTGCTTTTATGTTCCTAAGGACATTATATTGAATTTTAGCGCCTATGCAACGACAGATAATTGTAAAATGTGAGACTTTTGACAAAAAAAGAAGTTAAAATTTTAGCTCGACTGGGTCAAAGAGCAACTATGTTTTTTTTTTTGTATTTTGAAACGCGGTCGCGAAAGAAATACTGATCTTGGAATTCCGAGGAAAAAATATTTATATTTTTTGAAATTTAGTGTTATGCCGCTTCTCCATTATGGCTCAAAATTAATTTTCTAAAATTAATTTTCAAAATTTCCGGAAGAACTGTGCTTTTTTTATTCTATGGATTTCTAACCCTAGATTTAAAAATGAAGTCGGCCATTTTTATTACATTGCATTTTTTGTATTTTTAATCCATGGTCGAAAATTCATAGAATAACTAAAGCACAGTACTTCCGGAAATTTTGAAAATTAATTCTAGAAAATTAATTTTGAGCCATAATGGAGAAGCAGCATTAAAAATAGATCTGTGTAAGCTTAATACATGTGTGCTGGACCAAATAATGGACTTGCAGAGCCAGTCTAAAAAAAGTAGGTATTCTACTGACCGAAAAAAATAAATAAATAAATAAGGAATTACTGCAGACCAAAAAAGGAGTTTTTCTACAAACCAAAGAGAAGGGCGTTTTTCACAGACAAAAGAAACAGGGATTTTTCTATAAATCAAAAAATAGAGTTTTCTTTTGACTAAAAAAATGTAGTTGTACTAACCGAAAAATAGGGAGTTTCTTTCCTGACGAAAAAAAAAAATAAAGTATTTTTTCAGTGATCAAAAAAAAAATGAGAGTAATTCTACTGAACAAGAAAAATAAGGAGTTAGTACAGAGTAGAGACCAAAAAAGACAGCTTTTATTCAGAACAAAAAAAAAAAAAAAAAAAAACAAAACAAAGAAGAAAAAAAAATAGGAAGTTCCTACAAACCAAAAAAAGGATGTTTTTCTACTACCAAAGAAATGGAGAATTTTGTTACTGACCAGAAAAAAGAAGTGATAGTTTTTTATTGACCAAATAAAATAGAGAGTTAGTTTACTGAGCAAAAAGTAGAGAGTTACTACAGAGACCAAAAATAAAAATTTTTCTACATAGAGCAAAAAAAAAAAAAAAAAAATAAAATAAAATAAAAAAAAAATAAAAAAATAAAAATAAAAATAATTAGGGAGTTACTGCAGACCAATAAACAGAAGTTTTTCTAGTACCAAAAAAAGTGATAATTTTTCTATTGACCAAAAAAAAAAAATAGAGTTACTCTACCTGACTAAAAAATAGGGAGTTACTGCAGACGAAAAAAAGGAAGTTTTTCTACTACCAAAAAAATGGGGAATTTTTTGACTGATTAAATAAAAAGTGATAATTTTTATATTGACCAAAAAAAATAGATAGTTACTACAGAGACCAAAAAGAGAAGTTTTTCTTCAGAGCAAAAAAAAAAAAAAAAAAAAAAAAAAAAATAAGAGTTGCTGCAGACCAAAAAATAAAGGAGTTTTTCTACAGACCAAAAAAATAGAGTTTTTCTATTGACAAAGAGGTAAAAAAAAAAAAAAAAAAAAAAAAGTTACTTTATTGACCAAAAAAATAGGGAGTTACTACTGACCAAAATGAAAGTTTTTCGACTGACCAAAAACTTGCTGGAGTTTTTAGGCTACCAAAATAATAAAGCGCTACTGCAGAGATCAAAAATGGGAGTTTTTCTTTAGAACAAAGTAAATGAAGAAAATAGTGAGTTACTGTAGACCAAAAGAGGGGAGTTTGTCTTCCGACCAAAAAAATGGAGAATTCTTCCATTGACCAAAAAAAAAAGAGAGTTATTTTACTGATCCAAAAAAAGTAGTGAGTTACTACAGACCAAAAAGACAGTTTTTCTACGGATCAAAAAAAAAGGAGTTACTACAAAAACCAAAAAAATTAAAAGAGTTTTTCTATTGGCAAAAAAATAAATAAATAAATAAATAAATAAGTAAATAAGTAAACAAATAAATAAAAAGTAAAAAAAAAAAAAATAAAATAAAATAAAATAGGAAGTTACTACAGACCGAAAAAAGGGAGTTTTTCTACTGACCAAAAAATGTACGGGACTTTTTAAACAGTTGAAAAAAAAATAGGTAGTTCTTAGATTAGACTAGAGACCTATATACGGGGAGAACAGCGACCCGACTGTCATGGCGCTCTACATCTATTTTCTCTGCCATAAGTTAAGTAGATACAGATCAGACGGCAATATGGAGACTTCCATACAGATCGGTATCGGACGGTAATATGTCGGAATGTTTAGCTTACGTTATGATTTTTAACCAATCACAGCTCGACCCCGAGGTCGCTGTTCTCCCCGTATATAGGTCTCTAGATTAGACTAACTTGTAACTTTTTACTAACTTTTACTATTTGGAAGTATAGTATTAGGCCATCTTAAGGATACGCTCAGAAAACTGTTGCTTTAGGTCAATCCGAAAATGCATTACGTCAAAGCATTTTTTTAAAACTTAGGTCTATGCAGTGGAAATGTTTTGCTCGACGGCTCGTGAGTGTTTGTGTTCAAGGTGTAACGCGTCGAGCCGAAATATTTATGATTCGCGATGACGACACATCGCTTGTATTGCGATCAAGGCAAATTCATTTTTCTGACTGTAGGGGTAGGCATATCCCTAATAGCTCTTCTAAGTGAATATTTTTGAGTTTGCAAGTCTTATTGTTCGTCGGTTTCATTTTATACTAGGCAGTAAATCTCTTAATGCTATTAATTTTATTTGAGGTAATTACTTACTGCTACAGTTATGCCATCCACTCTAAATGTTTGTACTTGTGGAGTGCTGTGAGGCATAAATCTAAAAAACTCCAATTCTTCTTTATACCATTTTAATGAGTAAAGCCTATCTCCACCCAATTCGTAATTACATTTTAACTCCGCCGAGTCTCGGACGTCCATCACCTCCGGCACTCTGATATCTAAAATCCTTAGGCAGCACGCCACTGAAAAGACAAAACAGAAATTTTCTATCAGTGATTTTCACTTTTGTTCGACGAAGCTGTGATGATGGATACTGGCTAAGGGAGAGAAAAGAGGTCAAAGTTTATGGAAAAAATTATGACTTCATATACTTGAATGGCTTCTAAGTTCATTCACCGAAAACTTTCGTTAATGACCTTGCGCTTGTTTAACAGATTTTAACGGTCGAACTTGTACTTCAAAGGGTTAATAGAGTAAAACTTGAGTCATTGATGGTTCCAGTTTCTTAACAAAACCCTTTTCCAGGTCAAGAAGACATAACCCTTAAATAGAACCCTACTACTTGCTATACACGCGTATTCTTGTACAAGCGGCAGGAAGCTACGTCAAAATAGAGCGTCTGCGGTTCCCAGTGCAAGACCAGACAAGGAGCAAGTTTGTACGTGCACGTTCGCAAGCGGTTACCCCCCGAAGAAGGAAATTTTGTACAATGTTACGCAGAGCTAATAATAATAAGTAGGAAAAAAAAAAAAAAAAAAGAATTACTGTCGATGTCGTCATCTCAATTTTTTCGCGTAACGAAAAAAATAAAAAGAAAGCCCCCCTTAAGGTACAAGCTGACAACTAATCTCCTGGTTTTCTTTTTTACCTTATGGTTACATAATAAAAGTTGGGAAGAAACGTCCCAAATAATAGTAATAATAATGATGATGATTCCGACCTTTTCTCGTTACTCGAAATGAGGACATCCTCAGGCATTTTTAATTTCAAAGTTTTACATTTGGTCGCCGGAGTTTTTCCTTTTTTTTTTTAAGTCTATTTCTTTCTTTTTTCCGCTTCAAGAACGGGCTTCAGTTTTTTTTTTTTTTTTTTTTTTGGAATTAAAGCACGACGTTCTCTGAAACTTAAAAAAAAAGTAAAAGTTTTTCATCGAGGAAATGAAAAGAAGCCTTTGATTCTCGACTTTGAGTTTCAACAGATGTGGGAGCCAATATAACGCAATTGATGAGGTCAAAACAATGAGGAAAGCAAAACATATGTCGTTTCTCTCCCTAATCATGTTAATTTTTTCAATTAAAAACCCGGGGAACAAGGGGTAGGCCTCACTTCACTAATGGTTTTTGTCGAAGGCAATAATAATGAAACATTTTATAAGTGTCAACATCTTCCACGTTCGTCCGTTTCAATTTTATTTTATTTTATTTTATTTTATTTTTTTTGGAGCGAAATTTAATTTGCGTTTATTTGTATATCCAGCTAAGCGGAATTTAGGTCATTTTTATGTTAGCAAAAATACGGAGTAGAAAATAACAAACGAATTAAATGGTAATAGAATTTTGTTTTTTTACATTTCTAGTTTTACTGATGATCGCGTTTTTTTTTTTATTAGGCCGTAAAGTTTTTTTATGTTTGAATGTTACTATATAATTAAGAGAATAATTTAATCGTGATGAATGAGCTATTCGACTTTTGAGCTTCGTATTTTTCTGTTGAAATTGATCGTGGTCACGTGATCAAAAAAATGTCTGAAGACGGGTGTCCGATTAATTGCCTTACCGTTAGGGTGGCTCATTTTGAAGGTCTATTTTTTAATTTTTGCTCCCTGAGCAAAAAATCATTCATTTATATGTAAAAAGAAGTCTGAATATTTTTTAGGTCGAAAAAGAAGTTTTTGGCCCAGGCCCAGGGGTTTGAAGTTTTTAGGACCGAAATGGTACTTCATTTGGACGAATTTCAAAAATTCGCCCAATTAACATCTTTTAATATAAAAAATTGTCCTTTATACGGTATATTAAGTACGTATTGAGCTTCCTAAAAAAAAAAAAATCGGTTCGAAAATGTTGACCCCTTGGCCGCCCAGGCAGAGTTATAGTGGAAAAACGGGGATGGCTGTAACAGGGTAAGGGCAGATAATTTTGAAAATTCGAAAATAGCCAAAATGTGCCAAAAATATGTATAAATAATGCCCCAAATGTAATTTCGATGCCAAACATTTTTTACCCTACGTTAACCACATTTTTCCTTATCTTCGGCTCTTTTTTAAAAAAAAATTGAATTTTTAAAGCCAAAAAGTGAATTTCCAACGCCAAAAATAAGAAAAATGGGGTTAACATAGGGTAAAAAATGTTTGGCATCGAAATTACATTTTGGGCATTATTTCTTCATATTTTTGGCACATTTTGGCTATTTTCAAATTTTCAAAATTATCTGCCCTTACCCTGTTACAGCCATCTCCTTTTTTCTACTATAACCCTGCCTGGGCGGCCAACGCCTTCGAACCGAATATTTTTTTTTAGGAAGCTCAATACGTACCTAATACACCCTATAAAGGACGATTTTTTATATTAAAAGATGTTAATTGGGCGAATTTTTGAAATTCGTCCAAATGAAGTACCATTTCGGTCCTAAAAACTTCAAACCCCAGTGCCTGGGCCAAAAAATTTTTCTTCGACCTAAAAAAAATTCAGGCTTCTTTTTACATATAAATGAATGAGTTTTTGCCCAGGGAGCGAAAATTAAAAAATAGACCTTCAAAATGAGCCACCCTACTTAATGTGATGCATTTTGTACATTTTTGACACCCATCCTTCTGCCCTACCCATGAATTTTGAAGTCTAAAATGAACTATAAAATTCTAGTGTAAAATTGCTTCAGTTCGGAGGGGCGCTTCCTTGGCAAAACCCCGCCCCTCTGGACCCGCTCGTGCACCCTACAGGAATAGAGAAAAATTTTCCTCAGATCCCCCGTGCCCTCCGTACTTAATACTGTACATGAATGAACCCATTGAGAATTCCATCTCTTTATATATTCTCCCTAAAAATTACATTAGGTCAGTCTCTTTACTTAATGCATCACCAATTCCCACCGTTTTTTTTTTTTAGAAAAAGACTGACCGAAAAAAAAATAAATAAAAAATTAGTGAGAAGGAAAGCAGCTTGTAATTGCTTCCTTTTAAACCTCCCGAGCACAAATCAACAAAAATCACGCCTGAGTTATTTTTACCCTTTTCCCCCTTCAAACCGTATTACGAATTAATTGTTTAATTAACTTCTGTACGAAATATTGTGAACTGCGAAACTAATTTTGGATTTCAAAATAACGAAACGACATATCGGCGGGGGGGGAGAAGAAGGGGTTTCGACGACTTGATACACTTGTGGGTTTGAGTTCGATATATGTGGCAGATATTCGATTAAGTGACGGTTTTTGAATGACTGGAGATGACTTGGCGAAATCGATTTTCGTTTACCCCGTACACCTCAGCGTTTTCTGAATCCAGACATGGATATCAGCCCGTTAATTGTTTTGGTATTATGTGTCGTTTCAGATATTCACCCGTGGTGGTCATGCATTCAGAAATGTCCGATAACGCCAGGGGTCTTTTATCGGGAAAAGTTACGGGAAAGTCGAATGGTGAAAAGGTGAGTGACTGATTTTTTTTTTTTTTTTTTTTACTGTTTTTTATTTTGGATTATGTGTGTGAAATTTGACGGAAACAAGGGAAAGAAATACGAGATATATTATTATTTATAAAATGTAATAATGGGAAGTAATAAAGTTTTTATTTTTATTGGAAAAATTAAAGGCAAGTGAGTTTTTTAGTCAATAAAATGTATTAATAATTAGTTAGTTTAGGGCCGTCCATAAATTACGTTGGGGGGGAGGGGGGAGTATTTAAATCGATTAACAAGATTCACGATCCAGAAAAAATTGAGGGTAACTTTTTTAGGGGCCAAGAAAACAGTTTTAGTCGCGGGCGGCTAAAAACTCAGGTCGCAGGGTGTCTACTGGTCCTATATTCCTATAAAGTCCTATAAAAGTCCTATATTTTTCTTTTTGGTCCTATATACCTATAAAATCCTATAAAGTCCTATAATTTAACCGAAAAAAGTAATTTTGAGCAGGGGCACAACTGGTCCTATATTCCTAATTCAAAGTGAGCTAATTTTTCATATTTTCACTCAATTTTTCCAACAAATTTTCTCGCTCGGCCTTCGGCCTCGCTCGATTTATGCAGGTTGCCATAATTTAGATTTTTAAAGATTCCGAAAAGCGAGGAAAACCAATCATTTTGGGCTAAGAACGATTCATAGTTTATGCTTTGATAATTGAAAAAGCACTTTGGGGAAATTTTCAAAGAAAGTTCAATGTTTCAGGAAATTTTTTCTTTAAATCTGGACGGCGGGGTTCCATTAGGCAATTAATTTTAAACTAATTCCAGTTCAAATAATTTTTAAGAAGGTTTATAAAATTTAAAAATTATATTTTCGATTTTATGGAATCATTTGTGGAATATTTTCGGGCTTATAGAGGATTCAAAAATTTTTACGTGTAGTCTAAAAATTTTTTACGTTTATAAAATTTTAAATTTTTTAGCTCTTAGCTTGGGGCGGATTTTCTGAACTACTCATATAACCTTAAGGACTCCTGAAAAACACTTGCAAAGGCTTGAACTTTTTTTTTTGATCGGGATTTTTTGATCCCAAGATTTTTTATAAAAATGTTTTTGTAGAATTTTGTTTTACCTTTTTTAGTAATTACCCGTTTTACAAGTTTTACCTTTTTTCTTCTTCCTTCTTTATTTCTAAATTTTGGAGGACAGAATTTACCTCTAAAATTTTGTGTGCCTAAATTTTTTTCTCTTAAAAATGGCTTGTTTTGGGTCCTATATTTTTTGAAAAAATGGACCTATAAAGTCCTATAAAAGTCCTATATTTTAACTTTTATGAATCAGTAGACACCCTGGGTCGGTGCCGATAATTTATTTCAAACTTTATGCCAGCACCGGCGCTGCACGGAAAAACGAATTCGGTTCCTGTTACTAAATGTTAAGTTGGGTCTTGTGACGTCTATACGTCTGAGTTGATATTACTAAAAATTAGGTATAAATTACCAAGCGTTATTAACCATTAGAAAGCGTAGTAATAATTACTAAATTTTTGGCATTATAAACTCATATGTTTAGACGTCACAGGACCCAACTCAACATTGAGTAGCAGTGACCGAACTTTTTCTTAGTGTGGCATTACAATAAGCAGCGGTTACTGTAACATTTTTTATGAAGTAGAATAAAGAAAAATAAACAAAAATTTGAGAAAATCGATGGTGGTGCTAGCCAGGGGTCCAAAGCTTGAAAATTTTGTCCGATGCCGATGGGCATCAGCCCGAGATATTTAGCCGGCCGCGACTGGCATCAGCATCGGCACCGGCATCAGAATCGGAATCGGACTCCTGATTTTAAAAATCGTCTAGAATGGCTCTATAATTTTTTTTTTTCACTAAAATCGGAATGAGAGGCGGCATTTGATATGATCGATGCTTGGTGGCGTCGGCATCGGCATCGGCCCCGGTATCGCATTCGGGCCCCGATGCTTGAATTGGTTCCGGCACCAGCACCAGTGGCAAAAATTCTGCTAGTCCGGTGCCGACACTGGCACCAGCTCCAGCACTTTAGATATTTCGGCACCGATACTGGTTTCGGCTCCATTTAATTTTTATTAGCTTCGGACCTTTTGATAGGGCGGCCGAAAATCACGAATTTTTGAGTTCGAAAACTCCTGATATTAGACTAACCTTAATTTTTTCAAAGTTTTTTGAAAATCGTCTTGAGGTCGCGCAATGACCTTGAAGTTTTTAATATGGCCATAAAAGGGCAAAAAATAAGAATTTTTTTTTTTTTTTTTTTTTTTTTTTTTTTGCTGAAGAAAGTATCGCTTTCTGTCGGAATATTTGCGTATTTTACCAGGATGTCTATCGACCTTGAAAACATTTAAAACCTTGAATTAGCCTTGAATTTGAAATTAAGCCTTGAAAAACTTTGAATTTGAAACATAATTTTATGTAAATACCTCTGAATTTAGAATTTAGAACCGTTTTTCTAGAAGCCAATTTTCTGGAGTCTATGACAAATCCCCGAAATTTGCAGAACCCAGAATCGGGGTTTTGCAAATTCTGGGTTCTGAAAGTACTATAATTTTCCATAAATTATATTCGAGGTTCTGCTAATTCGGACTTCTGCAAATTCGGGGTTTTGCAAGTTTGCTTTCCCGAATTTTTTTTTTTTTTTTTTTTTTTGTAATTTTAATTAAATTAAGGGATGGCTTTAATCGAATCGGAATGGTCAAATTCGAACTCTGCGGTGTCGAAAACATACTTTGGCACAGTTTATGGGGACAATAATTGACTTAAAATCTATTTTTTACAAAAAATTGCGATTTCGGCTAAAAAAGGGTGTTTGGCAAGTTAGGAGTGATTTTGATCAAAACGCGGTGGTTATATTCAGATTCTATGATGTCGAAACCGGAGTTTAGCATGATATAATTCCCAAAAAAAATTGTCAGAGAGGTGAAAATCGACTTGAAAATTGATGTTTTACAAAGAATCGCTATTTTTTGGCCGAAAAAAGGGGTTTGGCTAATTAGGGGTGATTCTAATCAAAACGGGATGGTCATTTTCGGATTCTACGACGTCAAAAACCTATAATAAATTAGTTTTGGTCCCGAAGAATTACTCCTTAAGTTTCGAAAAAACTTGTTTAAAAAAGATGCCAAAAAAAATTTTTTTAAATCACAACATGCGGTGAGCCACCCCTAAACTTAAGCAAAAAGTCTAAAAAAATTACCTTTTGTTTTTAGACCATAAGAAAAGTAAAAATCGCATATGAAGAGCAAAATCGCGAAAAGTCTGGTAAATTTGAACCACCTTATGGCATACGTGTCCATTTTAATATCTGCTTGTCATCAAAAAAAAAAAAAAAAAATCAAATAATTCAAACTAAAATAATAAAATAAAATAAAACAAAATAAAATACTTTTTTACTCTTTTATCCCGATTTACTAAACCCAGAATTTGCAGAACCCCGATTTCGGGGTTCTGAATTTCGGGGGTTTGTCATGGTCCCATTTTGAGAACTATTAATATTTTTTTTTTTTTTTTTTTTTTTTTTTGTCATCTTTTTTCTTCTTATTAAAACGAGACCCATTCTGGAATTTCTTTTTTTTTAAAAAGCGTTATTTTTTACCTCATCTTAAAAGACAATTACTTTTACCTTAGCCCTACCTTTGTAAAGTAGAGCATGTCCTTAAAAAAAACATTAATTTTTTCTAAAATGTGCCTTGAAAACGTTGAAAAAAACCTTGAATTTCAAAAATGATTTTTAGTACACACCCTGTTTACGAATATGAAGTCCGAAATTACTTTTAGTGTATGGTTTTCGAGCTTCAGACCTTTTTTTTCAACACTAGCATTCAAGAGTCTTTTTCCCCCTTAGCTTAAAAACCGTACAAAACCTTGAAAATCTACACAGATTTTTTGATTGAAAATCATATCTTTTTCAGCAAAAATATTCGTATAAGGGCTTTCCAAACATTTCAAGGTCATTACGCGACCTCAAGATGACCTTTAAAACAAATCGAAAAAAAAAAAAAATAGGGTTAATAGCAATGCCAAAAGGCACCCGTTCCACTATTAGGAGTTTTTGAATTTAAAAATTCGTCAGTTTCGACCCACCCTAGTCCTTTAACTGCTGAACCAAATGCTTAAAATCTGCATTAGAAAAGACCTGAGTTTATTAATTTATTAATGTTCACAAAGAAATGGAAAAGAGACGAAAAATTTGAAAATTGTTCTTGGATGGCCTCAAGATCGTATTATTTTCGTTATCACCAAAAAAAAAAAAAATCGGTTTAACATTTTTTTTTTTTTTTTTTTTTTTTTTTTTGGTTTAGGAAAATCTTAGATTTATCCTAAATAAATCTCTGCTTCTATCCTTTTGCTTCTTTATTGCGTTTCAGATCGCATTCAATAAGAATGCAAACATGTATTTCCTTGACTTTTTTGATTACATAACACTGCGTAATATACAAAGGGTTAAAAGAAAAAAAAGAAAAAAAAATGGCAACAGAGTTTGCACAAGTTAAAACCGGTTTTGTTATACTTTTCTTATGTTGACTTAACCTAAAGGGATCCCCGACTCGATATATTCAAATGTAACGTAAATTGCTCCAACCTAAGTAAATAGTTATAGAGTTTGACTGAAGCTAGCCGTTGAATTTTCGTTCTTTTCCCCCCGCCCTTCTCGGAATTTGAAAAAAAATAAGGGAAATTTAAAAATAAAATAAAAAAAAGAGAGAAATTCGATCCCGGAATAAAAAAAAAAAAAAATAAGAGGCCGAAAAGGAAAAACGTTTGAAAGAATGAAAGGAAAACCGAACGAAATAGTCGTGGTTAGAGCGAAACAAGTGTAAGAAAATTTCAGAGAGAATTTTTTTTTTTTAATTTTGAAATATTCTTTTTTTTTTTTTTTTTTTTTTTTTTGGAAAAAGTGAAATTTACTTGTAGGATTGAGATACTTTTTTTTGATAAAAAAAAAAACGCAGCCCCAAAAGTTTTTAAATATTTATAAGCATGGCTCGATTCTCCGTATCGCATACAGAAAAAAATGTCGGGCGTATTTACCAAAATGTCGTTCAAAAAGTAAATGGGAAACTTTTGCATTTATCACTCATAAAAGTCGGGGAATTTTTTTGTTTTTTAGATAACACACGTAAATGATTTTAATGAAAAACATTAGACTCATACTGTACGTAATATTTAAAAAAAAAAAAAAATCCGTATGTCAATGTGTCGTTTGTTTTAATCAACAGGTAAAATGTATACCGTGTACTGAAAATGACAGGGATTTGCATAAACAAACGGTTGAAGGCTCCATATATTCTCTATTCAGAAAAAAAAAAAATCTCGTTTTTTTTTTAAATGGGAGAAAAAGACGGGGGAGATTTTTTTTTTTTTTTTTTTTTACATATTAAATTAGGTTTAGTGGGATGAGCTTCAGCTTTTGCGAATTAACACCTCGCTGCAGGTTGTTAATCAGGCTGTGGAAAGCCGGGGGGGAATAAGTCATATATGTGTTCAAATTGAAGAGCATTGTTTTCGTTTTAGTAGAAAAAAAAAACATTCACGGGATATGAGGCATATCCCTACGTAGGACTACGTCTAGAATTTTTGGTTGGGGCACCATTGTTCAATGTTAATTTTATTTTTTCTCTCTCTTTTGTATTTTTAAATTCAGGTAAAAAAAGGTGGAAATAGTTGTGCCAAGGCTGCGTAAAACCAAACCAAATATTTGTAAATAGCAAATGTCAAATTTTTAAATTTGTCTGTGATTATGGAAAGTATATTCGAAGACGAATATTCCTTTGAACGTAATATTTTAGTTTGCAAATATAGATTATTATTAATATAAAAAAAATAAAAACTAGAAAGTCCACTGTTCGTGATCCCCCCTAAATCCTCCAAGCCCTGATAGTCCACGTGGCCCCCTTTTTCAATAACATTTTATCCAAAATCATCAAATTCTTCGTTTCAAAAAATGTTGATGACCTTTTTCACAAAACCTTATCAAAATTTTAAATAAAAAATTAAAATTTTAAAAATTTTTAACAAAAATTTGTTGGAAAAATTAAAAAATTTGTTAATAAAATTAAGGAAATTTTTTTTTCAATATTTTAATAGTATATTACATATCAGGTATGCAGGTGGCGTATTGCAGGCCGTGACCAGTCGAGGCCTGCAAGCCACCTCCATGCCTGATTTGTAAGTTATTTTTTATTACGACGGCGGGAAATGAATTTTTTCGTTTTTTAAGCGGGCGGGAAAGTTCATTTCCCGCCCGGACGGAGTGATGAAAATAAATTTTTTCAATAATCAAAAATCATCGAAAAGTTTGTTTCAAAGAAATGTTATTTTACAAATAAATAAAGAGAAAAAAAAAGTGTTCATGATCCCCCTAAATCCTCCAAGCCTTAATATTATATTGATGATTTTTAATAAAAATCATCAAAATGTTCGTTTCAAAAAATGTTGATTACCTTTTTCACAAAACATATTGAAAATTTTTAATAAAAAATTCAAATTTTTAGAATTTTTACCAAAAATTTTAAATTAAATTCAAAAAAAAAATATTTTTTTTTTTTAAATTCTTTTGAATAAAATTTTAAATAAATTTTTTCAATCATCAAAAATCATCGTAATGTGCGTTTCAAAAAATGTTTTATGATCCCCCTAAAGCCCTGATATTAGTCCACGTGGTCTCCTCTGCAATAAATTTTTATCAAAAAACATTGAAAAAAATTATCAAATTTACGCACAATAAAGCCTTTTTCATACACTTTCAATAACGAATCTTTACCTTTTAAACATAACAAAACGTTTTGTCACGGTTTCGGTGCGATCCGATCTCATTTTAATGTGTAAAATACCGAATCGTAAAAAAAAAAAATTTGACTTTTTTTAATGTTAAAAAATTTTCACCGGCCGGCTGACCGGCCGGTTATGTAAACGAACTAGAACCTTAAAATTTTCAAAATTTTTACCAAAAATTTGTTAACAAAATTTAGGAAATTTTTTTTTCAATAAAATTTTCAATAAATTTTTTCAATAATCAAAAATCATCGAAATGTTCGTTTCAAAAAATTTTAATGATCCATCTAAATCCTCCAAGCCCTGATATTAGTCCACGTGGTCTTCTCTTCAATAAATTTTTATCAAAAATCATCAAAATCTTCGTTTTGATGACTTCTTTTTCGCAAAACTTTATCAAAATGTTTAATAACAATTAAAATCTTAAGAATTTTTACCAAAATTTTTAATAGAATTTAAAAAATGTTTTTTCAATAAAATTTTAAATTTTCTTCAATATCATCGAAATGTTCGTTTCATAAAGTGTTAATGAACTCCCTAAACCATCCAAGACCTGATATTAGTCCGCTTGGCCCCCTTTTTGAATGAAATTGATCAAAATTTATTAAAATCTTCGTTTCAAAAAATTTTTATGACCTTTTTCAAAAAAGATTATCAAGATTTTTAATAGAAATTTAAAAATTCAAGATTTTTGAGAGAAATTTTTTCAATAACCAAAAATCATCGAAATGGTCGTTTCAAAAAATGTTCGTGATTCTCCTAAACCCTCCAATCCCTGATATTAGTCCACGTGGTCCCCCACCTTTCAATAAAATTATACCAAGAATCGTCAAAATCTTCGTTTCAAAAAATTTTGATGACCTTTTTCACAAAAAATTATCAAAATTTTTAATAAAAAATTAAAATTTTAAGAATCTGTACCAAAAATTTTTAGTAAAATTCAAAAAATGAAATCGATTTTTTCCATAATCAAAAATCATTGAAATGTGCATTTCAAAAAATGTTAATGATCCCCTCAAAGCCCTGATATTAGTCGACGTGGCCCCATTTTTACAATAAAATTTTATCAAAAATCATCAAAATCTTCGTTTCAAAAAATGCTGACGAGCTTTTTCGAAAAACACTATCAAAATTTTTAATAAAGAACTAAAATTTTAAGATTTTTCACCAAAACTTTTTAATTAAATTCAAAAAAAATTTTTTCAATAACCAAAAATCATCGAAATGGTCGTTTCAAAAAATGTTCGTGATTCTCCTAAACCCTCCAATCCTGATATTAGTCCACGTGGTCCCCCACCTTTCAATAAAATTATACCAAGAATCGTCAAAATCTTCGTTTCAAAAAATTTTGATGACCTTTTTCACAAAAAATTATCAAAATTTTTAATAAAAAATTAAAATTTTAAGAATCTGTACCAAAAATTTTTAGTAAAATTCAAAAAATGAAATCGATTTTTTCCATAATCAAAAATCATTGAAATGTGCATTTCAAAAAATGTTAATGATCCCCTCAAAGCCCTGATATTAGTCGACGTGGCCCCATTTTTACAATAAAATTTTATCAAAAATCATCAAAATCTTCGTTTCAAAAAATGCTGACGAGCTTTTTCGAAAAACACTATCAAAATTTTTAATAAAGAACTAAAATTTTAAGATTTTTCACCAAAACTTTTTAATTAAATTCAAAAAAAATTTTTTCAATAAAATTTTAAATTATATTTTTCAATGATCATAAATCATAGAAATGTGCGCTTAAAAAAATTGTAATGATGCCCTTAAAACCTGCAAGCCCTAATATTAGTCCACGTGGCTCCCTTTTTCAATAAAATTGTTATCAAAAATCATCAACATCTAAAAACTTTTCCAAAAGCTTTCCCTTTTTTCTTAAAATTAGTCGAAAATTTACAATATTTTCCAAAATATTTGATTATAAATTTCATTGAAAATTTTAAAAAATTTTTAAGGATCATCAAGGATTTTTAATAAAATTTTATTGAAATATTAATCTAAAATTTTTGAAATATTCGTTTTTTTAAAATGTTCGGTGTCCAAAACATCAACCGTATACGACAAAACCATCATGGTGCGCCCTAAGACGTAGTCCTACGTCAAAAAAAAAAAAAAATTACGTACATGGATGAGGCTTATGGCACTTACACGGAATGAAAAATATGAAAAATCCATGCCCCAACATTATGACCGAAATTAATTCCAGCATCATCTCACATCCATATGATCAGTCCGTTTTAATCTTTTCGGCCCTTCCATTCACTTCACTTAATTTTTTTATTCGATCGTCAACACTTAATTTATACGATGAAAATTCACTTTTTTATTTTCGAGTTCCAAGTCTCGACATTAAATAACTGAAAAATTAGGATAAAATCAGCACGTAAATCACTTCGTTTTTGCTTTGGATTGACCATCAAAAATAATAAATGTCCGTATCAAAAAACCGTTTTACGAAAAGAAACAAAAAAAAAAAATATCATTAAATTGTAATTTGCATGGGAAGAGGGGGGGAAATGGGAGGGGATTTGAAAAGGGGAAAGAAGGAACCAATCATAAAAGTTAATCAATTCAAATCATTTGTTTTCAAAATGAAATGAAACTTTTTTTTTTTTAAATAAAAAAAAAAGGAATAATGAATAAAAGGAGTTCTTATTCCCCGAATTCTTTTTTTAGAAAAAAAAGTCTGGAAAAAGAAAAATTTTTCTTTGAAAATTTTATATTCAAACCTTTTCTTTTTTTTTTAATATGATTACTAACCGGTAAATTAAATGGGATGGTGTTATTACATTTCACGATTTAAAAAAAAAAAGATTTTTTTAAATAAAAATCTGTCAAAAACGATTTGTTTATTTATTTAATTTTTTTTTCTTCTTTTTTTTTCTGTTTGTATTTCCCGTATTTTCCCGGCTTTTCACACGATGATTTTAAAAACAAAAATAAAAAAAGAGGAGGAAAAACTTTCGGCTAACAATTTGTAAGGGATGCTGTGGCGGTACTAAGGAATCTGATGCGTTCGGAATGTTATAGCGCAGGGTGTTGCATGTAGCATGCGCGCTGTTGTTTCGTTTTCTTCGGGCAGCCCCCCTACAGAGCCTTTCTTAATTGAAATGAAATGTCGGGTATTGTTCTGCTGAAACATTAGAAGTTATTCATTCATTTATAAACGGCCGGATCTATAATTTTCCATTCTCTTCTTGTTTAGATGATTAATATTGTGTGTGTATATGGAAGGGCAGACGAAAGGAAAAAAAAAATGATAATAATAAAAGGGAAAAAGATTAGGAAAGGTCAGTCTGGTTATGCTCTCGGTCCCCATTGTTGGTTTTAATTATTGTACAATTAAACCCGAAAAGTCAAATCGTTTGGTTAAAAAGATTAGGATGGAATTTAAAAAAAAAAAAAACTGTTTGAGTTGAGAGTTTTAAAAATAAGCCGCAATTAGCGGAGAGCCTTATTTTGATCGATTATGCTTTTCTTGAATGCTCTTTTAACGACTGGATTTCGGTTTTTTTGAGTTTTTTTTTATATCATAAGAAAATTTTGAAATTTATGACGCCTACACTGTACGCTTGGATAAGAGGCCTGAAGAGGATTTATAATGAGAATTCGTTTTTTGACTTTGGAGCTTGAGGGATATAAAAGACTTGTTATCATTTTAAAAAGTTATGGGCGTTTGCCGTTTTTGACGACGAAGAAGATAAAAAGAAAAAAAAAATTATAAAGACTTATAATTATTTGGGAATTATTTAAAAACTGTTTTCGACCAATATTTTAAATATTCAGTAGATAAAATAGAGGTATCTTTGTCAGGATTTTTTAATTATATATCAGTATTTTTATGAAAGCGTCAGCAAAAATATTATTTGATAGTATTTACACGGTCAGTTAAAAAATATGAATAATTTTAATCATTTGTCAGTAAAATCAACTATTTATCAGTAATTATCAATATTTAATAGGTAAATTGACACTAAAAAAAATGTTTTTGTTGAATTTTTTTTTATTTATTTATTTTGAAAATGTAAATTTACGTTAGCGCCACTGCGAAGAGAAGGAAAAAAAACTTCAAAATTATATCAATGAATTTTGCTTGGTTCTGCAGGGTTCTGTTGCTAAATACGAATTTTTGAATTAGAAATTGCCTGATAGAACCATTGCCTTGTGAAAAATACTGATAACTTTAATTTTCTTCAGTTTTTTAAAAGAAAATCTTGAGGTGGAGCAATGACCTTAAAATTTTTTGAAAGCTAAAGCTTATAATAGGGCAAAAAATAAATAATTTTTTTTTCTACTGAAAAAAATGTTTTTAGTAGAAAAAATTTAGATAGATTTTTTTTTTTTTTTTCACAGATTCCTGTCGGAAATTTTGAGATTACGAATATTTGAAGTTTAAAATTAAGTAAGATTTTTAAATTAAGAATAAAAAACGTTTAAAGAATTTTAGAGCTTCAAAAACCGATCTATAACTAAAAAAACTACTCGTCGGAAGTAATTTTGGACGTCATATTCGTAATCTACTCGAAATTCCCGACAAAAATCGCTACATTTTTCAGCGAAAAATAAAAATTTTTAACCCTAAAATGAGCTTTTAGAAAACATTTTAGGTCATTACGCCACCTCAAGATGCCATTTTACCTTCAAAATTAGTCATTAATTATCGGTTTACTGATAAAATTAATATTAATATTATTTACTGAAAAGAAATAACTTTTTTACCGGCAGAAACCACTTTATTTACAAATTAATTCGGTATTATTTACTGACAAATAATTATATTTGCTGATCGATTCTACTGATAAAAAAAAATATAAAATAATGCTGACACTTGTATTAAAAATGCTGACAGTTTTAACATATGGTCAGTATTTTAGTGGTCAGTTGCAATTTGAACAGTAAAAAAAAAATAGTTGGTCAGTGTTAAAATTAAAGGATCAGAATTAAAATTAAAAGGTCATTATTTTAACTAGATCATCAGTAAATTAATTATAAATTTCATATTATTATTTGGTCAGTAAAGAAAAAATTTATTTTGGCTATGGAAATAGAAAATTTTTTTCTGCGACATCCTTTATGCGGTACAAGGATTTAGTCAAGACTTTAGTTTTTACGTGGTGGTTCCCCAGAAAATCAACTTGTTTTAAATGAACTGCCTCCCGGAATAATTAAGAAAACTACAAATTTTAAAAGTTAGTAGTCCGCCATCTTTAATTTCAATTTTTTGAAAATTTAGACTCAGGATTCAGAATTAGCAGTTCAAAAAACCCCCCAAAATATTTAGTTTTTATTATTTTTAAACTTATAAACATTTCTACACAAAAGAAGCTGTTTTCCCCATAAGCTAAACATAGGTGAAGAACTCTTCTTAAATATCGCATAAATGACTATTCATCCGCTATTTACTTGCATTTTTAAGTTCATAGGAATAAAAAAAAAAAAAATAAATAAAGCGTTTACGAACATTCGAACATTAAAAAGTCTGTAATATATTTTAAATAAGATTTTACCTACCATCCGCCATCTTGAATTTTGTTTTTTTTTAAATTCTGACTTCATATTCGGTTTCAGCAGGACAAAATACCCCTAGCTCTAATTTTCTTTAAAAAAATATACAGTACTAATCATTTAATAATTTTACTGATAAAACTAGACCATTTATTTTAAATTCTGACCAATCTATTTTTAAAAAAAAAATACCTACCGTTTAATTTAAAAATACTGACCAGTTAAATACAAGCTATTTAAAAAATATGTTCGTTCGTTTGTTCGTATGTGGGTCAGTCGGTCTTCCTTCGAACAGGGAGAGGGGATTGAAATTTATGAATAACGTCCTATTCACAAAAGCAAGACGATTCCTCAAAATAGGGAGGGAGCATATAAGTATTAAATAAGAACCGGAGGGGGAATAAATGTAAGGAGTTCGCTAAATTGAGCATAAGATTTATTCAAATTCTGTCATTTTGTTTTTGCAGTTTAAATCGTCCGTTCTGATAGTCACCCATTAAAGTGGTCAGATTTGATTAGAGGTTGCTCCCGGAATTCCCCGATTATAAAAATCCATTTTTCGGGATTTTTTCCCAAAAAGATTTCCCGGGAGCTTTTTTTTTGGGCACATTACGATTCATCCAAAAAATTTTGTATGAAGCAAATATAACTTGATTTTATGCTTTATCCAAATTGCTTTTTATCCAAAAAAGTTTGGATGGAAGGTTTTTCTTTATGGTTTTCGGAGTATCAAATTTTAGCTTTATTTTTTGCTTTTTTTCTGCGACCGAACCGAAGAATTGTAAGCACTGCTGGCATCTCGTGAAGTTCAAATTTCATTCCATTCGGTTCAGTCAAAATTTGAGCTTTGAAAAAATGTTTTTCCTGTACCACATATAAATCTCTGATCATGCTCCACAGTCTAAAAGCCCAAAACTGCTCTCTTAACCCTTTTCCTTGCAAAATTAAGCTACCCCAGATTCGCATGCTGTTCTAATGTGGCTAGTTTTGGTCCGCCTGAGGATTAAATCCCCATACTCTCCCATTTTGGAGAGCGTTCCCCTATCCGCCACCTGGGGAGGCGCCCGATGGGGGACTAGCCAAAAACCCCACACGGGTTGAGGGGAAAACTCGGAGTCCGCGCCCGACCGAGTTGTCCCCCCAAGCCAGCTATAAGGATTACATCCCCCTCACGACACAAGTCCCCAACCTCGTACGGAGCAGCATAAAAATGACGTCCTTTTCACATCGATCCGCACGAGATTGGTTCCTCATGAACGAAAGGAGAACTTCACTCCTCAGCCGACACAAATACAACATTGTGTACAATTTACAAATCACAATACAGTTTACAATTTACAATAAGTTAACACAAGTTACCTAAGCTAAATATAAATTAAGATTGTACGAATTTACAATGTACGGCATTGGACATTCATACAATTTACAATATACGTAACACTAGTTACTAAAACTAAATATTAATTAAGGTTGTACAAATGTACAATGTTCGGCATTGGACATTCATACAAGACAAGATTGTCATCTATACTCTTCGACAATCTTACCGGTAAAATGACCCCGATCGCTTAACCGCTTCGAAAAAACTCTATAGCCAACAGCTTTTCAAACTATGCTGCTGTTATTGAAAATCACGTCGTTTTTTTTTTTTTAAGTTTTAAAGGCCGTACCGGGCCGTAAATTTTTTTATTAAATGGAAATAAATAAGTAAAAAATGAATGAAGGTAAAAAGATGAAAAGATTACGATAAAAAGAAGCAAGACCAAACCTGAAGAGTTCATGCCAGACCTTTACCAAACCAATACCTTTATCAAACCCAAACCCATACTTTTACCAAACCCAAACCCAAACTCATTCCTTTACCAAACCCATACCTTGCTGACTGCGTTGAACCTTGGCTGACGTTGGACCTTGAAACTTGCTGACTGCTCCTGAAATCAAAGAAAAAAAAATGCAAATTATAAGAGGGGGGGGGGGGCTTGGAGACCCTCACAATGGAGGTTATCTCCCGCGGTATGATTAAAATAAAAAAAATTAAATAATTTCAAACTTTAATGGAGACCCTCACAATGGAGTTTATCTCCCGCGGGATATGAATAAAAATGAAAAAATTAAATCATTTTAAACTTAAATCGTATTTTTAAAGAAAGAAAAAACGAATAAATACTCCGAGAGACTCCCACAATATATATACACACATACACATAATGTACAATATATATATGTATCGAGGGATGACCTCGATGTATGTTATTCAGATGTCCAGGCGCTTGAGGCCGTTAAGGCCTTCGCATAGGATCTCCCTCCGTAATGCCCGTCGAATCGGTACCATGCCATCAGAGCGAGCTGGAGAGAGCCTTTCGGTACTCCTTTAGACCTCGCACACCAAGTCATCCGAAAGAAAACCCTGGAGACTCTCACTATGGAGCTTATCTCCCGCGTAATCCATGATCGAATCGAATAGAATGCACAGCCTAATAAACTCTGCAGCTCCAAGAGAGGGGCTGACTCCTAACGTAACGATTTGGGGGGCACTTAACACTAAACCCTTAACACTAATACCACAAGGCCAGTCGCTGGGTCGATACCTAGGCCTTCTACGATGGGAGGCTAAACCTCCTGGTTCACCTCCAAGCCGGACCGATAATAATTAAAAAAAAAAAATTAATATGTAATTTAAAAAAATCCCGTGATTTAAAAAAAAAAAAAAAGCACTAAATGTAAATTTTAAATTAAATTAAATTAAAATAAATTAAAGCCGGCACTAAAAATAATATAAGTTTAAAATAAAATAAAAAAATTAAATTAAATAAAAACTAAAATAAAAAAATACCGATGTGACTCTGGCGAAAATCAAAGTCACAATGACTGTAGGAACCTGAATCAAGAGAGCTCTTGAATACGTCATGCGCAGAAATCATGCGCAGACAGCCCCGCTAAATCCAATATGGTGGTTCAAACTTTTTAAGCTGTAAATTTTTGTGCATCTAACATTTAATTTAAATAAATGTTTGATTTAATTACATTGTATTTAAAATTGATTGATTGAATTCATTTCGTAATCCTGATTTAAATCTAGACCTCTAAAGAACTTAATTGAAGAAAATGGAAAAAAATAAAAAAAAAAAGTCGGCGGAAATGCTATTTTGAATTTTGTAAACAAACCGCCTTGTTGTCGAAATTCTTTCGTTTCGTGAACGTTCTTCTCAATATGGCGGCCGGTCGGTTTTGTTTTGATTCAGTGAATCTATGTTTTTCACGTTATTTTTCGTAATTTCGGTATTTTTAAGTACACAATCGTGTTTGGAAATGTAAAATAAGGTTTATTTAACCGAAATTGAATAAAACATTGTTTGGTGAATTCGTAAAGTTACTCATTTTTTACTGGATTTTTTTTTGTTTGGTTTCACGGTCGAGCAGTGCTTTGTGTAAAAATGTTTTTCATAGCTAAGTCAGAAATCTCAAATTAAATTAGCAATTACCGTTTAAGTTTTTCTGGTTAATTATGTTAATTGTTATTTGGTTAATCAACAATTTATGAATGTGTATGAGGAAATAAATGCTGATGGATTGTGTTGTGTACGTTATGAACCATGGATGTGTCTTTATTGGTTCTGAATACATATGACTTGGTTGCTTGTTGACTCTGTGTAATCATTCAAGGTGATTCTTTTGCACAAATTTAGGTAGTTAAAAAGCTATCAAAATTGATATCATCGAGCTATCAAAATTGATAAAGTCATATAAACCTGTTAGCAATTCATGATTGGAAACAAACGTATTACTCAGATACTGATTAATATTGCTACAGCTGCTGATTGTTTTCGAGTACTTTCAGCTCAGAGAGCATCTGGTTGAGTCTGTATTGCTTGTAATGCAGGGATTGATGACATTTTGTTTATGTTCATTTTTTGGCATCCGAGATAGGTAAGTCAGTTTTTGTAAATGCCTGCTGCAGTATCGTTGACTTAAGTATAATCAAGTTTTAAATATGAAATTTTATAATATTATTACAACATAAAAGTAAATAATGTTTACATTCTGCAGTTTTTAGTTGCTGACTGTTGTGAAACAGTAAACGGTGAAATTAATCATCTCAACTCAGAATTTCAGTTGAAATGTAAAAAATTGTTATTGTGCCTTCTCGGTATTCCTTTTTATAATTTTGACATGGGTGTTAAATGTTAAGCAGAATAAGAGGATTTTTGGTTCTTGAATAAGGAAGTAAAGGAAAATGGCTTCAGTGATTTTATGTAGAAGAGGAAAAAAATTATGTGTACCGTTTTCAAGAAATTATTATTGAATCTCTATTGCACCTGGTTTTAGATTGCTCGAGTGAAATCTTCTTAGATGATCCTAAAGCCTAGAGAAGGTTTTCAGAAGCTGTAAAATGATCAAATTAATCATCTCAACTCGAGGATTTCAGTTAAAATGTAAAAGTGGTTAATTTGCCTTGTCTGTATTCCTTTTTTTAATTTTGACATGGGTGTTAAATATTAAGCGGAATAAGAGGATTTTTGGTACTTGAAGGAAGTGATGGAAAATGACTTCAGTGATTTTATGTTGAAGAGGAAAATAATTATGTGTACCGTTTTCAAAGAATTATTATTGAAACTCTGTTGTACCTGGTTTTACATTGCTCCAGTCAATCTTCTTCGAAGATCATAAAGCATAGAGGAGAAGTTAAGGGGCAGTTGCGAAAGTATTTTTATAAAATTTTAAAACTAAAAACTTGAACGGGTCTTTTTAACAACTGAATGCATTTAGTGGCCCATTTGTTGCATTTTGATGCTTTTTATGTTATTCGGGTCTTTTCCATGGGCTTTCATTTACTTTTTTTTTTTTTTAAATGTTCCATAGTTTTTAAATGGAAGCTGCAAATGATTTTTTAAGAGATAATTAAATGCATAAAATTAATGAATTTTTTTCATTTAGAATTTAAAAAAAAAAAAAATCACTGAGGGGGGGCTCAAACCTCTCAGGGGCTGACTCCATTTTTCTTATACACATGGAATGCTAGTCGTATTTGGGCTAAGCATGCGCATTCAGCAAGCCTTTTATTGATTTTTTTTTTAACAATTTAAGGCATGTTTATTCTTGCTCCGAATTAGGTCATCAATTCAAGACAAGTTCATACTTGTTTCAAAACTCTGCCGAACGTGTCTATTACTATTCGTTTTTGACGTAGGACTACGTCGAAGGGGGACTACGTCTAAGGGGCTCGGTCCTGGAGAAATCTGTCTGTCCACTGTTGGCAACAAAAATTTTATTTAAAATTTTAAAAAAAATTTCTTAAATTTTTTACTTAACTTTTTTTTAAAAATTTTTAAATTTTGGAAGACTTAAATTAAAATTTTGGCTAATTTTTTTCAGCTTTTGACCTTTTTTTTATCTAAAATTTTAAGTTTTTTTCGTGCCAGGAAAAAAAATTATATTTTTATCAAAAACTGCAAATTTTGTAACTAAAAACGAGCAAAAAATAAAAGAAATGCTTAAAAATAAATTTTCAAGAAACTTAACTTTTACAAGGAACTTAAAGTTGCTAAAGCAATAAGGGCTTAAATATTTTTTGAAATTTTATTCAGCTTCTTTTTTAAATTTTCGCCGTTTTTTGAAATACTTTTTTTTTAAAATCTTGACTAATTTTTTTTTAACTTTTGACCTTTTTTTATCAAAAATTTTAAGTTTTTTTCGTGCCAGGAAAAAAATTATATTTTTATCAAAAAATTTTTATTATTGTTAATGCTGCTTTTAATATTATAATCTATCTATCTATCTACCTATATAATAAAACCCCTCCGTTTGTCCGCGTTTGTCCGCGTTTGTCCGCAGACAAGCTAATTTTAACGAATTCGACGAAAAAATACATAAAGTTTTCGTATTTTTATATACATAAAGTTTTCGTCCACAGACAAAAAATATTTTGACGAATAAAAGGAAAAGTTTTTCTGTCTGTACGCAGGGATTTTTTTTTTTTTTTTTTTTGTCGTTTGCAAAAAATTTTTCAACTTTCAACATGTGTGTCCGTCTGTAGGCGGTGGTTTTTTTTGGGGGGGGATGTGTGTCTGTCTGGTGTTTGTACGCAAGGAATAAAGTTTTTTTGAAAAAAAAAAAATACTTTACTATTTTCATAAATAAAAATATAAATAAAAATTAAAATCAACTAAAGTAAAAGTCTTGGCCGTCTGTCTGTCTTACGCGGTGTTTTTTTAATAATTAAATTAAAAAAATTTTTTTTAATAAAAATTAATAATTAAATTAAAAAAATTTTTTTTAATAAAAATTAATAATTAAATTAAAAAAATTTTTTTTAAAAAAATTAAATTTAAAAAATTTTGGTGGTTCGGTCTGTCCGTATGTCTGTCTTATGGGTTTTTTTTTTTTTTTTTTTTTTATAAAAAAGCAATAAATCGGTTCGAATTGTCCGTCTGTCTGTCTGTCTTGCGCGGTTTTTATTTTTTTTTATTTTATATTTTATTTTAATTGAAATTTAAAATAAAAAAAAAAAAAATTGCTCAAAATTTAAATTTTGGTGGTTGGGTCTGTCCGTATGTCTGTCTTATGGGTTTAAAAAACCCAACACATTCACTGATGTCCGATGTGCGATGTCCGTACGCAGTGATTTTTTTTTTTTGCAAAAAATTTTTCAACTTTCGACATGTGTGTCTGTTTGTAGGCGTTGATTTTTTTTTTTTTTTTGGGGGGGGAGGGGATGTGTGTCTGTCTGTAGGCGGTGTTTTCTTTCTTTTTTTTTTTTTTAATATTTTTCAACTTTCGACATGTGTGTCTGTCTGTTCTCTTTGCACAAACTCTTTGCACAAACGTTTTTCTGCGTTTGTCCGTGTTTGTCCGCAGACAAGCTATTTAAGTAAAAAATTTTTAATTTTAATTTTACTTTTTTAAATTGCTAAAGTAATGTTTTAATATTAAAATTTTAATTTTGAAAAAAAATTAGTGGCATCAGACAAAAAAAAAATTGGCGAAAAAATAGTTTGTTTTATTTGCCTAAAATATTTCGCATTTTTGTCCACAGTCGCATTTTTTGGGCGGAAAAAACTTAAGTATTTAACGTTTTAACGTTTTCCTGCATTACTTTAGGCTAGACGCGAAGGGGCCGCGAAGCGGCCCCGAAGCGGCTAGTACATATATAAAAGCGCAGTTGGATCGTTATGTCCGAGAAAAACAAAAAAAAAAAAAAAACTGCGTAAGACAGACGGACAGACCGAACCACCAAAATTTTAATTTTAAGCGAATTTTTTTTTAAAAAAAAAAGCGGAGTTAGATCGTTATGTCCGAGAAAAACAAAAAAAAAAAAAAAAAAAAAAAAAAACTGCGTGAGACAGACAGACAGACGGACAGACCGAACCACCGAAATTTTAATTTTAAACGAATTTTTGAAAAAAAAAAAAAAATTCGCGTAAGACAGACAGACGGACCGACCAAACCACGGAAATTGTAAAAAAAAAAAAAAAAAAAAAAAAAAAAAAAAAAAGAAAAGAAAAGAAAAGGGGAGAGTGAGATCGTTAGTATGTTCATCTAGAAAAAAAAAAAAGAAAAAAAAAAAAAATTGTTAAGAAAATATATAAAAGCGCAGTTGGATCGTTATGTCCGAGAAAAACAAAAAAAAAAACTGCGTTAGACAGACGGACAGACCGAACCACCAAAATTTTAATTTTAAGCGAATTTTTTTTTGAAAAAAAAAGCGGAGTTAGATCGTTATGTCCGAGAAAAACAAAAAAAAAAAAAAAACTGCGTAAGACAGACAGACAGACGGACAGACCGAACCACCGAAATTTTAATTTTAAACGAATTTTTGAAAAAAAAAAAAAAAAAATTCGCGTAAGACAGACAGACGGACCGACGGACCGACCAAACCACGGAAATTGTAAAAAAAAAAAAAAAGAAAAGGGGAGAGTGAGATCGTTAGTATGTTCATCTAGAAAAAAAAAAAAAAAAAAAAAAAATTGTTAAGAAAAAAAGGGGAAGAGAGAGACAGTTTGTATGTGTATCTAGGGAAAAAAGGGGAAAAAAATTGAACAGAAAAAAAATGCGAGAGCGAGACCTTTTGTAGGTATATGTATCTAGAAAAAAAGAAAGAAAGAAAAAGGGGAGAGTGAGACCGTTTGTAGGTATGTGTATCTAGGAAAAACAAAAGGAAAAAAAAAATTGGCCAGAAACAAAAGGGGGGAGTGAGATTGTTTGTATGTGTATCTAGAAAAAGAAGGGAAAAAAAATTGGCCAGAAAAGAAAGGCGAGGGGAGTGAGGTTGTTGTATCTAGGAGAAAAAAAAAAAAAAAAGAATCGCTTTTTAAAGGAGAGAAAAAAAAGGATTTTTATAGAAGAAAAAATGGCCAGGAAAAAAGATTTTTAACTTTTAATCACTCTTTGAGTGATATGCAAAGAAAGTAGTAATTGCTTTTACTTCGAAGCAAATGCTTTTACTCGGTAAAAGGTTGCTAAGTAAAAAGTGCTGAGTAAAATCTCCTAAGTAAAACGTGATTAGTAAAAGGGCATAAGGAAAAGCTCCAAAGTAAAAGGTTCTTAGTAACAGGTACTAAGGAAAGGTTCCAAAGTAGAAGGTACTTAGTAAAAGGTTCAAAGTAACAGGTCCTAAGTAAAAGCTCAAATTTAAAAGGTAGTTAGTAAAAGGTCCTAAGCAAAATTGCCTAAGTAAATGGTGTTTAGTAAAAGGGCATAAGTAAAAGCTTCTTAGTAAAAGGTTCAAAGTACAAGGTTCAAAGTACAAGGTCCAAAGTAAAAGGTAGTTAGTAAAAGGTCGTAAGTAAAAGCTCCAAAGTGGAAAGTAGTTAGTAATAGGTCCTAAGGAATGGTTCCTAAGTACCTAAGTAAAATCTCCAAAGTAAAAGGTTCTTAGTTAAAGATCGTAAGAAAAGGTTCCAAAGTTAAAGGAACTTAGTAAAAGGTCCTAAGCAAAATTGCCAAAGTAAAAGGTCTTTAGTAAAAGGGCATAAGTAAAAGCTTCTTAGTAAAAGGTGAGTAGCAAAAAGCCCTAAGCTAAAGGTACGTAGCAAAAGTTACTAAGTAAAAGGTGATTAGCAAAAGGTTCCAAGTAAAAGGTGCGTAGCAAAAGGTGCTAACTAAAAGGTCATAAGCAAAAGCCTTTGCTTTCCGAGTAAAAGCATTTGCATCGCAGTAAAAGCTCATATATAATTATAGAAGTAATTTTTTAATAACCACAATTTTATAATTTGCTACCTGTATCCCTTTCAATCGAGATGCGAAGAGACCGCGAAGCGGTCTCGAAGCAGCTCGTTGTTTTAAATTTAGCAATATTAGGTCACTATGCAAAGTCGTAGTCCTACGTAGGGATATGACCCCATATCCCAGTCTGGTTTTTTATACTTAATTTTTTTTTTATTTTAATTTTTTTTTTATTTTCAGGTAAGTTTCCTTGGATTTGGATTTGTTCTTGATTCTAAATCCAGACGAGACACTAAATTTTTAATGGCATCAGTGCAGGCCTTATCGGCCAATTAATTAGGTAATTTTCAAATTTCTTTTTTTTTCCCCTCCATTTTCTCTACCAAAACTCATGTTCATCGCGAAACGTTTTGATCAATCTGTCAGAGAAATGATTTCGTTCTTTACGTCTTTATATTTCGATGCTCGCACGGTTTTCTTTTTAACGGATCCCTTTTTTTTCCCCCCGAAAACACAAAGGCTTACACGCAAGAAGGAAAAAAAAAGCGTATCCTGAAGGGATACAAAAGGAATCTTTTTCCATGGAAAAATGATCGGAGCGTATAGGGGTCAAAAATTTTCTAAATACATCAAGGTTTTTATATGAAGGAGGAGGAACTGTTCAAAGACTTGAGTCGGAGGTCGGTCCTTAGTTCATCCATTATTCATTTTCATTGAGGAAAACCCAAGTTGAAAGTCTTCTTTTTCCCGTGGGACTAACTCATTCACGGGGTTCTTCTTTTCCTCAACTTTGGAATCACTAACGCGATTCATCCGGAAAAGGGCTCTTGACGACACTGATTCTCTTTCGTTAAAAAAATTTCGAGCACATGCCCCGAAAATAATAAAAAAAAAAAAAAAAAGAAAGGAAGGAGGAGGAGGGTACGTACGTGATAAAAAAGAAAGAGAAAATAAAAATATCAACAATGCAAAACAAATTTAATCTTTAAATATTAACTTACATGTTCAACGTCCTTTTACCGAAATTTATGTTCGATAAAAATAAATTTTAAAAAAACCGAAAAAGCGCCTCATTTTCGTTTTTCCTTACGTACCGAAAAAAAAAATTGAATTGAACCGGTCGCGTTAAATTTTTTAAACTTTGCATCTTTTTTTTAAAAGGAGAAAAAAAAAACTTTTTTTTTTTTTTTTTTTTTTTTTTTTTTTTTTTTTTTTTTAAAAGAAAAGGAGTAAGAAATTCAGGCTACGGAATTTTGAATATTGAATCTCTTTCAAACTTTTTCATCAGTTTGATACTATTTAATATTATACTCTGGAAAAAGTTTCGACAGGGTCATATGACAAACTTTTTCTTTATCTCGCGCTCTATTGCTTCTTTTTTCCCCTCCCTTTCTTTCGCTCTCTCTCTGTCTCTTTCCCTCTTGCTCCTGTATTGCAAGGTCTTTAATGTTTCATGGTGAAATTATGTGTTGGAAAGAAAGTTCAACAAAAGGATGACTAATATAAATGGAACGAAACAAAAGTATCGTGAATACACTTTTGCTTTTATGTCCTTATTTATTCTTTTGCTCTTTCACTTTTTTTTTTTTTTTTTGTAATGAGCAGGTTTAGTCATGTCTAAGATTGTAAAGAAAATCATTGTTGTATTTTTTTTTTTTTTTGTTGACAGTAAACGTAATTCGGTTAGCCGGGAGGTGGAGACAAATTACTGATAAAAAAAATTTTTCTTTCCGAGAGACTAGTACAGCGCTCTAGCGGTGAAATTGGGAACTATTTTAACAACAAAAAATAAACGATGGCTTTTTAGTTGTGTGTTATAAAATTGAGTTATTAAAAATTTTAACTTCGTTATAAAATTTTATAACCCGCCAAAGAGACGTCTATTTATAATTCGTTATAAAATTTTATAATTATTTTCAGCTTTTTTTCCAAGTTTTTTTTATTTTCTTCTAACGCTTCCCGAATTTTTCTATTTCTGTTTTTCTTTATTTTTGAGCCTTTGTGAAATTAAAAATACAATAAACCGAAAATTGGGAAAAATCTGGAAAATATTATAAACCAAAATAATTGGCAACTTAAGATTCATATTGCCGCTTTTAAAAATTAATTGAAAAGTGGTGTAGTGGATAAAGGTGGCTGGTAAGTCGACCGCAAGGCTCGGGTTCTGTTCCAAAAAATTGTAATTTGTTTTATATTCTTTTTTTCATAAAAAATGTTTAAAAAAGAGACTCTAAAGTCCCCATATACTAAATACAGTGCAATTCAAGCATAAAATTAATATATTGTTCAGTTAAAAATTTTAGTTATATAAATTTATAAATGGAACTATTTAAAAATTTTTATAATTAAAATTTTTAACTGAGCAATATATAATTTTTAACTGGGTCAATAATTTGAAGCGTTTTTCTATTTTTCAAATGCCCTTACAAAATATACATTTTTTCTAATTGATAAAAATTTGATTTAAATTATTAGCTCGTTTACACCATTGGCCGGCATTATAACTGTTATAAAATTTTAAAATCGGCCAAAACGTTATAGAGTTATAAAATTTTATAACGCACTTTTTCTTGGCTACATGTAACCATACTCAAAGCCTGGGGTTGGGGGGGCACTCGTCCGTTAATACTGGATTTAAGCCTTGTTACTAATATGATATTTACTTTTAATTAATTCAATTAATATTTTTATTAATATTTTTATTTCCTACTCCCTATTTTGCATTTTTTTCTTTTTCTTGAAAAAAGGCCCGGGGGGGGGGGGGGGGAGTCACTGCCCCTGCTGGCCTCTCTTGGCTATAGGGCTGGGTGCGATCCGTTCTCATTTTTATTTCTCAAAGAAACAAAATTAATTTTTTTTTTTTTTTTTTTTTTTTTTTTTTATCGATATACTTTTCCATCGTTCTGCCAACCGGTGTAATCGAACTAATAATTTAAATCAAATTTTTATCAATTTAGGAAAGATTTATATTTTGTACGGGCATTTGAAAAATAGAAAAACGCTTCAAACTATTGACCCAGTGTTTTAATACCGTCTCTTATCAGTAGATTAGTTGAGTGGTTGAACGACCAGTACGAAAAGTAAATGGGCAGTAAAAAAAAAAAAAAAAAAAAAATTAATGGTCAGTAAAAAAAATCGATTGGGAAATATGTTTATAACATTCATGAGTTAATTATTGAATGAATAAAAAAAATGACATTTAAAGTAAAATTAGAAAAAAAAAGTTTTTTTTTTTGTTATCTTTTTTTCGATACTCATCAAGCTCCGATGGGTCGGTATCAGTCCACAATCGTTTCAGAGTGTCCCTACCTGAAGATGTTGGAACATTATACCATGAGTAGTAAGCAGGGATGATTGTTTTAAAACAAATTGGTTTAAAACACGGTGTTTTAAAACGTTTTAAAACATTTGAATAAAAAACACCGTTTTAAAAATTTGAATAAAAATAGAAACGAATTTAAAACATTTTGAACGTGTTTTAAAACATGGGAAAATAATATAAAACGTTTTAAACTGTTTTTTATTAAAAAATGTTTTAAACAGCAACCCTGGTAGTAAGAGCCGTGACTTTTAACTAAAGGCATAAAATCACGCAAGAGTGACTCTTACTAGAGAGCCTTAATTTGAAGAGCCCCAAAATGAGGGGCCCAAAAATGGGCGCCAAATTTTTGAGGCATATTAGCATTAAGTAGACATATGACATACGAGCATTTCGTACATACATGGCAGTTCAAGTGATTAAAATCAAATGTTCACTTTTTAACCCACCACCCTAATATTAAATATCGAATTCATTTCTGGTCTCCTTTTAAAAAACACAAAGAATTGCATTCGTTGTTATTTTTTTTTTATCTCAGTTTTTAAGCGCTTTCTGAGTCAATAATATTTTAAAATCTTGTTATCTTTAAAATGATTTTTTTTAAATCCCTCATTAATTAGATTTAAATTCTTATCGGAACAAAAAAAAAAAAAAAAAAGAAAAAAGAAAAAAAAAAGTTAAAAGTTGTAATCCCATTGCAAAGTCATCGTTTTAAAAAATAAAAAAGGGGGGATCCAAATCGGATTTCCTTTTCAACGAAAACAATTTTTAATAATCATTAACACAGTAATTATTACTTTTGACTATCCCCTTTTTTTTTTTTTTACTAACTGTTTCGATGTTCTTATCGATTTAAAAGGGCGTGCCTACAAAACAGCTGTTCTAATTTTTTCCTCCTTTTTTTTTTCTTTTTCGGAGAAGAGAGGAAAAAAAAATCCTCCATAAAATTTAAAAATGATGAACTTTAACGACGTGAAATGAGGAAAGAAGAGATGAGAAAAAGAAAAAAAAAAAAAAAAAAAAAACGTTATAAAATTCTGAAGAGACCCTAATAACAAGGGATAATTTCCCACTAAAAGTTGTTGTGGAAGAAATAAATGAGAGCTGGAAACTTTGTCAACTTATTGAAAGATTTGTTAGCTGAGGAATGTCATTCAACCGTTGGGGAATACAAAGACTCTAATTCCAGTTATTCCCGTACTTCTTTTTTTTTTTCCTTTTCCTTTTCCTTTTCCTTTCCTTCCCTTATCTTTTAACATTACTTACACGATTAAACCGATTAAAACTTTATCAAAAAAAGAATGAAATACCGTGATTCATATCGCGGATAAAACGAAACTGACTTTGATTAACTTTTAGTTTGCCAAGTTTGGAACCGTGTAATTCTTTTTTTTTTTTTTTTTATCTTTTTTTTTTTTCTGGAAACGACCCTGGATATTTTATCCTCCCGAAGAAAAATGTTACCTACGAATTAGCTGGAGAAACAATGTAGACACGGAAAACTTTACTCCCCATTTAAAGGGTTAAAATCCCTTGATTGAAGCTCCGGAGTTTAATCAACAAACAGTTCTTAGTCAAACAAATTACGGGTAAACTGTTAATTTAAAGCGGAGCATGTGACGAGACTAAAGGCAGCGGGGAAAAATTATTATTATTATCATTATCTTTTTTTTTTTTTTTTTTTTTGAGCCCAAAAAAAGAAAAAAAAACTAAAAAGTGATTCCAAATGCAAGGCGTGGTTTTCGTTTTCTTTTTCTTTTTCGTCTTCTTTTTTTTTTTCGAACGGTTCTTGTTTTTCATTTTCAAGTCTCGGCTTTTTTTTTTTTTTTTTTTCCTAGAATTTTATCAAATCTTGCGGAGTTTCTATTAACTTCGGGAAAGAGGAACGTGAGCTTTTTGTTATTACCTTTTCTGTCTGTTCTTTTATGGTCAAAAAATTGCGTTTGCGTGATCCATCATGTACTGTATATTTTTTTTTTTTTCTTTAGGGAAAGACAGAAGGCTTTTTATTTTTTTGTAATAAAGGGGAGTCGAACACGTTTAAAAGGGAGTTAAAATTAAAATCAAACAGAATCTTGTTTTACAGGGATTTCTCGTGTGGATAATTTAAAGTTTGACTCATTTTTATTTTTCATCTTCATTTTATAGTCCGAATACTATTTTTTTTTCTTTGAAGCACAGGTGCTTTTACGGAAGCCCTGAGGGGCAAGATCGTAGTGTCGTAGTGCTAGTTGCCAAGTTCAAATTTGGAAGCGTTCCCACTGCCATATTGCAACATGGCATCGCGAAATTCTAACTTGGCACTCACTGCCAAGTTCCACCAGGGCACTGCGAAGTTCCAACATGGCACTGCCAAGTTCCAACGTGGCACTGCCAAGTTCCAACGTGGCACTGCCAAGTTCCGACGTGGCACTGACATAAGTTCCGACGTGGCACTGACATAAGTTCCAACGTGGCAGTGCCATAAGTTCAACGTGGCAGTGCCATAAGTTCCAACGTGGCACTGACAAGTTCCACCGTGGAACTGACAAGTTCCAACATGGCACTGACAAGTTCCACCAAAGAAATGACAAGTTCCACCAAAGAAATGTCAAGTTGAAACATGGCAGCGGAAACACTGCCAAGTTTGAACTTGGCAACGAGCACTACGACAGTACGACTTTTTACTCAACTGTTTTTTGCAAAACTAATGCGCATGCTCGTTAGGGTGTGTTATTTTAAACAAAACTTTTGAAATGTTGGGGGGGCGGGGGGCGTGTTGAAAATCTGCTTCTTTCAGGTGTAAAACCACTAAAAAAAATTTTTTTTGAATTTTTTTTAATTGCTTAGTGGCCTCCCAAGGCCACTTTAGCTTTTTAAAAATTGGGCAATCAAGGTCTTTTAAACTCCATTTTTTTTTTATCCACTTTAAGGGCCTACAAAATATTTTGAAAACATGTTTTTCTCATGTTTTTGAGGTCGTAGAACACGAATTTCACTACCTCGAATTTTCCCGATTGATCCCTGTGACGTCATTAGCGTTTTTATCGAGCTTATACCTGATTTTTCCGACTTAAATTCGGCTTAATCTTGATTTTGCATCCCTGAAATTTTTTTTATTTTATTAATATCGCACTCATGCTTATGCAAACATGGCAATACAATGTATGATTTTAAGTACTTGAACTGCCCCTCACCCAGTAGAGGGTGTGTATTAACTTCCATATAGCTCTCCAATCTCTGTATCTTATTTGGTTTTTCAACTCTAATTTTCCCACAGCCCGCCTATATTCTTATAATTTTGCGAAGGGTTTACATTTTATCATATTTTTAGTCACTGGAATTTTGCCAAAATTAAGTCAGTCGTACGGCTGAGCTTTTGTTAAATTGCACTAAGATGCTCAAATTCACTTTTATCAGGGTTGATTATAGATGACTCTACAGGGACGATTTAAATGATTCAGTAGCCTTTGAAACCAGAAACCACACAAATTCGAAATTGGAAAAAAAAAATCGTGGATAATTTTTTTTTTTTTTTTTTTACAAAAATTGCACTTTGCGTGAAGAGTTACTCACTTCCAAAAAAAATGTGCACTGGAGTACAAATGAAAAGTAATGCATGTAATGCACTTAATGAAGTGGTACTATATGTGATGCAAAAGTAATGCAGTGACAATGCAAGTGCATTAGTAAAGTAATGCATCTAATGCAGAGAGTTTGGACCTAATGAAGCGGTACTGCATGTAATGCAAAGGTAATGTAAAGGTAATGCAGTAGTGCATTGGTAAAGTAATGCATCTAATGCAAAGAATTTGCATCTGATGAAGCAATACTGCAATTAATGCAAAGGTGATGTAAATGGAATGCTGTGGCAATTCAGGTTTGTTGCTAAAGTGATGCATATAATGCAGCAAGTTTGCACCTAATGAAGTGGTACTGTATGCAATGCAAAGGTAATGCAGTGGCAATGCAGGCCTATTGGTAAGGTAATGCATCTAATACAGAGAGTTATAAAGCGGTACTGCATGTAATGCGAAGGTAATGCAGTAGTGCATTGGTAAAGTAATGCATCTAATGCAAAGAGCTTGCATCTAATGAAGCAATACTGCAATTAATGCAAAGGGGATATAAATGTAATGCTGTGGCAATGCACGTGTGTTGCTAAAGTAATGCATCTAATGCAGCAAGTTTGCTCCTAATGAAGCGGTACTACATGCAGTGCAAAGGTAATGCAGTGGCAATGCAAATCCATTAGTGAAGTAATGCATCTAATGCAGAGAGTTTGGACCTAATGAAGCTGTACTGCATGTAATGCAAAGGTAATGTAAAGGTAATGCAGTAGTGCATTGGTAAAGTAATGCATCTAATGCAAAGTGTTTGCACCTTATGAAGCGGTACTGCATGTAATGCAGAGGTTGGCAATACAAGTGCGATGGTAATGCAGATGCATGTAATGCCAAGGTAATGCGATGTAATGCAAAGAAAAGTTAAATGCACACCGAAAAGTATGATTGAGTAAACACCGTCAGGAGTATTATTAGACCTGGACGTGGGTTCGATCCTTCTATCCTTTTTATCGGATCCAAATCAAAAAGTAAAATAAAAATATGGTCGGAAAAATTAAATTTTTCCATTTCCCTGTATGTTGCCAACCCGATTGTCTGTTTATATACATCGTCCAATAATTCCAACACAAACGATCGCATTTCATTCCAAAACTCGTTCCCATAAATATAATATAAAATAAAAAAATTTTTTTTTTTTTTTTCATCAGAAAATATGTAACAGATATGTGATTTTTTTATTCATCAATATAATAAAAACACATGAATTACAAAAAATATAGGAATGATTTCTCCAATAGGAGGGAAATTTTTTACAGTCGAATGAACAGGTGAGAATGCAATTGATTCGATAGACCGTTATCAAAAATATCTCTTGCAAGCATTCCGGGGAAAAAAAAAAATTAACGAATCACATGTATACATTTTTTTTTTAATCCGCATTATTTTTTATTTTATTTTTAGAATAAAACAGGGAAAAAAAATGTAGGCCAGCTGCAGGTTTTATAGTTGCTGACTCAACTTGGAGGATAATGGTAATTAAATTACCTCTTGGCCACTTTTCTAGGAATAATAAATCATTAGCCTGAGGTAATATACGACGTTGGAGATAAAAAGAACGTCGGTCGGTCGACTCCACTATCATCTGCTGACTTCAGGTTTAAAAAAAGAGAAAGAGGTTTTATTTTATTTTATTTTTTTTTTCCTTTTTTCCCCGTGATTACAGCTAACGGTGTTGCGGATAATACAAAGCTCTCTCCGAAGAGGAAGAAAAAGGGGGAGGGGAAGAAGGAAAAAGAAAAGTTGATATAAAAAATTTTCGAGAGATCGATATCGAAACGGAAGATCTTTTATTGACTATAGTTTGCTTAAAGGACTGACTCGGGTTTTCCTACATGCTGCTTACACAAGTTATTAAATGAAAACAAACACAGAAGAAAACGAATCCAGAAGTTGGAAAGTTAGTTACTTCCGGTTGTCGGAAGCTGACTAAAGTTTGCTGCTTTTCAAAGTAATCTACTGCGCGGTTTATTTGTTACATCACTTCCAGTGTTTCTCTTAACTTTTCCCTTTTAAAGAAAATGACGACCTTGCGATACGGGGTATGCCCTTTTTCATCATTCGTAAGCTCGGGTCAGTTTTTTTTTTTTTTGTTAAAATTGCAGGTATCCACACGATCTAAAAATTAAAAACAACTTTGCCGCTGTTGGGACAGTCTAAATAGATTCAGCTGAGAAATTACATACTCATGTATTTCGGTGCCCACTTTTCTTTGCATTACCAATGCACTTGCATTTCCACTGCATCAGAGGTGCTATTTTTGCATTAGATTTGGTATCACTTCATAGATCCGATTTCGCTGCATTAGTTGCATTAAGTTTGCATTAGATGTATTATCAGGGAACTGCATTACATTTATTACCAGGACACTGCATTACTTTTGCATTAGATTCGTTACTGGGGCACTAAATTTCTTTTGAATTCGGTGCATTACGAAGGAACTGCATTACATTTGCATTAGACACATTACCAGGACACTGCATTACATTTTCCGTAGATGCATTACCAGGGCATTGCATTAGATTTGCATTAGACGCATTACCAGGGCATGGCATTAGATTTTCATTAGACGCATTACCATGGCACTGCATTACATTCGCATTAGACACATTACTACGACCCTGCATTACATTTATTACCAGGGCACTGCATTATATTTTCCGTAGATGCATAACGAGGGAATTGCATTAGATTTGCATTAGACACATTACCAGGACACAGCATTACCTTTATTACCCAGGCACTGCATTACATTAGCATTAGATGCATTACCCGGGCACTAAATTACTTTTGCATGCGATGCATTACAAAAGAACTGCATTACATTTACATTGGACACATTACCAGGACACTACATTACATTTTCCGAAGATGCATTACCAGGGCATTGCATTACATTTGCATTAGACACATTACCAGGGCCCTGCATTAAATTTTCGGTAGATGCACTATTAGGACACTGCATTACATTTTCCGTAGTTGTAATTCCAAGCACTGCATTACATTCGCATTAGATGCTTTACCTTACTGTTTCCATTACCTTTGCATTAGATGTAGTGCAACTTCATTGGGTATAAAAAGATGCATTATATGCATCACCATTGTATTTCAGTTGCTCGCATCATATGCACCTTGCATCAGCTTTGCATTAGACGCACTACCGTTTGATTAGGTGCAATCCCGCTGCATTACTTATATATTACCATTCCACTGCATTTGAATTGTTTGCATCAGTTTATTACCACTGCATTGCTTGCCTTACTCTTCTTCTTTTGCATTGCGGCTCATACTTTTTTTTTGTGTGTGAGTAATCCCTCGGATTCAACATGAAAAAAAAAGGCATTGAAATAAATAAGGGGTTAAAAATCCCATTCTGTCATTTGTTGACTTCGATGGGATCGGAAGTTTGTTTTGAATTTTTTTTTCCTTTTTTTAATTTTTGAAGCCAAAGGCCGATATCGGAACAATTAGAAACGGAATACTCCATAAGGTCGATTTGAGGAAAAAAAAACAAATATTATGCCGAACGAAATGGCGAATCAAACATTTTTCTCTTTCCGTTCCTTTTTTTTTCTTTTTTTTTTTTTTTTTTTTGTTGTTGTTGATGATGTAACGTGATTGGGGTATGTGAACCTGCCTCGAATTATAACTGTTACTTTACCCTTTTTTTGTATTTTTTTTTCGATTTATGAAACAGTAATTGTTCGTCTCGTTATTTATTTTTTTTCATCAAGAGAAAAGCGATGAAAGATTGTGTTTTTTGATTATTTGCATGGCCTTCACCTTTATTTATATACGGTAGCTTTGCTTTCAGTAAGCTGGGAGCCATGCACGTATTTCTGTGTTTAAAAAAATAACCCATTAGCACCCGAGCTCGTCAAACATTTTTATCTTTTTGATCGATGGCGGAACTAGGCACGAAGACACGACTCTTAAGAACTTCTCTTAGATAAATAGCCGTCCTTAATTTTTCACAAATTTTTATGTAATTTTTCTTTTAATAAATAAATAAATTAATAAATTAAAAAATTATCTTACACTCTTTTTTTTTTATTCACTTTTTATGTCTTTGTTCAATTATGAGTTTCCTTTTTCAACCCTTTGTTTCTAAAAGTTTTGTAATTACGTATGTAAATCACAAAGTGACACTTTTTCCACGTCGAAGTGATTATTCTGTAAAGAGACGCGATCCTCCTTTAGATTTCCTTTTTCGTGTATTCGTTGCTCTAGATTTGATTTTTTATTCTCGCTTTTTTTGTGTGTTATGTTTCGCCGGTCGAATTTTGTCCTACGACAGCCATAATTGTTTTACTGGAAATAAAAAATAAAAAAAACAGAAATAAAGAAGTCTTTTATTAATGGTAATTCATAGATAAAACAATGCATCAATCAAAAACCTGATTTAAAATTTTTGTAAACCGGAAATGCTGCATGCATAATAAACAGAAGGCAATGAAACGCGCTAATATGTGTAATGGCTATTTACTCTAAATGGCGATCGATATCAGTAGGGCAATTATCAGTTCAAGGGTATGTGATTATTGTGATTATTGCTCTTGCTCTTATGTGGAAATTAAAAAGTGAGTACGTTGATTTTGTTCACGTTGGCAGTTTTAAGAAAAGTTTTTTTTTTTTTTTTTTTTGGTTAAGCATTTTTAGTTCAAGACTGTCTATTTTTTTCTAAAATGTTCTGCTTGAGGTCTGCTTCATTTCTGTTGGTGGGATTCTGGTCAGTGGAGTCATTTAGTGGAACAATATGTTACATATTTTGACCTCCCTCCGCTCTCTCAAGTTGGGACAGGTTTCGACATTGCCAAACATCTTCGCCCTCCTCAACAAAAATCTGAAATTACTCCGTTGGATCAGGCTCTTTGCGATCAAGTTCGAACCTGTCAATGTTACGTTTAAACTCGAGAATAATAGGTTTGAACATGGCAATGACAGGCTCAAACTTGTTGGCAGTTGGCGATTTGAAGTGGACAATAATAAACTTTCAGGGTTTCCGTAGTTCCATTCTAAGCTGCCTATTTTTGCTGACAAGGTTTTGGGTGAGATCTGCTTCGTTTCTGTTCGTGGGATCGTGACAACGTGTCATATCTGGGAGGGACCATATCTTCATTTCTTTTGACATCTTCCCCCCTCGAAGCTGGGACAGGCTGTTACGAGACGTCCAAGGAATAACTTTAAATGCCAAGTTGGATCTTGACGATGCTGCGTTTAAACTCGGCAATATTAAGTTTGAACACGGCATAGTCTAGTTCGGACTTGACATTCGACAGACAATGGGCCTCGTAATTACGTGTTTAAGGCGGCCTATGTTTGCTGATATTCTTTTGGGTGAGACCCACTTGTTGAGGGGGGGTTCTAATTGTTACACCAACGGCAAATATTTTGGTTTTAGCTCAGGTTTTTGATTAAAAATACTTGTAAGACTTTTGATCATTTTATAATTTGGAATTTCTTTTTCAGGTTTAACAAGTCTTTCACGTCTGCAAGTTCGAATGTGGCTTGATCGAGCACTCCCTCCGTTGCTTGTAAGCCGTAGCTTGTGAATCCTGTTTGCGGAAAACTCGGAGGTGAAAACGGACCATTTTTAGCTGGTTGGGAGTTTAAAAATCAAAGGTAAAAATTTTTGTGTCTAATTATGAAAATTTCACAATATTTTATTACTTCCAATAAAAAGAGACTAAGCAACCAAATGTAGAAGGACGGAAAGGGTACGTATATGGTCTCTGAAATAGAGTTTGATATAAAACTAAAGAATAGACACTGGTGAATGGCCAATGGATCCGTTCTGAAAGCCACAAAACAGGGGAAAAAAAACTAAAGAACGTTTAGATAGGATTAGAAATGAGGAAAGATGGGTATGAAGGATATGGCAGCAGATTGGAAATAGGTGCCCAAAGAAAGGAGGAAGCAAGGGAGACCGAGGAAATCCTGAGCAATGAGCGCTCGAAACCTCACAGACCAGCAGTAGGGAAATAGAGCTTAGTGGAAATTAGGCACCGTACAACGTCGTGGAACGTTTTGATACCGGTTTTATACAGTCAACCTCGGTTATAGTGGCCTCGGTTATAGTGGAATTTCGGTTATAGTGGACAAACTCGTCCGGTCCCAGTCCCAGTCCCATTCCCTATATTGCAATGTTAAATTACCTCGGTTATAGTGGACCGAGACCTCGGTTATAGTGGACAGGTTTTTAAAGATATTATTGATTTCAATGTGAATTTTTCGGCATAAACAACCGTTTTCAAAGATTTTTATTCTTTTTTCACGAATGAACATGTTGCATTACAATCAAAAAATGTTTTCTTTTGCTTTTATTTGTTAGTTGAGCTTAAAATGTCGAAAAGAAAAGCATTTTCGTTAGATGAAAAAATTAAAGTTTTAAACGAATTGAAAAATGGCGGTACTCAGGCGGAAATATCAAAAAAGTATGGTATTGCAACTTTTAAAACAGGCTCGAATTACAAATTTTTTCTTTAAAGTTGCAAATGCTTAAATATACGATTGTAATTCACGCTTTTTTTCAATTTCCACTTCATTTTACTTTTTTCATTTTTTTCTACCGAATTTTTTCGACCTCGGATATAGTGGACCTCGGTTATAGTGGACTACATTTGGCCGGTCCCTTGAAATCCACTATAGCCGAGGTTGACTGTATATATAAAATACCTCATTTTTGGAAGACCCAGACTCCCCCTGTAAGCGATTTCAGCGTATCTCCATTTTGTAAACAATAGATTCTCTCTGATGTTTAGCTTTTGTTAACAACGGTTCTATTCGAGTTTTTTTCAAAATGGAGTTACGCTGAAGCCTCTTACAGCGGCAGCAGAGTTGAATCCCTCCCCCATTCGAGAAAGTGATGCAAAAAGGGTGTAAAATTTTTGAAAAATAAATGGCAAAAATTTGTATGGAAAAAATATTATTTCTGTATTAGTTTTCCAAATATTTGGACACGTATGTATTTTTATAAAATATATACCTAATTTTTTTTTACCACATATCAAAATATTATAATTTTTCCATATAATTTTTTTAAACCACAAAGCAAGAAAATTTTGCAAATGTTTTGCGTATTTTAACTTTTTACCCATTTTGTGCATATTTACTTAATGCTAATTTATGTATAATTATATTAAAGGCTGAAAAAAGATTGTTTTTACATAATTTATGTATTTTTTTTATATATAACAAATCTTTTATGTAATTTATACATGATTTTTATGGTCTCTTCAGTTTGAATCTATTAAAATAATTCCACAAACACAGACTAGGGGTCGTACATATATTACGTAAGCATTTTTTTGACAGTTTTTGACCCCCTCCCCCCCGTTGTAAGACAAAGTAAGATTTTGGAGGACCCCCCCCCCTAATATTACGTAATATTTTTCTTTCCTTAAAATCCTTTTAAATTTAGTTTTTTTAGGATTTTCCTCATTCTTTTATTTCTTTATACTTCACATACAGTGCAGCCGTTTGTTTGAAAACCACTCGATTTGCATTTAAATGGAATTTGAGAGTTTTTAGAAGGAAAAACATTAAAAATGTAAACTAATTAAGCAAAACTGCAATAAATTAAAATGTAAATTGTACTTTAAACTAAAACAAATAATAAAGTAAGTCATTTTGTTTTGAAATGCAAATAAGGTAACAAAATTTACTCCGTGCTCCAAGGACTTTGGATCCATTCTTTTATATCTACTACAGTATAAATGGTTTTAAATAAAAACAAGTAATTAAATTAATGAGAAAAGTTTTGAAACTTAAAGTATTAGAATAAGAAAAATTTGAACATGTTAACAAAATTTATCCCACGCTCACCTTACTGAGTGTTTAGTTTAAAATAGTTATAGTAATATCAATATCAATAGCTAATTAAAGCAAAGTTTTGGAATTTTAAATATCATGGTAACAAAAAAAACTTAATAATGTAACAAAATTTACTACAACTGTGTTCGAAAATTCATCAAAATAATTTTTAAAGGGTTTGGAATTTTTATTTTTTTTTTTTTTCAGTTTTGTTTTGTTTTTATTTTACTTTATTACTCCAATTGATTTTTATATCCTTTGGTTAAAAAATATATTTATGAATGCTTACGTAAGATTTTACAGACTCCCCCCCTCCCCTTCGTAAGCAAACGTAAGCATTGACCGGACCCTCTCCCCCCCCCCCCTGAATATGCTTACGTAATATATGTACGACCCCCTACGAACTACGAAATTAAAAAAGCAACATAAATCAAATTATGAAAAATTGAAATAAAAAATGTGTAAAAAAGAGTTACCGTAGACAGGTACAACTTTGGGCACTGGGGGGGTAACTTTGGGCCACTTTCATTTTTGCAATTATTTTCTGAATTTTTTCAAAAAATAAAAATTCGTGAACGTATATCAGTTAAAAATGTATAATGTCAGCCTGTCAAGCACAATTTTATGTTTAATTTTTGTTTTTCAATGAGTTGTATTGAGATAAAAGCATTTCCGTTTTATAAAAATCTTGAAGTGTCGGACTTCTAAGATTTGTAATAACCTAACTAAACGTCGCACTCTAAATCTGATAGGTCAGCTAATACAGCATATACTATTAAGTAATCCCCTGGAAGGATGTCGCTTAAATCGCTTTGTTAAGGAAAATATATTATAACTTAGTGAAAAAAAGATAGCAAAAGGGGTAACTTTGTGCCACAAAAAGAGTTGCTTTCTTAGCTGTTGCTTAAAAACTTCCTCATACTTAGTTAATTTCTAGCTATTTTCACTTTTAAGATGCATTATATTGCAAAAATTTCAAGCCGTTGTTTCACAATTATCATAACCACGAATAAAATGCCTTTTTCAACTTTGATTTTTCATTTAAAAAATTGTGAACAAATAAGTACAAATATTTATTACCTAAAGCAATTATGACCGATTTCTTGTTAAAATCATATTAATAGGAGTAAATCCTTATCGTTTTTCGTGAATTTGAAATTTTTCGCTTTTTCGGAATTTTTAAAACCAGTATGGCACAAAGTTACGAGAAAAAGGAGGGCAACATTAGGTCATCTGAAATTATTGCAAAATGGAATCAAAAAGCAACTGAAATGAAAATGCAGTTGCCATGAGATCCTCAATGTCTTGCACTATGACACTGTAAAATATAAAAAATTTAAGACAATCATAGCGGCAGTAATTGGCGAAAACCATCCAAAAATGGTTCAAAGTTAGACCTGTTTACGGTATGTTTTTTTATTAAATTTTAATTTTAATTTTTTTTTAAAAAGCAATTAATATTGCTTTTTTTTTATTTCGCAGTTCGTAGTTCGTAGTCTTTAGTTTGTAGAAAAATTTAAATAGATTCAAACTGAGGTGGGGTAGCCATTTTTATATAATTTATTATATGATAATTATATTTTATATAATTTATTATATGACGGGCCGAACCCTAAAACAGAACCCTAACTTTGCCCCAAAGTTAAATAATTATTATCTCATAATTGTCTCAAACCTTTAGCCGAACCCGAGATTCAGAGGCTCTCCTGGATCACCAGTCCCGAACTCCTTTAATAATCATCAATTTTAATCCTCGGAATCAAGAATTTGAATTTTTCCCAAGGTAGGTTTCCAGTAAGGGACATTCAAATTTTAAGTCATCGTTTTAGAAAGGTTCTGGCTGGATTTGATAATTTCTTGATCGAAAAATGCATTTCAAATTATTTTAATTTTTCAATTTAAATTCAAATTAATTAAATTAAATTAATTTTTTTTTTCAACGTTAACCATATTGCATGGGCATTTTGATGGGTCATGATAATTTGTCGACTTCTCAAGTTTGAACCTGACATTGTCAAGTTCCAACTTGATCAAGCAAATCTCTAATTACTGAGTGAAGTTGAAATTAAAAAGAAAGACAATTTTTTGAACCTATAAAGCATCAAACCCCCTGACATTAGTTAATCGACTTTTACACGATTTCAGAAATCCTTGGATCGGAAAAATGGTCCGGCATTGGATCAATCTCAAATATTTTTTTCGTCGATATTAGGAGCCCAATATTATTGCTTAGCTTATGAAGTCCATTATCTTAAGACTCGAAACCTCAAATTTAATTGTAAGCAGACAATATTCACTAGCGACCCTAGCGGTTGACTTTGCAACTGTCTTTTTCATCCAACTTTTTTCTTTCTTTTTTTTCTTCCACAGGAATCTTTTATTGCAACCTGCAAACGTTTACTCCCAACTTTTAAGTAATTGAAAGACGAAAAGCCAATTCAGCAAATTACACATTTCCCGCAAAGGTTTAATACGGCGTCTGGCGTCTTTGCAATTTTAACTTTATTCTTGTTTCCTAGGTCATGAGACCTTAGAAAAAAAAAAAGAGTAGAACAGGGATCATCCTACACAACAAGAGCGCGTCCTTAATTTTTAATTACAAAATTTTAAAATATTCACGTCGCAATCTCGAGGGAACAATTAATAAAATTCCCCGAATCTGTTACAAATCATTCATCTTGTAAATTTTTCGTCTTATCTTTTTTGATTTTAAGCACGTGACCCCCGTTAACAAGGAACAATAAATCTCATCGACCAAATTAAAATGTGAAACGAGTATTATAAGAATCGGCATTAATATTCAAACGTGGCACCTAATAATAAAATATCTTTTTTTTTTTTTTTTACTCAAAACCTGTCAGGATTTCGTATGAAACATATACCCCCAGCGCTCGAAATATTTCCGAAACGTCTAATAATAAAATGAAGGCCGGGGTATGGAAAATAATATATTTTGATGTTTATATACAGATGCCAGGCATTTTCATTGTGAACGGTGAATAAGCTTGATTCTATTGAAATGGATTCGTTGCTTTAATTTTACGTAATCGTAGAAGCTGAAATAAAAGGTCCCCGGCAAAAGCGATATAATTGGTGGAAAATTTTCACGAATGATAAACTAGTCAAAATTAAAACAATTTATTTTTCGACTATCATATTTAATTAAGGGAGGACGTTGTTATCGGGTTCGTTTATTTGTCGAATGATGCGAAACTTGATTGTCAATTAGGGCGTAAAATTTTTCTGATTAAAAAACAAAAAAAAAAAAGTTTTTTTTTAGGCCCACATCAAAATTACAAAACTGTGAGAAGGGGAGATATGGGAGAGGCTGCTTCCACAATAAAGTGATGCAAAATGTGTGTAAAAGTTTTGCGAAATAAATGTAAAAATTGATGTATTATTTTTGTATCATTTGTACAAAAATTTGGAGATGCATAATTTTTGCAAAGTTTATGCATATTTTTTTGAAGCACCAATATGCATAACTTTTACAAAGTGCATTCATTTTTTCAAAATTTATGCTGAAAAATTTTTTAAGCATTTTTGCTTTTATGCATTTAATTTTTTTAAATCACAAAGGAGAAATATTTGCAAATGTTATACTTATTCAACTTTCTTTCCCATTTTATGCATATTTATTTATGCATAATTAAATTGTTTCAACATTATTTATGCATAATTAAATTGTTTTAACATTATTTTTGCATTTTTCATATGTCAATTTTTTTGCGATTTATGCATTTTTCATGTATGTCCAATTTCATGTATAATTTATGCAATTTTTTATGGATGTCCAATTTCATGTATAATTGATGCTGTATTTACATGTGTCCAATTTCATTTATAATTTAGACATTTTTTATCGATGTCAAATTTTTGTATAATTATGCATTTTTTGTGTCCAATTTTTTGTATTTATGCATTTTTTATAAATGTCTAAATTCATGTATCAGTTATGCATTTTTCATGGTTGTCGAGTTTGTATAGTTGTGCATTTTTTATGTGTCGAATTTTTTGTATAATTTATGCATTTTCATAGATTTCAGTTTTTATATAATTATGCATTTTTATGGATGTCTAATTTCGTGTAAAATTTATGCATTTTTTATGGATATCAATTTTTGTATAATTATACATTTTTTTGCGTGTCCAATATTTTGTATAATTTGTGTATTTTTTATGCGTGTCCAATTTTTTGTATAATTTATGTATTTTTTATGTACAGTGTCTTATTTTTTTCATGTAATTTAGGCGTGTTTTTTCGTACGGGGTGAAGGAGAGCTCTAAACATAAATGGTTTTCAAAAAGTCAATCGGATTCAATCCGGATTGAATTTTACTTCCCGAACCTGTAGTGTTCGGAAGGTCAATCGGATTGGATATTTAATTAATTTTTTTTTTTTCGCTAAAAAATCGATTTTTTGATGATAAATTAATAGCGAATTAATATCATGTTTAAAATATTTTATATTTACTTTATAGCATGTTATAATGGTTGATTATTTTAATTTTTTAAGCCCACAAACGACGGACTTAGAATTTTTTTGACTGTCTTATTCTTATAACTTTATCAAGTAGAAGAACAAAAAATTTCAAAAAACGAAGGGCAGAACAGCCAAAGGGGTCGTCCATAAAACACGTGAGCATTATTTTGGTCACTTTTGACCCCCTCCCCCCCTTGTTAGCAAAGGTTAGCATTTTAGGACCCCCCCCCTTAAATTTTTTTAAAAAAATTAATATTAAACATTTTAAAAATCTGAAATTTTTCGGAACTTAAATTTAGCAAAAAACAGGTTTTTTTTAACTTAGAGCAAATGCGCCGGTATAATTGAAATTTTTTTTTTAAAGTGAGTTAGGTTACATAGTGTAAGAAAATGAAATTATTTTCATTTTGGCACGTTTATTACATGAGATAAATGCTCACGTTAAATTTGTAAAACCCCTCCTCCCCCCCCCCCTTGTTAGCAAAAGTTAGCATTTTGAATACCCCCTCCCCCTTTAACGTGCTGACGTGTTTTATGGACGACCCCTAAGCTCTTGAATCGTAGATTACGATTTTGCCTATATTCTTGTCCCAATTTCAGGTATAAGGTGCGAAAATTTCAAAAAACGTAAAAGTATAACTTCTAAAAAAAAAAAAAATCTTAAAAAACTTCGAAATTTTATTTTTTCGAAATTCGAATTCTTTATGCCCTTACTGCGGCTTTGGTAGACCCCTGATCAAGAAACTAAGTAATAAACTAATCTTTTTTTTTTTTTTTTTTTTTTTCTCCTCCCAAAGTTGTTCGGAAAGTAATCGGATTGAAGTCGGCGGTCGATCCTCCTCCTTTGCAGGACCGCTCTTTTTTAAATTTTAAAAACTTTTCGAACAATTTTTTTCGATCGAATTTGAATCGGATGACTTTGTGAACATAAAAAACACGAATCGGATTCAAAAAAAGTCGATCCGATTGGATCCGATTGACTTTTTGAAAACCCTTATAGCCATAGGACTTTTTACATTAATTCTGGGATCCTGGGATTGGAATCCCGAAATCCAGAGATTATAGAAGTAGTCCGGGATTGCAGTCTATAAATTTTATTAATGATTTCCTCAAAAAATTATTGGACCTACAAAAATTTCTTTAAAATATTTTACACATTTACTTCACTTTAATTAATTTTTTTTTCCCCTTTAAATTAGTCCCTTCAATCGACTATTTTTTAGGCCCTATAAGGACTAATTTTTTTTTAACTTTCAAAAGAATTAGCCCCAAAAACTTCATGAAATTTTTGAAAAACTCATAAAATTGTTTTTCGGTTTTTTTTTTGAAAATTCCGGAAAAAAATGTAAAAAAATTGAATTCAAAATATTAACGAATATACATTCTGGGAATTTTCATTTTCCGCACCAAAAAATTAATTCTCAACAGGACGTTTGTTAATAAAGAACCCTGGGATGAAGGCTAAAGGGGCTTTAATGATATCTTGTTACATCGGACATAAGGAAGATACGTGTTGCAATTCAAGATTCCCTGGCTGCTGAATCCTTTTCGGAGAGGCTAGATCCCGGTTTCCTGCCGTCCCCCTCCCGGCTGCAAACTTGATTTTTTTTTTCTTAAAAAATATTCGAAATAATCTATAAAACAGACGGGGGAGAATTTTTGTTATTAATTTATTCAGTACTTTAAGTGCGATAAAGTAAAACTTTGAAGCACGTTTCACTGCCGTAAACTTGACATCCAATTTATGCGGAAAGTTTACTTTTTTTTATCGCTTTGAGTTTGGAAAATGGTCGCACTTATATATAAAAATATTTTTGATGGAGTGTATGTACAATGGTTTTCGTGTTTATGGGAAAAAGAGAAAGAGAGAGAAGAAGAAGAAAAAGATTCACCATGAAATAATGCGAAGATAATATTTACAAAATTGGAAGGAGGGTTGGGGAAAAGGGGGAGGTCAGGGATCGCCGAGAAAAATGTTAAGGCCCTTTTTATTTTTCCTTTTTTTTCATCTTGACTTGTTATGAAAGAGAAAAAAAACTTACGGAAGGCAAAGATTTTATCCATGAAAAATTTATCGAGGACATCGTAATCATTTCTGCGCATCCTTAAAAACCCCAACATGGATGTGACGACAGTGTTGACTGCCGATACGCAAAATTCCAGAAAACGTATGGCGGATTCTTCTCTAAAACGAAAAAGATACGGAGGATGAGAGAGGATGGAGGATAGAATAAGATTTTTTAAAAATAGCCAACGGGCAAATAAGATAATTGCTAGTTGAAGGAAGTTGGGGAAAAAGAATCAGAATTGTGAGAGGCTCTCCAGTTTTTCCGAGTTAAAAGTCTCTAATAAAAATAATCGAGGAAATTGTTTGTGAACGTTTATGATCCATTTAGCTTTCATAATCAGCTCCGTATCAAGTGTTTTTAAGTGAAAAATTAGAAGTGTAAAATTTGAAAAGTGTAAAAAAAAAGTTGATGGACAGGGATGGAGGAAAATTGTTGCGCCTATGGATAAGCATAGGAAAAATCTTTTCCTGGGAAGAAAGTCAAAGGTGGGGGAAGGGGGGGGGGAATCTTTCCTTGTCTTCTTTTCCCCGGTAGTTGCATTCCTGACGATGGTCCGCACGGAAAAGAGATGCATAAATTATATAAAAATCATGTATAAATACAAAAAATTGAAAATACATAAGTAATGGATTTATGTATGAAGAATTTAACTTTTTGTACAGGGAAAATTTTTTTCATCATCCACTTTAATTATGCGTAAATAAGTATGCATAAAATGGAGAAATAAGCATAATATTTGCAAATTTCCTGCTGTATGATTTTTCAAAAATTATATGCATAAGTTATGTTTAAAAAAATTATGCACACTTGGTACGCCGGAAACCGAAAAGTGGGTTCGATCCAACGAACCTAGTTACGGTCCTAAAGCTACCCGTCGCTCGGTAGACGGATTCAGGCATCGCTTACTCAGCGATTCCCACGAATCCCTCTATCGAGCATGGGAACCGCTGACTAAGCACCCGCGCTGATATACTCTCAGCGCGGGCAGGCTTCAGCGTCATTCATGTCCATTCGTTTTTAGAGTATTATTCGGGTCGGTCAGATAGATCGCTATTATGTTAGTCGGTTAAGGTTTATATCTGTCAACACATATGAGGGTGAAACTTAGTTGGATTATATTGATGTTCGATCCTTAGCTTGGTGTTTTTACTATTTTCATTTCATTCCGCTCGCACCACGATACCACACTCAAATTTTGGTGCTTACAAAAATATGCGTAAACTTTTCAAAAATTATGCATTTCCAAATTTTTTTATAAATGATACAAAAATAATACATTTTTTATAATTTTTTTTTTTTTTTTTTTTTTTTTTGCAAAAATTTAAAACACTTCTTTGCATCACTTTTTCATATGGGGGACCGAAACCGCAGCGCAGTGATGTGAATGAGTTGAAAAGATGATTACGAAAAGAAAATATGATATAATATAAGTGAGACCTACTACTTTTTTTTTTTAATTTTCCAAGCCAATTTATCTATTTTAAGGGGGGGGGGGAGGGAAGGGGTGTAGGATTCTCTAGATTTAAGATTTTTCGGAAAGTCTTACTATTGTTAGATTATTAATTGGAGCTTACGCACCATTGCACCAGCTAAAATAATTCTTGCATGGCTTAATAGGTTTCAGTTTTTTTTTTTTTTTTTTTGACGAAGGACAACGTCTTGGGGCTTAGTCCTGGGGAACTCTGCCTGTCCGAATGTCGGTCTGTTCGCATTAAAAATTATTTCATTATTTTAATATTAAAATTTTAACTTTGAAAATTTTAAAATATTTCGACTATTTTTTTAAACTTTTGGCCTTTTTTAGTAATTAAATTAGACTATATGAACGAAAGCAAAGTCTTGAAAATTTTCAAGAAACTAAACTTTTACAGGAAACTTGAAGTTGCTAAGAAGCAAGGACTTTAAAATTTCTTGAAATTTTATTTAACTTTGTTTTTTAAATTTTCGCCGTTATTTTAAAATACATTTTTCTTAAATATTAAAATTAGACTACATGAACAAAAACAAGAACTTAGAAATTTTAAAATTGAATTGAAATTGAATTGAAATTAAAATTTTAATTGAATTAAAATTAAAATTGAATTTAAAGTTTTTGGCTCTTTTTTGCTCTTCGCAAAAAAATTTAAAAAATACGTTTCTAAAGCTACTTTTGGGTACTTTAATCCTATGGTGGCGAAATTTGAATCCGGCGATCAGATTACAGCAAAAAAAATTTTTTTAAACTGAAAAATTCTGGCAGTTATTCTGGGCACTTAAAAAAATTGGCACTTACACCAAATAAAGCTCTTATTTTTCTCTTTCATCTCGATTTTCATTTTTTCAAATCGGACAATCCATTTAGGAGTTATAAACAAAAAACCAAATTTCTTCAACCCTCAAAATCGCTCCCTTAGGGGTTGCAAAAAAATTTTTTGACTTCACCAAAAATCATCTCTGAGGTACCCGAACAAAGTATTAATGATAACTCAAAAATTTTTTTCGTGGACAGCTCCTTATGGTTATCCTGTAGTAGCCTTTAACTTGTAAGAAAATTCTTTGTTTACAAACAAAAAATTCTAAGCAGCAAATACCAAGTGGGCCCCTTTCATGTGGAGGTACACAAATGTGCTAAGAATATGAGCTAAAGCAATATTTTAATATTTAAATTTTAACTTTAAAGACTTGAATTAAAATTTTGGTGAATTTTTTTCAAATTTTCATCTTTTTCATAAAAAATTATATTTTTATCGAAAAATTCGAATATTTGACCAAAACCGAGCAAAAAAAATTCCTTTAAATTTTTAAATCGTTTCATTTTTTAAATTTAGCAACATTTGGACAGTACCCCAAAGACGTAGTCCTACGTAGGGATATACCCTCATATCCTAACCTGATTTTTTGATTGAAAATAATCGTAAAACTTTTTGATCATTTTCTAATTAAAAATTTTATTTTCAGGATTAACCGAACCAGTCTATTTCACGTCTGAAAGTCGGAATGAGACTTGGATCCCATTGCTTCAAATGGAATCCGTAACCTGAGAATATTTTTTACGGACGCAACATCTTTAGCTGGCTTGGACTTGAATTCGAAGGTAAGGATTTTTGTATCTAATTATATAAATTTCCCAATATTTCCGTAACTTTAATAAAAAAAGCCTAAGCAACTAAATGAGGGAGGGGGGAAAAGAGAGAAGGCATGTGTACGGATTAGGCTGGGCAAAAATTAAATTGCCCCATCCCAATCCATGAAAATGCTTTCTGTAATAGATTTTCATACGACCTCTCCTAACTTTTAGGAAAACCAGAGACTAGACCCTGGACTTTGGACCGAGGACCGTGGACCCGCTGGACCCTAGACTTGGACCTGGACCTGGACCTTGGCTCTGAACCCTGGACCCTGAACGGAACCTTAACTTGGACCCAAAACTAGGATTGAGCATTTGTCACTAACCTTCAATCGAACCCCAAATATTTTTGGGGTTCTAAGCCCTGATTTGATCACCAACCCAGATCGCCTTTGATTTTAAAAAAAACGGTTAGGAATTAGAGAAATAATCCAAAATTATGAATTTGTAAAGTTTTTATAAAGTAATCAGAAAACGGCCAGTGTGCATTTTTTTTCTAATGGCTCTTTCTCTTAAAAAGAAAGTGGCCACTATGTATTCCTTATACATTAGAAACGATGTTAAGTGAGACCGAGTCTAGTGAACCTACAATGCCCTGAATTAAGAATAGGCTTCACGGATCTTGGAAGAAATGACTGCTTTGTCTTAGACAATTAGAATATTAGACAATTTGTCTAATATTCTACTTTCGGTCAAAAAATCAAATTTCAGGTATGGGGTCGTGCATAAATTACGTAAGCATGGGTTAGGCCCTTTTTGCACGCTTTATCCTATTTCGCCTATGCTTAGCTTATGAGTAAGATGTCAAATTTGGACCCCCTCCCTCCCTAAATGTGCTTACGTAATTTATGTACGACCCCTATCAAAGGAACTCCTCTGATATTTCCTATAATTTTTATTGCAAGTTTCAACTTGTCTGAAATGCACGAGGTGCGGGAATGTCAATTTTTCAAAAAAAAACATTGTGGTCTAAAAGCTTTGACTTTGTTTTCTTGATTTGTATTTACTCTAAACAAGTTGAAACTTGTATTAAAAATACAAGAAAAAGTCGAAAGAGATTCGTTAGATACCCAAAATTTGAATTTTTTCCCCCGTAAATCGAGTGTTAGACTCAGCCATTGCTTCCGGTATTCCTTAAAGTCTCCTCTTAATGCACCTCTTAAATCCATTGTAAAAAATAATTGTATAGAGGAAACTTAATAATATTATTTTAACAACTTACTTTGTCGTTGATGTTTTATCTTCTGCAACATCTGCAATTGCTTCCGCAATTTCTTCTTTCTCCTCCAGCTCGTTCCCGCTAATTTCGTTGATTTCGTTTCCCTCGTATTCCTCCGTCGCGTTTTCCTCTTCGATATCTTCGTCCGTCACCACTTCCGTGCTGTTTTTCGCGATCCCTTCCCAAATGAAACTCGTCAGATAATCGAGCTGCCTTGTTCTGTCGTCGTGATCGTCGTCGTCGTCATCGTCCGAGGGCTTTTTCTTATCCAAAGTCGGTATGACGAGGAGGAGGCAAATCACGGCCAAAAATTTCACCAACATTTTGAACAACACCAATTTCAACACTATTTTGGCGACCATCTGAAGGTCGATTTTCGGGAGTTTAGGGAAAAGGGATAACATCACAGACGGAAGCATGAACGGGAACATGAAACTGCCGGGATTCGAAAACGGAGTCCCGTACGACGGAGAAGAAGAAGGTTGAGGGTGGATTTCTTCGAAATGAACCGGGGCGGCCGGGCCATAAATTTGAGAAGGGGACGGTTGAGGGGAGGTCGGAGGGAGGTAAGGTCGGGGTGGTTTGTAACCTTGATCGTACGTTATAACCGGATATTTGCTGTCTTCAATTTCGGAGGAGTGATCTAGGGTGTTGTACGGTTTTTCTTCCCCGTTTGGATTTGGTTTCCCGTAAATTACGTCGGGATCCTTTCGTTTTATACTTGGAGGGGCTCTGATTTGTGCGCGGGATTCCTTCAGAGCTCTTAAATAACTGTCCATTTCTTCGGCGGGAGCGGTTGAGTTCCTCTCGGAAATTGTGGTGGAGTTTTGCGGGGGTTGAGGCGTTACGATTTCGACTTTTTCAGGGGTTATGATTTGCACGAGTTCTCCTTTGCCGAAATCGGGAAGCGTAGCGATGATCACGAACAGGATCAGCATATCTGAAAAAATAAATAAATAAATAAACTAAAATCATACTGGGATATGGGGACATATCCCTACGTTGGAATACGTCTTTGGGGTACTGTCCTAACATTGGTAAATTTAAACAATGAAACGATTTAAAAATTTTAAGGCAATTTTTTTTTCTCGTTTTTGATCAAAAATTCGAATTTTTTGATAAATATAAGTAATTTTTTTTCCTGGCAAGAAAAAAACCTTAAATTTTTTGATAAAAAAGGTAGTTAAAAAACGGCGATTATTTAAAAAAGAAGTTAAATAAAATTTCAAGAAGTTTTTTAAGTCTTTGCTTTAGCAACTTTAAGTTTTTTGTAAAAGTTCTTGAAAATTTACAAAAAATTTTCAAGTCTTGCTTTCGTTCATGTGGTCTAATTTTAAAATAAAATTTTAACTTTGAATTTCTTGTAAATTTTACTTTAAAAAAATTTCAAGGCATTTTTTTTGTTCGTTTTTGGTCAAAAATTCGAATTTTTTGATTTAAAAAAAAATTATTTATTGATTAAAAAAAAAACAGTTTTTTCCTGGCACTAAAATCACTTAAAATTTTTGATAAAAAAAGGTCAAAAGTTGAAAAAAAAAATTGGTTTAGCAACTTTTTACAAAAGGTCAAAATTTGAAAAAAATTAGTCAAAATTTTAATTAAGAGGAGGCTTCAGATATTTATTTAAATATACCAAAATAAATTTCCATGGCTTAGAACTTTTTTTTGGAGATACAAATTAGAAACCTGGCTTCGTAGCGAGCTTCATAGTGATACTGGCATCTTTCCTTCAAAATTTCAGATTCTCAGGTTGTAAAGAAACTCCGGAAAACGCTTTGGAAAAAATATTCCCGAAATTTATTTTTGAAAACGTTTTCCGGAGTTTCTTTACAACCTGAGAATCTGAAATTTTGAAAGAAAGATGCCAGTATGAATGTAAAATTCGCTACGAAGCAAGATTTTTATTTGTATCTCCAAAAAAAAGTTTTAGGCCAGGGAAATTTATTTTGGTATATTTAAATAAATATCTGAAGCCTTCTCTTAAAGTCTTCAAAAATTAAAAAAAAAAGTTAAATAAAATTTTTAATTGTAATTTTGATCCTAATTATTAATTATTCAAATATTTTCTTGGGAAATGGATCAGATATTGAAAGCCTTGAAATTTTTAAGGCGGAAATAACAAACTAACATCAATTAAAACATTAGTCGAAGCGGCGAAAGGACTCGAACCACCGACCTTCCGTTTTGTTGGAAAATTTAAATAAAGTTTATAAGAAATTTTTTTTATTTTAAATAAAATTTTTGGTGCGAACAGTGCGTCACTGGACACCTGGACAGACAGATTTCCGCAGGACCGAGCCCCTCAAAAAATAGTGGAAAGTCTTAAAATCCTGGTGGAATACACAAGGATCCACCAAAAATTCCACATAGAATCCACCATTTTTCTAAAAAATTTATTTGCCTGGAGGAGGTTATAGTAGGGCCGCCCCACTCCCTAGGTGTACCAGTTACTTTTGGAACTATCGATTACCCCCAAAAGATACCCCATTTAATTAAAGATTGAAGTTTGGCAGGAATTATTAATTTTTGGCGAAAATGTAAATCCTATGTTTAGCTTATGGGAGTATTATTACTTAATTAGAATATTAATTAATGGCATAAAAATTATATTTTTGATATTACAACGACAAAAAAAGCATCTACGCCCCTAACGCTTTAAAGAAAAAAATATGCTCCCGCCCAAAGGTTTAAATCGAAAGCCCGCCAAAGTTAGGATTTTAAAGTTTCGCGAATTTTTTTTTTTTTTTTTTTTTTTTTTTTTTATTTATTATTGAAATTAAAATTGATTTTGACAAACTTTTTTGAGCGGATCTTTTTAAAATTTTGCATACGACACATCAAATCAATTACGCATATAAATGACATGATCAATCACACCGACTTTCAATTATAACCGTACATTCTTACAATGCCAAATTTCTTTATTTTATTTTATTTTTTTGAATCGTATTTCCATTTAAAATGTATAAAGAAAAAAAAAAATTCATCAATATTAAAATAAGAGTTCAGGAGAGCAAACTTGGGGAGCACAAAAAAAAAAAAGAAAAAAATCTCATTCCCGAGATCTTGCATAGTCAATGCGGGACATTGAAGAGTTTTCTGAACCGTTTTAATAATTCTCTGATACTTCACAAAAACTTCTTCGTTACTAATTTTTTTCCCCTTCGCCTTTTATCCTCAAGCTAATTTCTTTTCCAAAACTTGTAAAGGTTTAAAAAAAAAAAGTTCCTTTTTTTCTCCTTACATACATTAACTTTTAATGAATGCGAGAAGGAATTTAAAAAAAAAAAAAGATAAATTTACAACTTTTTTTTTGGGGAAAGTGATTTGTATCGATCGCTGAAGTGATAACGACGGTTTTAATTTTGGAAAATTAAAAAAAAAAAGTACTTACTTGCACGCTTGAGAATCATGGTTTCCTCCTGATTTAATTCTTCGGCACTTGACAATGGTCAGACAGTAAATGGTGGACATCGAAAAAAAATAAATAAATCTATTCGAGGAGTGAACAGTTATGGTGGATGTGCCAAAAACGTGATCCGCAATCGAAGATCGATTAAAATATAGAAACGGTGATTATATTTTTTTTTTAATGGCCGTGCCATTGATTAAATGGGCAGAGGTATGATGAATTACTAAAACGGCGATTCTAGGGCGGTTTCGATTTTTAACGACGTCTCAAATCTAAAAAAAAAAAAAATGTGATCCAGAAATCCAAAAATGGATTTTTGCAATTAATTTTTATTAGGTTTGAAAGTGGCAAAATTTGGAAGTTTTAGCGGGTCCATGAAGTCAGAAGTACAAAAAAAGCTTAAATTGTAAAAAATATACCAAAGATTTTTTTGGGGGTTTCAGGGGAATCAAAGTTCAGAATTTGAGCTTTTAAAACAAAAAAGTTATTTTCTTTTTCAACTTTTTACTGCTAACTTTCCGGTTAGTAGAATGGAAAGCTCAAATTTTAAAATCAATGGCCTTAAATTTGAACTTTCAGAAAACACAACTCTGAAAATTTGAACTTTCTCCTGTGAAATTTGAAAAAATGATGCTAAAGATGCTAAAAATAAAGATGCTAAATATGGAATGCTAAATAAAGATGCTAACTCTCCTACAACCCTTGAGGCACAGGAATATTTTTCTAGGAAAAATAAAAATCCTCTTTTATTTTTTTCGATCAAAATTTTTCATACACTTTATTTTTAAATAAAATCTTTTTTTCACAGATTCAGAAACCGAAAAAATCAACAAAAAAGAATAAACAAAAAAAGGAACTTAAATTAGAAAAAAAAAAAAAAAATTAATCACAGTCTTTAACAAATCATAACCTGAGCTACTAAAAAACACTAATCGAAAAAAAAAAATTCATTTGTTTTTTTTTTTATTCTAATAAAATTAAAAAATTTAATTAATTTACCTAAGCAATTATAAATTACAAAAATAAAAGAAAATGAACTTCATTCACTCGGTTTTTTTTTTATCTCATTCTCCCGAAATAGGTAAAATTAATAAATGGTCTACTTTTTGAAAAAAAATAAAATAAAATAAAATAATGGCGCTTACAATTCTCGTTTCAGCGATAAATCTTTTTAAAATTTTTGTAATGGCACTGGAACGGCGGACAACCTTCGTCCCATTTTTTTTATTATCATTTTTTTTAAAAAAAAGACGGGGGAAAAAATTAAATATCACGGAAACGGGACAATTTCTTAACTTTTTCGAAATAATAAAATGTATATATATATTTATATTTCTTTTTTTGATATAGTATAAAAAAGCGCTAAAGCGAAAAAATCAAATTTAAAAAAAAAAAAAAAAGTTAAAAAATAAAAATTAAAAGAGATTAGAAAACGCCTAAACACGGGGATGTTTAAGGGCGTTAGGTCTCTCTCGTGGATGGACGAGAATGGATGGATTTAGACAAGTCTTTTTTTTTTAAATGGTAATCTTTTTATGCAAGAGATTTTTTTTAAAAAATTAATATGCATTTTTTTTAAAAAAAATTATCAAAGCGAAGTTTCAAAATGATTTTGATATTAAGCAATTCTCACGGGAAAAAAATTTAAAACTCTATTTTTAAAAAAAGTGCTTGAAAAAATGATAAGTTAATTAGGCCAGAAAAAGATGTTTTTTTTTTTCACTATTTTTTAGTACTTATTTTTCTAATTTTTATTCTACATCTCTGAATTTAAAGAACAATTTTTTTTATAATGCATTTTTTTTAATATTTTTTTTTATAATAAAAACATTGGTATCTCTTTTTTTATTTAAAAACTACTATTTACAAATTTATTTTTTTTATATATATTTATATATTTTTTAAATTCAAAGTTTGCGGAAAAAGATTTTTTTTTTTTTTCTTTTTTATTTTTTATCTCCAGAATTTTGAAAGCATGTTCCTTCTAACTGACTTGAGGCACTATTTTTTTTTATCTCAAGTAGAAACATGGTCCTGAACATGCTTTTACTTAAAACAATCTTGATTTTTTTTTTTCGTATTCTGTTTTTTCGAATAAAAAAGAAAAAAAAATTACAAGTCAATTCATTATTTTAATAACCGCAACATCCACAAACTTTAAATAAAATGTTCATGAAAATCAAATCGTTTCAACTAATTAAGTCGTTTTTTTTTCTTTACTAAATGTCAAGATAAATTTTTAAACGATAAAAAAATAGGAACGAATTAATTAAATGCAAGAAAAAATTATAAACTTTTTTTTTTTTAATTTTTCAAAAATATTTAGGGATATCGGAAAATAAAAATGAAAAACTAAGTTTTTTTAATTTTAAAATATTTGAAAAAGTTAACGAGGGTGCTAATGGACAGGTAAATATGTTTAACAAACATGTTGAACAATTACGTTGGTAGAAATTGGGAGAAACATGTTGAACAAATATGTTGGGGAGAAACATGTCAAACAAACATGTCGGGCGAAACATGTCGAACAAATTTGTCGGGAGAAACATGACGAATCAACATTTGGGGAGAAACATGTCGAACATTCATGTTGGGAGAAACATGTCGAACAATCATGTTGGGAGAAAAATGTCGAACAAACATGTCGGGCGAAACATGTCGAACAAATTTGTCGGGAGAAACATGTCGAATCAACATTTGGGGAGAAACATGTCGAACATTCATGTTGGGAGAAACATGTCGAACAATCATGTTGGTAGAAAAATGTCGAACAAACATGTTGGGAGAAACATGTCGAACAAACATGTTGGGAGGAACATGCCAAACAAACATGTCGGAAGATAATGCTTCACAAACATGACCAATTTGGCGGGAAAAAAATATGTCAGACGAACATGTTGAACAAATATGTTGGTAGAAATTGGAAGATACATGTTCATGGATCATGCTGGGATAATTATGTCGAACAAACATTTTGGGAGAAACTTGTCGAACAAACATGTCAAGAGAAGCATGTTAAACAAACATGTCGGGAGAAACATGTCGAACAATTATGTCGGGAGAAACATGTCGAACAATCATATCGGGAGAAACATGTTGAACAAAAATGTCGGGAGAAGCATGTCGAACGAGCATGTCGGGAGAAACATGTCGAACAATCATATCGGGAGAAACATGTTGAACAAACATGTCGGAAGAACATGATTCACGAACATTATCAATTTGGCGGGCAAAAAATATGTCAGACGAACATGTTGAACAAATACGATAACATATTTTGGGAAAAATATGTTGGGAGCACCATGTCGAACAAATATGTTAAACGAATAGATTGGAAAAAACTTGTCGGTGGGAACATGTCGAACATGTTGGTCGAGCATTGACAAAAGATGTTAGACGAACAGATTGGACATATTGTTAGAGAAACAGTGCAAAACATGCACAAACAGGTTGGACCAACAGGTATCATTTTCAACTAAAGACAAAAAATGATCCTAGACGCATTTGACAAAAATGTTGGAAAAACTTTTGACAAACATGTTATACGTACATGTTGACCTGTTGGAAATTCATATTACATATTTAGAACATAATCTCAAAGAACATGTTTATTCAAGACATTTGTACAATATTTATGTTCATGTTCTGTAAACCCTAATGTTCGTCCTTGCGATGGCATATTCACTTGCGATGGCATATTTAACATGTTCACCCAACAAGTTGCGAGAACATGTTAAAAGGAAAACAAACAAACATGTTAAGAGGGACATGTCGAACAAGCATGTTAAGGACACTTGGAACAAACATGTTAAGAGCGACATGTTAAGAGGGACATTTCGAACAAGCATAATAAGAGGGACATGTCGAACAAGCATGTTAAAGAAAAACATGTGAAACAAGCATGTTCAGAAAAGCATGACGAAAATTTTTATTCAACATATTCGCCTAGTATTTTCAAACAACATGTTAATCATTTTCGGCTTAAACATATTTACCGGTTCATTTGCACCTTTCAAATTAAATTCCATTAAATTAAATCAATTTAAATCAGTCTAATTTTTTTTTTAAAGTTAAGAAACCGAAAATTAAGAATTTTTTTCAACATTTTTTTATTTATTTTATGAGATACTGCGTACGTATAAGAAGATAACAGCAAAATATTTTTTTAAAAGATTTTTTTTTTTCTTTTTTAAATTACTTCGACTTATGTACAATATTTACAACTTTTATTTACTTTTTTTTTTCCTAATCTGAATCATAAAAAGTTTTAACTCTTACTTGAAAAATTACAAATGGCAAAAAATCCTATCTACAGAAAACTGTGACTTTCAACAACAGGCAGATTAAAAACGATTGGTTCACTGTGTTTATGTACATTTTTTTTTTCCTCATTATATTTATTAATTTTTTTAAAAAATATTTAGATATTCCCTAAATAATTTTGAAACAGATGTGCTTAAGACATGTAAAAATTACAAGAATGGTTGAAGTGTATAAATTATAGTTTTTTAAAAAGAAATATTAACGTATAAAATATTAATGGGTGTTTTTTTTTCCAAAATCTTTTAAATCCGCTGAGGCTTTTAAAATAATTAAAGGGTAGACCCTAAAACTTTTGAAAAAAAAATTCAATTTTCGAACGCATCCCAGCAGATTTGCACATGAAATATAAATCGTTTTTGAATTCACTTCAATTCGAAACATTCTAATGAACGAACCTTCCATCGGAAGTTTTTTTTTTTTAAATTGGAATTATAATTTTCCTAACCTGCTAAGAATAAAAATAATTAAATCAAAAGAGACGAATTCGAATGACTAGAGTGGCAATAACGTGTACTTTTTTTTTTTAATTTTAATTTTTAAAGCTATTCTTCAGTGTATCAAAGCTTGTTTTTTTTTATTTTAATTATGCATAATCAATGAATTATTTTTTTAAAATTTTTAAATTATTTTGTAATTTTTTTTTTGTCTTTTCCTTTTTTTTTCTTACTATTTTGGCATCATTCTTTCGTTCTGTAACTTCCAATAAATTTAGTAACTGAAAATCACAAAACGTAATGATTTTTGTTTTTGTTTTGTTTTCTAAAAACGTTTCGTTTTCTTTTTAAACAGGATTCCAAATTTTTTTGAAGAAAAAAAAAATTTTTTTAATTTTTCTTTTCTTGTTTTTGTTTTTCTTTATTTTTTGGTCAAAAAATCTGATATTATGAAAAATGAGTGAATAAGTAAATAAATCCGTTCGATTACTTTTCCATACGAAATGATAAAACAATTCAAATTTTAAGAAAAATCCAACCTTTACTTCATTGGATAATTCATTAAGAGGGAATAATCGATCAAAGCCTGTAATTAACACACCTACTGGAACAATTTTGCTTCTTTAGTTATTTATTGAGTAGCAATATTTATAAATATACGGTATATTTATATCGATTGCGTAGCAATATATATAAATATACGTTATATTTATACTGAATATACTTATAAATATACGGTATTTATACTGATTCCGCAATCAATATAAATATACCGTATATTTATACTGTTTATATATAAATATACTGCATATTTATATATTGCCACACTGAAAAACGATTTAGTCGACCCAACCAAAATGTTAGTAAAGCAAATATCACCCCAAAAATTTCGGTTAGGACAACCAATTTTTTGGTTCAGCTGACCAAATTTGATTGGCTGAACCAAAAAATTGGTCAAAGGTCCAACCAAATTGGTGAAATTGGTTGTCCTGACCGAAATTTTTCGGGTGATATTTGCTTTACTAACATTTTGGTTGGGTCAACCGAAAGGGTTTTTAAGTGTACGCAATCAGTATAAATATACGGTATATTTATATATATTGCTACGCAATCAGTATAAATATACCGTATATTTATATTGATTGCGTAGCAATATATATAAAAATATACGGTATATTTATCCGTGACTACACGGTATATCTATTCATAAATATACGGTATATTTATACTTAATACAAAAGCTATCGATTTAACATTTCTATTAAAATGTTAAAAATTACAAATTTAAAACTAAAAACGCATGTGATGTAATTAATTATCCGTTAATTTTCCAGTAGAGAAAATTAATTGCAAGTTAGGACTTTATTCCACTCCGCGATCACTTATCAGGTGGAATTTATCCTCCAGGGCTCGATTACTTAAAATAAATTTTTTTTGGTGATAACATTTTTTAAAAAAACGGAATTGATTGTCATCATCTGATATTTTAAATTAATAATTTAAAAAAAAAAAAAAAAAAAAATTCCAAGAATCGACCGGATGTATTTTTTTCTCCTAGATTTCATAATTCGCACAAGAACTCTTCGAAAACTCATTTTTTTAAATTTAAATTTCGATCTGAATACTTTGTGGTTACATATTTTTTAACATTCGGTTTAAGTCTTTTTTTAATTTTTTTTCCACACGAAAAGAAAATCACTTTTTATAAAATTAATTCTGCTCTTGGGATTTGTATTTTTTTTTGATTTTATAAAAATTTTTAAAAATTTTAGCGCTAAATTACAGACACTTAATTTCGCGCGAATAAGCAAAAAATTTAAATTTTTTTTTTTATTATTAATTCTAAAAAAGATGAAAGATCTAAATTTTTTATACATTTAAATAAATTTCAAAAACCAATTACAAAGCTCCCTACTCGCTGAGTATTTTTTTTTTCTTTTAATTAAAGAAAGACGATTTTAAAAGCTAAATCCCACTGCAGTATTTATTTTAATTCGGAAAAAAAAAATTGTTAGAGATTTTCTTTTCTTTAGAAAACAGGAATAACCACAAGGCAGTTTTTTTTTTTTTTTTTACTTTCGAGATTACCAAAATGATACCGAAAAGGAAAAGAAAACTATTTTTTCTTTTCGGTATCATTTTGTTGCGTATATCATTTCCTAAGGCTGTCTTTACTACTTGCTAAGGACGTGCTTGCACTGCTTTTAGCGCTGGATTTAGCGCTGCTTTGGCTATGTTGTTCGCCTCCGCTACCGCTGTTGCTGCCTCCGTCTCCGTTTAATGTGCTTGAACCTCCTCTCATGACTCTTCTCACCTGAAAAAAAAAAATATTAAAAATTATAATCCGATAGGCTTTCAAATTCCAATTTTTTTTTTTAAATTTTAAAATTGCAGGATTGAAAACTTACGACGTTATTTACAAAACAAATAATCTACGAAAAAGAAAAAAAATATAGATTACATTATTACAAACAATTCACAGAAATTGTTTTACTCAAAATTTACGATGTTGACAAATTTACGTTTAAAAAAAAAAGTGTTACGGTTTTTTTTACATACTACGACTCAAATTTTTAAAAAAAATGGTGAAATGAATGTGAGATTTTTTTTAAAATTTAAAACTAAAAAATCTACCACATGGAAGAATGAGGATTTTCGGATGCGAAATTATTCCGCTAGGTGCTCTGGATGTCTTTAATGGGAGCCAATCAAATCTAAAGATTTTTTGAAAGGTGAATGTTTTGATTGGTTATCACTATGGCCATCTTGAGAGTCCCTAGAGAGTCCAAAGAGAGATAATCACCAACTCAGTCTGTGATTGATTGGAGAGTAACAGTATGTACCCATATGCCCATTTTCAATTTAGGAAATTGGGACATAAACCAGCATTTGATATTCATTTAGAAAAAAGCATTAATATTTTGAACTGCAGCCGATCAAAGTTTCAATAAAAATGGCGAAAATCTCTCCCTTTTAAGCTCTCTAGGGAGGCCCTAATGGAATAATCTTGCACTAAAAATTTCCATTTTGTGGGGGGGAATATGGTGAACCTATAAAAAATGTGGATATTGCAGGAAAAAATTCATTCATTCTGCCTTATTTACATACATTGAAAGGAAGCTTCAAAAAACACCGTTAAGAATGAGTGTTTTGTCTAAACCGTTTCCGACCATTTTTTCTAAAAAAATAAATTTCTAATCCATTTTTCCTTAAAATTTGGGTTCCACAAATTTTTTTCCTAATTTTCAATTTTTCCAAAATTTTTTGATTCCAAAAATAAAATTTCCTAAAATGAATATTTTTCCTAATTTTTTAAATCCCTAAAGGGATTTTAAGAAAATTTATTTTAGGAATCAAAAAATTTTAGGAAAATTAAAAATTAGGAAAAAAAAATAGTTAGAAAAACATGGATTAGTACCAAATTTACATCTTGCATAAAAAAATTTACATGGATTACATAATTACATGGAAAACATAGTTAGGAACCAAAATTTTTAGAAAAAATGGATTAGGATTTTTTTTTAAGGAAATTCGTATTAGAAATTATTTTTTTTTTTTTTTTTTAGGAAATTTGGACTATGAATTTATTTTTTTTAGAAAAAATGGATTAGGAATTTTTTTTTTTTTTTTTTTTTTTAGGAAATGAGGATTAGGATTTTTTTTTAAGGAAATTTGGATTATGAATTGATTTTTTTTAGGAAAAATGGGTTAAGAATTTATTTTTTTTAGAAAAAATGGATTAGGATTTTTTTTCCCCTAGGAAAAGTGGATTATGAATTTATTTTTTTAGAAAAAATGTATTAGGAATTTTTTTTTTTTTTTTTTTCTAGAAAAAATGGGTTAGGAATTTTTTTTATGCATTCAAACAAGTTGAAACTCGCACAAAAAAATCCAAGATGTACCGGAGGAGTTCGTTAGATACCTAAAATTCAAATTTTTGACCAATAATCGAGTATTACACAAAACACCCATTTTTTCTGGGATCCGTGAAGCCTCCTCTTAAGCCTTGACGTGACATTTATTCTAAGGCTCATTTGCACATAATTCGTTTTGGAAATGAAAGATTATGTTTGTAAACTGAATATGCATCAAAACAAACTATGCGACAATGAGCATGTAGAATAAAAACCAGAACTAGTCTTTGTATCATAAACATTCAGGGTGTCCACCGACACAAGCACAATCTATCGTTTAGGTCACTAGGGTACGGGGACTTTAGGACAACACTAAAACAGCTAAAAATTAGTTTGCGATATCTGGTTTGGAAAACTCATAAGCTGAACATGATTGCTTTCGATTACTTCATTTTTTTAAAAATTTAGTTTCCTAATGAGATAAAGTGCGGTCTTATATCCGGAGACATGTTTTAGAAATTTAAAAATGAATGGTGTCGGTGTGAGGTATGATGATCTTTTTGATGAGCTCGGGGACCCCATGGTACTGTTGAACAGGTCTCGATATAAAAGAGGAAGGCTCCCATCCTTTCCAGACTGTGGTTTGTCTTTCCTTGAAAATTTGTTTTCATCCGTCAAAACAAAAATGAATTTTTTCGCCCGCTTCAAAAACTAAAAATCATGATTTTTGGATTCGTGATAAAAAATCAGTCACGGAAGTGGTTTCCAGGCTTCGATTCCAATCTCTGCTTTCAATACGCCCCCTCCATACCTGTGTACTAATGTAAATGTACTATTTCCCATAAGCTATCCCCACCACATTTAAAAAATTTTTGTTAAATTCCTTGCACGCCTGAGTTTCTAAACTTCCACATGACCGTAAAAAATTAGCATTGAGCTCCTCCAATGCGTCCCTAATTTTTCAAGCCTTTAGGCCTATAGGCAGACACCCTAATTCGAAATTCTCATTCACACGGATTTCCTATTTTTTTTTTTTTTTTAACGGGATGAGTTGCTTGTCTCGTCAGTGATTTTTCTACTAGTCAGTTACCTTAACCGGAAGTTAGCAGCTTCACTGGCATGTACAAACACACGATTTTAACAGTTCCAAATCTTCTTTCGCCGGTTCAATCCTGCAATGTGACTAGTTTACAGAAAACAAGATCAATATCAATCCTTCGTATACCAAACAAACAACGTTTTCAATGACAAAATAAAAAGCTTTGGTGAGATGATTCGCCGTTAGTATGGAAAAACAAAAGCAGTAAAAAAAAAAAAAAATAAATCGTCGAAACTTACACGATTATCAAACCGGTCAAATCGATCCCACTTCTTTTTTCACCCTATACTTGAAAAATCCTGTGAATTATTTGAAAATTAAAAAAAAGAAAATCGAAACAAAAAAAAAGTCTCAAATAAAAAAGATTTTGGGGGACCCAATTTTATAGAATTACAAAAAAAATTAACGAAATGAATAAATATTACCACCGAAATCTCTTCGACGGAAGTAGGCGTCGGAGGCGCACTTCGACCCTTCAATTTACTTAAAACTTTATCGAGTCGATGTACGAATAAATCGATGTCGGTTCTTTTCATTCCAAGGGCAGCAGCTGCTGTTAAATATGGGATTGGATAATTACTGTGATGAGCACCCCAACCTGGAAAAATCGTTTTAGGTTAAAAAAGTTAATTTAATTTTTGCAAAAATTTAATTGTTCTTACCTTCAAATTTACAACCAGCGACATCCTTGATATCGTTGCCAGTGATTACTCTGGTACCAGATACGCTTCTTAGAAAAAGCATTGATCCTAGCATTGTGATTGTTTTTGTGTCTGATCCCATTAATGATGTTAGTGTCATTGCTGGAATGAAAAAAAAAATAAGATTAAATTTTTGTGAAATTAAAAAAAAAATTAAATTAGCTTACCCATTGATATGGGATTATTCTTCGTTTCTAATATCCTTTCACCATGTTTCGATGCAACTTTCCCAAGTTCTTCTTTCAAATAACTGTACATCTCTTTCCGTTGAGATATAAGATTTTTATACCCGTTAACACCCAATGATAATAATGTTATGAATACATCCATGGCAGGACTGGCAGAAGCACGGCCTTGAAAAAAAAAAAAAAAAAATTAAATAGACATACGATTTTATAAAAACTTTACAAAACTAAAAAAATTAACGAAACCTACCAGGATACATTTTTGATATTCTTTCAATGAAATTTTTATCAAAGCCAGCAATGACAGCACCTCCAACTGGAACAAGGAAATTTTTATCAGTGCTTTGTACAAATGCATCCACCCTTCCTTTTCTTGCTGCTTCTTGTATTAGGTGCATGCATCTGGTGCTTTGTAAACCATAAGCATTATTTATTATGTGTGGAATATTATATCGACTACATAAGACTGCCACCTGAAATTAAAAAGAAAAAAATTAAATCCGAAGCCTTTAATTTTTTTTTAAACATTGATCTTACTTGATCAACTGAATCACTGGCTCTAGGTGCGAAGCAGCTGGTTGTAGTCACAACACAAGCAATATGTTCGGCTCCTAAAGCTGCCATTTGTTGTTCCATTGTTACTAAATCAGTTCGTAGTTCATCTCCTGAAGGGGTTGTTTCAATTATAATCGGCTTTAATCCTACAAAAAAAAAGAAAATTATTTATTAAGGAATTTTAAATTTACATTACTTTGTTAAATCTTAAAGCTCAAATCCTTACCCGCAGTAACAATTGATTTAAAACATGCTTTTTGATCTATTCTAGACCAAAGAACAAATTTGGCATCAGGACGTTCCTGCTTTATAGTCATCATACATAACACCAAACTCATTCCGGTTGCCATTGGAACAACAAAGCAACCAGCTGATGTTTTAACACCCATAAATCGAATAACATCCAACACTAAGGAATTTGTGAGTTTATTGAGCAGACTAGAACCAGCAGCTTTGGGCTGAACTTCACCTAGGTCACCTGATCTACCGATCCCATGCCCAAGCCTATAATGTCTTCTTGCAACCAAAGCTGTAAAATCAAAAACGCCTTTAATAAACGCCTTTTCTTTTTTTCTGTCATAAAAAATTCAAACTTGTATACTTACCACAAGCAAATCTAGCTTCCCTTTCACCTATCCCGCAGTTTCCAGGAAAATTATTGCTATCCATTTGAGCTAGATCAGCTAAAAACAATTCTATTGTTGTGTCCTCCCAACCTTCTTCTGGCCATTTTCTCTGTAATAATTTTTAATTATCGTTAATAATTAATACTTACAACCAACTTTTTTTTTTTTTTTTTTTTTTCAATTACCTGTTCAATTAATTGCCTAATGAGATTCTCTCTTGATTTTTTAGCAGCTGCAGCTTGCTGTAAATAGGTGGCTGGGATAAGCCTTTCTGCTAACATAAAACTGTGACTGTTCATGTCCCCTAGGCTATTTCACCAGATATTCCGAGTAAATGATTTGCTACATTCATGTAATTACCTGAAAAAAAAACCGGAGAAAAAAAAAGTGAATCCCACTGGTAAACTCACATTGAAGAACAAATCTGAATACATTTTCAGGGTCACAACTGCATATTTCCAATAAGGGTGAAAATCCTGCAAGGCTCTTTATCAATAATGTCATCAAGGAGGGAACTTATCAATAGTTCACATAACGAATGCTGCCTTCTTCTTTATGACAACGTTTTTTTACAGCACTATTCCAGGGAAATCTTTTTTCACTTGAATTGCGACGGAAAAAACTCGGAAAACTGGGTGAGAAACGATTTTACTGTACCAATGATTCTGAAATCAGGATCTTACCGCCATGATTGTTATCGTCCCGAAAGTACGTAAATAAGGTAAAAGGTTAAAAAACAGGGGAATAATGGCGACAATCCTTCTGTTCTATATTTTGACGTCTCTTTGGGGAAGAAAGGAACTTGCGGAAAAGTCGAAAATTCATAAATAAGATAATAAAAAACATCTTACCAGTTTCCGTTGCTTCTAAACCACTGCCTTCTATGTACGGCCATCTAATAATGGAAAACAATATGCGTTTAGTTTTTTACTCTGTGAATGATCCATTGATCATAAATGAAACAAACTGCACCATTAAAATCAGGGGGGTGCAACTCTTACGGAAGGTTTGGTTCTTCGGCCATATTGAAATCCACAGCCCTCTGTAATTTGGATGACATATGTTCTGTCGCCTATATATAAGAACACTTGTTTTGGCTATCGCAATTGGTTTGTTGCAGTGGCTAAATGTGGTGATGCATCTGCTTACCAACCAATCAGTCGTGGGTTCGATTCTAGGCTTTTTTTTTCTTTCTTAAGAATTTAGCGCCATCTAGCGAGTCGGATGACAAACTAAGACCTCTCGTTTGCGGAACCAATTTTCAACATTGAGTCACATCTCTACGTAGTTTTATTTGCTCTGTGATTAAAATTATATAAAAAAAAAAAAATGGCTGCTGTGAGTGTTACCGGTTGTTTTCGTTTCGGACGACTTTTAATGGATAATACACTAAATTTAAGACGTGCTTCAAAATCGGGGTAAGTGATTTTTTATAACTCCGATCCTCATTAATAATTTGTTGCTAAAATATTGATTTGTCAATCATTTCCTGTTCATCTGATGTAATTCCTTCCCATGTTACATTCCTTCCATGCTTCCTGCAACTCCTTTTTTTTTTTTCAGAAATTGTAATGATTTTTCATTTATTTTTTTCAGGTTACAGTTAAAATCGATGATTGGTAGTACTCATTTTCCAAAAACTTTGTTTAGTGCAACCACAAATGAAAACGTTAAAGATAAACCAACAGAATCTGAAGGGGAAGCAAAAGAACAATTATCAGAGACAGAAAAAAAATTAAAAGGGGAAATTGAAAAACTTAATAAAGATATAGAAGATTTAAATGAAAAAGTACACACATTAGAGGTTAGTATTGTAGTTTTGTTTTCCAAGAAAACATATGATCGTTATCCTGATATTGATTTGCTTTTGTTCGATTTTCAGGATAAATATAAGAGATCTTTAGCTGACGGTGAAAATTTAAGATTACGACTAACTAAACAGATAGAAGATGCAAAAATTTTTGGAATACAAAGCTTCTGTAAAGATCTACTAGAGGTACCTGGTATTTTTTTATTTGTTTGAAACATGTAAATATTAATCTTGTTTTTTTTTTTTTTTAGGTTAGCGATATTTTACAAAGAGCAACAGAAAGCGTTCCAAAAGAAGAAATCAATGATAAAAACCCACATTTAAAAAGTTTATATGAAGGTCTCACAATGACTGAAGCACAGTTGCAGAGTGTATTTAAACGACATGGGCTTGTTCCGGTTAATCCCCTTGATGAAAAATTTAATCCTAATTTACATGAAGCTTTATTCCAACAGGTAATTTTTTTTTTTTTTTTAAATGTAATTATCTTTTTTTCTCACCTGCAAAAACAATATTATTAACCAATGTTTTTTAAAATTTAATTTTAGGAAGTTGAAGGCAAAGAAGCTGGAACTGTTGTAGTAGTATCTAAAATTGGTTACAAGTTACACGAGAGAGTTATAAGACCAGCTTTGGTTGGTGTGGCCAAAGGATAATGTCACTTCTAATGTAGGAAAAATTTATTTTGAACAGTTAATTGGCAGTTGGAATATATATTATTTACTTTAAATTGTGGATTTTAAAATTTTTTGCTCCAAATATTCAACCTGAACATTTTTATAGATTTATCATGTATACTATCGTTATTCCAGACATTGCAAGATCACTTGGATCCTATTTACCCATTAACAGGCATCTATATGTTTCTGCATTGGGATTTTGATTTTGGTCTTTGTGTGCTTTTTTTTTTTTTTCAATTTTCTACTTATCAGGTTTTTTCGAAAATTCCGCGGGAATTCGTGCAGGGAATTTTTGATGTTGGCAACACTGCAATCCTTCAAAACAAAGTAGAATTAAACGCGTGTAGGGAGTATTTTCTTTCTTTTTTTTTTTTTTAAATGTAATTATCTTTTTTTCTCACCTGCAAAAACATATTATTAACCAATGTTTTTTAAAATTTAATTTTAGGAAGTTGAAGGCAAAGAAGCTGGAACTGTTGTAGTAGTATCTAAAATTGGTTACAAGTTACACGAGAGAGTTATAAGACCAGCTTTGGTTGGTGTGGCCAAAGGATAAAGTCACTTCTAGTGTAGGAAAAATTTATTTTGAACAGTTAATTGGCAGTTGGAATATATATTATTTACTTTAAATTGTGGATTTTAAAATTTTTTGCTCCAAATATTCAACCTGAACATTTTTATAGATTTATCATGTATACTATCGTTATTCCAGACATTGCAAGATCACTTGGATCCTATTTACCCATTAACAGGCATCTATATGTTTCTGCATTGGGATTTTGATTTTGGTCTTTGTGTGCTTTTTTTTTTTTTAACATTCATCCGATTGAAAATGGATGAAGAAAAGGTAGTTGGTTTTCATGAAATGGAAATTGATGACAGACTATTAAAAGTAAGTGGAATCAGTTGCAATTAAAAATTTCATGCCCTTCGGAAACATTGTCATGCTGTTCTAACCTAACCACGTCAATTAAATAATTTTCTTTTTTTTCTTTGCACAGGCAATAGCCAAGTTAGGATGGGTCGAACCAACTTTGATTCAGGAACGAGCGATTCCTTTAATACTCGAAGGGAAAGATGTGCTAATGAGAGCTAGAACCGGAAGTGGAAAAACTGCTGCTTTTGCCCTACCTGTTATTCAAAAAATTTTGTCACAGAAGCCTGTAAGTACTACTGCTGAGCATTGAAACTGAAAACGCCAATTAAAAAATCTTAAGTCATCATGAACAGACCAAAATCATCATCAGTAGTTATCATGATTCCCTAAGCAATCAAAAAAAAAAAATGATTGAACCTTTTTTTTTGCTTTTAGGTATCAAAAGAACAAGTAATTCGAGCTCTGATAATGGCACCTACCAAAGAACTCTGCACTCAAATCTTTCGAAATGTAAATGACTTAACTATTAAATGTTCAAGAGAAATCAGCTGTGTTGATGTATCACCGCAAATGGATTTAAACTCTCAAAAACCTCTTTTAATTGAGCGGCCTGATATTGTCATAGGTACTCCTGGCAGAGTTTTACAGCATCTTAAGGCTAATAATTTAAGTTTGAATTCTTCATTAGAAATGCTTGTTATTGATGAAGCTGATTTAATGTTTTCTTATGGCTATGAAAGTGACGTTAAACAAGTTTTAAAGTAAGTCCAGATAACTCCTCAATTCCATACAAATTGTAATGTTTTAAAAATAAATTTTTTTTCTTTCTTTTCAGATTTTTACCAAAAGTTTATCAAGCTGTTTTAGCCAGTGCAACATTATCGCAACATGTTTTAGATTTAAAACAATTAGTTCTAAATAATCCAGTTATATTGAAGCTTGAGGAACCAGAATTAGCTCCAACTAATCAGTTATCTCATTACCAACTTAATGCTGAAGAGGAAGAGAAAGCTGTTATACTTTACGTTTTGCTGAAATTACATTTAATTAGGGGGAAGACTATCATATTTGTAAACTCCGTAGACAAGTGTTATAGGATAAAATTATTTTTAGAACAGTTTGCTATTCCGACTTGTGTTTTGAACTCTGAGTTACCAGCTGCTATGAGGTGTCATTCGGTAAATCAGTTTAATGAAGGGGTTTATGATTTGATTGTAGCATCAGATGAGCATGCGTTGGATGATCCTCAGATACCTGATCCAAAAAAAAGGTAAAATTTTTGTGATCTTGTTTTTATAAATTTTTATTAAAATATTTTTATTAATTTTTTTTTAGGGAGAGAAATAAGGATAAAGAGTCAGGAGTAGCCAGAGGGATAGATTTTCAATTTGTGTCAAATATTATTAATTTTGATTTTCCAAAATCGATAAACTCTTACATTCATAGGGCAGGGCGAACTGCTAGAGGGAATAACGAAGGGACAGCGCTGTCGTTTGTCAGCATAAAAGAGAGACCTTTGCTAGAGGAAGTTGAAGATCATTTGAAATCATGTTTTAACGATAATTCAAGTCAGCCAATTATTAGGTATGAAGGCTCTCATCATTCGCAGTTAATCAGATTGTAATTAATTCTTTGTTCGAAATTAAAATTTAATTTTTTAAAAATTTTTTTAGGGCTTATGAATTTAAAATGGAAGAAGTTGAGGGATTCAGGTATCGAGCTAGAGACGCTTGGAAAGCAGTCACTAAAATTGCAGTAAGGGAAGCTAGGTTAAAAGAAATTAAACAAGAAGTTTTAAATAGTAAAAAATTAAAGGTATGACTAAAATGGTGATTCGTTAACAGTCATGATGCTTAAACTTTTTTTTGTTATTTCAGAGCTTTTTTGAAGACAATCCTCAAGATTTGCAATGTTTGAGACACGACAAAGCTCTTCACACTGTTAAACCTCAGCCTCATTTAGCTAATGTCCCTGATTATATCGTCCCTTCGTCGCTTCGAAATATCGGATTACAACCGGAGCAAAGCGGAAGAAGTTAAGGAAAAATATTTCTGCGGCTAAGGCGAAATCAAATCTAAAAATCAGGATCCTTATTAAGTTTAAAGTTTGCGGATTAAAAAAGAAAAAAGGAAGCAAATAAATTATGAGTCAGGTGAAATTTGTTTTGATTTTTTTTTTCATTGCAAAAACGGAATTGCATAAAAAATGGCAGGTTTTTGGAAAGAATTTCTGTGCCTCAGACTCAAAATATCGAATTTTAAAAAAGCAAGATGGACATATACCTGCTATTCCCTTAACAACGTCCGTTATGTTTTTGAATTCGGCATTTCGGTTCTGAGGCGCAGATTTAAAAAAAATATATCTGACATTATTTATGCAAAAAATGTTGTTGACAATTTCCAATCCGGGACATTTTCCTGCAAAAAACATGGTTGGATAATTTGTGAGCTAATTACATTCTTTTCAGCTGTTTTTTTTTTTTTTCTTTTTTTTTTTAAGTCTTAATGAATTAATTTTTTTTTTTAAGTTCTGTCACATTTTTGTCGCTTCTTTTCTTTGTTGTATTCATACCTTAATTTCTTCTTAAGAAAGACCTTTTTTTTTACCACAAATCTTTTGCTTAAATTGATGGAAAGTTTTTTCGTATATCTTTTGCAAAAATTTCATGTGGGATATGATGGGTTGTGATGAACAACACATAATTTGAAGTAAAAAAAAAAACAAAATGGAAATATAAAAATATAATCAAATAGCGAAGGCAAAAAAATATTAAATTTTTAAAAGAAAAACTTTACATTTAAAAAAAAAAAATTTTTAGTATAAAATTATTATTTTTCCATTTGGAGCAAGATTTTTTGAAAAGGGCCGACATGGAAAAGTTTTTAGGTAACTAAAATTTAATTTTTTTCAGCAAAATTTGTTTTGTCTGCTACGACATTTTGTAGGCAACTAAAACTTTTACCTATTTTTTTGCCAAAATTTTTTTTTTTTTTTCTGATGCGAACAATTTTTTTTTGTCTGCGGACAAAAATGCGACATTTTTTAGGCAACTAAAACTTTTATCTATTTTTTCATCAAAAATTGCTTGTCTGCGGACAAACGGAGGGGTTTTATTATATAGGTAGAGCAGACAGATAAGATTGAAGATTTATGACACTTGTTCTTAAGAGTACTGTAAAAATATTTTCGTTCAAAATAAGGAGAAAATTAACAATAAGGTTGATTCCATTAGCACAAGTTTGAGAATTTTGTACCCCAACCCTCCTTTCATCACCATGTAAGACTTTTTTTTTTTTTTTTTTTTTTTTTTTTTTTTTTTTTTTTTTTTGGAACAATTTAAACTGAGATTGACATTTTTTGGACCTCATTTTTCCCCTCCGTGAGTTGTAATAGAATATTTGAATGATCCAAACATGTTCGGCGAACAAGTGGTTGGTGTTGAATAAAAATGGCGGACATAACATGCTGGAGAAACATTTTCACCCAATTCGGCAAGTTTTGGTATCTGTTCTAAAAAGTTTTTACGATGGTCTAAATCATTCCTATAGGTCCAGATTTAGGTCCCGGTTCCCTCTTTATGATCCATATACCGATAACCCCAACTGAGAGAATTACACCCGTTTTTGGTTTGTTGGAAAAATTAAAAAGAAAATCGAACTTTTAAATTTCAATTATCGAATAAATGACGTAGGATTACGATTGGAAAAAACAACCATTTCAAAGGCCTCCTCGTCTTATCTTTATTACCCAATACTAAAATAATCTATTATTTAGGAAGAGATTGAGAATTGATTGCCATAAAAATAAGAAACTAAGTACAGGCATGGACCCGAGGCATCTTTTTTTGGAAATTACCCTATTTTTAACACATTCCCTGAAAGTCCGTAATATGAGAAAAAAAGTCCCTATTTTCTCCTCTTAAATTTAACGTGGCTTAATATCAAGAAAAAACAATCTTAAAAAAAAAATTTAAAAAAACAGAAATCTTTGGACATAATTATTGTTATCGCCTTTTTTTTTTTTTTTTTTTAACGAATGATTGCTAATCTACTCGGGTTGAAATGGGAAATTAAATCACCTTTATTGATACGGGCAGATTTCATTTTTATATACAGTAGAGCTGTGAAAATTATTGTGCCAGCATCTCATTAAAATGTATCGATTGGTAAAGTAAATGCAAAACCGAAACTATCATTTCTGGTTCTGGCAAATTTTATAATGGCCTAAAACATTATCGATTTTTTTTTTTTTTTTTTTTTTTTTGTGGAAGAAACTTGGGCATTTAAAATAGCCAAAAATTAATTTTTTTTAAAAATAAATTTACTCTTTTTCGGTAGGAATTTAGGCGAAAAATTTTAAATTGATGGAAAAATATGTTATTAGCTTTTGCTTTGGCTATAAAAAAAAAGTCGAAATCTGGTTTAATCCAAATCGATTTTTCTTTCTTACAGGATTTATTGGTAATTAAAAAGTGAGATAAAATTCTTCAAGATAAAAAACTATTCGGGGTAAATAACCGCCTAGGTAGCAGCACTGCACGGCTTCAAAAAACAAATAATCTCGATCTGCCTCTTTTCATTCATTTTTTTACGCCTAACTATTTAAAACTTTTATTGAAAAAATAATTAATACTGCTTTCGTAACTTTAGAAGGGAGGAGACTTTAATTTTCCGTACTGTTATTGGGTACCTAGTTGTTGAAAATGTTATCTTTATAAATTTTTTATCGATCCAGATCCAATTACAATCGAACATGTGGGTTCTAGGCATCGAATCTTGTTTCGCTTAATAATTACAAATGGTCTATTGACGCCATCATTTAACTTTTAAGGCCCGCCTACCAATACTGGCGGTATACGTATAATCGCCCTTGCATAGTCGTATAAATGCTTCATATAATACACGTATAAATTATGACTTTTTATTCGTATATTATATGTATAATATGACGCATTCTATATGACGCATAGAATGCGCAAAATGCGTTGCATAATTTGCAGCTAGGCAATAAGCTGCACAATTTATGAGCTTCTTCGGTTTTTGGTGCAACTTTCCAAAAGAATTCGGTGTCTGTTTCCCAATCTATGTTGTTAATTTTTAACTTCGTAAGAACCGGAGTTGTCTTCTCGAAATATAGAACATTTATAGTGGCTATGCAAACGTACTAACAAGTTTACTTGTTAGCTACTGGCCCATGGCCCGAAGAAAGAGGCAGGGGGGGCAGTTGGGCTTGTTAAGGGGGGCAATAGGTCTTCATTCCCTATACTTGTTATGTTTAGCCAATTCGCTGCAGGGGGAGCACTGAGTCAGCCCAGGGGGGCAACGCTTCCCTGGCCACCCCTTGGCTACGGGCCCGTGTTAGCATCCAGACCGCGTTGTTATCGTCAGTGCCTAAATCCAAGATGGTTTGGGATATGCATTTCTATGTTCTTGAATTCATCATGGAGAATTTTCGAACTCCTAAATCCCAGGATTGCTCGCAGGATTGAAAAATGAAGGATTTTGAGGATTTTGCGATTGTTATCGCAAAAAACTAAAATTTTTAAAGGCCTTCTCCTCTTATCTTTATTGCCCAATACTAAAATAGTCGGATTTTATAGCTCAAGAGGAAAACAGGAAAAAAAAAATAAATAAATAAAAATCTTGGGACATAATTATTGTTATCGCCTTTCTTTTTTTTTTTTAACGAATGATTGCTAATCTGCTCGAGTCGAAATGGGAAATTAAATCACCTTTATTGACAGAGGTAGATTTCATTTTATACAGTAGAGCTGTTTAAATTATTGTGCCTGCATCGTCTTTAAAATGTATCGTTTGGTGGTCTTTTTATACCTCCTAGCCATCGCCTTTGGTAAGTTTTTGGATTTCCCTTACAACAAAATTAAATTTACAAGCGGAATTTTTATTTTAGGTGACAACATCCCCAAGCCCAAGTCTCATAAAAACCGCAGACCCAACTTCCCTAGCGGAAAAATCGTAGGAGGAGTAGTAACCCCGATTGAAGATGTCCCATATCAAGTCGCAATCGTACATCACGGAACGCTCGAATGCAGTGGGAGTATCATTACGAAAAGACATATCCTTACCGCAAGTTACTGCATTGAATGGTAAGAAACTAGCAACCTATTATTTCACAAATATGTCGACAAAAGCCGACTTCACAGCCAAATTAAGATTCAAAAGGACATACAAAATATTCCAACTTTGAAATCTTACGTGATCATCGTAAGGCCCCTATGGGCTCGCCCGGGGGGCCCAAAACCTTTTCGCTCGAGTGTTGTATATCATATGAAAGCTCGCTGGGTATGTTGTCGAATGAGACCATAACGAAACCTCTAGCTTTTATAGGTACCAAGATATTCTAGTTCAAAGGGGTCAAAAACGGACGATCAATTTGGAGCCCCCTTAGGGGCCCTTGGATGATCAGGTAAAATTTCGAAATTGGTATTTTGCAATGTTCGACCATAATCACGGCGGGGCTTTTCCTTGATGAAGTTTTTTTTTTTTTTTTATTTATTTTAAAAAACATTTATTTATTTTTGGCAAATTTTATTAACGCGGGATTCTTTCGCAGATTTGACGCTTCTGACTTGGACGTCAGAACTGGTACATCTGATAGCGAAAGCGGTGGCACTGTCTTCAAAGTCAAATCATTTAAAGGCCATCCTAAATACGACTTTGATACTAACGATTATGATGTTTCGGTTATGGAATTAAAGGAAGACATTCAATTAAATCCCCGCACTGCTATAATAACTTTGGCAGAAACCGAAGCAGTCAGTGGCAACGCTTTGGTTGCTGGATGGGGAGTAGGTTCATCAACTATTTCAACTTGTTTTTTTTTTTTTGTTTGTGAACGCAACACTCTTCACTTCTAAGTATTTTAAAATTTTTGTAGTACGATAATGGTGCAAATGTCCTCCACTCCGTGGTTGTTCCCATTGTTAATCGCACAGCATGCGACAAAGCATACGACGGCGATATCACCGGTAGAATGATCTGCGCTGGAGAAAAGGGAAAGGACTTTTGTGATTACGACTATGGTAGCCCACTTGTTGCCGGCGAAAAGGATATGAGGACTCAAGTCGGTATCGCTTCTTGGAATTTTGATTGCGGTAATCCTAAAGAACCTGGTGTTTACACCAACGTTGCGGATCCAGAAATCAGGGCTTTTATCAAGCAACAAGCTGGAGTTTAAATTTTGTTTCTTGGAAATAAACTCTGTAAATCAGGCAGTTTTCTGACAATAAACACGTTCGTTATAATATTTATTTATTACACTTTTTCTTAAAAGTATCGTGGAAATGTTTATTTTCATTCAAAACAAGGAGAAAATGTTTAATGGAACAATAAGAGTGATTTTCATTGTACGTCAAGTTTGAGAATTTTGTATCCCAATCCCCTTTTCATCGCCATAAAAAACCTTTTTTTTTTTTTTTTTTTTTTGTGTGTGTGGGAGACTTTGAATTGAGATCGAAATTTTTCTAGACCTCAAGTTCAATCCCAAAGTAATGTTTGGATGATCCCAACATTTTCGGCGATCAAGTTGGATGAACTTGTTGGACAAGCACGAGGGAACTCTATACATCATTCATTGAGGCTTTTTTGAACATGTTCGGTGAAAGTGTTAGAAGCATAACATGTTGAGGAAACTTGTTCGTCATTTTATCCAACTGGAACATGTTCTTCCAACCTGTTAGGAGTGAAATGACGCCCTTATGCAGCGCCATCCAGTAAATTTGGGCAATTTAAATGATTATTCTTTTCCGGTTTATACATTGGTCTGGCCAAGGTCGATGGTTCGATTTCTTCTTTCGCCACTTCGATTTATCTTTTAACTGATTTCCTATGTTTATCATATATAGCTTACAATCATACAGTCGTGGCTATCTTATAATTGAGATGCAATTCCCGTATAAAAGACAATGATAAAGATATTGATTAGTCAAAAAAAATCTACCGAGGGCTCAAAGCTCCTCTCAGGGGGGGCTGAGCTCCCCTTTGACCTTGTTTGCTAAGAGTGTGCATTGGATTTGACTTTGCTTTTTGACATTCACCGTCGGTAATAGGCTGTTAGTATTTCCTTAATTGGCATCTTTAGCAGATTAGGAGTGTTTCGGTAAGTTCGGCAAAACCGAAACTATCATTTAATCATTTCTGGTTCTGGCAAATTTTATAATGGCCTAAAACATTATCGATTTTTTTTTTTTTTTTTTTTTTTTTTTTGTTTTTTGTGGAAGAAACTTGGACATTTAAAATAGCCAAAAATTAATTTTTTCGAAAAATAAATTTACTCTTTTTCGGGAGGAATTTAGGCGTAAAATTTTGAATTGATGGAAAAATATGTTATTAGCTTTTGCTTTTGGCTATAAAAAAAAAAAAAAAAAAAAAAAAAAAAAAGTCGAAATCTGGTTTAATTCAAATCGATTTTTCTTTCTTACAGGATTTATTGGTAATTAAAAAGTGAGATAAAATTGTTCAAGATTAAAAACTATTCGGGGAAAATAACCGCCTAGGTAGCAGCACTGCACGGCTTCAAAAAGCAAATAATCTGGATCTGCCTCTTTTCATTCATTTTTTTTACGCGTAACTAGTTAAAACTTTTATTGAAAAAATAATTAATATTGCTTTCGTAACTTGAGAAGGGAGGAGACTTTAATTTTCCTTACTGTTATTGGGTACCTAGTTGTTGAAAATGTTATCTTCATAAATTTTTTGTCGATCCACATCCAATTACAATCGAACATGTGGGTTTTAGGCATCGAAACTTGTTTTGCTTTAAAATTACAAAATGTCTATTGACGCCATCATTTAACTTTTAGGCCCTCCTACCCACACTGGCGGTATACGTATAATCGCCCTTACATGTTCGTATAAATGCTTCATAAAATTAGAAATCGGATAATGACGCCATCATTGAAATTTAGGCTTGCTATGCGTTTTAAGGTTTTTTTTTTTTTTAAGAAAATAATTCTTTTCTAGCTACAAGTTTCATTTAAAACACTTGAAACATAAAAAAAAAAAAAAAAAAAAAAAAAAAAAAAAAATCATGGGTGTATATTGGGTATCTAATATTTTCACTGCCTAGACCTGAAACAGCATTTTTTTGAGTGTACCATTCTACCCAAATTCCGAGGTTTCTTTTTCGAAACAATTATTTTTATCGCTTTTTTTTTTTTTTATCAACGATTGCCAATCTGCTCGAGTCTGAAACTAAAAGAAATTAAATCACCTTTATTACTGATAGAGGCAGTTTTCGTTTTTTGTGCAATAGAGAAGTGAAAATTATTGTGCCAACCACGTATCAAAATGTACCGTTTGGTAATATTTTTATACCTCTTAGCCGTTGCCTTCGGTAAGTTTTTAGAACTTCCTTCCCTGGTAAAAATTTGAAAAATTTGTTGTAATTGTAAAAATTTGCTGCAATTGCAAAAAAATTAATTTACAAGCTGAATTATTATTTTAGGTGTCTACATCCCCAAGGAGGAGTGCCCTAAAAACCACGAACCCTACTTCCCGAGCGGAAGAATCGTAGGAGGTGTAGAAACCCCTATCGAAGATGTCCCGTATCAAGTCGCTATTGAATACAACGAATATCTTCTCTGCGGTGGTAGCATCATCGGAGCAAGGCGCATTCTTTGTGCCAGTCATTGCTTTGGATTGTTCAAGTACGAAAAAGTGATGCAAAAAATCTATACAGTCCATCTCGCTTATAGTGAACATCGGTTATAGTGAACCAATATTGATCGGTCCCTTGAAGTTCACTATGAGCGAGATGGACTTATAAGAATATTATTTTTAAATTGTTTGGATATGCATAACTTTAGCAAGTTTATGTATATTTTTTTAAGCACCATTATTTGAATATGCATAATTATTTAAAACATGAAAATATTCATATGCATAATTTTTGTATAAATTGGGCATGCATCGGCTTTTAATTTTTTTAAATCAAAGAAAATTAGCAAATAATTCTTAATCAACTGTTTTTTTCCCTATTTATGCATATTTATTTATCCATAATTTATGCACAATTAAATTCGAGGATAAAAAATATTTTTGTACAGTTAATGCATCCGTTTTTCGTACGGAGAGTACCTAATTTTTTTTTTCTCCTTAAAACCATACATTTATTTATTTTTTGCAAATCATATAAACGGATGATTCTCTTTCGCAGGCCCAATGTTGTCCTATTAGCCGTCAGAACTGGTTCATCTAAACGGGAAAAAGGTGGCACTGTCATCAAAGTCAAATCCTACAAACTCCACCCGAAATACAAGAAAGGATCTCTTGATTATGATGTTTCGGTTATTGAATTAGAGGAAGACATTCAGTTAAATGCCCGCTCCGCTATAATAACTTTGGCAGATACCGAACCAGTCAGTGGCGACGTTTTGGCTTCTGGATGGGGAGTAGGTTCATCAGCCATTTCAACTTCTTATTTGGTTAGTGAAGGCAGTATTAAAAATTCTTGAATTTTTAAATTTTTATAGGAAGGTAATGAAAATCGAGAAATGCTCCACTCCGTCGTTATTCCCATTGTGAATCGCACAGCATGCGAAGAAGTCAACAATCTTTGTCCTGGGTGTATCACTGCTAGAATGATCTGCGCTGGAGGAGCCGGAAAGAGCGCTTGGTCTGGAGACAGCGGTGGTCCACTTGTTGCGAGAAAAAAACATTTGAGTATTCAAGTTGGTATCACTTCCGGGCGTGGTTGTTCATCTGATTATCCTGCTGTTTTCACCAATGTTGCTCATTCAGAAATCAGATCTTTTATCAAAGAACAAGCTGGAGTTTAAATTTTTTTCCCAGAAATAATCTCTGTAAATCAGACAGTTTGCTGACAATAAACACGGTAATTATTTTATATTACTTTGTATTATTTTGTAAAAATCGAATTTTTGAAAAAACGTCAGCCATATTGGATTCGCCATCTTGAATTTTAAAAAACCGACCTCAAAATCAAAATCAGCGTCCTCAACAACCCCCCGATTACGTGTTTTAGTGAAAAACAATATATTTATTAAGAAAAGGTCCGCCATATTGGTTTGAAAGCGGTAAAATTTCCGGACCGTCGTGGACCGGTGTTTTTGGAAATTTTACCGTTCAGAAATAAGGAGAATAGGATGAACTTACGTGAATAAAAAGTAGACAATAGTTGTTCCAGTTCTACAAGTATATTTGAATGCGTTGATTTGACAATTTCACTTTTCTGCATACATGATATCCTTTTGGATGTAAAAAAAAAAAAAAAAAAAAAGTCGAAATCTGGTTTAATCCAAATCGATTTTTCTTTTTTACAGGATTTATTGGTAATTAGAAAGTGAGATAAAATTCTTCAAGATAAAAAACTATTCGGCGAAAATAACCGCCTAGCTAGTAGCAATGCACGGCTTCCAAAAGCAAATAATCTCAATGTGCCTCTTTTTCATTCATTTTTCTAGGCCTAACTAGTTAAAACCTCAGTTAAAACTTTTATTGAAAAAATAATAAATATTGCTTTCGTAACTTGAGAAGGGAGGATACTTTAATTTTCCTTGCTGTTATTTAGTACCTAGTCGTCAAAAATGTTATCTTTATAAATTTTTTATCGGTTCAGATCCAATTACAATCGAACACGTGGATTTTAGACATCGAAACTTGTTTCGCTTAAAAATTGCAAATGGTCTATTGACGCCATCATATAGCATTTAGTCCCTCCTACTCATACTGGCGGTACACGTATACCACCCCTTGGCTAAATCAAAGATAGTTCTATCTGGGATACGCTTTTCTATGTACTTGAATTAATCATGGGGAATTTTCGAACTCCGAAATCCCAGGATTGCTCGCAGGATTGAAAAATAACTGTAAGATTGTAATCGCAAAAAACAAAAATTTTAAAGGGTTTCTCCTGTTATCTTTATTACCCAATACTAAAATAGTTGGATTTTATAGCTCAAGAGGAAAACAGGAAAAAAAAAAATCTTTGGACATAATTATTGTTATCGCCTTTTTTTTTTTTTCACGAATGATTGTTAATCTCTTCAAGTCGAAATGGGAAATTAAATCACCTTTATCGATAGAGGTAGGTTTCATTTTATACAGTAAAGCTGTGACAATTATTACGTCAGCATCGCATTAAAATGTATCATTTGGTAGTCTTTTTATACCTCCTAGCCATCGCCTTTGGTAAGTTTTTAGAATTCCCCTGCAACAAGATTGAATTTACAAGCGGAATTTTTATTTTAGGTGACAACATCCCCAAGCCGAAGTCTCATAGAAACCTCAGACCCTTCCTTCCTAGCGGAAAAATCGTAGGAGGTGTAAAAGCCCCGATTGAAGATGTCCCATATGTAGTACAAATCTCAGATAATAAGGGAGTGCTGATCTGCGGTGGGAGCATCATCACAAAGAGACACATCCTTACCGCTTATTCCTGCTTGACACCGTACATTAGCCGCGATGTCCAGTCTGCTGGACTGGACGGTCGGACAGTGGAGTAAGTCGACGAAATATTTTTTTTTTTTTTAAATTAAATTAGTCGATGATTATTCAAATTTCAAGTTCCATTCTCTTGCCCGAACTGCAGAACATTGCTCAGCAATTGTATTCGGGTTTATGAATGATTTCCGGCTTCCTCTGAATCAAATGTGATCTACTGTGATGTCAATTATTGTTACTTTTTTAAATTTATGATGTTTTAGGAATTTTTGTATGACTTTTCATTTTTTAGCATATGTACATATATAGCATATATATTTTTATGCATCTCTTTTTCGTACGTGGAGTGATCACATTTATTTTATGTTCTTCTTTGCTTTAAAAATTATTTATTTATTTTGGGAAAATTTCGCAGATATTCTGACTTAATCGTCAGAACCGGTACATCTGACAGCGAAAAAGGTGGCACTGCCATTAAATTCATCAAAAGCCATCCTAAATACAACTCTGAAACTAACGATTATGATGTTTCGGTTATTGAATCAAAGGAAGACATTCAATTAAATTATACCTATGCTATAATAACTTTGGCAGAAACCGAAGCAGTCAGTGGCAACGCTTTGGTTTCTGGATGGAGAGTATGTTCATCACCTATTTCAACTTTTTTTTTGTTGGAAGATAAGATGCTGTATGTTTTCACTTCTAAGTGTATATAAATTTTTATAGTTCAACAGTTCAAGTGACGTCGGCGACGGCGTGCTCCACTCCGTGGTTGTTCCCATTGTTAATCGAACAGCATGCGAAAAAGCATACCACGGCAGAATCACTGCTAGAATGATCTGCGCTGGAAAGGACAAAACGAAGTTTTGTGATTACGACTATGGTAGTCCACTTGTTGTTGGCGAAAAGGATATGAGGACTCAAGTCGGTATCGGTTCTTGGAATGTTGTTTGCAATCCTGACTCTCCTGGTGTTTACACCAATATTGCGGATCCAGAAATCAGAGCTTTTATCAAGCAAGGAGCTGGAGTTTAAATTTTGTTTCTTGGAAATATGCTCGGCAGTTTGCTGACAACAAACACGTTCGTTATAATATTTATTTATTACATTTTTTCTTAGAAGTATCGTGTATATCTGCATTCAAAATAAGGAGAAAATGTTTAATTGAACAATAAGAGTTATTTCCTTTACCTCAAGTTTGAGAATATTGTATCCCAATCCCCTTTTCATCACCATAAAAAACGTTTTTTTTTTTTTGGAAGTCTTTGAATTGAGATCGAAATTTTTTTAGACCTCAACTTCAATCCCTAAGTAATGTTTGGATGATCCCAACATATTCGGCGATCAAGTTGGATGAACGTATTGGACAAACCCGTTCATCCAATAATATTTTTTTTAATATTAAAGGGACTCTGCACATCATCAATTGAGTCTTTTTTGAGCATGTTCGGTGAAAGTGTAGGAAACAACATGTTAAGGGAACATGTTCGTCATTTTTATCCAACTGGAACATGTTCTTAGTGAAATGACGCCCTTATGCAGCGCCATCCAATAAATGGGCAATTTAAATGACAATTCTTTTCCGATTTATACATTGGTCTGGCCAAGGTCGATGGTTCGATTTCGTCTTTCGCCACTTCCGTTTAACTTCCAACTGATTTCCTAGGTTTATCATGTACAGCTTACAGTTATACAGTCGTATAATCTTTCTTATAATCGAGATCCGATTCCCGTATAAAAATTAATGATAAAGATATTGATTAGTCAAAAAAAATCTACCGAGGGCTCAAACCTCCTCTCCAGGGGGTTTGATTCTGGCTTGCTACGAGCCTGCATTGGATTTGACTTTGCTTTTTGACATTCACTGTAGGTTATAGGCTGTCAGTATTTCCTTAATTGGCATCTTTAGCCAGATTAGGAGTGTTTCGGTGAGTTCGGCGAAACCGTCTATCATTTCTGGTTCTGGCAAATTTTTATGATGGCCTGAAACATTGCTGGCTTTTTTTTGCGGAAGAAACTTTGACATTTAGGGACCCGTTTCACAGCAAGCCTCAAACCGCAGCTTTTTCTTTTTTTTTTAATTTTTTTTAAAACCTTAATTTTTATATTAAAAACTTAGAAACGGGGTAAAATGATACAAAAATGTAATAAAATAATGGTTTTCCCGTTCATACATAGAACTGATTCGGCATGTAAATAACATGCCGAGAACATTATTTAATGATATAGGCTATATCAATTATTAAGCAAAAAGGTATTTTTTTCAAGAGGAATTTAGACAAAAGTTTGAAAATTTTGAATTGAGGTAAAAAAAAGTTATTAGCTTTTGCTTTTCGCTATTAGAAAAAAAAAGTCGAAATCTTTGATAATCCTAATCGCTTTTTCTTTCTTACAAAATTTAGTAATTAAAAAGTGAGATAAATTCTTCGAGATAAGAAACCATTCGCCGAATGTAACCCCCTAGATAGCAGCACTGCACGGCTTAAAAAGGGAAATAGGCTCCCTCTTTTTTCATTCATTTTTTTAGGCATAACTAGTTTAAACTTGCAATGAAAAAATAATTAGGTAATACTCCTATCATAATTAAGAAGGGAGGAGACTTTAATTTTCTTCGCAGTTATTGGATACGTAGCTGTTGAAAATGTTATCTTTATAAATTTTTTAATCGAACCCAATCCAATTACAATCGAACATGTGGGTTTTAGGCATCGAAACTTGTTTCGTTAAAAAATTAGAAATCGGATAATGACGCCATCATTGAACTTTTAGGCTTGCTATGCGTTTTAAGGTTTATTATTTTTTTTTTTAAGAAAATGGTTCTTTTCTAGGTAAAAGTTTCATTTAAAACATTTGAAACATAAAAAAAAAAAAAAAAATACAGGTGTACATTGGGTATCTAATATTTCCACTGCTTAGACCTGAAACAGCATTTTTTTGAGTGTACCATTCTACCCAAATTCCGAGGTTTCTTTTTCGGAACAATTATTTTTATCGCTTTTTTTTTTATCAATGATTGTTAATCTGTTCGAGTCTGAAACTAAAAGAAATTAAATCACCTTTATTACTGATAGAGGCAGGTTTCGTTTTTGTGCAATAGAGAAGTGAAAATTATTGTGCCAGCCACGTATCAAAATGTACTGTTTGGTAATATTTTTATATCTCTTAGCCGTTGCCTTCGGTAAGTTTTTAGAACTTCCTTCCCTGGTAAAAATTTGAAAAATTTGTTGTAATTGTAAAAATTTGTTGCAATTACAACAAAATTAATTTACAAGCTGAATTATTATTTTAGGTGTCTACATCCCCAAGGAGAAGTGCCCTAAAAACCTCGAACCCTACTTTCCGAGCGGAAGAATCGTAGGAGGTGTGGAAACCCCGATCGAAGATGTACCGTATCAAGTCGCTATTGAATATTACGGAGAGCAATACTGCGGTGGTAGCATAATCGGGACAAGGCGCATTCTTTGTGCCAGTCATTGCCTTGGATTGTTCAAGTACGACAAAGTGATGCAAAAAATCTATACAATCCACCTCGCTTATAGTGAACCTTGGTTATTTTTAAATTGTTTGGATATGCATAACTTTACCAAGTTTATGCATATTTTTTTAAGCACCATTATTTGAATATGCATAATTATTTTAAACATGAAAATATTCATATGCATAATTTTTGTATAAATTGGGCATGCATCGGCTTTTAATTTTTTTAAATCTAAAATAATTAGCAAATAATTTTTAATCAACTGTTTTTTTTTTCTCGTTTTATGCATATTTATTTATGGGGTCGTACATATATTACGTAAGCATATTTAGGGGGGGGGGGGGTCCAGTCAATGCTTACGTTTGCTTACAAAGGGAGGGGGGGAGTCTGTAAAATCTTACGTACATTCATATATATATTTTTTTTAACCAATGGATATAAAAATCGATTGGAGTAATAAAATAAAAACAAAACAAAACTGAAAAAAAAATAATAGAAATTTCAAACCATTTAAAATGAAGTAAAATCATAAAAAAATGACGAAAATCTTAAAACAACTAAATTTAAAGGGATTTTAAAGAAAGAAAAATATTACGTAATATTAGGGGGGGGGGAGTCATCCAAAATCTTACTTTGTCTTACAATGGGGGGGAGGGGGTCAAAACTGTCAAAAAAATGCTTACGTAATATATGTACGACCCCTATCCATAATTTATGCGCATTTAAATTCGAGGATAAAAAATATTTTTGTACAATTTATGCATCTGTTTTTCGTACGGAGAGCACCTAATTTTTTTTTTTTTTTTCTTCTTAAAACCATACATTTATTTATTTTTTGCAAATCATATAAACGGACGATTCTCTTTCGCAGTCCCAATGTTTCCCTATTAACCGTCAGAACTGGTTCATCTAAACGCGAAAAAGGGGGCACTCTCATCAAAGTCAAATCCTACAAACTCCACCCGAAATACAACAAAGGATCTGTCGATTATGATGTTTCGGTTATTGAATTAGAGGAAGACATTCAGTTAAATGCCCGCTCCGCTATAATAACTTTGGCAGATACCGAACCAGTCAGTGGCGATGTTTTGGTTTCTGGATGGGGAGTAGGTTCATCAGCCATTTCATATCCTTTTTGTTGGTAAAGGCAGTATTAAAAATTCTTGAATTTTTAAATTTTTATAGCTAGGTCATGGAGATCGCGAAATGCTCCACTCCGTCGTTATTCCCATTGTGAATCGCACAGCATGCGAAGAAGTGTTCAACGATTCTCATCATCAAACATTCACTGCTAGAATGATCTGCGCTGGAGGAGCCGGAAAGAGCCCTTGGTCTGGAGACAGCGGTGGTCCACTTGTTGCCAGAAAAAATGATATGAGTACTCAAGTTGGTATCGCTTCTGGGGTTGATTGTTCACCTGATCATCCTGCTGTTTTCACCAATGTTGCTCATTCAGAAATCAGATCTTTTATCAAGGAACAAGCTGGAGTTTAAATTTTTTTCTCCGAAGTATAATCTCTGTAAATCAGACAGTTTTCTGACAATAAACACGGTAATTATTTTATTTATTTATTACCTACATTTAGTTTTTTTTTCAATATTGGTTATTAATCGAAAACTCTTCAACTTCTACGATATTTAAAAAGAAAAAAAAAATGCTTTCCTTGGTAAAAGCATTTTTCCATCAGCTGGTAGCAGAGAAAAAGTAATTTTTTCTTTTAAACTGACAACGATTTCACAAGTGTAGTTAGTCAGTGTAGTAGTCGGTTTTTACCGATGAATAATAAAACTTTGAGAAATTGAATTCCTTATTTTATTTGGTTATTTTTGATCCAAATACCTACACAGATTGAGGCATTTTTTTTTCTTTTCGTTCAGCACCAGTGAGTTTGTTTTTTTTTTTTTTTTTTTTTTTGGTTTTTAAAAGATTTATGAAGGAAATATTTTTAAGACATTAGCTCAAGGACAATGTATAATGATAAGTTTCCTTCCTTAGATATAAAAGCAGGATTAATTAGTTCATTAACAGGATTAACTGTATAATGTCAGGGTTGCGATGCCGATGCCGATGCCGACGCCGACGCCGACGGCGATATTGGATTGTGGAACAATTTTTAACTCCGATTAAATTTTATTTTTGTCAGGAGAACCCAAAAGAAATTATTTATCTTCCATGTGGTCATTTTTGTCTTTGTAAAGATTGCAATATTCAGATTCGTAAGACTCACAAAACTTGTCCGGTTTGTAGAACATGTGCAATTTTTTTTCAGTAATTCAGTAATTTGTTCAATTCAGTAATTTTGATCATGTGTTCAGTTGTAACTGTAACTTTTTTTTGTTTTGACTTTTATAAAAATTTCTTTGTGCGAATGTAATTGTTAAAACCCAAATCAATTATAAGAGAATGTGAAGACATAAAGTCCCAATTTTTTTTTTATTTGAGAAAATGTTAACTTTTGTAAACTTTATTGGGTAAGAATAAAGCCCCAGATATAACCGTATGAAAATTAGATATTGCAAATTAATTTCAGTATACAATTAGTCACCGGCTTCCAAAGTTTTACAATAAAAACCGTCGAGTTTTCCGAATAACTCATCGCTAGTTTTATTTGCATGGAGCCTAAGGTGTCTCTTAATAAGGCCGATGAGAAATTTAAAAATGCTTCCCCCCCCCCCCTCAAAATATATACACCTATATCCTCCAAAGCTCAGCTCCGTAACTTGGTTTTAAAACGTTTTAATTAGAATCAAGTTAAGGAACTCAGGGTCTTCCAGGATTGATGGAGAGGAGTTCTCGTCAAATATAAACAAAAGACCGAGTGGAGAATCTTTTCCCGATGGCACCAAACGGCTGAAAATAGTATTCGGGATGAAATCAAACAAGTCAGGGACATCCGGATGTCCGGATTTGTATTGTCTGTTCTCGAATCGGCCGATTCGAGGACAGACAATACAAAAGAAATTCGTAAACCTGGGATTCAAATTAAGCTTAATTCAAATGTAAATTTAAAAATTAAAGTCTTTTTTCTTGTGGATTTATAAAAAAAAAAAAGAAATTAATCTTGTTTCAGAAACAAAATAATCCAATTCTTCCAGTTAGGACAAGGCCAACAGCTTCTATCTTTAATCCTGATGAAGATGAAGAACCTGAAGAAATGCCGCCACAGGCTAAAGTGAGAATGAGAAATAATAAAGATGGTTCTTTTTGTGATATGCATTTCATGATGAATTTTCGAACTTTTAAATCTCATTATTGAAGAAATGACGTAGGATTACGATTGGAAAAAACAACCATTTCAAAGGCCTCCTCGTCTTATCTTTATTACCCAATACTAAAATGGTCTATTATTTAGGACGAGATTGAGAATTGATTGCCATTTTATAAAAGTAAGAAACTAAGTACAGGCATGGACCCAGGCCCCTTTTTGGAAATTACCCTATTTTTAACACGATTCCCTGAAAGTCCGTAATATGAGAAAAAAAGTCCCTATTTTCTCCTCTTAAATTTAATGTGGCTTAATATCAAGAAAAAACGATCTTAAAAAAAAAAAGGAAATCTTTGGACATAATTAAATTGCAATTACAATCGAACATGTGGGTTTTAGGCATCGAATCTTGTTTCGCTAAAAAATTAGGAATCGGAAAATGACGCCATCATTGAACTTTTAGGCTTACTATGCGTTTTATGGTTTTTTTTTTTTTTTTTTTTAAAGAAAATAATTCTTTTCTACCAGTTTCATTTAAAACACTTGAAACATAAAAAAAAAAAAATCATGGGTGTATATTGGGTATCTAATATTTCCACTGCTTTGGCCTGAAACAGCATTTTTTTGAGTGTACCATTCTACCCAAATTCCTAGATTTCTTTTTCGAAACAATTATTTTTATCGCTTTTTTTTTATCAACGATTGCTAATCTGTTCGAGTCTGAAACTATGAGAAATTAAATCACCTTTATTACTGATAGAGGCAGGTTTCGTAAATTATTGTGCCAGCCACGTATCAAAATGTACCGTTTGGTAATATTTTTATACCTCTTAGCCGTTGCCTTCGGTAAGTTTTTAGAATTTCCTTTTAACAAAATTAAATTCACAAGCGGAATTATTATTTAAGGTGTCTACATACCCAAGGGGAAGTGCCCTAGGAACCTCGAACCCTACTTACCGAGCGGAAAAATCGTAGGAGGTGTGGAAACCCCGATCGAAGATGTCCCTTATCAAGTCGCTATTGAATATATAGAATTTCAAGTCTGCGGTGGTAGCATAATCGGAACAAGGCACATTCTTTGTGCCAGTCATTGCTTTAAGTACCAGTACGAAAAAGTGATGCAAAAAATCTATACCTCGCTTATAGTGAACATCGGTTATAGTGAACCAATGTTGACCGGTCCCTTGAAGTTCACTATGAGGAAGGTGGACTGTACAAAAATATTATTTTTAAATTCTTTGGATATGTATAACTTTACAAAGTTTATGCATACTTTTTAAACACCAATATTTGAATATGCATAATTATTTAAACATGAAAATCTTGATATGCATATTTTTTGGACAAATTGGGCATGTATAGACTTTTAATTTTTTTTAAATCTAAGAAAATTAGCAAATAATTTTTAGTCAGCTGCTTTTTTTTTTCTCGTTTTATGCATATTTATTTATCCATAATTTGTGCGCAATTAAATTCCAGGATAAAAAATATTTTTGTACAGTTTATGCATCTGTTTTTCGTACGGACAGTACCTAATTTTTTTTTTTTTTTTTTTTTCTTCCATAAAACCAAACATTTATTTATTTTTTTGCAAATCAGATAAACGAATGATTCTCTTTCGCAGTCACGCTGTTTCCCTATTAGCCGTCAGAACTGGTTCATCTAAACGCGAAAAAGGTGGCACTCTCATCAAAGTCAAATCCTACAAACTCCACCCGAAATACGACAAAGCATGTAGCGATTATGATGTTGCGGTTATTGAATTGGAGGAAGACATTCAGTTAAATGCCCGCTCTGCTATAATAACTTTGGCAGATACCGAACCAGTCAGTGGCGACGTTTTGGTTTCTGGATGGGGAGTAGGTTCATCAGCCATTTCAACTTCTTTTTTGTTGGTGAAGGCAGTATTAAAAATTCTTGAATTTTTAAATTTTTATAGCGAGGTTCTGAAAATCCCGAAATGCTCCACTCCGTCGTTATTCCCATTGTGAATCGCACAGCATGCGAAGAATTGTACAACGATTCTCATCATCAAAGACTCACTGCTAGAATGATCTGCGCTGGAGGAGCCGGAAAGAGCCCTTGGTCTGGAGACAGTGGTGGTCCACTTGTTGCAGGAAAAAAAGATATGAGGACTCAAGTTGGTATTGTTTCTTGGCGTCGTAAGTCATCTGACCATAAATACCCTGCTGTTTTCACCAATGTTGCTCATTCAGAAATCAGATCTTTTATCAAAGAAGAAGCTGGAGTTTAAATTTTTTTTTTCGAAATAATCTTAGTCAACCAAAAAGTTTTCTGACAATAAACGCGCTAATTATTTTATTTATTTATTACATTTAATTTTTTTTTTCGTTCGTGGTTGCTGCGAGTGTGCATTGGATTTGACTTTTTGACATTCATTGCAAGTAATAGGATGCTACTTATTAAATGATTAAATAATAAGGTATTCTTTTTCAAGAGGAATTTGATTGCTATTAAAAAAAAAAAGTCGAAATCTTATTTAATCCAAATCGATTTTTCTCTCTTACAGGATTTAGTAATTAAAAAGTGAGATAAAATTCTTCAAGATAAAAAACTATTCGGCGAAAATAAATGCCTAGATAGCAGCACTGCACGACTTCAAAGGGGAAATAATCTATCTCTTTTCTTCATTCGTTTTTTTATGCCTAACTAAATAAAACTTGTAATGAAAAAATAATTAATACTGCTCTCATACTTGAGAAGGGAGGAGACTTAAATTTTCCTTACTCTTATTGGGTGCATAACTGTTGAAAATGTTATCTTTATAAACTTTTTATCGATTCCAAACCAATTGCTAGATTTATTAAGAAAAGGTCCGCCATATTGGTTTGAAAGCGGTAAAATTTCCGGACCGTCGTGGACCGGTGTTTTTGGAAATTTTACCGTTCAGAAATAAAGAGAATAGGATGAACTTACGTGAATAAAAAGTAGACAATAGTTGTTCCAGTTCTACAAGTATATTTGAATGCGTTGATTTGACAATTTCACTTTTCTGCATACATGATTGCGGTTGCTGTTACAAAGTTTGGCCACGTTTGGCTCAAAGCAAATGAAAATAGCGACTGACCCCGAATCCCGTCTGTCTAGCTCTTTTATCACTTTGGTCCGGTTCCTCCTTAGAATCGTTCATTTTGGGAGGGATTGGCAACCGTTTCTTTGTCTTTCGGGGTCGGGGACCTGGATCATCCGCCTAACTTTCGGTTAGAGGCGGAGGATTCAGGTGCACCGGTCATACACGCGCATCACGAAACGGACCGGAGGCAAAGTTGCATAATCGTTGCATTCGATTTGTTATGCAAATTTGCTATAGAAAAGATACTTTTAAGTTTTTAAATGCAGAAAGAAAATATTCAAAAAATTCGGGAGCTTACAGGTTCCGCCATCTTGAATTTTCAAAAACCGATTTCAGAATTGAAATTAGCGGCCTTAGACAATGATAAAGATAAAGATATTGATTAGTCAAAAAAAATCTACCGAGGGCTCAAAGCTCCTCTCCGGGGGTTTGATTCTGGCTTGCTACGAGCGTGCATTGGATTTGACTTTGCTTTTTGACATTCACCGTCGGTAATAGGCTGTTAGTATTTCCTTAATTGGCATCTTTAGCAGATTAGGAGTGTTTCGGTAAGTTCGGAAAAACCGAGACTATCATTTCTGGTTCTGGCAAATTTTATAATGGCCTAAAACATTATCATCAAAAAAACAAATATGGAAGCTCATATCACTTTTATGGCTCCGCACTTATAAAAAATTAAAAGCCAAGATTATGTTAGTTCCCATATTGCGTCCGCCATATTGAATTTTCAAAATCTATCTGACTTTGGAATCAAAATTAGCAACCCCGATAACCCCCATAAACAAACTTTGGCGAAATAATTCGATTTTGTAAAAATATGTCCGCCATATTGGATCCGCCATCTTGAATTTTTGAAATCTGACTTCAGAATCGAAATCAGCGACCCCCAAAACCCCCGTACCCCAAATTTCGTGACGATCTAGCTATTTTTAAAAAATCACCCCCCTTGGATATTGCCCCCCACTTTTCCAGGGAGGACCGATCGGAAAAAATTTTATGATCGTGGGATATTGTTTTGGGTCATAAGCTTTATCATTTCCACCCATGGTATAATTTTTCCGCTTTCTCTGCGAAGCGGAGCGAAAATTCTCCGAAAGGTCCATTTTTTGTCGCATATTAAATAATTTTTTTTTCCAAATTGGGGACCTAAGGGGGCGGTTGGGGGGTGGTGTAAAAAAGTGTTCGGTTAGGTACGTCAAGTGACACCATTACTTTGGGCTTCAGTCAAAAGCGTCAGAAACGCTGAGCAATCAAAAGAAATGTAACTATTAATTTGGAACGGAAGGAGTATTGCTTTCGTAACTTGAGAAGGGAGGATACTTTAATTTTCCTTGCTGTTATTTAGTACCTAGTCGTCAAAAATTTTATCTTTATAAATTTTTTATCGGTTCAAATCCAATTACAATCGAACACTTGGATTTTATGGATTTTAGACATCGAAACTTGTTTCGCTTAAAAATTACAAATGGTCTATTGACGCCATCATATAACATTTAGTCCCTCCTACCCATACTGGCGGTACACGTATACCACCCCTTGGCTAAATCAAAGGTGGTTCTATCTGGGATACGCATTTCTATGCACTTGAATTAATCATGGAGAATTTTCGAACTCCGAAATCCCAGGATTGCTCGCAGGATTGAAAAATAACTGTAAGATTGTAATCGCAAAAAACAAAAATTTTAAAGGGTTTCTCCTGTTATCTTTATTACCCAATACTAAAATAGTTGGATTTTATAGCTCAAGAGGAAAACAGGAAAAAAAAAAATCTTTGGACATAATTATTGTTATCGCCTTTTTTTTTTTTCACGAATGATTGTTAATCTCTTCAAGTCGAAATGGGAAATTAAATCAAATTTATTGATAGAGGCAAATTTCATTTTTATATACAGTAGAGCTGTGAAAATTATTGTGCCAGCATCTCATTAAAATGTATCGTTTGGTAGTCTTTTTATTCCTCCTAGCCATCGCCTTTGGTAAGTTTTTAGAATTCCCTTGCAACAAAATTAAATTTACAAGCGGAATTTTTATTTTGGGTGACAACATCCCCAAGCCGAAGTCTCATAAAAACCGCAGACCTCACATTCCCAGCGGAAAAATCGTAGGAGGAGTAAAAACCAAGATTGAAGATGTCCCATATCTAGTCGGAATCGAAAATGAAGGAGTGCTGATCTGCGGTGGGAGCTTCATCACAAAAAGACACATCCTTACCGCTTATTCCTGCTTGAAACGGTATAATAGCCTCGATGTCCAGTGTGCTAGACTGGATGGTCGGTGATCACATGGTGGATGGAGTGATCACATTTATTTTCTGTTTTTCTTTATTTTAAAAAATATTTATTTATTTTGGGCAAATTTCGCAGATATTCTGACATAATCGTCAGAACTGGTACATCTGATAGCGGAAACGGTGGCACTACCATCAAATTGATATCATTCATAGGCCATCCTAAATACAACTCTGTTACTAAGGATTATGATGTTTCGGTTATTAAATTAAAGGAAGACATTCAATTAAATTATACCTCTGCTATAATAACTTTGGCAGAAACCGAAGCAGTCAGTGGCAACGCTTTGGTTTCTGGATGGAGAGTAGGTTCATCAACTATTTCAATTTTTTTTTTGTTGGAAGATGCTGTATGTTTTCACTTCTAAGTGTATTTAAATTTTTATAGTTCAACAGTTCAAATGACGTCGGCGTCGGCGTGCTCCACTCCGTGGTTGTTCCCATTGTTAACCCTTTCCAGTCGGCGCTCCCACTGGGAAAATGGTATCACCCGACGGCCGATTTTTAATCAGAATAAAATTGGCATTATATATAATGCCGCCGTCGGGTAGATGCACTTTTAGTGGCATTATATTTAATGCCGCCGTCAGGAAAAGGTTAATCGAACAGCATGCGAAAAAGCATACCACGGCAGAATCACTGCTACAATGATCTGCGCTGGAAAGGACAAAACGAAGTTTTGTGATTACGACTATGGTAGTCCACTTGTTGTTGGCGAAAAGGATATGAGGACTCAAGTCGGTATCGGTTCTTGGAATGTTGTTTGCAATAATCCTGACTCTCCTGGTGTTTACACCAACATTGCGGATCCAGAAATCAGAGCTTTTATCAAGCAAGGAGCTGGAGTTTAAATTCTGTTTCTTGGAAATATACTCGGTAAATCAGGCAGTTTTCTGACAATAAACACGTTTGTTATAATTTTTATTTATTTATTTATTTATTACAATTTTTTCTTAGAAGTATCGTAGAAATATTTGCATTCAAAATAAGGAGAAAATGTTTAATTGATCAATAAGAGTAATTTCCATTACCTCAAGTTTGAGAATATTGTATCCCAATCCCATTTTCATCACCATAAAAAACCTTTTTTTTTTTTGGGAGACTTTGAACTGAGATCGAAATTTTTTTAGACCTCAACTTAAATGTCGAAGTAATGTTTGGATGATCCCAATATGTTCCGCAATCAAGTTGGATGAACTTGTTGGACAAACACTTTTATCCAATAATATTTATTTTAATATTAAGGGGACTCCATGCATCATCAATTGAGACTTTTTTAAGCATGTTCGGTGAAAGTGTGGGAAACAACATGTTGAGGGAACATGTTCGTCACTTTTATCCAACTGGAACATGTTCTTCCAACCTGTTAGGAGTGAAATGACGCCCTTATGCATCGCCATCCAATAAATTTTGGCAATTTAAATGATTATTCTTTTCCGGTTTATACATTGGTCTGGCCAAGGTCGATGGCCAAGGTCGATGAGTTCGATTTCGTCTTTCGCCACTTCCGTTTAACTTTCAACTGATTTCCTATGTTTATCATGTACAGCTTACAATTATACAGTCGTGGCTTTCTTATAATCGAGATCCGATTCCCGTATAAAAAATAATGATAAAGATATTGATTAGTCAAAAAAAATCTACCGAGGGCTCAAACCTCCTCTCCGGGGGGTTTGATTCTGGTTTGCTACGAGCCTGCATTGGATTTGACTTTGCTTTTTGACATTCACCGTAGGTTATAGGCTGTTAGTATTTCCTTAATTGGCATCTTTAGCCAGATTAGGAGTGTTTCGTTGAGTTCGGCGAAACCGTCTATCATTTCTGGTTCTGGCAAATTTTTATGATGGCCTAAAACATTGCTGGCTTTTTTTTGCGGAAGAAACTTTGACATTTAGGGACCCGTTTCACAGCAAGCCTCAAACCGCAGCCCGCAGCCTTTTTTTTTTTTTTTTTAATTTTTTTTTAAACCTTAATTTTTATATTAAAAACTTAGAAACGGGGTAAAGTGATACAAAAATGTAATAAAATAATGGTTTTCCCGTTCATACATAGAACTGATTCGGCATGTAAATAACATACCGAGAACATTATTTAATGATATAGGCTATATATTAAGCAACAAGGTATTTTTTTCAAGAGGAATTTAGACAGAAGTTTGAAAATTCTGAATTGATGTAAAAAAAAGTTATTAGTTTTTGCTTTTCGCTATTAGAAAAAAAAAAGTCGAAATCTTTGATAATCCTAATCGCTTTTTCTTTCTTACAAAATTTAGTAATTAAAAAGTGAGATAAAATTCTTCGAGATAAGAAACCATTCGCCGAATGTAACCCCCTAGATAGCAGCACTGCACGGCTTAAAAAGGGAAATAGGCTGCCTCTTTTTTCATTCATTTTTTTAGGCCTAACTAGTTTAAACTTGCAATGAAAAAATAATTAGGTAATACTCCTATCATAATTAAGAAGGGAGGAGACTTTAATTTTCTTCGCAGTTATTGGATACGTAGTTGTTGAAAATGTTATCTTTATAAATTTTTTAATCGACCCCAATCCAATTACAATCGAACATGTGGGTTTTAGGCATCAAAACTTGTTTCGTTAAAAAATTAGAAATCGGATAATGACGCCATCATTGAACTTTTAGGCTTGCTATGCGTTTTATGGTTTTTTTTTTTTTTTTTTTTTAAGAAAATAATTCTTTTCTACCAGTTTCATTTAAAACACTTGAAACATAAAAAAAAAAAATCATGGGTGTATATTGGGTATCTAATATTTCCACTGCCTAGACCTGAAACAGCATTTTTTTCAGTGTACCATTCTACCAAAATTCCGAGGTTTCTTTTTCGGAACAATTATTTTTATCGCTTTTTTTTTTATCAATGATTGCTAATCTGTTCGAGTCTGAAACTATGAGAAATTAAATCACCTTTATTACTGATAGAGGCAGGTTTCGTTTTTTGTGCAATAGAGAAGTGAAAATTATTGTGCCAGCCACGTATCAAAATGTACTGTTTGGTAATATTTTTATACCTCTTAGCCGTTACCTTCGGTAAGTTTTTAGAACTTCCTTCCCTGGTAAAAATTTGAAAAATTTGTTGTAATTGTAAAAATTTAACAAAACAAATTTACAACAAAATAAATTTACAAGCTGTATTATTATTTTAGGTGTCTACATCCCCAAGGAGAAGTGCCCTAAAAACCTCGAACCCTACTTTCCGAGCGGAAGAATCGTAGGAGGTGTGGAAACCCCTATCGAAGATGTCCCGTATCAAGTCGCTATTGAATATTACGGAGAGCAATACTGCGGTGGTAGCATAATCGGGACAAGGCGCATTCTTTGTGCCAGTCATTGCCTTGGATTGTTCAAGTACGACAAAGTGATGCAAAAAATCTATACAGTCCACCTCGCTTATAGTGAACATCGGTTATAGTGAACCAATATTGATCGGTCCCTTGAAGTTTACTATGAGCGAATTGGACTTATATGAATATTATTTTTAAATTGTTTGGATATGCATAACTTTACCAAGTTTATGCATACTTTTTAAACACCAATATTTGAATATGCATAATTATTTAAACATGAAAATATTCATATGCATAATTTTTGTATAAATTGGGCATGCATCGGCTTTTAATTTTTTTAAATCTAAAATAATTAGCAAATAATTCTTAATCAACTGTTTTTTTCTCGTTTTATGCATATTTATTTATGCCAAATTTATGCGCAATTAAATTCGAGGATAAAAAATATTTTTGTGCAATTTATGCATCTGTTTTTCGTACGCGGAGAGTACCTAATTTTTTTTTTTTTTTTTTTTTTTTTTCTCCTTAAAACCATACATTTATTTATTTTTTGCAAATCATATAAACGGATGATTCTCTTTCGCAGACCCAATGTTTCCCGATTAGCCGTCAGAACTGGTTCATCTAAACGCGAAAAAGGTGGCACTCTCATCAAAGTCAAATCCTACAAACTCCACCCGAAATACAAAAAAGGATCTGTCGATTATGATGTGTCGGTTATTGAATTAGAGGAAGACATTCAGTTAAATGCCCGCTCTGCTATAATAACTTTGGCAGATACCGAACCAGTCAGTGGCGACGTTTTGGCTTCTGGATGGGGAGTAGGTTCATCAGCCATTTCAACTTCTTTTTTGTTGGTGAAGGCAGTATTAAAAATTCTTGAATTTTTAAATTTTTATAGCTAGGTCATGGAAGTCTCGAAATGCTCCACTCCGTCGTTATTCCCATTGTGAATCGCACAGCATGCGAAAAAGTGTTCAACGATTCTCATCATCAAGGATTCACTGCTAGAATGATCTGCGCTGGAGGAGCCGGAAAGAGCGCTTGGTCTGGAGACAGCGGTGGTCCACTTGTTGCCAGAAAAAAACATTTGAGTATTCAAGTTGGTATCACTTCCGGCGGTGGTAATTCACCTGATCATCCTGCTATTTACACCAATGTTGCTCATTCAGAAATCAGATCTTTTATTAAAGAACAAGCTGGAGTCTAAATTTTTTTTCCCCGAAATAATCTGTGTAAATCAGACAGTTTTCTGACAATAAACACGGTAATTATTTTATTTATTTATTACATTTAATTTTTTTCTCAATATTGGTTATTAATCGAAAACTCTTTAACTTCTACTATATTTAAAAAGAAGAAAAAAAAATGCTTTCCTTGGTAGCCTAAAAGCATTTTTCCATCAGCTGGTAGCAGAAAGTAAGTAATTTTTTTTTAAACTGACAACGATTTCACAAGTGTAGTTAGTTAGTGTAGTAGTCGGTTTTTACCGATGAATAATAAAACTTTGAGAAATTAAATTCCTTATTTTATTTGGTTATTTTTGATCCAAATACACAGGTTGAGGCATTTTTTTTCTTTTCGTTCAGCAGCAGTGAGTTTGTTTTTTTTTTTTTTTTTTTTTGGTTTTTAAAAGATTTATGAAGGAAATATTTTTAAGACATTGGCTCAACGACAATGTATAATGAAAAGTTTCCTTCCTTAGATATAAAAGCAGGAATAATTAGTTCATTAACAGGATTAACTGTATATCGTTTTAAATATTTTTTTCTTTTTAAATTTATTCGAAAAAGACAGATTATTTCTTTTTCGAGCTGCACAGTGCTGCCATCTAGGCAATGGTTTTGGCAGAATTTATACGGTATTTCATGCTTTTTTTTTTAATTTAAATTTTAGTTTTTAATTACTGAATTTGTTTGAGGAAAATCGATTCGGATTAAAAATAGGACGTAGGCTACTTAGGCTTCTTTTTTATGGTGGAAACAATTTTTTATCTTCTTTTTCTTTCCTACTGAGAATTAAGGGGGTGGGGGAAACAATGTTATTTTTGCAGAAAGTTAACAAAATCTCTTGTTTTCGATTGAGAAAAAATAAACATATGAAATCCAAAATTATAACCAAAAAATAATACCTGAAAATAAATTCTTGCTGACTACCGGGAAAGAAAAATTAAGCCTTTTAAAATGTAAAAAGAAGTGGAATGCCATATAAGGTTGTTTAAAGTAGGCAAGACCTGTGGTCAAGAACGGACTGGGATTTGTAGGTATGCCTTTTTGACTTTCTTTGCAATAAAATGGAAAATCAAAGTTTTGCTGACGAAGGTTCAAAATATTTTGAATGAATCTTGTAATTAAAAATGGAAATTTTTTTTTTTTTGGAAAGTTAATCCTTGTTTTGGATTTGCGTTTTAACAAGAAAGTAATGACCCGTTTAATGCAGTAATCGTCTAATATGTAAGGAAAACATGTTTCGATGCCTTATAGGGAGATATATTCAATAAGATATCGAATTTTAACAGCTAGAAAGCCAATAAGAGTTGAAGTCTCCTCCCTTCTCTGGTTGTGAAAACAGTATTAGTAATTATTTTTTCATTACTGGTTTTGACTACTTTAGGCTTAAAAAAAAAGAAAATTATATTTTTGATATGTTTGGGGCTGTTATCTAGTGCTAATATTCTCCAAGCAGTTTTATCTTAAAAGAATTTTATTTCAATTTTTAATTACTGCATTTCCGGAAGAAAAATAATCTTGATTAAACAGAAGATTTATGCTTGTTTTATTTTTTATGGTTTAGTCTCTAAACTACCGACTATTACCCGTCTTTTTTTTCGTCGTATCAAATCAATGGGATGCTATGACAAGCTGGTAGACTTAATTAAATGACTAAAATAGTCCCCCCTTGACGGGTTGTTTAAAGCGTCATTGTTAACATTGATGCATTGTTTTTCTGATAATTATTATCTACGATGAAGGCTCCATCGTAGAGATGGGAGTTCGGCTCATTTGATTTCTTTCACAAAAGATTTTTGGAGTCAATCTAATGTTCTTCAGGATTGTTATAATAGAGAAGTAAATAAAACAATGCTTCATCTCACCTGCAGTCAAAACAAGCAAAAACTTAAACTGTGATGAACAAGAATTTGGAAACACTGTCAACACTAATCAATGCTTCTCATCTTATCTTCCATCATCAATCTGAAAAATTAGTACTCAATGTTTCTTCATATACTCTTAGGTGTCCCTTATTTTGGCTATTTTCAAAAATTGTGTAACACTAAAAATGGCTCTTGGTGACTCGTAGCCAAGTTCATAGAGCACTTGACTCTTAGGCATGAGATGAGACGCGTCGCGTCGTGCTTCTATCCTTTAGCACAGCTAAGAATTTTCCTCAGGTCAAAAATGATGCGTACGGTTGGTCAGAATCTATCATGGGCTATACCTTTTTTTAAAAACTTGAAGAAAGCAGCCGTTAAAAGCAACTCATAACTTTGCAAGGTAATACCCTTGCTCAATATCTAATTTTATACAAGATCTAATAAAATAAATAACTTTTTTTAAGATTTTATTTTCGATCCTCATTGATAATCTTTATTTTTATTTTTTAACGGGATATGGATCTTTTTATTAAGAAAATCACGATTATAAGTTCGTGTACTGTATAAGTTAAACATAGGAAATCAGTTGAAAAGTTAAATCGAAGTGGCGAAAGATGGAATTGAACCATCGACTTCTCGTTTTCATGACGATTGCTCTACCACTAAAGATACGTCTCCATTAGTGAATTAATTACATGATGTAATTAATTACAGAATGCAATTAAATGGTTTACAAAGGCGTTAATTTTTTTTTTCAAATTTTTGGAGATCGATATCCTTTTTTATAATGTAGATCTAACCAGCAAGATCGAAAACAACGATTTAGTACCTTCGAAAATCATTTAATTACATCATGTAATTAATTACATCATGTATTTAATTCATCAATGGAGACATAACTTAAGCTACTTCGACAATCTATAAATAACGTTATATTATAAATAAACGTTATAATCTAAAATAAATAACGTTATATTAATTTGACTTTATTTTCATGCTGACATTGCAGTAATAAAATTCAAAATTATTTGGTCGCCTTCAAGGACAGCACGACTGTAGCTTCAAACAGCACGCATTTATACCGAGTAATCCGCCTTGTCTTTTAGCAACATGATGTCCTTGAATCCCAGCAGTACCTAACATGCTCCGAGCTGAAAGAAACAATAAATTTTTAATATATTTGACTGAGAAAAATTATATAATACAGACCTGAAACGTAAGGAAGAGCAATGACGTCCATCGACGAAATCAGGAAAAATGAAAGAAGTAAAACGTTCACGAACCTCATCTTACAAACTATTGACTTAAAATGAAAAACTGAATCTTAACTTTTTTATATTTCACATAAGAATTTTTTTTATTGTGCGAACGAAACTCGATAAGATTGAAAAGTGTTAAGAAATGAACTTTTTATGATTTTAATTTATTTTGAAAGCTTTTATCAAATTTTTAACTACTTAGTTGATAAAGAAAATATTTGGAGAACCTGTGACATATGATAACATGATTTTTTATTAACTTTTACTGTACTTCGTTTATAGTTTTAAAAGGTCAATCTTGATTAAGCCCAGGCTGTGAATACGCTTGATTTCTTTTCACGGCTGAAAAATTCATCATTTTTTTTTCTATTTTTTTCAAATTTAAAGTTTTTTTTGCATTTTTAAGTTAAAACTGAAATATGGTCAGGTATTAAATTAATGATACCTACCTATCAGTAAACTGGCCCAGTGAATGAAAGAATCGCTTTTGGATTATAAGGAAGACGAATAGTGTGTGATGGTGATATACCCAAAGCCAATTAGAAAATCGAATTTAAAAATGGAAGTTTGTCATGAAACTATGAGAAATTAAATCACCTTTATTACTGATAGAGGCAGGTTTCGTTTCTGTGCAACAGAGAAGTGAAAATTATTGCGCCAGCCACAAATCAAAATGTACCGTTTGGTAATATTTTTATACCTCTTACCCATAGCCTTCGGTAAGTTTTTAGAATTTCCTTGCAACAAAATTAAATTTACAAGCGGAATTATTATTTTAGGTGTCTACATCCCCAAGGGGAAGTGTCCAAGGAACCTCGAACCCTACTTCCCGAGCGGAAAAATCGTAGGAGGTGTGGAAACCCCTATCGAAGATGTCCCGTATCAAGTCGCTATTGAATATATGGGACTTCAATTCTGCGGTGGTAGCATAATCGGAACAAGGCACATTCTTTGCGCCTATCACTGCATGAAAAACAAGTACGTAAAAGTGGTGGAAAAAATCTATTCAATCCACCTCGCTTATAGTGAACCTCGGTTATTTTTAAATTGTTTGGATATGCATAACTTTACCAAGTTTATGCATATTTTTTTAAGCACCATTATTTGAATATGCATAATTATTTTAAACATGAAAATATCGATATGCATAATTTTTGTATAAATTGGGCATGCATCGGCTTTTAATTTTTTTTAAATCTAAGAAAATTAGCAAATAATTTTTAGTCAACTGTTTTTTTTTCTCGTTTTATGCATATTTATTTATGCCAAATTTATGCACAATTAAATTCGAGGATGAAATAGTATTTTTCATTACGGGAGTCGAAGGTAAGAAATTTCAAAACGAGGCCAAGTTTCAAAATTTCAAAACGAGGCTCGAGCCGTAATTGGTTGAGTTTTGAAACTTACCTTCGATTCCCGTGATGAAATATACTTTTTATCACGAAGATAACGTATTTTACTAAACTCAGCAGTACTGAAAAGTGGACTTTCTAGTACTGAGTGATGAAAAATATTTTTGTACAATTTATGCATCTGTTTTTCGTACGGAGAGTACCTAATTTTTTTTTTTTCTACTTAAAATCATACATTTATTTATTTTTTGCGCATCATATAAACATACGATTCTCTTTCGCAGACCCAATGTTTCCCGATTAGCCGTCAGAACTGGTTCATCTAAACTCCAAAAAGGTGGAACTGTCATCAAAGTCAAATCCTACAAACGCCACCCGAAATACGACAAAGAATGTAGCGATTATGATGTTGCGGTTATTGAATTAGAGGAAGACATTCAGTTAAATGCCCGCTCCGCTATAATAACTTTGGCAGATACCGAACCAGTCAGTGGCGACGTTTTGGTTTCTGGATGGGGAGTAGGTTCATCAGCTATTTCAACTTCTTTTTTGTTGGTGAAGGCAGTATTAAAAATTTTTGAATTTTAAAATTTTTATAGCGAGGTCATGGAAATCGCGAAATGCTCCACTCCGTCGTTATTCCCATTGTGAATCGCACAGTATGCGAAGAAGTGTACGTAGATTCTTTTCTTCGGTGTGTCACTGCTAGAATGATCTGCGCTGGAGGAGATGGAAAGAGCCCTTGGTTTGGAGACAGTGGTGGTCCACTTGTTGCAGGAAAGACAGATATGAGGACTCAAGTCGGTATTGTTTCTTGGGGTTGTACGTCAGATGACCATAAATATCCTGGTGTTTACGTCAATGTTGCTGATCCAGAAATCAGATCTTTTATCAAAGAACAAGCTGGAGTTTAAATTTTTTTTTTCGAAATAAAGTTAGTCAATCAGAAGTTTTCTGACAATGAACACGCTAATTATTTTATTTATTTATTATATTTTTTTTTTTTTTTTTTTTTTTTTTTTTTTCCAAAATTGGTTATTAATCGAAAACTCTAAACTCGGTCTTTTTATACCTCCTAGCCATCGCTTTCGGTAAGTTTTTAGAATTTCGTTTTAACAAAATTTAATTTACAAGCGAAATTATTGTTTTAGGTGGCCAAATCCCCAAACGGAAGTCTCACAGTAACCTCAGAGCCTACTTCCCGGGCGGAAAAATCGTAGGAGGTGTGGAAACCCCCGATCGAAGATGTCCCGTATCAAGTCTCAATTGAACACGACAGAGAGCACGTCTGCGGTGGTAGCATCATCGGGACGAGACACATCCTTATAGGGATGTTCGATTCCGATTCGACTCTTTTCTACTTCGATTCCGAAATTATTCGATTCCAAAACCGGGGGAAACTGGAGAATCGATTCCTTAAAAAAATTTACAAGAAAAAGAAAAAAAAAAAAGCGGATGCTATGAAGATCCAAAAAGAAAAATCACTTAAATTAATGAAACATGTTTTAATTATACCACTATTCACCGGTTCTTTCGATTTCGATTCGATTCGATTCAGTTCCAAAACCCGGGAAAACTGAAGAATCGATTCCTCTAAAAATTTAAAAAAAAAAGAAAAAAACCGCAGGTTCAAAAAAAAAAAAAAAAAAAAAAAGACTTAAATTAATGAAAATTTTTTTTAATTACATGGCACTTATATGTTTCGTTTCATTTTATTTCATTTTATTTGTATTTTCCGCTTTAAAAAAAAGAAGTTAACTTTGGAATCGATTCTTCGATTCTATGGAATCGATTCCTTTTCGTGCCGATTAATCGATTCCGAAGAATCGATAAAGTGAAAAGAATCGATTCTTGGAATCGATTCCGAAAATCGGAATCCGAAAATCGGAATCGAACATCCCTACATCCTTAGCGCTTGTCACTGCTTTGGTTCCACGTACGAAAAAGTTATGCATGAAGTGTATATAGATTTTTTGCAAAATAATTTGCAAAAAATGTATATAAAAATGTGTTATTTTTGTTAGACTTATCATTTTGGCAGGTTTATGCATATTCTTTTAACCACCAAAATTTGAATACGCTAATTTTTTTAAGTATGAAAATCTGGATTTGCATGATTTTTGTATGATTTATGCATATAATTAAATCATGAAGAAGAAAATTTGCAAATATTAATGCTTATACAACATTTTTTCGTATTTTATGCATACTTATTTATGCATAATTTATGCACCAATTACGTAATTGGAGGATGAAGGAAGAATTTTCCGATAAAAACCGTTAAGTTGTTTATACATAATGAAATAATTTTTGCATTTTTTTGTGAAAGTCCAATTTTCAAACACATTTTTATAAAATTAATGCATCTCTTTTTCGTATGTAAGGTGATCGCTTTTTTTTTTTTTTTGATAAAACCAAATATTTATTATTTTTGGCAAATCATATAAATGGAGGATTCTTTCGCAGTTCTAATGCTTCTGAATATACCGTCCGAACTGGTTCATCTGAACTCCAAAGCGTGGGCACTGTCATCAAAGTCAAATCCCAGCAACGAGGGTTTTTTAAACATCCGTTCGGTAAAAATGTTGCAATAACATGTTGGGTGAACATGTTCGTCACTTTCATACAACTAGGAATCAACTTTTTCCTCCCTAAAATCCTTCATTTTTCAGGTCAAAATGGGTTACGTGCCTGTAATCAGATGGAGTGATTATTCTCCGTTTCACGGAGATTCCGAGATTTCATTTCCGAAACAATAATTATTATCGCGTTTTTTTTTTTTTTTTTTTTTAATGAAAGAAAGCTAATCTATCCGAGTCGAAAAGAGAAATTAAATCGCCTTTATTGATTGAGGCAGATTTCATTTTTATATACAGTAGAGCTGTGAAAATTATTGTGCCAGCGTCGCATAAAAATGTATTGTTTGGTAGTCTTTTTTTTATACCTCCTAGCCGTCGCCCTAGGTAAGTTTTTAGAATTTCCTTGCAACAAAATTAAATTTACAAGCGGAATTATTATTTTAGGTGACCACATCCCGAAGCGGAAGTCTCACAGTAACCTCAGACCCTACTTCCCGAGCGGGAAAATTGTAGGAGGTGTAGAAACCCCGATCGAAGATGTCCCATATCAAGTCTCAATTCAACGTGAAGGAAAGCACGTCTGCGGTGGTAGCATTATCGGGACGAGACAGATTCTTAGCGCCGGTCACTGCTTATCAGACCAGTACGGAAAAGTTATGCAGATAATGTATAAAATATTTGCGAAATAAATGCAAAAAATGTATTATTTTTGTATGACTTGGACATGCTTAATTTTTGGCAGGTTTATGCATATTCTTTTAACCGCCAAAAGTTTAATGTGCATTGTTTTTTCAAGCTTGAAAATCTAAACTTGCTTGATTTTTGTATGATTTATGCGTAAATCATGAAGAAGAAAATTTTGCAAATATTAATGCTTATACAACATTTTTTCCCATTTTATGCATACTTATTTATGCATAATTTATGCACCAATTAATTGGAGGATAAAGGAAGAATTTTCCGATAAAAACCGTTAAGTTGTTTATACACAATGAAATAATTTTGCATTTTTTTGTGTAAGTCCAATTTTTTATATAATTTATACATTATTTTTATATAATTGATGCATCTCTTTTTCGCACGGGAGTGATCACCATTTTTTTTTCTCATAAAACTAAATTTTTAATTATTTTTGGCAAATTATGTAAATGGAGGATTCTTTCGCAGTTTTAATGCTTCTGAATATATCGTCCGAACTGGTTCATCTGAACTCCAAAGCGGTGGCACTGTCATCAAAGTCAAATCCTACAAAGTCCATCCGAAATTCGACCGTGCAGTGGCTGATTATGATGTTTCGGTAATTGAATTAGAGGAAGACATTCAATTAAATCCCGGCTCTGCTATAATAACTTTGGCGGAAACCGAAGCAGTCAGTGGCTACGTTTTAGTTTCGGGATGGGGAGTACGTTCATCATCTATATTTAAGTTATTTTTCTTGGTAACCCTAGTACTTTTTCTCTTCTAAGTATTTTTAAATGTTTATAGGTCGGTCCTGCAATTCCGAATACGTTGTACTCCGTCGTTGTTTCCATTATTAATTGCACCGAATGCCAAAAAGCATATGACAGTATGTACTGGACAATCACGGCTAGAATGATCTGCGCTGGAGATGGCGGAAAGGGCCATTGCTTTGGAGACAGTGGCGGTCCACTTGTTATCGGAGAAGGAGTTATGAGGACTCAACTGGGTATCGCTTCTTGGCGTTATCGGTGCGCTGAATCTGACTATCCAGGTGTTTTCGCGAATGTTGCTAATCCGGAAATCAGATCTTTTATCAAAAAACATACTGGAATTTAAATCTTCTTTTGTGGAAATAAACTCCGTAAATCAGGCAGTTTTCTGACAATATACACGTCCGTAATAATACCTATTTATTGCATTGAATGTGAAAATATTTTCATTCGAATTAAGGGGAAAATGAACAATAAGGGTAATTCCATTAGCACAAGTTTGAGAATTTGGTACCCCAACCCCCTTCCCAACACCATATTTAAGACTTTTTTGTGAGAATTTAAACGCTGTGGTCGAAGTTTTTTAGACATTATCTTCGCTTTCGTGAGTTGTCAATAGATGACAAACATTTTCACCCAATATTTTGCCTAATATCTAGGAGACTCTCTTCATCAGCATATGAGTCTTTTAAAAGACTCATATGCTAATGGTTGGTGAAAACTTAAGCTAGAAAACTCATATATATAGATTTCGCATTATTCACCTAACACCTTATGTAACCCAGTTCATTCTCCAGTTCATTCTCCAGTTCAGTAGGAGATGCATCAGAGCCCGAGGTAGATCAGTGGTAGAGCAGCCGTCATGAAAACGGAAGGTCGGTGGTTCAAGTCCACTCTTCGAGTGCCTCTGGTGTATTATTTTACTGAACATCTCCCCGGTTCCCTCTTTGTGATCCATATACCGATAACCCCAACCGAGAGAATTACACCCCCCCTGCCTCAAAAGCAGTTTTTTAGGTTTGTTGGAAAATTAATCATATATATATAATTATTGTCGTATTTTTTTTTTAACTTACCCATTAACCTGAAAAAAAAATCCTTAACTTAATTGATACGTTTGATCGATTTAACTTAATCAGACGTTTGATTGGTCAGGTTCTTATTTTTTTTTTTATTAATTTTTTTTTGTTGTTAGTTTGGGTTAAAGAAATTTCTTTTCCTTCTTATCATCACAAAGAATTCTGATAATTTTTGCTGAAATGCTGCAGCAGACCCTGCAGCGGACCATGCCCAAACGTCCAGTTTTAATAATTTATTATTAATATATCCGATTAATCTATATATATAAATGCCTAAGTCCTCACTCACTGAATTGCACCAAAAATCGGGGGATGGTCCTAAAAATCTGACACTTTAGTTCTTTAGTTCTTTAGTGGCCTAAAGAATTGTAATAAAATAAAATACAATTACCTGTTTGGTAATGTTCCAGAAAAAAATAATTGGTAAAATTCCAAAAAAAAAGTGGTAAAATTTCAAAAATTATTTGGTAATATGTGAACGCGCATATGAAAACCTCCCACTTGTACAATCCGGATAGTTTGTTTTGATTCGAAACTTATTTGTTTATACAAACAGTTTAAAAAAACAAAACATACTATCCGGATTGTATAAGTGGGAGGTTTTCATATGCACGTACACATATTTCGAAAAAAACAATTGTTAAAATTTCAAAAAAAAAGTGGTAAATTTTCAAAAATTAATTTTAAACTTTTTAAAACGTCTTTCGAAATGAACCACACTCTAATGGTAAGCACAGTCACAAAGAATGCGAATGCATTCTTAAAATGCAAAAGAAATAAAAAGACAGAATCTAAAAAACAGACAGTAAAAGTTTAAAAAAAAATAAAGTTTTTTTTTGGGCGGAAAAAATTAAGTGTTTAACGTTTTTGCGTTTTTCTACATTACTTTAGGCTAGACGCGAAGGGGCCGCGAAGCGACTTCGAAGCGGCTAGTATAATATAATAACATATAACAGTTAATATAATATTCAATTAGTATATTACAATTATTAATTTATATAAATTATCAATGATTTACTCTTTTTCGGGAGGAATTTAGACAAAAGATTTTGAATTGAAGGAGAAATAAGTTATTAGCTTTTGCTTTTTGCTATTAACGAAAAAAAAAGTCGAAATCTTTATTTAATCCAAATAGATTTTTCTTTCTTACAAAATTTAGTAATTAAAAAACGAGATAAAATTCTTCGAGATAAGAAACCATTCGCCGAAAGTAACCCCCTAGATAGCAGCAATGCACGGCTTAAAAAGAGAAATAGGCTCCCTCTTTTTTCATTCATTTTTTTAGCCCTAACTATAGTTAAAACTTTTAATGAAAAAATAAGTAATACTACTCTCATAACTTAGGAAGGGAGGAGAATTTACTTTTCTTTACTGCTATTATGGGTACATAGCTGTTGAAAATGTTATCTTTATAAATTTTTTTATCGATCCCAATCCAATTACAATCGAACATGTGGGTTTTAGGCATCGAAACTTGTTTCGCTAAAAATTAGAAATCGGATAATGACGCCATCATTGAACTTTTAGGCCTGCTATGCGTTTTAAAGTTTTTCTTTTTCTTTTTTTTTTAAGAAAATGGTTCTTTTCTAGGTACAAGTTTCATTTAAAACATTTGAAACTTGAAAAAAAAAAAAAAAAAAAAAAAAAAAATTACAGGTGTATATTGGGTATATAACATTTCCACTCCTAAGACCTGAAACAGCATTTTTTTGAGTGTACCATTCTTCCCAAATTCCGAGGTTTCTTTTTCGAAGCAATTATTATTATCGCTTTTTTTTAATCAATGATTGCTAATCTGTTCGAGTCTGAAACTATGAGAAATTAAATCGACTTTATTACTGATAGAGGCAGGTTTCATTTTTGTGCAATAGAGAAGTGAAAATTACTGTGCCAGCCACGTATCAATATGTATCGTTTGGTTGTCTTTTTATACCTCTTAGCCATAGCCTTCTGTAAGTTTTAGAATTTCCTTGCAACAAAATTAAATTTACAAGCAGAATTATTATTTTAGGTGTCTACATCCCCAAGGGGATGTGCCCTTGGAACCTCGAACCCTACTTACCGAGCGGAAAAATCGTAGGAGGTGTGGAAACCCCGATCGAAGATGTCCCGTATGAAGTCGCTATTGAATATAACGGATGTCCATTCTGCGGTGGTAGCATAATCGGAACAAGGCGCATTCTTTGTGCCGGTCATTGCTTGGGACTGATCAAGTACGAAAATGTTATGCAAAAAATCTATACAGTCCACCTGGCTTATAGTGAACCTCGGTTATAGTGAACCAATATTGACCGCTCCCTTGAAGTTCACTATGAGCGAGGTGGACTGTGTAAAAATATTATTTTTAAATTGTTTGGATATGCATAACTTTACAAAGTTTATGCCTACTTTTTTAAACACCAATATTTGAATATGCATAATTATTTTAAACATGAAAATATCGATATGCATAATTTTTGTATAAATTGGGCATGCATCGGCTTTTAATTTTTTTTAAATCTAAGAAAATTAGCAAATAATTTTTAGTCAACTGTTTTTTTTTCTCGTTTTGCATATTTATTTATCCATAATTTATGCGCAATTAAATTCGAGGATAGAAAATATTTTTGTACGATATGCATCTGTTTTTCGTATGGAGAGTACTTATTTTTTATTTTATTTTTTTTTCCATAAAACCAAACATTTGTTTATTTTTTGCAAATCATATATGATTCTCTTTCGCAGTCTCAATGTTTCCCTATTAGCCGTCAGAACTGGTTCATCTAAACGCCAAAAAGGTGGCACTGTCATCAAAGTCAAATCCTACATAATCCTCTTTTTAGTCTCTTTTTAGTCATGTACAGATTTAGATAATTCCAAGGTGCAATATGGTTAGCTTTAATTTTATTGTTTGACACAAGTTCGTTTAGGTAATGTAATGTTTTTGTCTGTCTGTTATTCTAACCTAAGCTTGTTAAACACATGTGCTTACTTTTACGTTTTATATTTTTTAGCATTGAGAATGGTCGTGAGACCGAAATGCATCTGCTGTCAATAAATCGCATATTAATATAGTGGCTTTAAATTAAATTTATTTTATTATAATTTAACCCAGGCCGCTGACCCCAATTCATTGATTTAAAATGGTTGAAAGACCTTTGGGGATTCTGAAAAAGTTAAAGCGAAAAATAAGCTTCATCTCAGCCGATCTTGAGTTCCTGGACATGTGCAAAAAGGAAGATTTATTTCCTAATTTCATGAAAAGTCTTAGGATAAGATATAATTCAGAAAGTGCGAAGACAACATTAATTCAAGCTAAGCGGATTTGGTTGAACAACGAAATAAACATCAAGTATTCGAAGCTGCATCACCTAGAATTAAAAGCCTACAATCTTCATCTTAGATTAGCTAAGGATTTAAGATCTTTTGATGAACATCTTCATAGAATATCAGCTGAAAATAAGAGGGATATCTCGAACAAACGTAGGACTTTGTCAAGGAAAATTAAAAAACTCAGGTTGGAAGACAAGGAAAGGAAATGTCAAGGTTTTCAGGTTTTGGAGGACAAACGTTTGCTAATTAAGAACGAAACTGAAATAACTTTTACGGAAAAAGAGTTAAATGTTCTAAAGAAAGGTTTAAAATTCTCGGTACCCAACGTGTCGAAAGATTTAGAAGAGTTAACCGTACATGTGGAAGCAGGCATTGCTAATCTTGAAGAAGAAAGCAGACAAACCATTCGAAATATTGTTAAGAACACCTTAGAAAAGAATTTAATTTCAATTAATCAAAATTCGTTGTTTAAGCAAAGAAATGATCTGAAAATTCTCAACAATTTAAAAAAGCGAAATTGTTTTTATCTTAAAGCCGACAAAGGCAACACGCTAGTAATTTTAGACAAGAAAGATTATTTTGAAAGAGTTGATCGTTTAATTACTGAGGGTCCGTACAAAAAGATTCGCGTCAACCCTTTAAACATGATTGTTAAGGAAACCAAAGAGATTATGAAAAAAATGTTCCATGGTTTTGGATGATTTCCAAGTGTCTAAATTAACGATTCCTAATCCTTGTTTACCGCGACTTTATTGCTTACCCAAAATTCATAAAGACGGGAAACAAATGCGTCCGATTATATCAGGCATTAATTCGCCCACTCACCTCTTATCAAAATGGCTCAATAATGAGTTCAAAAATCTCCAATATGATAAGTTTTCGATTAAAAACAGTATGGAGCTCGTGAATGAATTGAAAGACATAAAATTAGCAGAAGGTGAAATTTTGGTTTCATTTGACGTAGTCTCTTTGTTTCCTAGTATTCCGATACCCCAAACAATAGATATTTTAAGATCAATTTTATTAAAAAACAAGATCGATAGATCAAAAATAGAAGAATATATCGATTTAGTTGAGTTTGTAATGAATCAATTAATATTCAGTTACAATAATAAAATCTTTAAACAAACAGAAGGGGCCTCGATGGGAGGAGGTTTATCGCCTTTTTTAGCTGACGTTTTCATGGGGCATCTAGAAAACAGATTTAAGAATGAATTACAGTATTTTCCGAGAATTTGGCGAAGATTTGTAGACGACATCTTTGCAGTATTTAATACCAAAGAATGCAACATCAGTAATTTTTTACGAGATATTAATAATTTCTATGAATCTATTTCCTTCACACTGGAGGAAGAAAAAGATCGTCAACTCCCTTTTCTAGATTTAAAAATCATTCGTTGCAGTGATAGAATTGAATTTGATATATATCGTAAATCCACAAATAACAATCTTTTCATTGATTTTGAATCAAATCATAGCTGGGAACATAAATTATCAGGGCACAGATCTGCGGTCCATCGTTTAATGTCGGTTCCTTTGACCACAGATAGATTCAATATCGAAGTAAATTTTTTGAAGAATGTTGCAGTCTGGAACGGCTTTGAACCTCAGATTATTGATTCCTTAATTACTAAGCATAAGGCCAAAAACTCAACTAAATCATTGACCACACTTAAGACGCTAAATAGTGGGAACAAAAGAATAGTTTTACCTTTCAATAAATTTCTTGTAAAAGGTCTAGAAAAGTCTTTAAGTCGAAAGGTTTGTCGGTGGCTTTCTCAAGCAAAAATACTTTGAAAAATCTGTTAGGCAATCCTAAAGATAAAATTGATGTTTTTTCGAAAGCAGGTATTTATAGGCTCCATGCCCTGAATGCCCTTCTTTCTACATGGAATGTCGAAACGAGAAATATTTCAGCGGTTCAAGGAGCATATTGCTTCTTTCGAAAATGTCAAGCCCGGTACATCTAGTGTAGCCGATCATATTTTCCACACAGGCCATATGTTTTATAATTCAGATTTAAGCCTTTTAAAACCAAACTTTGATTCTAAGCTTTTGAGCGCGTGGGAAGTTTTTACATTTGTAAATATTCGAACAATGAAATTTTAAACGCTGACAGCGGAAATTATGCGAATCACACTCTTTTTAAGTTGGCAACCAACTTTCGAAGTTGAAATTTCCCTAAAATTCACTTGTTTACCTGTTTGATTGAATATGAAAAAGAAAAAGAAGAAAAGGAAAAGGTTTTTTAATGTATTTCGTCTTATAATGTCCTCGTTTAGCTCTTTTTAGTCATGTACAGATTTAGATAATTCCAAGGTGCAATATGGTTAGCTTTAATTTTATTGTTTGACACAAGTTCGTTTAGGTAATGTAATGTTTTTGTCTGTCTGTTATTCTAACCTAAGCTTGTTAAACACATGTGCTTACTTTTACGTTTTATATTTTTTAGCATTGAGAATGGTCGTGAGACCGAAATGCATCTGCTGTCAATAAATCGCATATTAATATAGTGGCTTTAAATTAAATTTATTTTATTATAACCTACATAATCCACCCGAAATACGAGAACGTACTAATATGTAGCGATTATGATGTTGCGGTTATTGAATTAGAAAAAGACATTCAGTTAAATGCCCGCTCCGCTATAATAACTTTGGCAGATACCGAACCAGTCAGTGGTGACGTTTTGGTTTCTGGATGGGGAGTAGGTTTATCAGCCATTTCAACTTCTTTTTTGTTGGTGAAAGCAGTATTAAAAATTCTTGAATTTTTAAATTTTGATAGCAAGGTCCTGAAAATCGCGAAATGCTGCAATCCGTCGTTATTCCCATTGTGAATCGCATAGATTGCGAAGAAGTCTTCAACAAATCTTGTCCTCTGTGTTTCACTGCTAGAATGATCTGCGCTGGAGGAGCCGGAAAGAGCCCTTGGCCTGGAGACAGCGGTGGTCCACTCGTTGCCGGAAATAAGGATATTAGGACTCAAGTTGGTATCGTCTCTTGGGTTGGTAATATATCTGATACAAAATATCCTGCTGTTTTCACCAGTGTTGCTCATTCAGAAATCAGATCTTTTATCTATGAACAAGCTGGAGTTTAAATTTTTTTTTTCGAAATAAACTCAGTCAATCAGACAGTTTTCTGACAACAAACACGCTTATTATTTTATTTATTTTTTACATTTAATTTTTTTTCCAAAATTGGTTATTATTCGAATACAATTTAACTTCTACGATATTTAAAAAGAAGAAAAAAAGATCCTTTCCTTGGTAAAATCATTTTTCCATCAGCTGGTACAGAAAAAAAGTATTTTTTTTTTTTTTTTTTAAACTGACAACGATTTTACAAGTTTTGTTAAAAACACGAAGAGAGAAAAATATAATAGGCTAGACAATGAGAAAGGCGAAGTATTACATAAAAGGAGTGACTTAAAACTACACAATACGCTTCTTAAAAGCAGCAAGTAATGATTCAACTACTTTTGATTCTGTGGAAAAAAAGTCACTTATACCATATCATATTCAGCAGCAGGAAACGTTAAATTTTCATCAAATAAATGCGTATACTCGTGGAGGCAGGACAGACTCTGTGAGACTTGTAATTGCTACACGAAGGAAACTTTAAAGCATTTCCTGCTTACTTGCCCAGCTTACCGCCAAATACGCAGTCAGTACCTACCAACGGAGTTGACAGGCAATGGGTGCAATGCAGAAAAGCTATTCAATCTGCTCACGGGCCTCTCCGTTCAAAAAATTGATGCAGTCGTCTACTTTGTCAGTGCTGCGTTGAAGCTCCGTAGTTTTTTATTATTCGAGTAAAGAAGTTGAAAAAGGAAAAAAATAAATAAATAAATAAATAAATAAATAAATAAATAAATAAATATATGTATATTTCATTCATGAAGGACATGTTCGGTAAAAATGTTTCAAAACATGTTGGGTGAATATGTTCGTCACTTTCATCCAACTCGGGACCGTCGTCTTGGTCCCTGAAACCCTTAATTTTTCGGGTCGAAATGGGTTCCATGCCTGAAAGCGAATCGAGTGATTATTCTCCGTTCTGCAGAAATTCCGAGGTTTCTTTTTCAAAACAATTATTATTATTAGGTTGATCAAATAGTGGGCTTGTGGAACAAAGGATAAATGAATTAAAGCCGTCTCATTTATCTGCCGACCGGTTTCGGAAAATATATTTCCTTCATCAGGGGAAATATATTTTCCGAAACCGGTCGGCAGATAAATGAGACGGCTTTAATTCATTTATCCTTTGTTCCACAAGCCCACTATTTGATCAACCTAATCAATATATTTGGAACACTATATAATCTTCAAATTATTATTATTATCGCTTTTTTTTTTATCAATAATTGCTAATCTATTCGAGTAAGAAACTACAAGAAATTAAATCACCTTTTTTATTCCTTAAAAAATTTACATGATTTATCGCTTTAATTTAACAAAAAATTATAGGAATTTAAAAAAACATTTTTTTTATCAAAGATCAATTTTAATGCGCTTTGTGCATTGTTAAGTTCAGCCGTTTGCCCCAATTTGCAATATTTTTATTGTATGATACATATATATGCTTTTTTTTCTGTCTTTAAAAACAAGCTGTAATAGGCCGACAACTGCTGTTAATGTGCAATATATAACATGATAATAATAATAATAATAATATATGTATATTCCGATTCCAATTATTTTTGAAATAGCTGATTTCGACAATTTAGAACGATAAGTTTCCTTCCTTAGATATAGTAGGATTAATTAGTTCATTAACAGGATTAACTGTATAATGTTTTAAATCTTTTTTTTTTAAATTCATCCGAAAAAGACGGAATATTTCTTATTTGAGCTGTACATTGCTGCCATCTAGGCAATAGTTTTTGCAGAATTCATACTGTGTTTCATGCTTTTTTTTTTTTAATTTTAGTTTTTAATTACTGAATTTGTTTGATGAAGAAAATCAATTCGGGTTAAACATAGGACGTAGGGTACTTAGGCTTCTTTTTTATGGTGGAAACAATCCTTTATCTTCCCTTTCTTTCCTACTGAGAATTAAGGGGGCGGGGGGGGGGGGGGGGGGGGGGAAACAATGTTATTTTCGCAGAAAAAGTTAACAAAATCTCTTGTTTACGATTGAGAAAAAATAAACATATGAAATCCAAAATTATAACCAAAATTATAACCAAAAAATAATACATGAAAATAAATTCTTACTAACTACCGGGTAAGAAAGATAAAGCTTTTTCAAGTGTAAAAAAGAAGTGGAATCCCGTAGAATAAAATAGGTCGTTTAAAGTAGTCACGACCTGTGGGCAAGAACGGACTGGGATTTGTAGGTACGCCTTTTTGCCTTCATTTGCCATAAAATAGAAAATCAAAGTTTTGCTGACGAAGGTTCAAAATATTTTGAATGAATCTTGTAATTAAAAATGAAAATTTTTTTTTGGAAAGTTAATCATTGTTTTGGATTTGCGTTTTAACAAGAAAGTAATAACCCTTTTAATGCAGTCATCGTAAAGAAAACATGTTTCGATGCCTTATAGGGAGATATACTCAATAAGATATGGATTTTTAATAGCTAGATAGCCAATAAGAGTTGAAGTCTCCTCCTTTCTCTGGTTGTGAAAACAGTATTAGTAATTATTTTTTCATATTACTGGTTTTGACTACTTTAGGCTTAAAAAAAAAAAATAATAAAATGATATTTTTGATATGTTTGGTGCTGTTATCTAGGTGCTAATATTCTCCAAGCAGTTTTATCTTGAAGAATTCAAGATTTCAATTTTTAATTACTGCATTTCCGAAGAAAAGTAATCTTGATTAAACAGAAGATTTATGCTTGTTTTATTTTTTATGGTTTAGTCTCTAAACTACCGACTATTACACGTCTTTTTTTTCGTGGTATCAAATCAATGGGATGCTATGACAAGCTGGTAGACTTAATTAAATGACTAAAACAGTCCCCTCTTGACGGGTTGTTTAGAGCGTCATTGTTAACATTGATGCATTGTTTTTCTGCTAATTACCATCTACGATGAAGGCTCCATCGTAGAGATGAGAGTTCGGCTCATTTGATTTCTTTCACAAAAGATTTTTGGAGTCAATCTAATGTTCTTCAGGATTGTTATTATAGAGAAGTAAATAAAACAATGCTTCATGAAGCATATCTCACTTGCATTCAAAACAAGCAAAAACTTAAACTGTGATGAACAAGAATTAATTAGTACTATTTTTACCAGACTTTTTCCTTAATATGTAATGGAGGCTCTACCCCAGATAGCATGTAAGTGTACTGCAAGCCTTACACTTCCCTTGCACATGCCTTGCTACACTTACTTACCTAAATAAGTTTATTGTAAATTAAAAGCAAGGCTTACACTTCCCTTGCACTTGCCTTGCTACACTTACTTATCTAAATAAGTTTATTGTAAACTAAAAGCAAGGCTTCGAAATTAGGTTTATTTTTAAAGGTCTAAATTTAACTGAAAGCGAGTTTACAGTGAAAAGGTATTTACTTGCAAGAGACTTATTTTGTAAGGGTTGCAATAGACTTAGTTTGCAGGGTTGCAATAAGTAAAAAATGATAAGGTCGAGTAGGGGGACGTGCTCAAATTACGTCATCATGTTTAGAGGGTGAGGGGGTCCAGCCAATTCTCACGCTTTCTTACGAAGGGGAAAGGGGGGGATTTGTAAAATCATATATAAGTATTTAAAACTACTAATCTTTTAATGTAATTCAAAGTCCTATATATTTCACATTTTCTTTTTATTCTTGCAAAATTTCGATTCTATCTTCATACTTTTACCGTCTAAAATCTTCTATTAATTTTAAAATAATGCAAATTGAGTGGCTTCAAAATAAGCGGCAGAGCTGTTTGTAATTCATTAAGAAAAAAAAGGAGGAGAATTAATAACTGAATTTTACAAAAATATGGCCGGAAAAGATACTACTTCACATATTCACGGTGATTAATTTTTGATATTTTCTTTTTATTTAATTAACGATTGACTTACAAGACAGTTCATTCACCTGTATAATAAATCTTAATCCTTTTTTTTTTAACGATGATTTACATATATTGTAATCTATAAATCAGACATAGAGTATAGGTCCAGGCAAAAGTGTGGAGAAAAAACAAAAGACTATTTATAGAAATAAAAAAGGTCTTCCACCCTTTACGGTTCATGCACTGAATGTATAAAGGAAATATCTCAGTGAATAGAAAAATATAAATGATGCCTCTCTTTGATGTTTCAAAATAAGATGGTTTTTGTACTTGCTTTGCAAAAAGGTCGTTTTACCTATTTTATTATGAAGGAACCCTCAACTTCTTATTTATACCATTATTTCATAATGGTTGACAACCATTTTAAAAGTCCTGAAATCACAGGTACATGTACACGGTCTGCATTGGAAGCTTACATTTTTTTTTTTAGTTCGGATAGATTTGTGGCTTTGTGCAAAAGTGAAACTTAAAATTTGACAGCATTATATTTCAAATGTAATTTGCAAATCTTTTTTTTTTTAAAACTCTGGCTGTAGGGAAGTTTTCTGTTTCGGATTTTTTTGCCAGAGAAGGTGATGTGAAAAAGTACAACGGTATAAGGATATTTTTTTTAAAGGATTCTGGATGCTATTTTTTTAATTAGATAAGTATATACCGCTTTAATTTTATTAATCTTAGGGGAGATCGACATTGATACTTTGTGGCAATTTTTATTTTTTGCAGGCCGCAGCTTCAAATTCGCCAGATATACTAGAAAATTCGAAGCAAATTAAATTAAAATAAATCAGATCAAATCAAGACGAGAAAAATGTAAGCATATCACCTAATTTTTGGAAAAAAAAAAGAAAGAAATCAGTGGTTAATACCTTATTAAGCGTTCCGATTTTTTTTTCAGATATGTGGATTGGTTTCTTAAATAACGATAAACGTAATGAGAATACTTTAAAACAATTAACGACTTTTATAGAAGGACAGAAAAAAATTAAATAAATGAAGGAAAATACGTTATTTACGACTGGTGAAAATAGTGAAAAAACAATGACAAAAAATAGTGAAAAAAACAGAATAAAAAATAGAAATAAATAAATAAAAAATAGAAAAAAAATTATAAAGGACAATATTGTGTTTAGTGAACACTGAACAGTGAGTGATTAATTAATTTTAATCAAGAGTGATTAATGAAGAATAAATTAAAATAAATTGTAATAAATTAATAAATTACATATTAATTAATTAGGTAATTAATAAAATTAATAAATTTGCAATATACGGTTTTTCAATATCGAAATTTCAAATATTTTTTATATTATTCGGCTTATACTTTTTTACTGACTAATTTATTATCAATTGTAGTGACTAATTTATTACATATGTAGTAAAAAAAAAAAAAAATAGATCAAAGTTTTATTACTATAACTATTTTAATATTTTCTAAAACTTAAAAATTTCCCATCTTAGAACAGGATAAAAAATGGGTTCCAATGGAGGAGGAGGGGGAGGGGGAGGGGGGATTGAAAGGTTTCCCGTTTACTATTCCGTTAAACGTAATTTAAGCTTATATGGTAGACTTACCACATGTTTGCAATGTAAACGTACTTTGCAGGCTTGCAGCAAGGCAAATGTAAGGAAACTAGTTAGTGTACATTAGGCTTGCTACAGGCTTACAAACGTGACTTATTGTAAGTGTACAGGCTTGCTAATTCCAACCTACTGCAAGTGAACTGTAAACCTACATGCTCTCTGGGACATAAGCAGCGAGGGTTTTTCGAACATGCGTTCGGTAAAATTTTTCAAACATGTTCGGTCAACATGTTCGTCATTTTCATCCAACTCAGGATCTGCTTTTTGGTCCCTAAAATATTTAATTTTAAAGGTCAAAATGGGTTCGGAGCCTGTAAACAGATCGAGTGATTATTCTCCGTTCTATGGAAATTTCGAGGTTTCTTTTTCAAAACAATTATTATTATCGCGTTTTTTTTTTTTTACGACTGATTGCTATATAGTTTATTCTAGTCGAAAGAAGAAATTAAATCGCCTTTATTGATAGAGGCGCATTTCATTTTTATACAGTAGAGCTGTGAAAATCATTGTACCAGCATCGTACCAAAATGTATCGTTTGATAGTCTTTTTATACCTCCTAGCCATCGCCTTTGGTAAGTTTGTAGAATTTCCTTGCAACAAAATTAAATTCACAAAGGCAATTATTATTTTAGGTGATGACATCTCCAAGCCGAAGTCTCATAGAAACAGCAAACCCCACTTCCCGAGCGGAAAAATCGTAGGAGGTGTGCAAACCCCGATTGAAGATGTCCCATATCAAGTCGCAATCGAATATTACGGGAAGCAGATCTGCGGTGGTAGCATTATCTCAAAAAGGTTTATACTTACCTCTAGTCACTGCTTTAAACACCAGTACGTAAAAGTGTTGCAAATAGTGCATACAATTTTTGCAAATTTAATGCATTTTGAAACACATTTTCCTTTTAATTTAAAAAATATTTATGTATTTATTTTTGGCCAAGTATATAAATCAGGGATTCTTTCGCAGTTTGAATAAATTTAAAGTTACCGTCAGAATTGGTTCGTCTAAATTCGAAGAAGGTGGCACTGTTATCAAAATGAAATCCTTGGAACACCATTTTGATGCCTCGGGGTACGGTAACGATTATGATGTTTCGCTTGTTGAATTAGAGGAAGACATTCAATTTAATTCCCGCTCTGATATAGTAACTGTGGCAAAAACCGAAGCAGTCAGTGGCAACGCTTTGGTTGCTGGATGGGGAGTAAGTTCATCAGCTTTTTCAACTTCTTTTTTTGTTGGTGAACTTAGTACGTTTTCACTTGTAACTATTTTTTAATTTTTATAGGAAGGTTCTGCAATTCCCAATTTACTTTACTCCGTCACTGTTCCCATTATTAATCGCACTGTATGCGAAAAAGCATATGAGAATAGCACCATGGAAATCACGTCTAGAATGATCTGCGCCGGAGAGGCAGGAAAGGGATCTTGCCAAGGAGACATTGGTAGTCCACTTGTTGTCGTAGAAGGTGATATGAGGACTCAAGTCGGTATTGTTTCTTGGAATTTCGAGTGTGATCAACCTGGCTATATTGGTGTTTACACCAATGTCGCTCATCCAGAAATCAGAAATTTTATCAAAATTCGAGCTAGAGTTTAATTTTTTTTTTCTTGAAATAAACTCTGTAAATTAGACAATAAACTCGGTCGTTACGATATTTATTTATTACACTTGTTCCTAAAAGTTGGAAATATTTTCATTCAAAATAAGGAGAAATGAACAATAAGGGCGATTCTGTTAACACAAGTTTGGGAGTTTTGTACCCCCAACACTCCTTTCTTCACTACAGAAGGTTTTTTTTTTTTTTTTTTTCTTTCTTTTTTTTGGAGAATTGAAATTGAGATTGAAATTTTTTAGACCTTATCTTCCCTTCCGTGAGTTGTCAATCCCGAAGTGATATTTGGATGATCCCAACGTGTTCGGCGAACAAGCTGGTGTTGGATAAAAATGGGGGACATGTTGGATGAACTTGAATGACAGACATTTTCACCCAATATTTACCTTAATATCTAATGGACTCTATACATCAGCCATTGAGGTTTTTTTGAACGTGTTCGGTTAAAGTGTTCCCAATATGTTAACGGAACATATTCATCACTTTCGTCCACCTCGAACATGTTCATCCATCATGTTAGGCGTGAAATTCCTCTCTTATGCAGCGCCATCTATTAAAAAAGTCGATTTAAATGACCGTTTTTTTTCCTGTCTATACGTTTCTCTGGCCCGTAGCCAGCGATGGTTTAGGGGGTCGGAAAGATTTCAAAGGGTGACTCCAATAAATGGAATATCCCTCCTTAAGAACGAAAGTTAGTATATTGCATTAGTAAGGGGCTGTATACAAGTATTACGTAAGCACCTTAGGGGGGGGGGGAGGGGGTACTTCAGATGCTTACGCCAATGTTAAACCTCCATAAGAGGAAGCCTATTTTTGCTTATTGGGGGGAGGGGTCAAAAATCCCCAAAATCATGCTTACGTAATACTTGTGCAGCCCCTAACAAAAAAAAAAAAAAATCTGGCTAGGGCTCAAAGCTTCTCAGTCCCTCAGCTCAGCCCCCCTTTGAGTTTGAACCTGGTTTGCTACGAGGGTGTATCGAATTAGACTTTACTTTTGGGCACTCAACGTGGGTAATTGGCATCTTTAGTCAGATTAGAAGTGTTTCGGGGAATTCGGTGAAACCCCGTCAAGAGTTTGGCGTTGGTTACATTACTCGAAAATGTGTGTTCGAAGAGTTTCAAAAATTTTTTCTCGATGAAAGTGTTTACACTTTTCGAACATGTTCGAAAAGTTTCGATGATGTTCGAAATGTTTGATGATGTTTGACGTTATTTTTGGGGTAGTATTATATTAATATGGGTACTCGGCCGATGATATTTGTATTTTCCCATTATTTAAAAAATATAATACAACCCCAAAAATAACGTCAAACGTCATCAAACATATCGAACATCATCGAAACTTTTCGAACATATGTTCGAAAAGTGTAAACACTTTCATCGAGAAAAAATTTTTGAAACTCTTCGAACAAAAATTTTCGAGTAATGTAACCAACGCCTTTCAAGCTCTGGCAAGTTTTTATGATGGCCTATTCCTGACTCTTTTTTTTTGCGGAAGAAATTTGGACATCTAAATTAGCCAAAAATAACTTTTATAATTTTTTTTAAATCTTTTTTTTTTTTTTTTTTTTTTTTTTTTTTTTTTTTTACATATTTTGAAGTAGAATTCTTGCTCGGTGTTTTGCATTGAAGGAAAACAGTTTAAGAGTCGAAAATGGCAGTTAAAATTTAGTTTCCCTTTACAAACGGTCGTTTTCTGGCTTAAAATTTGATGCTATATTTTAGCCTTTCAGGTTTTAGATTTCAGGTTTCAGTTCATTTTTTTCTTTTAGGTTTGAGATTTTAAAAAAATTTTTCACTCAATTCTGAAATTATTTATTGCTGAAAATGTAACTACAAATTCCCATTTATAACGACTTTTTCCGATAAACTTGTCTATACATATAATAGTCACCTGTTATCCCAATCAACAAGCCGCTTTCGATTAGTTGTCAATAACACTTTAAGGGGATGGGGTTGTTATTTGGGTTTGCTTTTTGGAAACAACGAAAACTCCATTCTTAGTTGCAATATAAATTTCGTTGGTTTTTTTAACTTTGAGAAAGGATTCGCTGTCAGGTTCCCAGTCCATGTCTTTAGTTGCTATTTCCACATAATCATTTTCTACAATTGGCGTAGTAAGTCCGTCTTCTTGTAGCACCCAGACGATGTTTTCGTTGTCAACGGCTAAATCATATATGTCGTCTTCTTCAATTTCCTCCCACACTCTATCTGTGGTGTTTAATACTAATAGTTTTTGATATCCATCAAACCCGAGATAAGCGAAATAAGCCGTTCCGTGCTTGTCCTCAACATAAATAGGACGTTTATTGTCTTTAACTATTGAAGGAACCAAAGGCTTAGGGATCTTCACTGGAGTTAAACTTTCCTTGGTAATGTAATGAATGTAGCTTTCACGTCCATTATTACGATCTTCTATTATATAAAAGCGTTGATTAAATTTTTTATTAAAGAAATAATACTTAGTTCCGAATGAAGCGGGAAGGAGTTCACCAATATTTAAAAGTCTGACAGAAATTAAGCCGTCGTCGTCCTCCACAAACAATTTATTATTGTTCCAAATTTTGAAATCTAAAATTTTGCTGTTAATTTCGGGAATATGTTTTCCTTTAGGGGAAGGATTTAATCTTTCTTCTCTAGTTAAAAAAGTTAAACCTCCCCATTTAAAGTCAGTATTTATAAAGTAAATAGTGCCATTTTGATCTTCTTCACAAGCTTCGAAATTAAAACGTATGACATCAGTCATGACAACAGAATAATCCGTCGCATCTGGTTTGAAAAGTTTTAACCCCCAATCATGTTCGTATCCATAGCCACTCCGAGGGCCACCATTGAAATATAAATTGTTGTCAGAATCGATACAATACGCATCATGGTATTCTTTTTTAATATCCATATGATAATATCTAGCACCAGAATCTTGTAGCTCCATGCTATTCAATCTCATTCGGTGTATGCCATGCACACTATGATCATTTTGCAGAAAACGTCTATGCGACAGAACGATATACGTGTAATTGTCTGTTGTTACTATTGCTTTCGCTACATGTTCATGTTTGCTATATAATAGGTGCTCGTTTTTAGGATCTAATACGTAAAGATGAGTTGAGTCTCCTCTAACATATGTATTGTTTTTAAGATCAAAATCTATGTCAGTCACTCTTATTTCTATGCCGTTTACTTTTTTCATTTCATAATTCTTGGCATCAATTACATTTTCTTTGCAATGATAATTTCTCAGCATTAAAAGAATTGCAGCTAATTTCAGGATCATAGTCTGAAACGAAAAACAAAAATGAAGAAGAGTTTATTCACTACTTGTGAATTCAAGGGCGCAGTTTCACGCCGCGAACATGTTCATCGAATAACGCCATTTCACGGGGGAACAAGTTGGTGTCGAATAAAAATGGCGAACACATGTTGGACAAACATGTTCTGACACGAACGAACATGCTCGTAGCTTTAATCTTACAAATGGTTACGAAAATGGGCTTTCCACGTATTGTTAGAATTAAACTGCTTCTAGGGGGTCATATTTCGATTTCTTGATATAATAATTGCTGGAAAATTGTATGAAATTAATTTTTCCTCTTTTTTGATAACCCTATTAAATAATTATTTAGATAATCGACTAAAAAAAAAAAAAAAAAAAAAAAAAAAAAAAAATGAATTGAATATTAGAAATTACCTTTGCGAATCCGATTTGTGTGCTTTGCAACAAGAAAACCAGGCAATTAGCTTTTGATTTATATCAAGTAATTTTTATGATCTCTTACAGCTTGATTGAACTTTACGTCTTAAAAGCGAAAAAAGATAAAGAAAATTATGTCGTGCATTAGAATACGAATTTTACTAATAATTCTTTAAAATTTGGTTACAACAATCAACTTGAATTTTTTTCGAAATCTTAAGAATTTATAAATTGACTTTTGGCTTTTTCTTAAGGAAAGAGTTTCTCAGCCGCATCATAAATTGGAAGAAAGATAATTTTTGTATTGCGGAATCATTATAAAAATCGCACAAGTCATTCAAATCGAAATGAGCGCAATTATCGTGTCACTTATTCTAATGCCACGTACTCAGCTTCTCTTACTCCATTTTGGGTCAATGCGCATCCCGTTTGTCCATTCTTCTCGATGGGTGTTTTAAAGTGATACATTTTTTTATTGTAATATTATAAATCTTTAGATTGTAAGTAAAGCGACCACAAAAATGTCAAAAAGGCGCATCGAAGTAGCTGATCCTTACATTAAACGTAAAAGGTACGTAATTTTTCGTTAGGTTTTCGTCCAATCAAAATGTCAAGGACAAAAAGCCATTAATAAACACCAAAATTGATTTTATTTGCTTAACAGGGACGAGGATGACGATAAAAAGTCTTCATCATCGTCTGGTATAACAACTACTAAATATACAATTCCATCACCCGCAGGATTATCTATTAATCCTTACACCGGTTTACCACATACTCCGCGATACCATGAGCTCTACAGGAAAAGAATCACGTTACCTGTTTTCGAATATCGGGAGGAATTTATGAAGCTTCTGGCATCCAATCAATGTATTGTGCTAGTTGGTGAAACAGGGTCCGGTAAAACCACTCAAATCCCACAGTGGTATGTTATAGTGAATGTAACCTTTTAATTTTAATACAAGCCCAAGCCATGTGCTTATGAATAATTTACTTTTTAAGGTGTGTGGAGTATTCTCGATCATGTGGGAAAAAAGGAGTTGCTTGCACACAACCTAGAAGAGTAGCTGCTATGTCAGTTGCACAGAGAGTATCGGAAGAAATGGATGTTTGTTTAGGCCAAGAAGTAGGATATTCTATCCGTTTTGAAGATTGTTCTTCTTCAAAAACCCTACTAAAGTGAGCAGTTTACAATAAAAATAATGTTTTTATTTTAATTTTCGTGCTTATTTTGAATTTTTTTTTTTTTTTTTTCAGATATATGACTGATGGTATGTTACTTCGAGAGGGAATGTCAGATCCAATGTTAGAAGCTTATCAAGTTATATTGCTTGACGAAGCTCATGAAAGAACTCTTGCAACAGATATATTAATGGGTGTATTGAAAGAAGTTATAAAACAACGTGCTGATCTCAAACTTGTTATTATGTCTGCAACGCTGGATGCTGGGAAGTTTCAACAATATTTTGATAATGCTCCTTTGATGAATGTCCCTGGCCGGACACATCCTGTGGAGATCTTTTACACGCCTGAGCCTGAAAGAGATTATCTTGAAGCTGCCATTAGAACAGTTATACAGATTCATATGTGTGAGGAAATATCGGGAGATATCTTGCTATTTTTAACAGGTAAGCTTTTTTTTTTTTTTTTTTTAATAACGATTTAATTTTCCTAATATTTATTTTTGTTTATAACAGGACAAGAAGAAATAGAAGAAGCATGTAAAAGAATTAAACGAGAAATCGATGGATTAGGACCGGAAGTAGGCGAAATGAAATGCATTCCTTTATATTCAACCCTACCGCCAAATTTACAGCAAAGAATTTTTGAACCGGCTCCTCCGAATAAACCAAACGGGGCTATTGGAAGAAAAGTAGTAGTTTCGACGAATATAGCAGAAACGTCACTAACAATTGATGGAGTTGTTTTTGTAATTGATCCTGGTTTTGCAAAGCAAAAAGTAAGATTAAACTTTTTGAGTTTCTGGAAAAATTTTAAGAAAATTGTATTAATCATTTATTTTGCATATTATAGGTGTACAATCCTCGAATCAGAGTAGAATCTCTTCTAGTATCGCCTATTAGTAAAGCTTCAGCTCAGCAACGCGCTGGCCGAGCCGGTCGTACGAGACCTGGTAAATGTTTTAGACTTTACACGGAAAAAGCTTATAAACAGGAAATGCAAGACAATACTTACCCCGAAATTTTACGTTCGAATCTGGGGTCTGTCGTATTACAATTAAAAAAACTCGGAATAGACGATTTAGTGCATTTTGATTTTATGGATCCACCAGGTGGGTAGTACAATTTTTTTTATTATTTTTGGATGTGAGTCATGACCCTATGTAAAATATAAAGTTAGTTTCTGAATTATATGCCAAATTCTTATATGAGTATTTTTCAGTGAATTAAGTGAGAAAATTTTGAAATCGAGCTCTTGCAATTCTTCAACAGTATAATGTTTCAATACTATCTTGTCGACTATTTAAAACTTTCCTCTGGAATAAAATGCTCGATTTTTATATTACAAAACTGTGCATTACTTATAGCTTATTTTTCAAACTATTTGATTAGTAAGAGAGCAGTAATGCGAAATTAAATGGCCGAACGCGAATTTTATTTGTGATCATTTTGGTGGTTACAACTGAAAGCTTTGGCAGACAATTCTTTAAACTGTTTTCTAACCGGAGAATTTTTTAACGGAATCCTTTTTTTTTTTTTTTTCAGCTCCTGAAACATTGATGAGAGCTTTAGAACTTTTAAATTACTTAGCTGCTTTAGACGACGATGGAAATTTAACGGAATTGGGAGCAATCATGGCAGAATTCCCCCTCGATCCTCAACTGGCGAAGATGTTAATTGCGAGCTGCAATCACAATTGTTCCAATGAAATACTTTCGATCACTGCTATGCTATCAGGTAGTATGATTTAAAAAAAAAAACAATTTTAGTTATGCAAAAAAAAAAGAAGAAAAAAAAGTGTGCTCTTGTGATTCCCCCGTAAAAGAATTGATGAACAGTTTTGTATGTCTGATTGTTTTATAAATTTTAAACCATAGTAATAACTTTCTAGATATACAAAATTCAGAAAAAAAATGCTTTTACATGAGAACGCAGTAAAATCTCTCTTCAGTAAACACCCTCGGACGTAATTTTTTTATGCATTAAAAAAAAGTATTCCATGGAATCCGAAAATATTCAAATATGCGCTAGTTTACATGTCCATTTTAAATTCAATATACTGTCTAGGGGTGTCCACGCTGGGAGGTGTTACTGTACATGCAACAAGCTAGAGTCCTATATGAAGGATTCTAACTTGCTGTAGCTCCTATAGGTTAATAGATGAACTAAATTGGTTGGATGCGGGCATCTGCCTCTCCACTGTTTAGTCCCACAGTGTTTCGTTCGACCTAATGAAGCCAAGAAGGCAGCCGACGACGCAAAGATGAGATTCGCCCATATCGACGGTGATCATTTGACGCTACTTAATGTTTATCATGCCTTTAAGCAAAGTAAGTATTTTTTTCCATGTTTAAAGAAAAAGGATTTTTTTTAACTCATTTTTTTTTCTTCATTTTAAAGATATGGAGGACCCTCAGTGGTGTTATGACAACTTCGTCAACTACAGATCCTTGAAATCAGGAGATAATGTGAGACAGCAATTATCCAGAATCATGGATAGGTTTAATTTGAAGAGAACTTCCACAGAATTTACGTCCAAAGATTATTATATTAACATTCGAAAGGCTTTAGTTTCTGGATTCTTTATGCAGGCATGTAAAATTTTGATCAAGTATCTATTTTTTGTTTTATACGATAGGGTGAGCTGGCTGGCTCAAAGTGAGCTATTTAAGATCACTGATGGATTGATTCAACGGAATGAACTGTTTTAGATCAAAGCCTGGTTTAACAAGTTCTATGCAAACTTTTTGAAACCTATTCAAAGAGTTTTAAAACTTTCAGTAATAATTTAATATAATAATGCTGATTTAATTTTTATTATTTCATGTTAATATTTTTACGAATATGTAATTTATATTTTTTTTCTGTTACAGGTGGCGCATTTAGAAAGAACGGGCCATTATTTAACAATCAAAGATAATCAGGTTGTACAGCTGCATCCTTCTACATGCTTAGATCATAAACCTGATTGGGTGATTTATAATGAATTTGTTCTGACTACTAAGAATTACATAAGAACTGTGACGGACATCAAACGTAATTTTTTTTTTTTCTCAAAACTGTTTATTTTACTTTTTTGATATTAATTTTTTGCTTCTTTTTTTTTTCAGCGGATTGGTTATTAAAAATCGCCCCTCAGTATTACGATTTGCAGAATTTCCCTCAGTGCGAAGCTAAAAGACAACTTGAATTACTTCAGTCAAAATTGGAATCAAGACAATTTCAAGAAGGATTCTAAAAATCAAATAGTGTATTAAAACAGATGAAGGATGTGCTTTACTTTCCCAGTACTGTGTAAAGAGAGTCGTGATTAATTTTATTAAGGATGTTCCACAGAGCTTTTGCACCCAACTTATGTGTAACTCATGTAAATGTTCGGACAAGTCATGACATAAGATGGCAATTATTGGAGTTTCAGACATTTGCACTGTAACAGATACTAATTTACGATCAATATTTTTACTCTCTTTAACGAATGAAATATAGAACGTTTTCGTTTAAAAATGTATTTACTTGATGCTTTTTACATTTGTTATTTTTTCCTTTTTATTAGTAGATTTCGTCATTGATTTTTCATTTGCTTATTTTTATAATGTATTGGATTTTGCCTTTGAAAAATTTCTTGCAAAAACCCTGATCTTAATCTAATGACTGATATTCTGGTTTATTCTTTTTTTATATAATTTTGGTTTTATTATTTGCTTGTTGGGAAGAGAACTTGACAGTTGTAGAATTTGAATTGAATGATTCTATGCAACATGCAGAACGGAAAACTTAAATGCTTTTTATTAAAAGAAGCAAATTTTGCAAAGAAATTAAAATGCTTGGATTTGTTTCGAGTCAACTGGAAATGGATAAAAAAAAAAAATTACAAAAGAAATTAGCCTACTTTGTTTTCACTTCCTTTGCAAGGCGAAATCAAGGGAAAATGAAACCAATAATTTTTATTTCCGACGTCTTTGAAAGTCAGCACTATTTTTAGACCTTAATCAACCAATCTTTATACCTGAATTTTCGAATTATTATTATTATTATTATTTTTTTTTTTTTTTTTCTTTTTGTGACGACGAATTATTATGCTGCAACGTTGTTAGCGCGGCAACTGTCTTCTGATACGTCAATCTCGTGGGCATTGAAAGCCATAGTGTGCTCAATATTCGTGACGTCATGTGTCAGAATATTGAATATATCATCGCTGATTGGCTAGAAACCGTGAAACGTCATATGTCAGAATTTTTAAAAGCAAACTGATTGGCAGCGCCATGTTGGGGGAACGATGGAAGGGAAAATTGAGCAGTGGGCATTCGACACAGTAGAATGGCGTGTGATCGTTATAGAAAATACATATAATTCGTTTTGAAAAGTTCGATTTATTTTATACTTCAGCGATTCATGTTGATGTCGTTATTTAATATATTCGGTCCGCCCTGTGAATATTTCGATTTTTGTTTCCAGTGAAGTGATTTTTGGCCAGTTTCAGTTTTGACCATGGCTTTAGAGGTGCAATTTTATTAAAATGGCGTTCTGATTTTTTAATAAGGGAATCATAATTATTAAAGTTTACTAAAATTGAGGTTTGTGATTAAGGTTTGTGGTCTTGTTGAGTGGTTTGACGAAAGATATTGACGCGGTTATTCCGGGCATCATTTTTCGCGATGGCTTACAAGGACGTCCTAAACGAACGGAATATTTGAAAATCTTTCACAATATAAAACACCTTACAGGTAAGATCATATATCTTTCAGGCCGAATTCCTTATGTTGTTGTCCCGATTGTATTATTGACAGGTTATTCAGCCGAAAAATTTGAAATACCAAAAATATAGGCCAGTAGAGTAGGAGCAGCTTTTAATTTTTTGAAATTATTTGAATTGGAAGTGATCATTATGTCTGAAGTGGTATTATAATCTTGTAAAAAACCTTATCTTTTTAGCGAATACCCATTATCCAGAAGTTGCGAGATTTATTTTAAATTATTTGCAGTTTTAAATGTTCTATTTTCTTGAAAGTTTCTGACTTTGTAATTACGGAATATGTTATGTGTTAAAATCAAGTGCCTTACAGGGCAGAATGAAAGTGGTCTCAATTCGAAGAACCCCTCAACTCCCCTATGAAGTTTTTCTGCTATCAAAAGCATAGGTCTACACAAAATTCATTCTTATTTGTCAAATTATGTAGCTCTCAATTTATGCTGGGATTGACAAGTTTTTTAAAATCTTCAGTCGTTTTTCTTCATTCGTTCCCAACAACAATAACTGTCTGAGTATTTTAAGAGCCATTTTTGAAGCCTTAAGTACAATCGTTTTAAAAATAACATTAAATTTTTTTAACAATTGTTCAAACTGCTAAATCTTTATGGAATTGTTCCAATAGTGAATTAGTTACGTTTTGTCATTGGTTTATTAAATGATACTTGGAAGTATTAAATTTTTTCTTTTTTCAAATATTGTTGGTTATATCTACAATGTGCAAAAGCAGATGATGAAGGTCAGATCAAAGTGCTGAAAAATAATTTTAAAATACCTGTTTAAGAATAAAAATCTCATATGCTATAAAATCTTAACTAGTAATTCATGATTTGGTAGTGGAAATTTTATACCATTTGAAAGAAAATTTTATTTCCTTCTTTTCTTTCACTGCATAATTACCTAAGGGTAGACTTGTCAACTCGCAGATTTTGGTTTTTCCCTATCCCCTGTAGAATAAGAATATAAAAGTGCTTCACTCTTTTTCACAACAGTATCTAGCTTCTGAAAAATTATCTTGATGAATAACCTTAAAGGATTGCCATTCATGCTCTTTTTTTAGGAGTATACACTCTTTCCTATTTAAAATTTATGAAAATATTCAATTTTAAAAACACAGACAAGTGTTTTTTTTTTTTTTTATTTGAAACCTTTACTTTCATGGTTATTCAGCCTCTATTATTTCAAGAAAACTCATTTACATTTTCTTATTTTTTTTTAGTTGAAATTATGTAGTATTTTAGCTTTTTAACATTATATAGCGGAAGTAATGTTTTAGTGGACCTGAAATTGACTTAAATACAGCGATTAGATTTCTAATCAAAATTGGATATTTCAAAACCATCGAAATTTTACCCGATACCAACTGTACCACCTATAGCAGAACTATATTAATAAAGTGAGGATCCAATTTTTTCCTGTTAAATAATTTACCGATTCGAAAACCTCCCTCCCCGTACCTTTACCTTCGATACAATTTCCATAAATTATCCGGTTGATTTTTTTCCCCCTATACAGTAGTATGTACACCGCTACTATAATTTTAGTTAACGCTTTGAAAGTAGTACAAATTCTCTCATTCAAACCGCAATTCGTATGAAATATGTATTTCAAGTTGGAAAGTGAATTGCCCTATAGTATATTTAAGCTTTTTTGTTCTACACATTTTATGTTAATTAAGTAAACTTGAAGCAGTTTATCAGTTTACACATACTGTAGCTGGTTCTATTCATTCCGAAAAGTGAGAGTATTTCACTGACCTTTCTCTCTCCTATTTGTTGGCAAACATCCCAAACATCAGTGTTTGCTTAAATATAAGAAAGTAAGAAGAAACGCTTGTGCAATATTAGATATGCTATTTTTACTAGCCCCTAGGGCGTGCAATTGGTTGTGCCTGATGATTCGCAGAGAGTGGGTAGCAACTACTGTCTATCCGCTCATTTTACAACTGATTTTAACCATAATTGTAACAAGTTTAATAAAAATGAGGGTACTAACACAGGAATATTTATTAGACAAAAAATCGATTACATTTCAAACAATTGGAGAAGGTGTGAAGTGCAAAGACATTGCATATCCCCAAGAGGTATTATCTTACGAACCAGAAAACATTTTTTTGGAAGGATTAATGAAAGATGTAGCTTGTTTGGTAGGATTTGACAAACGATGTAAGCTCTGACTTCTTATTTTTAAAAATACTTTTATAAATTTATTTCTTTTTCTACAGTGATTAAACAAGGTTTTCACAACAATTTTCAATACGGATTTAAATTTATCGGAGTAGATTTGGATGCCTCCGAAGCACCAAACTCTTTAGAATATATCATTTATCCGGCTAAAGGGGAATTTTCTTACAATCTGTGGAACAATATTGCCAGGAAAAAAGAAATTTTTTCAAAATACACTGGGAGTTTATTAGAGACTCCAATTTTAAACCTCCAACATGCCATTGATGCAGTTTTCCTAAAGCGAAAAGATATTAACACGACAAATATTGTGGTAAGAGATCACTATGAGTGCAAATATTTGCAAATATTAAAGAATTTTTTCAATTTATTTTCATTTTAGGCGCTCCCTTACGACCGTTTTCTACCTATAGGCCCTGACATATTACCGTGGTATACTCTCTTACTTGTTACTATATTTTTCTTCTACTTTGAAAATTTAAGAATTTTCATACGTTTCATAAATGAGAGGAAATTGGGGACTGTGGTAAATATATTTTGAATGACTGAAAATGAAAAGGATAGTAAATAATAATAAGACGTCGTTAAATAGGAAATCTACTGTATTAACTATTTTCATCTACTGTCTGTCCAACTCTATTACCATCGTTTTTTGTCAATTTGTAGTACTGTTAATCGCATTTTACCATTAAGTGGGGCTACGTTGAACACTTTCGGGTTTTTACGCAAAGCGTTAAGAAATCGTGAACAAAAAAACATATGCTTTCAGTATTATTTAAACCTGTTATGGTTAATCAGTGTTCAAAGTCGCTTCGCAGAATTTAAAATAGCTCTTTATACGATAATTACTCTGATTGATTGTATTTTTTGCAAAACGATATTTTTTCAGGAATATTTCAGTCAAATGGGACTTTATAAATGTTGTCAGCGGTATTATACACTAGCTTCAAATTGGTTTATTTTAAGGGTGCTGTTGCTCGCAATTCATCTTGAATTTTTCGTTTTCTTGAATACTGGTTCACCTGAGTACAGTCTAAATTACCATCATAGTTCCATAATTGAACTGACCACATTTCACCTGGCGAGCATTTTATTTTTTGCATACTTTCTCAACTTTTTCTTCAAAAACGGTAACCAAATATATTACGCTTGCCATTCGCTTTCGAAGTAAAACTAAATTATGATTTTTCTAGGTCTTTCAGGCTTTATTGCGCATCTCTTATTTTCGATATCTCCAATATTTTATATGATGCTTTCACTCATTTTCGAATTCTCCCGAAAAATTCAAATTATTTTCTGTCTTTTACCACAAATATGCTTCTTCCGGTATTTGGATATGATTTCACAGGCGCAATTTTATGGTTAGTATGGGGTCATTAAAGTATTATGTAAGCATGTTTCGGGGGTAACCGATGGATAAAAACTTCTTAAAACTGAAATAATCAGTTATCAGCAATCATTTCAATCTCGTGAACAAGGTGAAACTGAAAGGATCTGAAAATCATGCTTATGTAATACTGTACTTGATTGGTTACTTACACTTGATGCAATATATAGCACAATGTATAGTAGTAGGAGTAATTATGGAAATCAATACCTTGAAAATTTTGTAGGTGAATTCATCGACCGTATTGAAAAGGTGTATCGTACTGAAGAAACGTTAAATATAACAGACGTTAGACTTATGAATGTCGCTAACGTGCTCATTTATTTTTCTCTGGGGATCTATCTCGACATAATATGGCCTGGAAAATACGGCACCCAGAAGACACTCTATTGTTGGGTGATTTTAATGATTTATTTATTTATATAATTTTGGCTGCCCACGTTATGCTTATTTCTTGATTAGAATTGTTATTCGTAGTAGAAAAAAAATTTAATATTTTTGTTAGAACTAACTAAATCAATAGGGATTGCAATATCGATTTTCGGTAAATTTAAATACCGGTACTGCCGTTAAAAAACCGTCGGGACTACCGAAAACCGGCGCTTTTCCAAAAATGAAAAAATTGATGTAAGGTAAAGTTTAATTCAAAATATTAAATTATGATTTTATTTTTATTTCAACTCGAGAAATTCTTCGAATTTATTGGTTGAAGAGGCACTAAATCTTTGATCCAAAGCTATCTTTGCTATAAAATTTTTACATAATCTTATTTTTATTTCTGTTTAAAAGTTTCAATGCAAACACTTTTGGAATTGATCGGGTGCAGACCAGGTTGATTCATTAGTAGCGGCTTTGGTGAAAGTCGCCTTCTCATTTTCGGTTGAATTCTCTTGGAAACTTTTATATCTTCCTATATTGAGCTATTCAAAAAACCGACTTCTGTTTTGTGCTTGTTTTTACATAGTGTCAGTCCGACTCGAAAGTTTATAATTGATTCGGTATTTTCGGGACTTTCGAGCAAGTAGCAGCAAAAAAAATTGTTCTGGGATACATACCAGCTTCTGAAATGAGTTTTTTGAAATTTTTGTTTCAATTTAGAAACAAGATTCAAATGATTTAAGTTTAGATTCTCCCTGTTTCTTAAAAGTTTTTTTTAAGAAAGAAAATTTTGATATCTTCAAAATGATAAAATTTTTAAATTTGTAACCAAAATTTTGTTTTCAAAATTTTTGATTTTTTTCATTTTTTAGATGTACGATATATTTTTTTCAAGCTTATTAAGTTTACGTTGTGAATAGCTGTTTAAGCTAAAGAGTTCAATTTACACCTAAAAAGGTAATTAATTGACTTTCTATACCTTTAAAAACTATGGATTAGAGTACCATGACAAGAATGAGGTTTAGAATTTTCGGTAGTACCGGTAGTACCGGTATGGGAAAAATGAATACCGAAAATACTGGTATTTGAAAAAGTCCGGTATTTTGCAATCCCTATAAAATCAAAGTGGTAATTTTCTTTTTAGCCCAAAGAAAAAAAGAACAGGAATCAGAATCGAGATGAAACCATGGTTAACAGACTTATTCAAGATCCAAATATCAGCACTGGAATCGAGCTATTAGGTTTAAGAAAAATTTATAAGACAGAAAATAATGGAAATGTTACAGCCTTGAAAAATATTAATGTCACCTTTAACCAAGGAGAAATAATTGGTGTTATGGGACACCAAGGCTCTGGAAAGAGTACGTTGCTCACAATTATGGCAGGTACTTGCAATCTACCAAAATAACTATAAGCTAACGCTTTTTTCCCTTTCATTTAATGTGACGTTAGGAAAATCCTACTTCTTTTTTACAGGCCTGGAGTGGCCCTCTTCTGGATTAATCACTATCAATAGTATTCCCATGCCTCACGACTTCTTTAAACGACACGTTGGTTTTTGTGGCCAAATACATCCCGTCCCCGGTTCGAGTTACTTTAAAATTTCATTGAATGGAATGGTATACGACTTTATTTTTTTTCTTTTTTACAAAATTCATGTTTAAATTGTGATTTTTTTTTAGATTAAAGGTTTGCGTAAATGTGAGGTGATAAAAGAATCTTCACATGTTCTTCAGAATATTATGAAGTATATTGAGGGTTTACCAAAACGTAGATTGCCATCAAGAGAGAAAGAAAGGATAGCGAATTTGGGATCATGTTTGATCAGAGATCCTAATGCAAGATTTGATTACTTAATTACTTGATTTTTTTTTTTTTTTTTTACCATCAAAGGGGTCATTCAATTATTGCGCCAGCATGTTCGATAAGATAAGGGAAGGTTTTCTTTTTTCACCATTTTGTAGAGACTGACAGGGGTTATGAGGACTTCGGTTAACTCAATTAACTACGCATTTTCTTAGGCTTTGGATGCAGGTGTTTATAGCGCTTCCTGGAATTTTCAAAACTCGACAAGTTTTTCGATGAAAAATAATCTGCAAATCAAAATAATTCTTTAAAAAATAGGCCGACTCCGCCATTTTCTCGGACAAAAGAAAAATAAATTTTCAAGTTGCCATAGATTTCAGGAATGAAAAAAATTATTCTTTTTGATGGGTGTCCCAGGAGTGGGTGAAAAATATTTAGAATAAAGAAATATTAAAAATAACTATTAAACGTAAAAAAATTGACAGGTAAAAGGAATAAGTCAAAAGTACGAATCGTTGCAATTAATAATTTTAACTGATCAAGTTAAGATGTGGGTTCGATTCCCATTCGGCTCATATGTACCCGACGAAATTTTTTTTTCTCAATGAAGTTTGTTAGTCCATAAAAGTTATGGACTTCAGAAATTTCTGCTTTTATAGTATTATAAAAGGCGATAGGTTTTTCTCATGATCAAGTTAAGTCAACAGGGTTTCAGAGGTTTTGTGGTACGGATTTCAAAATACCGGCCTTTTTCCAACACCAGTATTTTCGGTATTCATTTTTCCCATACCGGTACTACCGGTACTACCGAAAATTCTAAACTTCATTCTTGTCATGGTACTCTAATCCATAGTTTTTAAAGTTACAGAAAGTAAATTAATTACCACTCCACTCCTACCAAGTCCACTCTTCGAGTGCCTTTGGTGTATTCTTTTACTGAACATTTCCCTGGTTCCCTCTTTGTGATCCATATACCGATAACCCCAACCGAGAGAATTACACCCCCCTGCCTCAAAAGCAGTAATTTAGGTTTGTTGGAAAATTAAAGTAAATTAATTACCTTTTTAGGTGTAAATTGAACTCTTTAGCTTAAACAGCTATTCACAACGTAAACTTAATAAGCTTGAAAAAAATATATCGTACATCTAAAAAATGAAAAAAATCATAAATTTTGAAAACAAAATTTTGATTACAAATTTAAAAATTTTATCATTTTAAAGATATCAAAATTTTCTTTCTTAAAAAAAAAAAAAAAAACTTTTAAGAAACAACGAGAATCTAAACTTAAATCATTTGAATCTTGTTTCTAAATTGAAACAAAAATTTCAAAAAACTCATTTCAGAAGCTGGCATGTATCCCCGAACAATTTTTTTTGTTGCTACTTGCTCGAAAGTTCCGAAAATACCGAATCAATTATAAACTTACAAGTCGGACTGACACTAAGTAAAAACAAGCACAAAACAGAAGTCGGTTTTTTGAATAGCTCAATATAGGAAGATATAAAAGTTTCCAAGAGAATTCAACCGAAAATGAGAAGGCGACTTTCACCAAAGCCGCTACTAATGAATCAACCTGGTCTGCACCCGATCAATTCCAAAAGTGTTTGCATTGAAACTTTTAAACAGAAATAAAAATAAGATTATGTAAAAATTTTATAGCAAAGATAGCTTTGGATCAAAGATTTAGTGCCTCTTCAACCAATAAATTCGAAGAATTTCTCGAGTTGAAATAAAAATAAAATCATAATTTAATATTTTGAATTAAACTTTACCTTACATCAATTTTTTCATTTTTGGAAAAACGCTGGTTTTCGGTAGTCCCGACGGTTTTTAACAGCAGTACCGTTACCCATATCAAAATTACCCGAAATCCCTATAGATGTGTGGTTTTACTGCAATTTTACAATACACCGCCATCAGGTTCCAATCCAAGCCGTCGCTCGTCAGTTTGTCACTCTTAAATGGGACATAATCCTTCCACTTCAAACAAAACCTTCCTAAAAGTCTCTTAAGACGGTAGGAAGGAGTTTAATGCTGTGAAGTCATGAATTTCGTAAATGGTTCTAAATGGTGTAAATAATTAAAATCGTACGTAATGCAAAGAGGTGGGGTTAAATTTACTTAATTTTACATTGTCCACAAAAAGAAAGAGAAGGTTGGAAATCGCAAAATTTGTGCTTGGATGTAATATTTGAATGAACCCTTAGATGGTGATTTTAGACGAGATAACGACCGGAATCAATTACAATTTGAAAAGAGGGATTTGTGAGACATTACGTTCATTACGTGGAACCCGCACTGTAATTTTTAGCACTCAGTCTTTAGAAGAAGTAGAAGCGCTTTGTGATCGAGTTATAATTCTCAGCCAAGGAGAAGTAGAGTTTTTCGGTTCACCATCAGAATTGCGTTTACAATTCAGCACGGAATATACGCTATTGGTAACTGTTACCAATTTAAGTAAAGTCAATTCTATAAATGAAATAGTAAAAAGATTTGTTAAGTCAGCTGTGCTTAAAAGTCAAAATGAAGTGATGATGGAGTTTAAACTACCACAAGGCGAAACCCCCAATTTTCCTGATTTATGCGACAGTTTGGACGGGAAAATGTCAGATGGCGAAATTTTGTCATATAACATCGGAGTCATTAGTGCTGAAGAAAAAATATTAAAGTAAGGATTTTACCAATTTATAACAAAAAAAAAAAAAAAAAAAACAGTACTCCATTGTTACAAATTAAATTGTATTTGGAGTATTGAATAATGGAAGTAAAAATTTTTGTTTTAGTTTGAATTATAATTCAAAAGAAGAATTTAAAGCAAAAAAAATAACGACATCTTCGGAGGTTGACGATTTTGATCAGATAAAGGGATTTTCCCTATTTACGAGTCAAGCTAAAGCTCTCTTTACTAAAAAATGGATCTTTTTGCGAAGACATATTTTAATTTATTTGATTTTCTTCGTAAGTACCTTTACTTCAGATAAACTATTTATTATTCTTTTTAGGAAATTTAATTCTTGTAAACAATTCTTATTCGTTAGGGGATTTTCACTGCTCTGCATGCAGTTTTTGACTATGCTTGGAGCTTAGGCACCGTAAAAAGTCAGTTAGATACAATTGAAGCACTTGCATACTCTTTGAATTCTTACGGAGATACGAAGGTCCTGTATTCATACACAGAAGAAAATGATTTGGTTCGATCATTTAAAAAGTTTATGTTAGAATCTGAATATTCACATCGTTTTGTTGGAAATATTACAAAAGGTAAAATATTTTTTAAAAATGAGAATTATTTTCAGTTTGTATTATTATTATTATTTTTTTTTTTTTAGTAATTAGAAATACTTACGGTCGTTATTTCGAAAGTTATTACTATTATATTATTGGTTTTAACTTTGTTGGGGACGAAACTACGGAAGTCTATTATAACGGAGAAGCTACTTTCGCGCTTCCAATTGCTGTAAATATTTTGGCTAACGCATTTGCAAATAGTACGAATTCTCTGATAAAAACTTCAATAAGTGTCAAATACGTGAAGGTGAAAATTTAATTAGTATGATTTAGCTTTAATTTTAATTTTATTTATTTAAAAAGTTAAGATTTTAATTTTTTTTTAAAGGACGTACCAAATGGAATTTCAAAGTGTTCTGATTCTGTTTTCTGGATTCCCTTTAGAATTTTGATCGAACCGTGGATTTTTGCAATGGGCCCATTAAAGGAAATAAAAAGTAATTTGAAAACTCTTCAGCTGCTGTCTGTCTCCCCATTTATGTATTGGCTCACCCACTTTTCGTTTGATTGGCCAGTCTTATTTATTTATAGCATTATCTCCTTCGTCTTGAGCCCTTACGGCGAAGAGGCCTTTGCGAATTTTTTAAAGGACAATGCTGGTTAGTGTATGTCCAGTATTTGGATACCGTAAATATTGCTTAGTTTTTTTTAGTTAAAACCATTTTTTTTTTTTAAGGAAGGCTATTGCTAGGTACATTCTTCTCCAGTATTAGCACACTGCTTTTAATTTATTGCACCATTTCATTAACAGAATGCCTGACATTAGCAGCAATACTGGTCTTCGTTCTGCTGATAACCTCGGGTCGGTAATAAAAACCTTCATTTAATTTTATATTATGAACGACCAAAACATAATTCAAGTGTTTTTCCGCAGTTGCTTTTTTCTCATTAGGAGATTTCTACGATTTCCGAATCGCAAAATATCTGACACCTAATGCCATTTGGTTAGATGATGTAGTAGGTTTATGTACCGAAACACCAGGCAACTTAGGAATTTTCATTCTGACTTTTCTAATACATATATTCATACTTTACCTACTATTGCTTTCAATCGAGTTGGGGAATCTAAGAAAAAGCGCTCACAAGTTTTGGACTTTACTTCTTATATTATTTTTTCGTCGTGATGTAAGACCCATGGATTAATTCAATTACGATTGAACCTAGGTTAAGAATCCTCTTCATTTTTCAGTTTCCTAAAAATGCAAGTGTTGTGGACGAAGAAACTAAAGTGGAAGAAATGAGGGAGAAAAAGGGGCCAGAAAATAATCGGCCCTTGCTTATCCTTTATAATGTGAAACGTTGGTTTTGCTTTATTAGACGAAAAATGTCTTGGAAGAAGCAAATTTTACAAAATATACGTTATTGTTTTCGAAATAAGTCGATAAAGGGGGTTTCCCTTGCTGTGAATTCAGGAGAATGTTTTGGACTAGTTGGCCCTGATGATTCCGGTAAATCCACGATATGTAAAATGTTGACTGGAGCTCTTCCTACCTCTCTTGGAAAAGTATACTTCAATAATATTTCCTTATCCAACTGTTTTAGGAGGCACAAAGTACGCATATAGTTTTAACTTTTTAATAATCTAAATGATTATAAAAAACGAATTTTTGTTACAGACTTTAAACGAGATCGGTTACTGTCCGCAACACGAAGGTTTGTTTTTAAATTTTTCGGGAAGAGAGTTGCTTGAATTTTTCGCTCGGCTGAGAGGTTTTAAGGAAGTAGCACTTAAAAAAGAAGTAGATAAATGGACAAAAATAATTAATATCGAAGAATATGATATGCAAAAATGTAAAACCTACACGTTTGGGATGCAAAGGAAATTATCTGTGGCTATTGCCCTTATTGGAAAACCAAAACTTGTAGTTCTTGACGAGCCAACTGCAAACGTTGATCCTTTATCTTGCCAATGCATTTGGGAATTGATTAACATCGCAAAGAAAAGAGGAGCAGCAGTTGTACTAACTAGTAAAAAGTAAGATGTATGCCTATGAATATTTTTTAAACCATTTTTGATTACTGGTTGCTGCTCGCGAGGAGCTAAACTACAACAGTACAACTGTAGTTAAGCATAGTCTAAGCAGCTTACAACACTTTGCGCATATTTATTTAATTTTTTAAAGAAAGTTGATAGTTTTCGAAAGTGTTGAAATATTTTATAAGACAAGTATGAGTTAGGATTTCATACCCTCCCATCATGTTAAGCGATTGTTTATTTTTTTTCAAGCCCGTTCTTCTTCTTCTTCTTTAAATTATTTTATATCAGTTGTACAATGCAACAGAATTGCATTCAACAGTTGTGTAGGTATTTATTTTAGGTAGGTTATTAGGGAACCTCTTATTGACTTTCTTTATCCTCGTCTCGCATATTGACGTAGGCTACTGCTAAAGCATCTCTTTTATTTTTAGTTTTGACGAAATTGAAGTCGTCTCTGATCGTTGTGCAACGATCTGTCTTGGTCAGCTATGTAGTATTGGGACAGTGGCGCAAATTAAAGGGGATAAAGATATGAATCAGATGTGTGCTTTAGTGTTGAAAGTCAATTATTCAGAAACTACCGACGCTAGGATTCTGTTAAAAAAAGCCGTGGCAGATACTTTTGGCCCATCTTTTCTCTGTGATCCTTTTGAAGATATGGTAAGGTTTAGTTTTTAGTTGGAATAGAAAAACTAGACATCCCAAACATAATAGTTAATATCAGTAATTTAAGTTTTTTCAATATTTAAAAAAAAAGATATACGTATATTGAATCATCATCATTTACACCAATGTCTCAGGCATAATTTATATCTTTTTCGCCGTTTTCATCGCAAATACTATCTGTTCTGTCGTTTTCTCCGATTTCAGTTTTTGCCAATTCATGATTTAATTTCATGTAGTACATGTTTACATCATCTTTCAGGCCCCCCTTCCATCAGTATCTTTCGGCCTCCTTCCTCTTAAAACGGCTACGAAATATCTGAACCTCTCATTACCTTGTACATAGCACACTCTGCTCCAGAAAAGTATCAAAACCTTGAGGAACACCCCTTTGCATTTTGATTAATAAATCGTTTTCCAACGTTTTTGGAACAGAATGTACTGTACTGGATTTTCATATTGTTTACGTATTATTATTTATATTAAAAATTTATATTGTTATTTTTTTCCCAGAACACAAATACGCCTAGATATAAGTCATTACAGTTATAATGGAATGTTCCAAAAAAGCGAATTTTCGTATTCAAATTTGGTCACCCCTGGACTTTGTTCCTTTTGTTGCATATAAACACCCTGAATTTTCCCAGATTTTTAAAATAACAAGAAACCGTGCTGCCGCTGCGTCATCTACCACAGTTTTGCTTTATAACCCGGAAATAAGAGCCAAATTACGGACTTGCTATCTTTTGTCATTTAGTGCCGTTTTTTTGCTATATTTTGGTTTCTAGCTCGAAAACCAGAGAAAAATTCTTAAAAAGAGGTGATCTACGCAAAATTTCCGATAGGAATAGACTATTTTTCGACCAAAAAAAAAAGGTAGACTTTTGCTCTTACGGAATATTTTTATCCGACGGCACGCCTTCCCGCCATTTTAAAAATTTGAAAAAATTCAGGGTTTTGAGCAAATTTGAATGATAAAGTTCGCTTTTTTTGGAACACCCCAAGCTATAATTATAATACGTTAAAAGAAGTGTTTTTTTTCTTTTTTTGCCAGATGAGTTTGAAGTACATCATCAAACGACAGGAATTTACTTGGAAAAGAATATACTCGGAATTAGATCGAATTAAGTCGAGCCATACTATCTTGGAATCTTTCTTTGTTATTTCAGCGACGATTCAAGACTTTTTTTCGGTCCACTGTAAAAAAAAATGAACCCATAGCTAAATAAAAAGACTCCCATCTGTTTTAGCCTGGGAATGTTTCCTAGCAATCTGAATGTATTTTGCACTCTACTCCTTGGAAGAACTTGAAGGAACTACACATTATTTTAACATCAAAATGATGCCTTGTAGCATTTAAGTGTTGTGGTGATGCATTATAATGTCTAAAATTCGGATGCTTTAATTTTGACTATATTCAAAATAGGTTATAAGCTATTTGCTCTCTTCAATAGCATTGTTCTCTTTTATAGCGGTAATAATGCCAGTTCTTCGAATCTTCTGCCTGAAATTAATATTTATTTTAATTCAATTTTTTTGAAAGCTTTCCTTGTCTGGGGTCTGCTTCTCGGCGGTAGTTTGACTTGTCAGGAGCTGAAAGTAGTTTTGATTTATTTCAATTCATGTTCAGCTTCCGGCTTTTTTTTTTTTCCTTTTAGTTTCCATTGACCGTATGCTGTGATATGACAGCACGATGTAAAACCACAATGCCATCTAACAAAAAAAAAAATGTTTGTTATAAACGCTATTGAATCATACGTGCTCCTAAAGTTTTCTACATTTCAACGCATACATGGTCTACCAAAAGACTAATCGCGAATGGCCATGCGTCTTACATCACTATGTACCTGGTTCAGGAAAAAAAAAAATTAAAATTAAAATTAAAATTTACAACGATTTTATAAAATGCCGTACAGGCTTTTCATTCCTTCTTATTAAGTGGTTTAAAATTCTAGTCCTTTTACAAAATGAATGATCTGTTATTTATTAATTATTCAGCCATTTTTATAACATGAAAAAATTTTATAAAATGCCTAGGCATTTTAATAAAAATTGTAAATAAACCCAATACACTACGACGGCAAATATATAAAAAAAAAAAACGATTTATAAACATGAAATTAAATGCCAGAATCCGATTCGGAAGATCGCTTTTAGAATCTAGAAGCAGGCCCAAGAGGAAGTGGAATACTGTACACAGTAAAAAATATTATGTAAATATGTTAAAAACAGTCTACATAAAGTCTATGTTAAGTTATTATGTTAAAAAATCAACATAACTTGTTTGTAAACAGCAAAAAAATGACAATCGTTAATGGACGCAGAACATTAAACAAAACAATTGTGTTATTTTTCTTAACAAAATATTTATGTAGACCGATTTGGACATACAATTTGTGTCAATTTTAACATAAAATTTTTTACTGTGTAAGAGGGATTCCTAAGTAACCACTTTTAACGTGGATCTTAGAAAAAATATAGGGAACTTTGACCATCCTCTCAAGGAGACTGACTCGTGACTACCCCGACTTTGCTCCCTTCCTAGCTACAGATTTGAGAAAAACAAAATCTTGAATAAAAAAATATACTGTATTTTTAAAATAATGAATCAGAATTCAATGCAAGTTTTTCAGTCAGCTGTCATTTTTTTTTTCTTTTTATCGTTTACAATTTAAATTGCATTTACAGGTACTTTCAAAGTTCTTCGTTTGACCTTCTGTGCAATATCTTATATACCTTCTGTGGATTATCTTTCTGAAATCAATAAAAGAATAAGTAGATGGGGTTAGGCACGGTGGGTGGTGACTCGATTTCTGGGCCGTACAGTGCTGCTACCTATAAGAATTTACGTTGACAGCTTTTATCTCAATTTTTAATGGCTACTTGAAATACAGTTTTAAAATATCTATCATAAATCAACCCAGGCTCTCTTACTCTTGATTTCTATTCGCTGTTGAAAAATTGGTTGACCTAAAGATCTCGGGTATTTTTTATATAATTTATATATAAATTATATATAAATATATATAATTTATATATATTTATATATAATTTATATATAATTATATATAATTATATATAAATTATATATAATATATATAATTTATATATATTTATATATAATTATATATAATTTATATATATTTATATATAATTTTTAATTCAAAATAATAATTGCATTATATATAATTATATATAAATTATATATAAATTATATATAAATTATATATAATTTTACAAATTGCACAACTTAAATACTATATATAAATTATATATAATTTATATATAATTTATATATAAATTTTGAGTTCAAAAGGGTATCTCCCTGTTACCATGGACGATCGGCCCCCATCTGAAAGTCAAGTCGCCGGTTTGGCATTTTATTGGGACCCATAAGATATGTTATCCCCCAACGTTTTAGTCCGATAAGTTACACATGGGAGCAACGCTGCACGAGATCTGTTTTTTTCATTTACCGTGCATTTCTTTTTTATTATGATATTTGGAGATCCGGCAAAAATCATGAAGGTTACCTTAAGACCAATATTGTGGGTAGGCTGGACCCCTCCTAAGGTCAATGACCCCGGAGAAAAAAATTTTTAAAATGAAATTTTGTCAATTTCCTACAGTTTCGACAGAGGTGACACTTTTTAATGCCTTTATATATGATGGTCTTAGGGTACCCTAACATATATCATTGGGCCGTTTTCGCCCGCTTGGTGCGTCAGGTCGAAAAATTCAGAAACCTTAATAGGGTATACCCGAGTAAGCATCTGAAATCTGCCCTTGGCGGAAAATCCGGGGGGGATTGCCTTTAGTATGTAGGTACCCTATAGGGATATCATCACATATAGGTCTTAAGGCCACCCTGTGCAGAAATAGGGGGAGGGGGTCGAAAATCGAAATTTTGGTCTTTTGTTTTTTTTCGCCCATGGTAAATTCTAGAGGGGGGAGGGGGAAGAAAATCATGAAGATGCCTTAGACGAATGGCAACACAATGATGAGGGAGGGGGACCCGAAAGGCCAATGACCTCGGAAGGAGGGCCTTTCGAATCCTTTTTTTAAAGATTTCGCTTACATCCAAAAGAGGGATTACTTTCAAAATCCGTTCGTTCGGTGCGTCCTATGTCTGTTTTAAAACATTTTTTGAGATTGATCTAGGAATGAATTTTAAAAATGCTTAGAGAAACCAATTTTTTTTCAGCACCCCCTCCCCCCCCCCCTTCCCCTCGGTCTCCTTGTAAAGGAACAATACCCTTAAGCATTTTCATTAAAAATTATATACAAGAGCAGTCTTCATTAATGGCTCCACATATTTTTTTAATCTTTACGAATGTAAAGGGGGTACGGGAAAAATGAGCAAAATTCAAAAACCTCCACTTTTCATGTTGACCCATCTGGAAAATGGTATCGAACCATTGATATTATATTACTAGACCATAAGACGCGCCGAACGAACGGATTTTGAAAGTAATCCCTCTTTTGGATGTAAGCGAAATCTTTAAAAAAAGGATTCGAAAGGCCCTCCTTCCGAGGTCATTGGCCTTTCGGGTCCCCCTCCCTCATCATTGTGTTGCCATTCGTCTAAGGCATCTTCATGATTTTCTTCCCCCTCCCCCCTCTAGAATTACCATGGGCAAAAAAAAACAAAAGACCAAAATTTCGATTTTCGACCCCCTCCCCCTATTTCTGCACAGGGTGGCCTTAAGACCTATATGTGATGATATCCCTATAGGGTACCTACATACTAAAGGCATTCCCCCCCGGATTTTCCGCCAAGGGCAGATTTCAGATGCTTACTCGGGTATACCCTATTAAGGTTTCTGAATTTTTCGACCTGACGCACCAAGCGGGCGAAAACGGCCCAATGATATATGTTAGGGTACCCTAAGACCATCATATATAAAGGCATTAAAAAGTGTCACCTCTGTCGAAACTGTAGGAAATTGACAAAATTTCATTTTAAAAATTTTTTTCTCCGGGGTCATTGACCTTAGGAGGGGTCCAGCCTACCCACAATATTGGTCTTAAGGTAACCTTCATGATTTTTGCCGGATCTCCAAATATCATAATAAAAAAGAAATGCACGGTAAATGAAAAAAACAGATCTCGTGCAGCGTTGCTCCCATGTGTAACTTATCGGACTAAAACGTTGGGGGATAACATATCTTATGGGTCCCAATAAAATGCCAAACCGGCGACTTGACTTTCAGATGGGGGCCGATCGTCCATGGTAACAGGGAGATACCCTTTTGAACTCAAAATTTATATATAAATTATATATAATATATATAATTTATATATAGTATTTAAGTTGTGCAATTTGTAAAATTATATATAATTTATATATAATTTATATATAATTTTATATAATTATATATAATTTATTTATATATAATTATATATAAATTATATATAAATTATATATAAATTATATATAATTTATATATAAATTATATATAAATATATATAATTTATATATAATTTATATATAATTTTATATAAATCATATATAAAAAATACCCGAGATCTTTAGGTCAACCGAAAAATTAATGAAGAATTTAATGAAAATGAATGAATATATATATTTTTTTCTCTTTTTAAATTTGGATGTTTTTTCCCTAATAGCTGTTTCATTTACCTCTCCTGCCGTGTTATAAGAAGCCATTTAGTAGGATGCCGTAGTAAATGTTCCCCCCCCCCCCCCCAACAGCTTTTTAGGCTGGTAAGGACAGAATTTTGGTATAAAATTTAAAAAAAAAAATGTAGTTATTTGAAATCTCTATATGAGTTTAAAAAAATTTTTATCGGAAGAGATTATCATGCAGGCTTAATTTTTCGGGCCTAATCACTACCAGGAGCTGTTTAGTGCTGCTACCTAGGCGATCTTTTACCGTAATAATTTAATGTTCAAAATTCTTATCTCAAATAAACGATTCAATTTTTTATGAGGATCTTAAAAACAGTGGAAGCTGATTAAATCAGGACTTTTATCATTAAAGAGTTAAAAAATTTCCCTTTTTTTTTGTTGTCAAAATAGGCCTATGTAAAATAAAGTTTAAAAATTTAAAAAAAAAATGAAGGGGATCCCCATTTTACTTAATATAGCAGGGGAGTTCTGGGAAAATCTTATGATTTCTTACGTCTGGGGGAGAGGAGGTGAAAAAAAAATGGAAAATTATGCTTCCGTTATACTTGAACGACCCCTTTTAACAAGTTTCAATGTCCAAGAATTACTTCAAAAACACCCTTATTATATACTGAAATGGCACCTGGATTAAGCCTAATTAGTTTTGGTATATATTCCGTAAGCAGTAAAGAGGCTGATATCTTTTTTCCGATCAGGCTGTGAGCATGAATAGCGAAGTTCTATTACAAATTAGGCATATACAGAAAAAATAATTCAGAGGAAAAAATTTTCGAAATAGTTGAATAATTTACTTTCTTTTTAAAACCGTCTAGTGCTGCTATCTACAAGAATTTATCTTGAAAGCTTTTATCAGAATTTTTAACTACTTGGTTTAGAAACCAATATTTGGAAAACCTGTGACCTTTGATAACAAGGTTTTTTATTAACGTTGACTTCGTTTATAGTTTTAAAAGGTCAATCTTGATTAAACCCAGGCTGTGAATACGCTTGATTTCTTTTCTCGGTTGAAAAATTTATGATTTTTTTTTCGTTTTTTAAAATGTAGAATTTTTTGATTTTTTAAATTAAAAACTAAAATATGATCTGGTTTATTGATTCCTATCAGTAAACTGGCCCAGTAAATAAGAGTCGCTTCTTTTGGATTATGATGAAGAAAGAATAGCGATTGGTTGATATGCCCAAAGCCAATAAGAAAATCGAATGTTAAAATGAAAATTATTTATGATGCTTCCTGTAAAACATATCTATTTAGGTTTTGAACTTCCTCCTCCCCCATCTTTCAACAAAATTATTTGGTTGTGTATGAATTTATTTTACAATGCGAAGGCGCAAAGCCTAAACAACAGACGTTTTTTTTCCCCTTGTTACCAAAAAATCGATTGTTTGGTCACCACACAGTAAGTGCTCTGCAAAATCCATTGAATCCCTTTAGCACAAGTATTTTGTAAGAGCATTGTTTGTTGAGAATGTTTCTTTGAATTAAATTAAATTAAATCAGTAGAATGCTACGACATAAGCTGTTAGAATTAATTAAATGTCCAAAGAAACACTGAACAGGTTGTTTAGAGCATTATTGTCAACATTGACGCATTGTTTTTCTGTTTCAGGTAAGACTCCATTCTGGAGATGGAAACTTGGTTCATCCGATTCCTTCCACAAAAGATTTACTGAGTTCTTCAAGTTTGGTGTCATAGAGCAGGACACACATTCGATTATAAATATTTCGTTTAAAAAAAAGGAGGGATTTGAGTGCCACTTATTTGGTGAAATCTTGATTTTGGAAAAGGGCAAGCAACTCCATGATCATGAGATCACGGTGTAATTTTTAACCAAAGAAAATCTCCATGCCTAGAAGCCATTTTTTTCATTCGTAGTTGGGTCTGGATTGATATAAAAGGTTAATGAAGGAATATTTTTTTATAAATATGCCTAACGGTAGTGATTAAGTCTTAGATACAAAAGCAGGATTAATTATTTTATTTGTGGGATTAACTGCATAAAGTTTTAAATATTTTTTTTTTTTTAATTCCGAAAAAGACAGATTATTTCTTTTTCGAGCTGTACAGTGCTGCCATCTAGGCAATAGTTTTCGCAGAGTTCATACTGTATTTCAAGGTTTACTTTTAAAAATCTTAGTTTTTAATTACTGAGATAAGAAAATCAATTTGAATTAAACATAGGACTTAGGCTCAGGCCTCTTTTTTTATGGTGGACCCAATCGTTTATCTTTTTCCTTTTTTTCCTACTGAGAATTAAAAAATATATATAAAAGATAACGTTATTTCCGCAGAATTTATCAAAATCTCTTGTTTATTATCGAGAAAAAAAAAATTGATGTAATCCAAAATTATAACCAAAAAATGATACATAAAAATACATTTTTGCTGAAGATAGATTAAGCCTTTTCATCATAAAAAGAAGTGGAATCCCTTGATTTAGGAATATCTGGATGCAATAATTCCAACAATGAAATTGTTTGTTTGAATTAAACAAGACCTAGGGGCGAGAACAGAGTGGGGTTTGCGGGTGTGGATTTTTTACATCATTCTTAGTAGATTCACTACAATGGAAAATTAAAACTTTGCTAACAAAGGTTCAAAATATTTTGAATAAATCTTATAACTAAAAATGGAAAAAAATTCTTTGGAAACTTATTTAATTGTTTTGGATTTGTGTTTCAACAAGAAAGTTATGACGTCGTTATTCCATTTTTAATGAAGTCATGGTGCAATTTGTTAGGGAAACAAGTTTTGATGATACAATCGAAGACTCGATTGTAATTGGATTATGATTGATAAACATTTTAAAGATAAAAAAAAAGATAACATTCTAGCAAGATAGCCAATAACTATTGATTATGGATTACATCAATTTTTTTTTCTGGATAATAAACAAGAGATTTTGATAAATTCTGCAGATATAACGTTATCTTTTATATTTTTTCTAATTCTCAGTAAAAAAAAAAAAAAAAAAAAAAAAAAAATGAACGATTGGGTCCATCATAAAAAAAATGGGCCTGACAATTGTTATTAACAAAGTCTCCTCCCCTCTCTGGTTGTAAAAACAGTATCATTAATTATTTTGACTATTTTAGGCTTTAAAAAAAATATCTTTGAAAAAAAAAGAAAAGATAATTTCCTTTTTGATCTGTTTGGTGCTGCTATCTAGGTTCTGATTTTCGCCAAACAATTTTATCTTAAAGAATTTTATTTGAATTTTTAATTACTGAATTTCGGAGGAAAAAAAATCTTGATTAAACCAAAAACAGGCTCGTTTCATTTTTTATGACTAAAAAAATCTAATAGCTTTTTTTTTTTCTTGAATGAAAAATTTCTACTTAAAATTTTTTTCAATGAACTCTTTCTTGGAATATGGATTTGGGCTAGACCTTTTCAGCATATCTATCTTTTGCTTTGGAATGTTGTAATAAAACAAGAAAAAAAATGAGTTAAATCCAAAACTGACTGAAAGAAATGGACCAATGATGAATGAAAATGAGATGCTGACTACTAGGAAAATATCATTAAGCCTTGATATCTTTAAAAAAAAAAAAAAAATGAAATTCCGTGCTCCGTAGAGGGAAATCTAGAATTTTGAAGGAAATCATCGAGCGATTATTGAAAGAAGTTTTGATGCCTAGAAGCCTGTTTTCAGTTATGAGTTTGGTCTAGACATCTTAAGGATTTGTAGAAGAAATATTTTTGATAGATTAACCCGATGTCAATTAAAAAAGGTTAGGTCTTCTTTTCCACAGATAAGAGCAGGAGCAATTATTTAAATAGCCAGAATTAACTATAGTGGTATAAATTTTTTTTTAAATTTTTTTTTAAATCCGAAAAAGACAGATTATATCGTATTTAAGCTGTACAGTGCTGCTATCTAGGAAATGATTTTCCGGTGTATATTTCAAGGTTTTTTAATTACTGAATTTGATAAGGAAAAGCCTATTTTGATTAAACATAGGTTGTTTTCTTATAATTCTTTTTTTTTTTTTTTCTTTTTTTTTAATGGTGGAGACAGTCATTTTTTTCCCCTTGTCTTCAATAACTATAAATAATGAGATCATTGCTGTTTCAGCAGAAGTTATCGAAATCGCTTGTTTATGATTCAGATAAAAATTTGATCCAAAGTTGACCGAAAAAAAAAAAAAAAAAAAAAAAAACATTTTAAATGAAAGCAATTACTCCTAGTTTATTATGTTGATTACTGGGGAAGAAAGCTTAAGTCTATGCTTCATAAAAAGAAGTGGAATCTTGTGCTTTACGGGAACCTCTAACAATAAAATGATTTGTTGAAGATCTGTACAGGCGAGAAAGAGTAGCATTGGCGGGTGCTCATTTTTTACTTTATTTGTGGTAGATTTACTAAATAAAAAAATCAAAATTCTTTTGGATGAATTTAGACTAAAAAACAAAAATATTCTTTATTTAATCCATTAACTTTTTTTTTTTTTTTAAGAATGGCGTCATTTCTTAATACAACAAGATTGCGAATAAAAAATATATAAAGATAATATTTTTAAAAGCTAGATAGCCAATGAAAACTAAGAAAGTTGAAGACTCCTCCCTTCTTTGATTGCAAGAACAAGGCGATTATTATTATTATTATTATTATTATTTTTTTTTTTTTTCATTATTGGTTTTAACTGGTTTAGATCTAATAAAAAAAATACTGATAAATATCGATTTCTCTTTTTGGGCTGTTTCGTGCTGCCATCTAGGTAGGCAAGAATTTTCGATGAATAATTTAACGTAAAGAATTTTATCTCACTTTTTAACAACCAAATTTATGCCTATAAAACAGCCCGTTGTTGATTATTTAAGATTTAGGCTTGTTTTATTTTTTATGGCCAGAAAGCTTATGACTTCAAATATCTTTCTTTTTTTTTTTTTTTTCAATTGAAAATTTTTCGTCGAAATGCCTCACAAAATAAATTACATCCTTGAAGTCTGAGTTTGGGCTGCCAGTCCATTTCATTCAGCAGAAGCTATTGCTTCTTTTTAATTATAATAAATAATGGAAGAAAAATATTGGGTTTAATCCAGCCAAATTCGTAACTAAATTTAAAAAAAAAAATAATATGTGTATGTACATGACGAGGGTCATGTTCTCATTTAAATTTGATCGTCCAGAAAAAGTTTGATCACCCCTGTCAATTTCGTTTTGGCGCACAGTGAAGGGGAATACTTGAATCTTATGCATTTTACCGAAGTATGTATATGTTATAATATTTTCATCCCGCCTTTAAAAGGCTTGCCGCCCCTCCTCTTTTATAGCTCCGCTTACTGGCCACAGGCCTTACCGAAACAAGTTTCGACATCTTGTAGAACCTACATGTTCGATGATAATTGGATTGGAATCGATACAAGACTTAAAGATAACATTTTTTAACAGCTAGGCATCCAATGAGAATTGAAAATGTTAATGTTCTCTCCCTTCTCAGGTTATAAGATCTGTAATCTTATTGATCATTTTATTACCAGTATTAAGTAGGCCTAAAAAACTTACTTTTTTTTTTTTTTTTTTTTTTTTAAATACAGATATTCTTTTTTTAAGCCGTTTAGTGCTGCTCTCTAGGCGATAATTTTCGCCGAATAGATCTTTAAGAATTTTATCTCAATTTTTAATTACAAGTTTCAGGAAAAAAAATCGAGTAAAATCGAACGAGCTCGACTTAAGCTTATTTTTGTATATTTTTTACTCGATTTCACGAAAGAAATCGAGTACCTTAACTTTCATTTAAACATAAAAAGCAAAACAAGCTCAAATCCTGAGTTTTTGGTGTGTAAAGACAATATTTGGAGAACCTGTGACCTTTGATAACATGGTTTTTTTAAATTAACGTTTACTTCATTTATAGTTTTAAAAGGTCAAACTTGATTAAACCCAGGCTGCAATATGCTTGATTTCTTTTCTCGGTTGAAAAATTTATGATTTCTTTTTTTCGGTTTTTTTTTTAAATGTAGAATTTTTCCATTTTTTAAGTTAAAAACTAAAATATGGCCTGGTGTTAATGGTACCTATCCGAGTACCTAATAGTAAACTGGCCCAGTAAATAAGAATCGCTTCTTTTGGATTATCATGGAAAAAGAATAGCGACTGGTTGATATACCCAAAGTCAATAGGAAAACCCAATATTCAAAAATGGAAGTTTTTTATGGTGGTCCCTGCCAAACATATCTATCTCGATTTTGAACTCTCTTTCCCCTCATCCTCCAAGAAAATTATTTGGTTGATTATGAATTTTTTACATTGCGAAGGCGCGAAGCCTTAAACTACGAACTCTTAAACGGTGCCATTACAAGAATTTTTAAACCTAGATGGTTCTATTTCGTCTTTCAATAGGTTTTTTTTAAAAGCTGTGATAATTTTAATTATTGTACCAAAGGGTTTTGATTATCAATATATTTTTATTTTTTTCGAAAAGATATGTGGGCTTGCGCAAAACTCATACCTATTCGACGATTTTTATTACCACTAATGGTTTTTCTTATTGCTTTTTTTTTTTTTTTTAATTTAAAGTTTATTATCAAGATCTTGTCCAAAAATTGACGTCATTAAATTTCGCCCGAGAAATTTTAGATTTTGCTGTCACTCAGAAAAAGGAAATGTCTTGAGCAAGTTTCGTCTTGCAACAAATTCGGAATTTTTCATAGCAAAACGAAAATGCTTCATGACAACGAACAGGTCGTTTCTTTACAAGATATTTGTATTGTTTTGGCTTGATTTTTAAGAAAATTTTTTTCGCATTAGTCATTTTCTTTTCTGATTGTTAAACTAGACCACCATTTTAAAGCAGTTATCATCGCTTTTATGGATTGTAGTAAAAAAAAAAAAAAAGAAAAAAAGAAAAGTCTGATTAAATTCAAAAATAGGCTTCAAAGCAAAATAGGATAACGAAAAAGAATTAATTTACGATGCTGACTGATATAGAAAGATTCATCGTGACTTTTTTTAAAGCCCAAAATTCCATTAAGTGGCAAAAAATTTATCATAGAAAAATATGATTTTTTTTTAATGTTTATCACAAAAACTGTTTTTTAAGAAATATCTCGTATGATTTTCAAGGTACAAGCAAAAAGTAACGAGATTATTTTAAAGCTGTTTTTGACAGATCGGTAGCCAATGACTTCCAGGGTGCAGGACTAAATATATTTGATTAAAAATTAGAGGTTGCTTATAAGTGGAAAAATACTTATTTGAATTTTACTACTAAAAGAAAATGGGAGTCGAGTAAAGGATTGTTTTTAAAATTCTAAATACCGGCAATACTGGTATTGCAAATGCTGGTATTTTACAATCCTTTTTTTTTTTTTTTTTTTTTTTTTTAGGCTCTTAAATGGTTTTACTAGAATAAAATCTGTGGATCACCTTTTGTTTTTCGTGCACAAAATGTTCGAAAATTCAACGAAAACTGAGCTTGTTTTCTTCTGCTCTTTTATTTGACAACAAACTAATTTTTATTGTACAGTATTTTTTTTTTTTTTTTTTTTTCATTAAATTTATTTTAAAGTGATTTGTGATTGTAATTTACTTAAAATCGTTAAAATTTTTTTGAAAGTAAGCTTATATAGCTCATTGAAATCTGTTTTTATTTACGAGAATTTTTAGAAACAAATATCATAAGTTTACAATCCTGTTAAATAAATTTTGTAAAATTTTTGGGTACGATGCGTTGGTTAAACCAGTGTTGTTGCTGTGAAGGCTGCCATTGTTCGTTAAAAGCCGGAACCATAGCTATTTCTATAATAAGCATGATATTTAGCATAGCTGTAATAATTTTTCATTTGGTTTTCCCCATTGGTGGCAAAGGATGGGCATATTCCCAGGCGGGTTATTGTCTAGCAATGCTGGTTGCGTCTATAATTCTAATTATTGGTGCATTTCAGGTGAATATTTTTCTCATTTTCCAAAATCAAAATGATTCCTTGTGACAGTTGCTATTGTGCTGGTCATTGTAATATCCGAAATTCGCGTATGAAAAGTCGCAATATGCCTAAAATGTAGGCCTATGCTCTCTTCAGTATTTCATATCCGATTTTTAGAAACTGCTGCTTGGAAAATATTTAGTTCAATTAACTTTTTTTGAAACTTTTCCTTACCTAGAGTCTGCTTTTCGGCGGTAGTTTGACTTTTCTGGAGCTGAACGTAGTTTTGGTTTATTTCGATTCATGTTTAGCTTCCGGTAAAATATAATTGAGATCTCTTGCCGAACATTGATTAAACTTTCCAGGAAATTAAATGGCTCTTATTGCCTTACCTAATTGCCGGCTTGGTAGGATACGTCTTCGCACTCGCCGGTACAATACTGGTAGCTGTTAAAACTGGTGATGGGATCATAATTGCTCTCTATGTAGCTTTAATGCTTACACCGGCAAGCAAGTATTTTTAAAATGAAAAGTGTAAAATAAAGTGCGCGTTTACTAGTGTAACTCTAATTTCTATTTTCCAGGTCTCCTAACCTACTTTTTGATAGTCATCTTCAGCTTTTTTCTACAACTTAAAGATCGCCAACAGGTTATTTCAACAAGTTAACGAAAGGGGTTTTTAAAACCAAACCAATATACTAATATACCCATGCAATATGTACAAGGATACTTGAGCTCAATATACAATTTTAAATTCCGATATTATGATTTAGTCTTTGCAAATAGTACAAAGTCTCTTATTATTTTTAAAAATAATCTGCCGGTTTTTTCGTTCGGAAACTTTTTTTTCCTTGAGTACTTATTTAATTTCCTGTAACTACACCCAGAAAAAGGAATATATGTCGTTCGCAATACAAGCGATGTTGCTTAGCGACAAAACAAATATGCTTTGCCGCAAAGCAACATGGCTCGACTTGTCGACATTATGCATTGCGACAAAGCACTCACGAGTTTTGACACAAAACATTTATTCTGCTTAGACCTAAGTTATGCAAAAATGCTTTGTAGCAAAGCATTTTTGCTTAGACCCAAAGCAGCATTTTTTTGAGTGTATGTTTCTTCTGCTTCTTCTATGTTTCTTATGTATATTCGGAGATCATCTTTTAGTAAGCTTTAGACGGCCTTAATCTAGGGATCGTGATCAACTGCGAGGACATCAACAATTTGCGTTATTTAGACAATACAGTCTTACCTATGCTGTGTCTACACTTAGTGGTAAATATACTACAGTTTACTACAGTCGTTCCGTGTGCTTAGCTTATGGTAAAGTAGTTACTATCGACAATAAAAACCACTAAGTGTAGAAGGTAGTATAGAAGACCAGCAAACCTTGCTCGATCATGTCAACGCAGTGTGTAATAGGTACGGCTTAACCATAAATATGATAGGTCAATAGGTCTTTTCCAAATCGTATAGGTATATATGATAGCCGTCGTGAAAGGGTTATTTATTATTTTTTCAACAAATTCAATTTTTAACAAAATTTTTCAAACTCAGTTTTTCATATGTCAATTATATTTGATCATCTTTACGTTTTCCATGCCAATAATCTAAAAACGAATTTAATTTTGTTGGTCAATTCTGAATAAACAAAACAAAAAAAATAAAATCAAAAATTGGCGCCAAATCGTTTAAAAGGCCGAATATTGTTAGATGGCATTTTTTTTTATCACCTTTTATTTCAAAACAAATCTGTTTATTTTATTTTTTAAAAAATATTTTTTATCGTGAGGATTTGTTAAAAGGTAAACTTTGTTAGTTTTATTAGAATGACTTTTTAATTATAAAAATGCATATTTAAGGACCTTACGTCCACTAGTGTTAAAAAAATTAAATTTAAATTTCAGGGTACCATATATAATGCCGTGGTTGAAAAAAGGCTGTTGTTGTTGTACCTTGAAAACCGGTACCATTGTTATAGCGGTAATTGAACTTATCCTTGGTCTTATTATAATTGGTCTCACGTTTGGCGCATCACTCGTAGGTGATGCTTTGACTATTACTAGCGGTCTCTTCTATGTACTTCATTTTGTCGCTACTATAGTGCTTTTGGTTGGCGCAATTAAGGTAAATAATTTTAAAATTTTTTATTTTAATATTAGAAATCTCAATAAAGAATGATCCATTATAGCAGAGATGATCGATGATGTCCAATATTATTTTCAGAATATTGAACCAAAATTTTGTCGGTTTAGCTACAAAGAGCTCTGCTCTTCTTGTAGTGTTACCTTTCTGCTGTTTTAAAGCTTTCTTTTTAGAGGTTTCATGCACTTAGGCCCTTGTTGCATCGGAATGTCGCGAGGAACTGCTGCTTATCAAATATTTTGCTTTGCAAGAAAAAAAATCTATATTCTGTACACATAAAGCCCTAGATAATGGGGATTTCCGACGCAAAATTATTCCGCTAGAGGCGCTGGATGTCTTTAACGGTTTTTAATTTTATTGGATGTCAACAATTAAAACAAAAGAAAGTTATCCAATCAATCTACGAACCGTTAAAGACATCCAGAGCCTCTAGCGGAATAATTTTGCGTCGGAAATCCCTATTACTTTCTCTATTCCTTGAGTCTTAAGGTCATATTTTTTCAAATTATAGCCAATTTCGTATTTTAAATTTTTTTTTTTTTTTTTTGCTTAAATTTTATTATATCTGGGGAGTTGGCGATGCCAGATCAGAGTGCCGTTTAATTGTGCTCTATTTGTGCTAATTGTGCCGCTGAAAATCATGATTGTGCTGAAAACAATTAGGGAGTTTATTCAGAAAACACAATGACCATATATGGTATTGCCAACTTCGCATCGCAATTTTCAATAACTTCACTCCGGGTTCGCGAAATTGAGTCAAAATGGGCTTACAAAATTGTGCTGCAATTGTGCTAACATGTGGGAACTCAATTTCCAACTTTGCTAAAATTTTGGGGGGCCCAAGCCGATTTTTTTGAATTTCTTTATTAGCCTGATGGACCGACGTGCTCAGCTCCAGTTTCAGCATTCCTTGGACCTTTTCAAGTGGATTCAAGTAATGCTCCCATATTCAGTAAAAAACACTATGAACATATTACGCCTTTGAATAACAAATATGCAATTTACGTACTCCGTATTTATAGAACATAGAAATTTAAAAAAATCGATCTGGGCTCCCCAAAAATTTTTGAAAATTCGGAAATTGAGTTCCCATATGTTAGCACAATTGCAGCACAATTTTTTAAGCCCATTTTGATTTAGCTTTTAAGACCATTTACCTTCTACTCCTCAGGATAGGTAGGATAACTAAGTTTTTGAAAACTAAGTAGAGAAAAAATTGATTGGAAGCTGGATTCAAACCAACGAGGACTCACACATCCTTGAACCCCATTTTGACTCAATTTCGTGAACCCGGAGTGGAGTCATTGAAAATTATTGAAAATTTGCGATGCGAAGTTGGCGACACCATATATGGTCATTATGTGTTTTTTGAATAACTCCCTAATTTTTCTTTTTTTTTTTTTTAGAACAATCATGATTTTTTTGCGGCACAATTAGCACAAATAGAACACAATAGAACGGCATTGGTCTTGACCTGACGTTCTGACCTGGCGTCGCCAATATGAACGCAGACATAAATTAATTCAAAAAAAAAAATGGATTTCGTATCAAAACATAGCACTAATTATCTAGCGCTTTATGCGTACAGTACAGAATTTCTGTTTTCGGCCTGCAAAGCGAAATATTTAAGAAACAGCCATTCCTCATCAACGGAGTTCAATATTACGTGAAACCTCTTAATTTACAAACTGTTTTTTAAGTTAGCGTAATGAGTGTACTGATGGCTGATATTTGATCTTTTAGGACATGAAATATCTGTTATTGCCTTATTTGGTTACTAGTTTGCTGTCCTTAATTATCTTACTTATATACATAATTTTAATGCTGGCAATGCCTATTGGTGAGTTAGGGGCGGAACTTAGTAAGACGCAGAAGGACGTGACTATAGCATTTGTAAATGGATTAAAGGCTGGAGCTGGCATCCTTTTCTTTTCATATCTTGGTGAGTAGTTTTAAGAAGAACCCGGAAATGCAAAATTTAAAACAAACGGAAGTCATATAATAAAAGCAAATTTTGAAATGATTATTAATCGTCCTTTTTATTTTTCAGGTCTTGGGATTTATTTTATGGTAGTGGTTTACAGCTTATATCAACAACTCAGTGGTCGATAAGAAATTTACTAGTATGTATATATATATATATTATTTATATTATTTATATTGACCCTTTTTAATAAATTTTCAAAAATATAAGGATACAAAAAATAATTTCCATTACCCCATTAGTTTAATATAATAGCTCATAAAAAGATATTACATTTGTAAATGAATCGATTATTTGAAAAAGGGGACATGTTCCTTTTTCAAATGAACGACTCAAATTTTGAAGATTTTAATCAGAATCGAAACTTCTATAGTTTTCCGCTTTCTGGCATTTTCCGTTCCCGCCGAATATTTTTGAATGTTTTCGTCAATAAAAGACGAAGGAAACAATAAATTTATTTTGCAGGTATACTCTATATACTGACTTTTTATGCTCTTCCTTGCTCTGAGGACATTAACGAATCGTTCTTAAACCTTCAAAACGAATATATTTAATTTCAACGTCGTACAATCATCCGTCGGCAAACTCAACTGCGAGAGAATCCTTTGAGCCTTTCGTTAAGTAAAATTCAACTCGAAGAAGACTATCATCAAACCTCACGAGAATTCTCCGCAACAACGACGTCTCAAGCAAAAAAGGCGGAAAAATTATTAATTCTCTAAGAGGGCATTAAATATGTCGCATTAAATCGCCCTAGAATTGTTGATTAGATTTCCGAGTACATTAGGATTTGGAAACTCGGAAATCTAATCAACTAGGGCGATTTTTTAAAAATGTTTTAAATCATCATCTATGGTTACTGCTATTGACGCTGAGAGAGGATGAAATTCGATCTAGGACTTCCAAAGAAAAGCTTTTGAAATGTACCTAAATGGCACTCAGGTCCAGATCACACGATTACAGTCACTAAATTTTTTTATTTAAGATAAATGAAGTAAATAAACTTCAAAGCAGGAAAACAAATTTTTTTTTGCGGAAATGGCAGTTCATTCGCTTTTTGAGTCGTACTGTGCTTCTCTATCTAAGCAATTTTTTTTTTTCGCTGTATTGGTTTATTTTGAAGAGTTTTCGTTCAATTTTTTAATTACTCGATTCCAAAAAAGCAAAACAATAAAATAGATTTTAATAAGGCCCAGGAATAAATTTTCATGGTCAAAAATTTAAAACGGTTTTTATATGATGTTATTAAAAACTTGATTTACCTATGCGATTACATCAATTCTGTAATAAGCAGAATGTTATTTTGAATGAAAGTTTTAATGCCTAGAAACCCATAAATCTTTGGTAAAAGCTTTCTTTTCAATATTTTAATTATAATTAGGTTTAATTTAAAGTTCCTAGAAAAGCTTTTGAAAAATACGGAAATGGGACGCACATTGATGCTATGCCTCCATTTGATAATTAATTAACTCGTGTAATAAATTACATTTTCGGAAGCAGACTTGATATACATATATGAAGTACTTGATACAATATATCGAGTACCTATAGGTACTCTTCGTATTCGGGCCAGAAAAATGGCGTCACCTCGTCACTCGATGTACTTTTGGTACTGTAATTTATTGCGTGATGTCGCATTCTTTTTATCATGTGGAGACGTAGCCGAGTCTCTGCCCCAGCATGAGAGAAGGATTGCAGTAATTATTTTACATACTATAATTCATGTAATAACGAATTGAGAGCAAAAATGGGCCGAAAAATAAATTAAGTAATTAAGAAATGCGTACGGAATGACCTTATCAGAAATAGCAGATTATTTGCTTTTAGAGCCATTCAGTGCTGCTATCTAGGCGAATTTTTTCACCGCACAGCTTTATCTCGAATATTTTTATTTCAATTTTTAATTACAAAATATCATGAAAAAAAAAGAAAGAAAAGCGGATTTCGATTAAACAAGGCTTTGAACGCATGATTTACTTTATTCGTTAAAAAGTAAGAAAATTCTCTTTTTCCTTTTTTTCCCCCCATCTCAAAATTAAGCCTTTTCTCTCAATCGTTATTCCCTCTCAGGCTCTATTATATAAACCTCTAAAAAAATAAGACTTTCTTTTTAAAAAAATTAAGGCTGTGCTTAAAATTCGTAATGTAAGGGACACCCTAGCATGCAGCCAAGGGTTTTAACACACCCTCTCTTTCTTATTTTGGGCCGTTCAATGCTGCTGCTTATGTATTTTTTTTTTTTTTTTTTTTTTTTTTTTTTTTTTACCGAATTGATTCACGTTAAAGCTTTTATCTCAATTTTAAAAGACCATATTCATAAAAAAATCTTATCAAATAGGCCTGCTGGATTGAATGGTCATTGTTAATTTTTTTTTTTTTTTCTTAATATTAATGATATTTTTTCGGTCAAACTTTTAAATTTGGCAATGTCTTGTTGTTCCTGAGATTTTGATCTCGGCTACATACTCGTAGCAAAAGAAATCAGAAATATCTGATAGTCGGAATCGCTCGAGTTTGGATTGCTGTGACGTAGAAGAGAGACTATTAACTTTAAATCCTGAATCCTAATGCTAAAAAATCTGAAAGTTGATGGAAATCAGAATTGCACAAAAGCTGGAAAAATCTGCTTGCAAACCTACTTATGAATGCCTATACTTTCCCAATGCAGTAACTTGTTCCACCCTGTGTAACCATAATGAGTGGTATAATATAACGTCTAAGACAGAGAAAATACGCAAGCAAAAAAATGTTCCAAGGGAAAATTGTCCAGTGCGTTAAAAGAATAAAAAATTGAAATTATTCTTAATTTGAATCACAATTGCACTTAACATAGCTACTTTTTTATCGAAAAAAAATGAATTAATAAATCAAGGAAAAAAATTGTTAGACTTTATTGATAGTTTAACAAACAACTTTAATTTTGTTTTTTTAATTTTGTGGCACTGGAAATTCGATTTTTTTCGAGTAAGGTAAGGGTAGGGAAGTGCGACCGGGTTCTAGAAAAAATTGATTTTGACCTTTATTAGTTCTTAATAAGAAGAGAATCAAGCCAAGTTTTTTATTACAATATACTGCTCCATTATTAAGCTTTAATGTGCATTAGCCTCAAATTTGAAAAACGGCGCGATTTAGAGTTCAACCATATTTTTCTGACTGCCGACGTATAATATTTCAAACCTCCATTTTTTGAAAAGTGCGACCGTTCTTATTTTTTTTTAAAAAATGAATTCTCCAAAGCAAAAGTTATTTGTTTATAAAAGATCGATGAGTTTTCTTTCAAAAATTGCTGAACACCGTTAAAAACAAATAATCCTTGTTTATTAAAACTACAATTAAATAATTATTATTAGTGGCACTCCGAATTGCATATGTAAATAAAAACAAGATGGTTTCCTTTGTCAAAGGAATTAAAGAAGTCGTCTGCTAGTCGCACTTTCCGAAAATATTATTTTTGCCAAAAAAGTGCGACCTATTAAGGTTTATCAAATAGGAAGTCGAGTAAAAAATTCTTGATAGCATAAAAAAATAATGCAAGGTATTGATAATTGAATGGAGCATATTTCATAAAATAAGCCAATGTTTACATAAAATTAAATCAAATTGAAAATGAGGCAGTCTAACTTTCCGACGAATATGAATTTTTGCTTTTGTAAAATTATTTTTTTTTATTCAAAAATGGACGACAACAATACATTTCTTTGATCATAATAGGTTCTGAAAACATTAAAAAATCGTCCCTTGAAATCTTTTTTTTAAGTATGGGATTTTTATCAGTTTTTATTAAACCGGTCGCACTTTTCAGACGGTCGCACTTCCCTACCCTTACCTTATATTCTTTAAAAACATTTTAGCGCCCTTTCATACCACTTTTCCATGTTCGAAAATTCAACAAAAAGGAAGAATCACCGCTTTTTACGGAAACCTGTTACATAAAACAAATCTGTTTATATTATTATTATTTTTTTTCTTTCTTTTTTTAATTTCTTTTTTGAATGTAACCGTTGCAACCCTCTAAATGTAAGCTACTTTAATTTTTACTAAAATGAGTTTTAGCTTTAAAAATAAGGATACAGAATTCTCATGCATTTTCGCTCTTGCAACAAAAATTTTCAAAATTTTCAGAGCGCAATGCCATGGGCACATGCATTTTGCTGTAATTGTTCTTTAAAAGTCGGAACCAGAATTATCGCAATATGGGATATTTGTACGTACCTTATAAGGTGGTTTGTAACGTTTATATTTCTTCATATTCTTGGACCGATGGAAATAATCGAAAATGTTTACTACTCAGTAATGATCCTTATGTCAATAATTCTTCTGATAGCTGAAATTAAGGTATATTCTTTTTCATTTTTATTTTAATATAAAATCAAAATGTTTCATAAGAAATGATGAAAGGGGATCGCCATCGCCAATGCCGATTTAAATGTAGTCTGTTTGGCTTCTTACGCCTTGCCATTCTTGTCGTGTTACTGTAGTACAAGCAATGCAGAGATGGATGTCATCCGATGAGTCGATGACTTTAGTCGTTTAACAGCGACACTATTTACGTCGCAAATTAAATCGAGATGATATCTATGATGATAATTATCATTTAGCGTTACTGCTGGAAGGGCACACAAAATTCTGGCACTATTTATTGAATATTTAAAAGAGATGATCTGTTCTTTTTTGAAAGTTTATTTACGAAGTTAATAATTTTAGGATATAAAATACATGCTTCTGCCTTGGTTGATTGGCAGTATTTTACATTACCCCTTCGTAGTCTATAGTTTAGCTACGGCAATTTTATCTGATGAAGATGTGATACTCGTTTGGATATTAACAATTTTATTCGATGTTATTCCTATTTGTGAGTATTTTTTAAAAGGAAATCGTAGAAAAGATGGCATTGCCAGTTATCATCCGTAATTTTGGTTTTCAGGCTTTAAAACCTATTCTCTCATAATCGTTTACAGCTTTTTTCAACAACTCAGAGAAAGCGGCCGTTAATGAAAAAAAGGATATTTGTGCAAAAGCTCGTCACTTTTTATATATTATAATGAATTTTTTAAAGCCATTTCTGTAGGATGCCTTTATTATATATGAATATTCTAAAATGGAAGTGGATAATGTCTTAAACCGGATTGAAAATGTAGTTTCTGAGCTGGAGTTTCAAAATATGAACAAAATTAGAGACTTGGTATGTTTTGAACTTAACGCTATTTTTTTTAAAAAATGAATATATTTATTTTCACTTTTCATTGCAAAAATGAAACAGGTATATAAAAACACGGACTTAAAATTTGTGACTAACTCAAATTTCCGGTAGGAAAAGAAGGCTTTTTTTCCAGAAAAAAAAGATAGATTTTCGGTTCTTAGGAGATTCTTAAAAACGTGTCTTGCTCCAGTTTTTCCGTCATTTAAATTAATTTTTAATGACAAGTTTATGAAAAGATGTTACAAGTTAGCCAAGGGGGGAGGGGGGGGGGGGAGCGTGCGGAATTCAGGTTTTTTTTCCCTTCTAATTAGGAAGTAATATTGCACGAAAAAAAGATAATACTAGACTTTGCACGTTACCCTAACCGGAGTTATGGAAAATCTACAAAATTCAATTTTTTTTTTCACAGGCCCCGTGATCCTTGAACTTGCTCAAGTCCACAGTAAGTTTTTCGGACCTTCCGGATTAGCCATGCGGAGTTTTGGCCAAACTTAAGATTACCTGGCAATTTTTTTAGGCAAAAAAAAAAAAAAAAAAAAAAAAAAAAAAAAACGAAATTTAGCGATTTTAAATATTTTCTAAGCATTGCTTCGGATATTTTTTACCCTATGCTCAGCTTAGTCAGCAGTAGTAGGCCGTTCTTTCTAAAAATTGAAAGAGCTTTTTTGAAAGATATCCATGAAGCCAATCATTCTGTTTCCCAACTGCGAGCTTTTGATGATGTTTGATTTTCACAGCTGCTGATTTTAGGAGTATTTTTTGAAAAATCGCAAAGCCCCTTAAAAAATGTTTACGAAAGCCGCGGATATTTCCAGTTTTTGGTTTAAGAGTGTTTTCCTGATTTAGAAAACTTCTTCAGTTCTTGGAGATTTTTCGAAAATTTTTTGCTCTTCGTTTTTCGAAATTTTGGTTCCTTAACAATCAGAAACTGACCACAAGAACACGTGCGACTTCGAAGTTGATCTCGAGATTTCTGAAAAAAAAAAAAAAAAAAACTTTTTGACACAGTTACCTGGTTTTTCACCCTACTGTTGCTTAAGCAAAAACTGTGATTAAAAAAAGATGTCTGTTACCTGGGATTTACCTTAGGTACCATTTATTATCTGGAATGTTTATTACCTAACTAGGGTGACTACTTATGGGTGGGTAACATGCACTGTAGAGTGATCCAGAACCGGTAAAATTTAGTAGTAGTAGTAGTAGTAATAGTATTTTTTTTTCTTTTTACAAACTAAATAAATTTTTAATTTATCTAACAAACCTAAAACTGCTTAATGGCAAGGGGGGAAGGAAGGGGGGGGGGGTGTAATTCTCTCAGTTGGGCAAAAAAAGTTTTAGAAGTACTGGATTTATTTTAACTTACTTGCATCAGTATTTATTTTTTATTTAATATTTTTTCGTTCAATTTTTAAGTTTGGCAGTATAAATTATCCGATTCGGGCCTATATTACATCATTGCAGCAGAATAATCCAGAAAAAAATGGTCAGAATCGTTCGTTTTGTATAGGCTTGCCAGATGTACTCTTTTTAAGAGTATTTACTCTCTTTTTTTGTCTAAAAAAAGAGTACTCTCTCTTTTTTTAAAATTTACGGAAATATACTCTTTTTTTCGAAATGCAAAAAAAGAGTACTCTTTTTTTTCCCAAATCTATTAATCATATTGACCAGAATTTTTAGCTGAAAACCTTCAGCCTGAACTCATCTTTATTGTTTAAAATTTTATTATCAAAAAGTCTTATTATACTGCACTCTTTTCATACTCTTAAATCTTCCGGCTGTATACTCTTTTTATACTCTTAATCTTCAGGTTGTATACTCTTTTTATACTCTATTTTTAAAAAAAAATTTTATACTCTTTTTCCTATTTCAAAAAATGGCAAGCCTAGTTTTGTAGCCATTGCAATACTGGTACCACCGGTTATGCGGTTAATTTTGATAACAATAGTGCCGTTAAAAAACCGTCGGTACTACCGTTTTTTTTTTTTTTTCGAAAATGAAAAAACTGATATAAAGACATTTAGTTTAATTCAAAATATTAAATTATAATTTTTTATTTTTATTTCAACTCGAGAAATTCTTCGAATTAATTGGGTTGAGTCATAAGAGAAGCGGCACTTTATCTTTGATGTGAAGCTGTCCCTACCGGAAAATTTTTACATAATTTTATTTTTATTTTAAATTTTCAATGCAAACATTCTTCGAATTGAAAAATTTTTTTCTCCTAATTCTTCGAATTTATCGGGTGCGGGTCAGGTTGACTCAAGAGAAGCGGCTTTGCTCAAAGCGTTCTCCTTATTTTCGGTTACATTTTCCTGGAAACGTTTATATCTTCTGATGTTAGGCTAATTCAAATCACCGACTTTTGTTTTCGGCTTGCTTTTACTCAGTCCAACTCGTAAGTTTATAATTTATTCAGTATTTTCGGAACTTCCGAGCTAAAGAAAAAAAATTGCTCGTTATGGCTAGTCGTAAAGTAAAAGATTCCGTTTGGAATCACGTATTTCAAAAACGATAAATAAGGTTTAGAATTTTCCGTAGCACCGGTATTGGAAAAAGTTCGGTGATTTTGCAATCCCTAGTTTTGAATCATTTCATTGGAGAAGAAAAAATACTGTATATGTTTTACATGTAAAACGAAGAAAAGAAGGGGGGGGGGAAGAAGAAAAAGGAACACAAAACGGCATCAAAGTTTTGTACTGGTTGAAATCATCTGAAATCAATACTTTGCATACGGATTCGATAATGTAATGAAAAAGTATGTTTTAGGTATGTCAAAATAAAAATTCTCGATTTAAGATTGCATTTACTCTTAGTTGGACTTCTGTAAAAAAAAAAAAAAAAAAAAAAATTATGTGATAAAGAAAATCTGGTAATAAAATGCTTATTTTTTGAATAGGGTCAGGAAAAAGCCAAGATAAATACTTTGCATATTGCCCAAGCTCGATTTCGTTTCATCTCATTAACTTTAAACGATTGCCTTATCTTGCACAAAAACGAAGAACAATCAGAACTTACGGAATTGCGTTAGTAACAAGTTCGGAAAAAATTTTCGCAAAAATGGAAATTTTTATGAAGTTGATTTATACCGTTTTTTGTTGTTTTCTGTTTTTCGGAAGTAAGTGTTGAAATATTTTATTTTATATTCGAAAAGTGAAAATAGTTGCAGTGATCGATTTTAAGTGATTTAGCGTACAGCCTGTTACTATGATATTAATATTTCAAACATTTTGACGCCATCAATGATTTCAAAATTTCATCTGCAAATTAAAACGCGAAATTTAGTTTTTCTCTGGTTCGATTAATATCCTGGAGAGGTTCAATGCTGTCATTACATCAAATAGTGATGCTTTCAGTATAGTGATTACCTTCTTATCTCAGCTCTTTTATCGGTTAATTTTTTGATTATTTTGAAGCAGTGCGATAAAATTAAGTTTCTCCGAATGCAGATGAAAATCAGATCATTTGTAAGATTCTTCATAATAATGTTTTAAAATTGTTAATCAAATTCAAAGTAACAGGTTTGTTTCTGTGAATCGCAGTTTTGAGGTACCTGAAAATTATCTCTTAGGTTTTTAACACGATTTGTTGGATAAATCTAAAAGTGCATAACAATAATCATTCGGCTTAAATACTTTTGGTCGGTATAAAAATTCAATTTTTCGGTCAGTATTTCAATGAGTTTGTCAGTATTTTTTTATCTTGGTAAAAATATTAAATGATCAGTATTGCATGATTAATAGCTGAACGGTCAGTATTAAATTTTAAAAATGTTGGTAAAAATATTGAAAATGTCGGTAAAAAAAATTATTTCGCCTGTTTTTAAAATATATTTGGCATTATTTTTGTCGTCATTGGCAAGTAAAACTTCGAAATTAAAAACAGTAAGATTTAAAAAAAAAAAAAAAAAAAATTATTATTACGGTGCAATTGAAAAAAAGCCTACCAAAAGGTCATTCAAACGTTTTGTAAGTTATGGCAGGGTTGAAGGGGGGAGGGAGGCTAGACATAATGCTTACGACAATTTTTTAAGGGGTGGAAAAAATTTTATTTCAGTAATTAATATTACAGAATAATCATCCAATTCAATTTAAACAAAAACGTCAAAAAAAAAAAAATTGAAATTTGCCAAAGTTGCAATTGAAAAAAAAAAAAAAAAAAAAAGATAAATAAATAAAATAGGGAGAAAAATTGTTGAAAGCTATTTAACTTTAAAGGAGAATAGTGTTAAACCCTTATTTTCTTTTTTTAAATAATTCGTTTTTACAAATTTGAAAATACAAATTTATTTAAATACAAGTATTTTTTTAAAAAAAGTTTCAAATTAAAAAAAAAAAAAAAAAAGCAGGGTATAGACGAAAATTATACGTAACAAAGTAGGAGGGATTTCAAAGAAGCTCTAACTATTTTTTACATCGGGAAGAAGGGACCAAAAAAAAAAATAAAAAATTATACTTAAACGGTAACCCCTAATGGACAAAAAGTAACATCAGATAAACGTCATAGTGATTTGTATTACGACTGTTTCCTTTTGTCCTGCTGGGAAAGAAATTAATTTTGAGGACTTGAATTTTCAAAATTTAGAAATGAAAAAAATGTACGGTACCTACCTTTAAAATGTATCAATAAAAACCATGCGTTTAAAATTTTGATGGACTTTTTACAAAAAAAAATGAATGAATTTTACAAAAAAAAGAATGAATTGTCCGGGGAATACTTTCTTGGTATAGCCTGTGATCAGTACATGCAGTGGCTCCTTCAAATTGTTCCCACGAAGGAAAAGAAGGAAAGAAGAAGGCCGAAAAAGGTTACTTTTTAGTTTTTTTAATAAAAAGAATAAAATTAGGTGAGTCAGTTTTGTTTTTCTTAAGAAAAAAATCCCTGCTTTTTGACTTGATGATCAAAATTATATAAAATTACTGACCCAAACGAAATTAGGCTTATTTAGCTTTTTTATCGACAAATCTTAATTTTTACTGGCCAAAAAAGTAAGGTGAAGTGGTACTGATCACTGATTTTAGAAAAAATACTGACCAGAAGTATTAACTGTATGCAAAGAATACAAATGAGAACCGACCAAATTTTATTACGCTATAATTGCAATGTTGGTATAAGTATTATGTAAGATTTCGAAAATTTTTTACCCCTTTTCCCTTAACCACGAAAGATTTGAGTCCTAAATACCCTCAGTTATAATATAATGTTTCGTATAAATGTGAAACTAGGGGAGGGGAAAATGGCTAACATTTATAAGAAAATTTGCTTAAAAGTGTTAGCCATTTTCCTGTTTCGTGTGATCAAAAATATTTAGTTTACTCATAGTGAAAGAATGATAATGTGCTCATTTCCGCCATTGACAGCTTGTACTAAATTTTTACACCGATCAGATGTGCAGGATTTTTCATTCAAATGACGCCACAGCCAATCCTGTTCGTTTTTATTTGAATTCAAGAGCAAGTGAACACACTATCTTTCTTTCACTGTGAGTTAGCCCTCTCCCCCCATAATGTGCTTATGCAATTTTTGAATGGCCCTTATACTGCTGTACAACCATAATCTGGGATCAATTTTCCTTTAAATTAGTTGCTTAAAATTCAATTATTTCTATACTACAGTTGCTACCTGAATTTAAAAGCATGTTTACCACATTTCGAACAAAAGTACCGGTAACAGAAATGAAGTTAAAATTGCCCAAGTTAGCTTACGTACTCTAATAATTTTTTTCCTTTATGATTAGGTCCTGAAGCGAAGGAAACCACGACGGACCCCGAACCCGAAAATCCGGATCAAAAACCTGAACTGCCACCGTTAACTGAGGAAGAATGGCCTGTAATTATTGGGAACAGATTTTTAAATTCAATGTTGATTGCATTCACTGCTGCCGATTTCACGGTAAAACCTATCGTCCCGATTATAAAAGATCTGATTGAGGAACTTGTAAAAACTGATAAGGAATTCCGAGATAAATTAAATAGCAACGTTCAGAGGAGAAACATCGGACAATTGACTTTTTACAGCCCCCAAAATCAAACAGAACCTACGGAACCACCAGAACCACCAGAACCAGAAATACCTTCAGGACCAGAAATATTTGCACAACTTTTCGATTCCAGGACGGCAGATGAAATATTTAACGGAGCAATGATAAAACTCGAAAACTTTTTGCACAGTTTAGCAGAAGATAAACCGAAAATAGAGTTTTTAGCCTACAACTTAAATTTTATTGTTGCGATGATAGAATCTGGTAAACGATCCTCAGAGAAAGAAGAAACATTACCCGAAAATGATGGTGAGTTCATTAATTTCTTCAATTTAGCGGAAAAAATTAATTAAATGATGTATTTTAAAACATTCTAGGCGAATCAAATACCGAAGATTACATTGAAGTTCTCTATAAGAAAAAATCTAACTTAACGACTACGCTAATGAGAAACATCAATAAACTAGTAGAAAACTGTCAAATAATATATGGTAAATTACAAACCCTGCTTTTAGAGTATGATGACTTCAAACAATATGCATACATTTCTATTTTTGACCCTGATATACCAGATGAAGATCGTCTAAATATAACAGTGGTGAGGAAGTTCAACTGGACGAAGAGATACGAAATTGTAGAAAAATCGATTGAACCATTGGAAACATTAGAATTTTTCAAAGTTCATGAAGAAGCTTATAGTACGGATACACTCTTAGTTGTGAAGGCCGCGGCCGCTTCTTTAAGTACAAAGGAAAACTTTCGATATCAATACATGAAAAAGAAAGGCAAACCACCAATGAAGAAATCTGGCAGAAATGCTGCACCTGCCGCAAAGAATTCTGTTAAAAGGCAGAAACGGAATAATAAAAATGGGATTAATCAACCCCCACTAGTAAATCGTTTCAAAAAGCAGGTGAAAAAAACAAGTTCTAAAGTTCATGCCGTAGTTAAGGAATTGTCCAAAGAAAAGGCAAACTCCTTAAAAGTTCGTAAAATTTTGAACGAGGTAATTGACTCGATCCTTTCAGACAAAGATAACTATTCTAAATTAAATGATGAAGAGAAAGAAGACCCCGACAAAGACAATTATTGTAAAACAGAAGAAGAGAGAAAAGCCAAATACGACAGTTCGTGTCTTTTTCGTTATACTTGCTAGAGATCATGCCCACTTAAAAAAAATTTAACATCTTGAGCATATTTCTTTGTTAAACGTGAAAAAACAAAATAATAAATAAAGAAATAATTAAATATATAAAATAAAATAAAATAAAATAGTTTGGTTCTGTTTAACTTTTGTGTTTGTGTACAGTTTCATTAAAATTATCAAATTAAGTACAATTGTTTAGCGTCAAATAAATGTAAAGTAATTTGACTTATGATTATTTTAAAGTAGAAAAAAGAATCTTTTTTTTTAAATGGAGACGTTTTGTCATCTTTAAGATCTCTTTTTAACTGCGCAGGATTAATCGATTAATAATGATCAATATATAGAGTGATTTTGCAGATTTAATCATTTTTTAAGTTTTTTTTTTCCCCCATAAATCATATACCAGTAGTACCTTTTTTTTTTTTTGACGTAAGACTACGTCATACCCCGTAACCTGGAGATTTCTGTTTATTTGTTCGTTTGTTCGCACTTAAAAAATTATTTAATATTTTAATACTGTATTGCAGACCGAGACTGGGGTTTACGGCCCTCATTTTGTTGGTGCCGAAGTCAGTCGAGGCTTGCAAGGCACTTCCGTGCCTGATTTCTTAGATCCTTTTCATCACTACGGTGGAAAATGTAGAACGGCTGGGTAAGGCTTAATTTACAGTTTCAAAAAAAAAAAAAAAAAAAAAAAAACGGGATTTTCCTAGTTTTTGACCATTAAAGTAAATTAAGCTTTCAATGCCTTGTTTAATCTGTTTTTCTTTCTTTTTTTTCGATATTTTGTAAATAAAAATTGAAATAAAAGTTTTTGAGGTAAAACTGGGTGGTGAAAAAATTCGCCTAGACTGCTGTCAGATGATCTGCTATTTCTGATAAGATCATTCCGTACGCATTTATTAATTATTCAATTTTTCTTTAGCCCATTTTAGCGCTCATTTCTTTATTACATGAATAAAAAAACGTAATTGCTGCAATTGGCTGTCATGCTGGCGTAGAGACCCAGCTACGTCTTCACTTGATAAAAAACGCAACAATTAATCACATCATGCAATAAATTACAGTACCAAAAGTACATTGAGTGGCGAGGTGATGCCATTTTTCTGGTCCGAGTACGAAGACTACTTTTGTCAAGTTTACTTCCGAAAACGTAATTTATTACACAATTTAATTAATTAATTACCAAGTGGAGTAGCATCAATATGCGTGCCATTAACGTATTTTTCAAATGCTTTTCTAGGAACCTTAAATTAATCCTAAATCGATTGTGATGAAAATATTCAAAGGAAAGCTTAGGCATTACTTTCAATCAAAATAGTATTCTGCTTATTACAGAATTTATGTAACGGCATAGATAAATCAAGTTTTTAATACATCATATAAAAACTGCTTTAAATTTTTGACCATAAAAATATTTTAAGTGTGCAAAATCCTGGGTTTTGTTCAAATCGAGTTCGTTGTTTTGCTTTTTTGAAATCCGGTAATGAAAAAATTGAAGGAAAACTCATTAAAATCAGTCTATACAGCGAAAAAAAAATTGCGTAGATAGAAGCACATAACGACTCAAAAAGCGAACGAACTGCTATTTCTGGGAATTTTTTTTTCTCTTATCTCATACTCCATAAAAAATTGTAATGACTCTAATCCTATGATCTGGAGCTGAATGCCATTGCGGCACATCTCAAAAGCTCTTCTTTGGGAGTTTTAAATCGAGTTTTATCCTCTCTCGGCGTCCGTAGCAGTAACCATAGATGGTGATTTAAAAAATGTAAAAAAATCGCCCTAGAAATGTTGATTAGATTTCCGAGTCTCCAAATCCTAGAGTACTCGGAAATCTAATCAACATTTCTAGGGCGATTTAATATTTATTTAATACACTTTTAGAGAATAATTTTTAAACCTTTTTTGTTTGAGACGTCGCTGTTGCAAGAATTCTCGTGAAGTCCGACGATAGACTCCTTAAAGTTGAGCTCTATTTAACGGAAGTCGGAAGAATCCTTTAGCCGGTGAATTTGTCGACGGATGATCGACGTTGAAATAAAATGTACTTGTTTTGAAGGTTTAAGAAATAAGAAGGTTGAACGTTTTGAAGGTTAATGTCTATTTAAATTGTTGTGTTCGTTATACAGTATATGTTATTTACAGAGCGACCGAGTGAGGGCAGACCCCCCCCCTCCCCTAAGGAACTTCAGTAGTTTGAAAGACCTCATAAAAGTCCGCATATAGAGTAGAGAGGAATCGGGAATCGATGCCTTTATACAATAATATTAACCCTAATTTTTTTCAGATTTTTTAAACGACACCTTGACATTTTTGAAAAGCCCGTATATAAGGGCAAAAAAAGGATTTTTTTTTTTTTTTTGCTGAAAGAGTTTACGGGTTTTAAGGTTCCTATTTTATATCGGAAATTTTGCATAGATTATGAATACAAAGTCCAAAATTCATTTCTGTGTACAGTTTTTAAGCTAAGTGGCTAAAGAATATTTAAAAAAAAGGCCTAAAACTCAAAATCCGTGCACTTAAAATGATTTTGAACTTCCTATGCGTAATCTAAGCAAAATTTTCGGTAAAAAACAATAATTTTTTTTTTGGCAAAAAAAAAAAAAAAAAAAAAAATTCTTAATTTTTGCCCTTATGATACGAGCTTTTCCAAATGTTCAAGGTCCTTGCAGCACTTGAAGTGTTGGTCGTTTAAAAAATCTAAAAAAAATTAGGGTTAATAATATTTTATTAAGGCATCAATTCACATTTCAAGCTTTTTCAAAATCAAAATTCGCGTTTTTCAACCCACCTTAATATAGAGAAAACCAAAAAATATGTTTAATAGGGGTTTTTTTTTTCTCTCGAAATTTAAAGTGTTAGCATAATACATACTTTTATTGTTTCCCTCGTTTGTCAATGACGAACACATTCAAAAATATTTGGCGGTAAATGCCAGAAGGAGGAAAACTGTGAAAGTTTCGATTTTGATTGAACTCTTCGAAATTTACAATGTGTAATTTTTTTATGAATTGTATTAAACTAATGGGGTATTAGAAATGAATTTTGGACTTTGTATTCATAATCTACGCAAAATTTCCGATATAAAATATCGGTTTCCGTGGTGGTTTAGGAACTAGAGAAGCGTTGTTCTGCATGAACGTCTTACTGCAGAGATGCAAGGAATTCCAAAAGCCGGTTTTTATATGCTTCATCGATTTTGAGAAAGCTTTTGATCGGGTACAACATACCCAGCTGATCGAAGCAACGCATCGGATAGGGTTGGATGATCGAGATATAAGGCTTCTGAAAAATCTTTACTGGGATCAGTTGGCAGTAGTAAGGGTCGACGGTTGCGGGGAAACCAACCGCGTATTCATCAAACGCGGCGTTCGACAAGGTTGTGTGCTTTCACCAGCACTTTTCAATGTTTATTCAGAAGTGGTTTTTCTTGAGGCTCTTGAGAATTGCAAAGAAGGAGTCCGTATCGGAGGCGAAACGATCAGCGATGTTCGTTATGCTGACGATTCGGATTTTCTAGCGGAAAGTATCGAAGATCTACAGGCGTTGGTTAATGCTGTTGACGAGGCGTGTGCCAGATATGGGTTAACCATAAACATCGAGAAAACGAAGTTTATGGTCGTTAGCAAAAACGATGTAGGTGCGGTAACTTTGAGAATCCGAGGAAAGGACATAGACCGCGTAACCCATCAGGCTCTTGGCTGAATGAGACAGCGGACCCCGACGAGGAAATCCGAGCTCGAATTGAAAATGCCAGATCGGCATTTATGCGTATGAGGAATGTGTTATGCTGTCGGTCTTTAAAACTATCCGTACGTCTTAAGGTTCTCCGGTGCTACGTTTGGTCAACTCTTTTTTATGGATGCGAGACCTGGACTCTCAAAGTTTCCATGATGAATCGACTTGAAGCTTTTGAGATGTGGTGCTACCGTAGAATCCTTCGAATTTCATGGGTCGATCGGGTAACCAACGACGAGGTTTTGCGAATATTGCATAGCGAAAGAGAAGTTTTGCAAAGCGTTAAACGACGGAAGTTGGAATACTTCGGTCATTTTCTTAGGGGACCTAAATATGAGCTTCTGAAGACGATGATTCAGGGGCATATCGAAGGAAAAAGGAGAATAGGCCGGAAGAACTTATCGTGGTTGCGTAATTTAAGAGCTTGGACCGGCTTAAGTGTCGAGGAGCTCTTCAGGATTGCCCCCGATAGAGACGAATATAAAAGTCTCATTGATGGTCGCCTACGCCTGGACACAGGTATGGCACCTTAAGAAGAAGAGAATGGGGTAATGGGGATTATTTTTTGTATCCTCGTATATATATTTGAAAACTTATACAAAAGGGTCATTGTAAATAATATTTCTATATATATATACATACTAGTAATTTTCTTATCGACCACTGAGTTCTTGATACAAGCTGAAAACCACTACCAGAAAATAAATCATAATACCTAAAAAATAAAAAGGACGATCAATAATTTTAAAATTTGCTTTTATTATGATTTCCGTTTGTTTTAAATTTTATATTTACGTATTCTTCTTAAAACTACTCACCAGCACAGTGGTCCAGAAAAATTTATTTTTGGCCAAAACCCAATTAAGAATTTTCACAATTTTACATAACTGATCGGACGACACAATTTTCAGGTTGTTTCTGTTCCTTAAATGAACGAAAAAGTAAAAAAAAATTTTTTTTTGCTTTTTGAAATTGTTTTTAACTTTTTTTTTGTAAATAGTGACATAAAATTTGTTAACGCTGTAGGCTTGTTTACGGAAATCAGGAGTAATCGAATATGATTTACTGACAGTCAGTGATCGTAGAGTGTAAATTATTTCCCCTCCAAAAATTTATTTCTGGCGGTAATTCGTTTTTAAAGTTAATTTAGTAAAAAATGTTATAAAATTTTTTTTTCAACTAATTTTTTCTTCTAACAAGCATTTAGTCGGTTTATCCAAAAGTTCCCGTCGTGTCTATGAAGCCTAGAGGTCCTAAATCAAAAACCCGCTTACAATTTTTTCGCCTCTCTGCCCGTTAGTTTTGGCCAAAAATAAATTTTTGTCGCCCACTGTGACCAGCAGTTATAAAGAAAACATAAAAGCTCACCATAAGCTCACGAAAGCTCATAACTCACCAGTATTAATACAGAAACCGATGCATAATGCGACCTTAAGTGATGTAAATGTTAACTCAAACGCTTCTTTTTCCTTTTCTTTAACTATACCAAATTTTTCTTCATACAAACTTGAAGGTGTTAGCACGAATAAAACTATGAGCACGAATTGAAGAATAAAGAGGATCAAAGTAGTAACCAAATAAGGCAATAACAGGTATTTCATGTCCTAAAAAATCGAATATCAGTCATAAATACACTCATTACGCTAATTTAAAAAAAATTGTAAATTAAGAGGTTTCACGTAATGCCAAACTCCGTGGACGAGGAATGACTGTTTCTTAAATATTTTGCTTTGCAGGCAGAAGACTGAAATTCTGTGGACATAAAGCCCTATGCATCATTAATGCTGTTTTGATACAAAGTCAATTTTTTTCGCATAAATTAAAGAAAAAAAAATTACAAAAAATTTGCAAAAAGAAATTTTTTAACACAAAACTGGCGTTAATTTAATTCGAAAAAATATGATCTTAGCCTCAAAAAATGGAAAAAGTTATTATCTAGGGCTCTCTGCGTACAAAATTTAGATTTTTTGCTTGCAAAGCAAAACATTTGAAAAACAGGTGTTCCTCGCGGCATCCCGATGCAAGAAGGGCCTAGGGTCAGGATTAGCTGATCTTTTAGAAACAGCTGCTTGTCGTAAGAGCAATAATATCCACTCCCCGGCTGTTCCGGTTTACAAATCGGAACTTTTGCCGAAAGCAGCAACCATTTGAAGAGCTTTAACCGCATAATTTAAACATTTTTTTTTATTTGATTGAAGATTAATTCTGAAATAGTCAGTCAATCAATCGCAGAAATTGTTAAAATAATTATATGAAAACTTAACTTTGAATTAATGAATAACAATGTGTACAATTCAATGTAAAAATGATACAGTATAATGAAGTCCAATTTATGTTCTGTAGAACATAATGTTCAAAATGTACATTTATGTTCTATAGAACATAAATTGTAATTTACCTTTTTGCTGGTATAAAACTTTCTTAGTTATAAAAAGAAAGTTGTAAAACTTTCTTTAGATCTGATCTAAGCAGATCTAAGGTTATAAAACTTTCTTTTTATAAAAAGAAAGAAGTTATAAAACTTAAGAAAGTTTTATACCAGCAAAAAGGTTACACTGCACTACATCATAAGCAGACTTCTTTGTAGCTCAACCGACAAAAAAATGCTTCAATAGTTATGAAATTAACATTGGATATCAATCGATCATCTCTGCTAAAAGGGATCATTTTTTACTGAGATTTCTGATATTGAAATAAAAAATTTTAGAAATAGTTACCTTTACGGCGCCAACCAAAAGCACTATATTAGCGGCTAAATAAACTATTTCAAAGGCAATCAGGAAATATGTATATTCTGGGTCAACGAATGATAATAAAATATCACTACCAATCTGAAAAATGGTAAGGATAATCTGCAGTACGGCTATAACAATGGTACCGACTTTCAAGGTACAACAACAACAGCCTTTTCTCAACCACGGCATTATATATGGTGCCCTGAAATTTTAGTTCAATTTTTTTAACATTGTATTGGACGTAAGTCCTTAAATATGCATTTTTATAATTAAAAACTCATTCTAATAAAATTAACAAAGTTTACCTTTTAATAAATCCTCACGGTAAAAAATATTTTAAAAATTAAATAAATAAACTGATTTGTTTTGAAATAAAAGGTTATAAAAAAAGTGCCATCTAACAACATTCGGTATTTTAAAAAATTTAGCGCCAATTTTCTATTTTTTTTATTTAGAATTGACGAAGAAAATTGAATTTGCTTCTAGATTATTGGTATAAAAAACGAAAAAATAATCAAATATAACTTACATATATGAAAAACTGAGTTTAAGCAATTACCTAAAATTAGGTCCGTTAACTTAGCCGGGCACTTTCGAATTTTCAATTTTTTTTTTCACTTGATCATAGATCTGACCTTGCTTGACCTTGCTCAAGTGACCCCCGACCTTGCTCAAACGTCCTTGGAAAGTTATGGCCCTTTAAAAAAAAAGTTAACTTAGCCGGGCATGGTCGAATTTTTAATTTTTTTCTTCACTAGATCATAGATCTGACCTTGCTTGACCTTGCTCAAGTGACCCCCGACCTTGTTCAAACGTCCTTGGAAAGTTATGACCTTTTAAAAAAAAGTTAACTTAGCCGGGCATGGTCGAATTTTTAATTTTTTTTTTCACTAGATCATAGATCTGACCTTGCTTGACCTTGCTCAAGTGACCCCCGACCTTGCTCAAACGTCCTTGAAAAGTTATGGAACTTTTTAAAAAAAAGCTAACTTAGCCGTGCATAGTAGAATTTCAATTTTTTTTTTTTTTTTTTTTTTTTTTACGAAATCATAGAATTAACCTTGTTTGACCTTGCTCAAGTGACCCCCGACCTTGCTCAAACGTCCTTGAAAAGTTATGGAACTTTTAAAAAAAGTTAACTTAGCCGTGCATAGTAGAATTTCATTTTTTTTTTTTTTTTTAGAAGATCATAGAATTGACCTTGTTTGACCTTGCTCAAGTGACCTCCGACCTTGCTCAAACGTCCTTGAAAAGTTATGGAGCTTTTTAAAAAAAAGTGAACTTAGCCATGCTTAGTAGAATTTCAATTTTTTTTTTTTTTTTTTACGAAATCATAGATCTGACCTTGCTTGACCTTGCTTACGCATTTCCTTCCCCCCCCCCCCCCGAGCATGAACGAAAAAAAAAGTATGAAAAAATTAAAGCAAGTTTTTTTGGGTGGGAGGGAGTAGGCAATGGAGCGCGCTGGGACTTGGTGGGGGGGGAAGGTACCTTATGGGTTACCCAAGCCCCACCTCAAAGGGCATTAAAATTGGACCCTTGGAAGGGAGAAAATATTTTTTTTGAAATTAAGTCAAAATAGGAACGTTCCAGAAGAACTCAACTTTGTTCAGTTGAACAAAGGGCATATCTGATTTTTTTTTTCTACTTTTTAGTGCAATCGAGAGAGATTAACAGGTGATACACATTTAGTTTCACGTCCCGCTTTGTGTGGTTTAAAGCGGTAATTTTCGAAAAATAAAACCAAATTTCAGTCCCCCCCCATGTTTAGTTTCCCGATCCAAAATTAATCGAACTTCGCATAAATAAAATTTTTATGGCGAAAAATTAATGCATAACGAAATTACCATCTGATCTTCAGAAGGAAGTCGGTCAAAAATTTAAAACCGGCTATTTTCGCTGCCGTCGCCGTACAGTTCGCGTGGCGCGATGCGATCGGTCTCCGCGTCGACCGTTCCCGTTAGGCGGAGTTCGAAACCCGCTGCTGCCAAGCTTTCTTTTCGCCCCTCTTTCTTTTTTATTTTATTTTGTTTTATTAATTTTAATTGTATTCACGTGTCACTAGCCACTGATAATTATTTCCATGAAAATAAATTCATTCTTCTATGTAAAAAAAAAAAAAAAAAAAAAAAAAAAAAAAAATGCCATTTGGAAGCAGGGCAGGGACACGAACATGAAGTCCGGGGTCAGACAATAAACTCCGTACAAACAAAAACCTATTTTTTTTTAAATTAACAAGCGAGCCAGGGCCTGAAAACCGTCGAAAAAACCCAACAATTCCGGAGCTGTTGTGGAGGCCAATTGAACAAAGTTGAGTTCTTCTGGAACGTTCCTATTTGACTTAATTTCAAAACAAATATTTTCTCCCCTTCTAAGGGTCCGATTTTAATGCCCTTTGGGATGGGGCTTGGAACCCCATAACCCACATAGACCCTCTGAGCTTTGTGATATCTATGAATCACAAATGATATCTAGCGAGCATTTGTGGTATCTATGAAGACGTTTTAGAGACATACACGATCTGTGCCTGTTCGACTTTTAATTGCAAGCACATCAAGCATTTTTAGTACTTAAAAAATTAAAAAGCAAATACATGATCATTTTTTAAAATGGGAGTGTCGTTTTAATAAATAATTAAATTAGGTGATTTAATTCATTCATTTATACCTTATTTTGAATTTCAGTAAAACCTTTTTAGAATCTTAAAAATTAATTAATTCATTTATGTATTATACTTATTAACTAGTATTTAAATCAAAAGTTATCACTTAAAGAATCATACTGGTATATTGGCCACTTATGTAAAATGTTGTGGGCCAATTAATGGCCCTTCCACTCAGCCTGACGGAAGCTAAGAAGAAACCATTCCGGACTGAAAAAATTTAATTTTCTAATTCAAGGTTGTAGCTCACTGTTCAAAGTTGTATAATTTTTTCTTTATCAAAGCAAATATAATGTAAAAAAAATATTTAAGAAAAAATTAAATTTATTCTCAATATTCAGCCCGGAAAGAATTAAAGGTCATTCGGGAAGACTTTTTGTAAGGCTAAATTCAAAATCGATAGTCTCTATATAACCTTAAAAAATAGCCTTATATTAGCCGGCTAATAGCGAGGACATTTCGGAAAATAGCTCTCAATAGATGGCTATATCCCAAGAAAATGCGTTATAAAAATTTTATAACTCTATAACGTCTTGGCCGATTATAAAATTTTATAACTATTTATAAATTTTTACAATTAAAATTTTTAACTGAGCTATATAATAATTTTAAGCTTGAATTGCACTATATTTAGCATATATGGGGACTTTATAGGCTCTTTTTTTAAATATTTTTCATAAGAAAAAAAAGGAAAAAAATTAGAATTTTTTGGAATAGAACCCGAGCCTTGTGGGCGACTTACCAGCCGCCCTTATCCACTACACCACTTTTCAACTGGGTCTGTAGCACAACCCGAGTAAAGATTATGGTATAATCCACTACCGGTGGGGAAAAACATATAAATTAATTTTTTGCCCTATCTTCTTACGATTCGAGAAATTAAATATTTAAAAAATAAATTAAAAATAATAATCCTGAGCTATTTTTTTTAAAATGCAAGTCACGGCGGTATTTTTCCGGTGATTATGCTTACGTGAGTCAGAAGTTGGCGGTCAGCGGTGAGCTAACAGCCACGTGACAGCAGTTTTGTGGATGCCATCCCGTGGCGTCAGCACTCTAGAACATACCCGAGACCAGTGCATACAAAGTACAGAGCGTCATTCCTAATGGTATGCTCCTCCGAGATTGGGGGAAACTTAGTCCAAACCCTTCGCAACGAGTACGTTAGGGGTACGCCTGGCATTCACTAAAAAGAATGTGTACTTTGTATGCACAGGTCTCGGATATGTTCTAGAGTGCTGACGCCACGGGATGGCATCCACAAAACAGCTCAGTCATCTGGCTAGCTCACCGCTGACCGCCAACATCTGAGTCATGGGAGCATAATCACAGAAAAATTCCGCCGTGACTTGACTTTAAAAAAAATAGCCCAGGATTATTATTTTTAATTTATTTTTTGAATATTTAATGTCCCGAATTGTTAGAAGATAGGACAAAAAATTAATTTGTATGTTTTTCCCCACCGGTAGTGGATTATACCATAATCCTTACTCGGGTTGTGCTCTGTACCCTTTTGATTTTTAAAAGCGGCAATATGGTTCTTAACTTACCAATTATGTTGACTTATAAAAATATTTTCCGGATTTTTCGAATTTTCGGTTTTTTTTCTTGTATTTTTAATTTGACAAAGGCTCAAAAATAAAGAAAAACAGAAATAGAAAAATTCGGGAAGCGTTAGAAGAAAATTAAAAAACATTGAAAAAAAAACTGAAAATAATTGTTATAAAAATTTTATAACGAAGTTTAAGTTTTTAATAACTCAATTTATAACATGCTTTTTTCTTGGGCTATTGGCTAGCTATTGAAAAATTTTAGATTTCTAATAGATATCCATTCCCAAATGTAGACATCTTATAGACATGCTATAGTTGGAAAAGGTCTATGTGGGAAGGTACCCCCCACCAAGTCCCAACGCGCTCCGTTGCCTATTAAATAGAAAAATTCGGAAAAATTTATAAAAATATAAAGAAAATTTACTGAATATATAATGATATATTATATAAATATGATAGAAAATTTAAATTTACTTACCACCCCCCCCCCCCCCCAGAAAAAACTTGCTTTAAATTTTTAATAACTTTTTTTTGGTTCCTGCTAGGTTCGAGCAAGGTCAGATCTAGGATCTAGTGAAAAAAAAAAAATTAAAAATTTGACCATGCTCGGCTGAGTTAACTTTTTTTTAAAGGGCCATAACTTTTCAAGGACATTTGAGCAAGGTCGGGGGTCACTTGAGCAAGGTCAAACAAGGTCAATTCTATGATTTCGATGAAAAAAAAAAAAAAAAAAAAAAAAAAAAATTGAAATTCTACTATGCACGGCTAAGTTAGCTTTTTTTTAAAAAGCTCCATAACTTTTCAAGGACGTTTGAGCAAGGTCGGGGGTCACTTGAGCAAGGTCAAGCAAGGTCAATTCTATGACTTCGTAAAAAAAAGAAAAGAAAAAAAAATTGAAATTCTACTATGCACGGCTAAGTTAACTTTTTTTTAAAAAGTTCCATAACTTTTCAAGGACGTTTGAGCAAGGCCGGGGGTCACTTGAGCAAGGTCAAGCAAGGTCAGATCTATGATCTAGTGAAAAAAAAAATTAAAAATTCGACCATGCCCGGCTAAGTTAACTTTTTTTTTAAAAGGTCATAACTTTCCAAGGACGTTTGAACAAGGTCGGGGGTCACTTGAGCAAGGTCAAGCAAGGTCAGATCTATGATCTAGTGAAGAAAAAAATTAAAAATTCGACCATGCCCGGCTAAGTTAACTTTTTTTTTTAAAGGGCCATAACTTTCCAAGGACGTTTGAGCAAGGTCGGGGGTCACTTGAGCAAGGTCAAGCAAGGTCAGATCTATGATCTAGTGAAAAAAAAATTGAAAATTCGAAAGTGCCCGGCTAAGTTAACGGACCTCAAAAAATTGATTATTTTCCAACAAAGCCGTATAAATTGCGTTTAAGCGCAAGGGGGGTGTAATTCTCTCAGTTGGAGGACTTTTCGGCATATTAGATCATAAAGAGGGAACCGGGAATGTTTAGTAAAAGAATACACCACAGGACCCGAAGAGTGGACTTGAACCACCGATCTTCCGTTTTCATGACAGCTGCTCTACCACTGAGCTACCTCGGCTTTGATGTTCCCTTACTGAACTTTGGTCACTTTAGGTGTTAGGTGAATGTGTAACCAAATATTTGTTGTGAGCGTTCGGGGGAAACAAGTAACGTTATAATTGAAAGCTATCATCATAGGTGTCCGCATAGAGCGCCATTTGTTTCCTCCGAATAACGCTCAGTATGAAAATTTGCAAACATTTTCGGTACTATATAATCAACTACATGATGTGATCCATTGCTGTACTTTAGTGGAGACATAGCGTAGGCTATAAATATCTGACAAAGTAAACATTTGCTAGCGCTGCCCCGCCAAACAGACAGGTATAATATTACATTTTCAAAGTACCCTTATCTCAAAGAAAGCTGAAAAAGTCTGAAGAGGCCAAAGAGTTTTCTAATGTAGGGGCTTCATATTAACCTTTTAGTAAGAAAAGAGAGACGGCAAGAAACATTTGTAGCAAAAAATTATTATAGAATTCAAATCTCTTCCTCAGTGGCTGAGCTTCCTTGTTACAAGCGTGAAAGAAAATTTGAATGTCTGATTGAAAAACGGGCATCACATGTCCGTCTTATTAGCGTGCGCATGCCTCCTTTTTTCAATTAAATGACTCATGTTTTTAATTAATGCATAATTGTTGAATTGTTTTTGAGTAGTAACTCGAATATGTTCTCTTAATACAGTTTTTTTTTACTATTTGGGTCCTTGTAAAGCGTATACGGTCTCCATGGCGAATGAATAATGGGTTCCTTGGATTTCTCTAATTAAAAGATGAAAGGAGAATATAGAGCAAACATTTTCAAATTCTTTTATTGGTTCAATAGAAACCACAAATCGTTTTTTTTTTCCCCACAATAACTTTATCGATAACAAAAGTCGTTTTCAAAGCCCCGTTTTTTTTAATAGGCATTCCAATAAACTGTTTGCAGTACATAATTTTTCATTGTTCTGATAAAAGTGCCAGTTGAAAGTAGTTGCAATTTAGGGTGAAAAGTAAAGTTTAAATTGAATACTCTTTTTAGATTGGACATTAGCTAATCAACGATATCTATATTGTAGGGTTACCTTTTTTTCTCGTTACAGGAGGAAAAAAAGTTTCAAAGGACAGAAAATGAAATCTATGATTTTTATGCAAACGTTTTTGATCGTCATCTTATCGATTATAGAATTATCAAGTATGTTATTTGGCTCATTCAACTGTAGTTATTTTTAAAATGGTGGTGGATGTTTCGTTTCATTCATGTTTAATTCAATCGACAATTTTGTTTTATTTCAGGCTGTAAAAGGAAGATGCCTGAAAAAGTAAAAATAGAATTTGCAAAGAAAGTGGAAAAGTTAAAGTTGCATTTCAGAGATATTTCATTTCACCTTGATATCATTAAAGAAAACGAGACGGACGTTAATAAAAAGACAAAAGAATATTATGACAAACTGCACCCGAATAAGCCACTACCGGTTAATAAACTTTATAATTTTGAATTGGGATATGAAGTTCAGATGCTGATGGCAAATGAATATGATGCCCTGATATTGGACCTAAATTTTGCCAAAGTGGATTTGGACGATCTCGTTACTTTGTATATAGAAGCAGAAGATCGTATGAATGTCATAATCGATGAAACCTATGGCCGTTTTGTTGCTTACAATAACTTTACCGATGTTGAAGCATTCGCTGCGAAAAAAGGCGAACGACAAATATTTTGCTTATTAAAAGAGTGCTATCATGAGAGAATGAAGCTATTTATGGATATTTTAAGACATTACGAGGAAATTCATGATATTTTATTAAAATGTATAACTCTTTTGGTGAGAATGACGGAAAAGGTTGAAATATATCATTCTGCACACGATGATTGTAAGAGGTTTATATTAGCTATACACGGTGGAACAATTTTTGTTGTGTGGTTTTTTAAAAAGATAAACATAAGAAGCACCGCCATAAAAATTATTCCACCGTGTATAATTAATAAATTAATGGTAACTCCATTTTAATTCTTTTTTTTCTCGTAGTAAATAATTGGGAGAAAAAGCAATGGAAGGACGATTGGAATGAAATAAAAAGCAAAATCAAAGAATTAGGTGCAGGAGATCCAGGTCAAGAGTTATATGATAAAACCATGTCCATAGAAAAGGATTTTGAGTTACCCATTAACAAAAAAGCCGTTGCTCAAGGACTTGATCCATTAGACTCATGTGCTAGAACTTAGCCGAGTGAGCCCTGCGCAAGGTACTTCAACCTTCTGATGTTCGATTATGAAAAAATGCAACTCTTTTTATAGATGAAGGAATAAAAAGTAAGACCATTGACCTTGTGTAGAATATGGGTCGTCCATAATTTAGGTAAACGTGTTTCAAGGTGAAAAAGAAATCAAAATGAGCGAGAAAAATAGGTACATATCTTATGGAAAACCGGGAGCTCTACTTTGCAATATTTAAAAATTATATTTGATGTTCTATGTAGCAGAAAAAATAAACTGAGAACTTTAATCTGAAACCAGAAATATTTATATGTAATTTTTTGGAAACCTTTCCTAATTTACTTTGAGACAGTAAGGAAAATGAAATTTATTCCTATGAAGATTAAAATCTTTTGTATTGTGAGGTATTACACTTAAGGTTGAACAATATAAGATTTTTCAGACGAACGGTAGTCCATTGGTAAGCCTCTGGATTCGCACGTGGACCGTCAAGTCAAGTTTATACCTTGCATTCACCCATCTTGATTATTGTTATGAGATCAAAATGTGATGCCCTACACGGTTCGGAACTCGTATCTAAATATAGTGGGACCTCTCACTTGGCCTTCTGTGAGAGCCCTTGCGATTGCTGGCAGTTTTATAGGTATTTTTAAGGCCTAATAATGTACATGTTAAGGTTGGAGGAAAACTGTCCAGCGTCATATTTTGTTACGCTGAATTGCAGAAAACGGTATTGTTATTATTATATGTATTATTAATATATAATTAGTCAAATATTTTACTTTAGAGTACTCACGATTCGATAGCTCTACGATATGCAGTAAAATCGATAATTTTTTAATTCTAACGAGGCTTTACGCGTGTTAAAACGTAAAAGGTCCAAAGCTTATTTCTTTCTTGGGAAATGGTAGATTCTGATGCCGAGTTTTTCATGCTGATTCGAAATGTATTGTATCCTCGCTTTTTTGTAAGGCGACTACATATACGTTACTTTTTACATCCCTGAATTAGAAATAGCAGCACAGCGAAATGATTTTGATGTGGTATCACCGTGTTATTAGCGTCCTACTTTACATGTACAATTCAGACCAGATTTGGAAATGAAAATTGTATGTAATAACCGGTACTCAGTTCTTAGAAACAAATAATTGTATCATTTGCCAAAAAAACTTGTTTTCTTCTTTTCTTAATCCTCTTTGTCGATCCCGATTTTAAAATCATATATGGTCGCAAATCCCCTCTTAACATTGAAGGGTTTCTTATTTATGAAAAAAAGACACACACACACACATCAGGCTTTTACAGGACCTGGAGCCCTATCGCCGCATTATAGACCTTTTTCCAATCAGGCCTCTCCTGGCAGGCATCTCGCCAGTCAGGCACTCCCAACCTTCTCGCATCGGCCGCGACGTTATCTTCCCATCTAATCCGGGGTCTACCCTGAGCTCTTGGACTCGTCGGTCTGCCCTCCAGGACCTGCCGGATATATCTTGACGGAGGTGCGCGAGCGACATGTCCCCCCCACTTGAGCCTTCGGGATTTAATCACGCTAGTGATTAATGGTTGCCCAGTGAGCCTCCGGATCTCGTCATTTGAACGCATGCGCACCCTGCCAGTAATTGGATCCCTTCTAGGCCCTAGAATTCGGCGTAAAACCTTATTTTCGAATACCAACAACCTTTCTTGAGCACGGATGGTCAGGCTCCAAGTGTCACAGCCGTACGTGACTACAGGACGGATTATGGTATTATAAATGCGGAGTTTCGCTCGTCTAGACAGGACTCTACTACGCAGGAGATGGCCTAGCGAAAAAAGGCAACGGTTGCCACTCTGAATCCTCGCCGCGACCTCAAAATTAATGTCATTGTCGCTGGTGACATAAGACCCTAGATACCGCATATTTTAATGCTGGGCTCTTTTTTCAGTGATTGGGAACACTTTTAAGCTAAACAAAGGCCCTTATGCGAGTGTTGCGAATACTGTCTTTCTTGCCTATTTTCTGAATTTAACGTTCTTGAATTCTTTCGGGACTCAGAACTTCAGGCGTGAAATGAAGCAAAACAATATGCAAAATTTCTAAAAATACTGAAAATTGTATGATTTGTACAGTTAACCTCGCTTATAGTGAACTCGGTTATAATGAACTTTCGGTTATAGTGAACCCAAGTAGCCGGTCCCAGTCCCTTTGTAAATTCTTTCCATGTAATTTACCTCGGTGATAGTGAACCGAAGACTCGGCTATAGTGAACCGATTTTGGTTACAAAAGGGCTTTAACCATGGTTTTTTGGAGCTATTTCCTGATTTTTTATGGTTTTTGCCGCCAAATTTTTATTTTAGTGACTAAATTACAAACTGGCACAACATAAATTACGTTCCAAACTTGCAAAATGAGAATTTTTTGTCAAATCAATCACATATAAGTCTTGATTAACTCAAAATTTTCGAAAAAAATATGCTTTATTTTCGTAATCTCGTTAAAAATTTTGAGAAAACTCAGAGAAGTCCATTTTGGGAAGTTCGGTTTTAGTGAACCTCAGTTATAGTGAACGGATATTGAACTGTCCCTTGAAGTTCACTATAAGCGAGGTCGACTGTATTTGGAATCAGCATAAAAAAAGGAAAAAAAAATCTTCAGATTTTACTATTACGTAAAAAGAAAAAAAAATTAATTTTTAGACATGACTTTCCATATTGTTTTTCTTAGACCAGTAGCTAGAACAAGGGAATAAAAGAGCTCAAAATGTCTGCTGATGACCGATTATATTATGAACGATAAGAAAAATTGCACATGGATCAGGAAGCGTAAGTCTGTAATATATCCCTGGTTGACTGTGACTCTTGACTGCCCATTCCCCCCTTGGCTAAGGGTCCCATCCTTTAATGCAATAAACATATAGTGACCTCAGAACAGAGAGGTTCCATATTGATCTACCCAACTGACACTAGTGTAGAGTTAAACATATGAAACCCGTAACTTCCTAAGTAACGATTACGAACCTTTTAGGTTTTAAGATCAACAAATTTAAAGTCGTTATTTTAAGAGTATAGATTTTTTTTTTTTTAAAGTTTTAATTTCATTTAATTTACATATTGATCTTTTTTTACATCAATTTACAAAAAGTGGAGGGAAAAAAAATGGAATAAAAAGGAATATAGTACAAAAAATGATACTTGATTAGAATGGCACTAGTATTGTAAATAATTCAATTTATTATTTGATACATTCATTTTATTTTTTTGAAAAACATTTTTAAGAGCAGTACAAATCGTTGCTCAGTTTGTCCAAATCAGCATCATCATGGTCAAACTCTTGTTTAGGAGAACTCGAATATCTGTTTCCTACTTGATTTTCCGTATCATACAAAGCTCCTACCACATTTGCAGTGCCGTTTATTAACATAGGAAGGACTGCAGAAATGCCTTGAGTCTGTATAGTTTTTACCAATTTCATTATTATGTCAACTACTAATAGAATTAAACAAATTATATCTATTATTATCGATAAAATCCTGCATGGTTTTTTAAGAGCCGAGATAACCGTCTGTAAGGCACCCATAAGTACATTCGACTTCAAAGATGCTCTATTAACTGGATTTAAATGGTCCATACCGAGAGCGTCAAGACCACCGGCTACCGTGTCATAAAAACCCCCCAACTTGCCCACACTAAGCTTGAGACCATTTTTCTTAGCTACAAGGGGAGAAAAAAATGTCTTTCAATTATTTCAGAAGCTTATTAATTAATTTTTTTACCTCTTAAAGCTGCTTTTTTCGCTTCGTTGAGTTTTGGAATAGCTTTGGTTAATAAATTGTAAGCATTTATTAATTTTGGTTCTAATTTGTAAATCGCCTCCGACAATAGGTGTGTAACATTTTTTTTTTCCTTATAATAACCTACTGGAGATATACCAAAGTCCTCTTCTTCTCGAAGTTCACCACTTTCTAAAAAGATTTTCCCCTTAAATTTCCAGCATGTTTAACCTAATTAAAATTATACCTATCTTTTATACGTACTACTGCATTTGCTGGTAAACGAAAATATACCAGAAGTAAGATCCAACATGAAGAAAGTGGTTGATGTGCCCGTTAAATCATTGTTTATTTTCTTCTTATGACCAGCCAAGCGATCAAGATAAGACTTGATAATATTTAATTTTGGATAGATCACTGTATTTGCATCAATGTCTTCTCTGGTTAAATCAAACGTTTCCCAGATACGCATATTCTCTTGGTGTGAGCTCATTGCCTTTTGCCTGCAGGTCTTTTTTGGGGTATCATCCCGATATTTTATAAATGTGAATTGTTGAGGAGCGTTTCTAGCACTTTTAGATGCTGCGTTTACCGCATTTTCTTGAAGTTTATTATTTAAGTTTACGAAATCTATCGAGAGTGCTTCAATTCTATCATATTCATCGCAGGATTCATTGATAGCTATTGCCGCGTCTTTCAAAAGCTTTTCTAATTCCGTTAACTCTGGTTCTGGTTCGGGTGCCGGTGCCGGTGGAGTACCTAAAAAAAAAACGATTTAATTTAAACTTTCAAACTTTTTTTTAATCAAAAACAAAATCATGTACTGCTACCTTCTTCCGCTTTGATCCGTAGAGGAAAAATAAAAAAAATAACAAAAAAATGAATAACATTCATGTTGAAGTGAGAAATGTTAAAATAGTACTGATGAATTTTTTCGATCGTTTAAAAGTTTTAACTATTCATTCAGAAGTAGCTTTAATTACTGATTAACAAAATGTTTTTAAAAAGCATTAAAAAAGGAATTTGACTTGAAAAAATTAAGGATTACCACTGCAGCAGTTGATATGAAATTCACGACATTTTAATGCAGCAATAAAATATTTTGCCGTCACCAAGAGAAAAAAAAAATTAAAAAAACGAGTAACACTGTTGCTGATAATCCTTTTAATTTGACCCAGAAGATGAAAAATCATGTACTCCGTTCCAAATTAATAGTTACATTTCTTTTGATTGCTTGGCGTTTCTGACTCTTTTCCAAATTTCTTTGAAGTTTCTTTTCTCCAAATTCGTGTAATGGAAAAAACGTTTCTGTACATATATTTGGTAGATTAATACCGATTCTTGCTTACCAGATATGCCAGATTTCAAAGAGGTAAAAGCTTTGGCTGCCGTTTTGAAAAGATGATGGTAGAGTCAAGATTTCCTTCACTAGGGAAAATAAGGGAAATCGGAAACTCGATTGGACCTAAAACTTGGACCCTAGGCACCAGTTTTTCAAAAAAAAAAAAAAAAAAAAAAAAAAAAAACGAAAGAAAAAAATTGTTACTTTATTTAGTGTAGATTTTTTTAGCTGAAAGAAGGGTCTGATGAGTCTAACTTCCGAAAACCGTTTAATTTAGATAAGTTGCTCAGAGGAGTAAAAATGGAGCATCGTTATTTTTAATATTCTAAATTTTTTACATACATTTTGTGTATGTAAAAAACTGACCTATTATTATCTTTATCATACATAATAATATATCACGATACAAATATAGTCATAAACATAATCGTACGAGTACGACTATGTCAACCTTTATTAACATTTTAAACATGGAGACACCGAAGATAATTATTGATTCGATTATTGAAAATAATTAAAGAGGGGCGACAATGGTCCAAATTATATATTCAATTAACAATTGAGAAACCATTAAGTAAGTTCATTTTTTTGGAGGTAAAAAACTCAATTGTTAATATAATATACGGAGACATCTGTCGAATTTGAGGTAAAGACCAAAACTTTTTGGTCTCAAAAAAAAAAAAAAAACTTTTTGAGAAACCAAAACTTTTCAGTTTTGTGGGTTTTAATAAGTTGAAAAATTGAATAAAAAATAATTTTGTCTTAAAAGTATTAAAAGGAGAAAAGGAAGAAAAGCAAACAATTAATAAATTTACCATGAAACCCAGTGAATTTAAGACCTTGTGACCATAAAAGAATTATATAAGCAAGGTGGAGGCAATTTTTCGCGCTCCTTCACGTAAAAAGGGGAAACAGATTTTTCTCCTTTTTAAAAAGTTAACATTATGACTTAATACTCCGGCAACTCCCTGAAACCCCCGACTCCCTTTCATCTGCTTATGTAACTCTTAAATGTTCTTTATTTTGGCCTAAATTTTTATATTTTTGTAAAAATATTATAATAACGAGTCTATAACGAAACGCCGAATTTTCTAAACCCCGAAACGGGGTTTGGAAAGAAAACAGCAAAATGCGATATCTCGTTTTTTGAATATCGAATTCAATTTTGGGTTTTATAAAAGTCGAGGTTTGGAAAAACGCTATAATTAGTATTTTTTTTTTCCTTTCGACGATATAATAATTCGGGGATTGAATTATTATAATCCGAAATTGAATTCGGGGTTTACAAAATTCAGGGTTCGAAACACGCGATATCGCATTTTGCTGTTTTCTTTCCAAACCCCGATTCGGGGTTTAGAAAATTCGGCGTTTCTTAAGGTGCCCCATAAGAACTATTAAATACCGTGAAATCTTATTTTAAGCCCATAGTGAGATAAACAGAAGACCATCTGGGGGATGCATAATAGAACTCGGGATCTTACATTAATAAGCTGTGTTATTAACACAATACAAACATTACATTAGTCACCCAGTCCGGCCTAAAAAAAACAAAGTGAAATCCGTTATTGTAGTAATTGGAGGAACGTATGATAATACTTGTTCTCAAAATATTTGAAATTCAAAACTTACAGTCCATCTTCATCATCTCGTCCGTCAGCTTTTATGCTGAGATCCTTCTCTGTATTTGTATATTTATCCTTTTTGTCATCATTTTCATTTTCTTCGTCGGTAGAAATGCTTATAGGGTTTGCCAATTGAGATTCTACGTTTAGTAGATCGTAGTACAGTTTCTTAGATGGATCCGTTATGGGTTTATCTAGAAATTTTTCCATTTTTTTTTCCCATATTTTAAAGAGTGCTATCACTGTAAAAAAATCACGGTAGTTAATAACCTTAATAATATGTCTTGTCCCCATTTGATAACTAATTGCACTATGCAGCAGTTAATTGCATGATGCAATTAGCATACCAGCGGAAATACTATGCCGATTTTTTCGTTCGAAAGCAGTTTTTTTTAAATTTCCAATCGTTAAAAACAAATGGATGCATAAAAATTTGAAAAAAATTATACAATGGACCTCTGCTTTGAATTTTAACTTAGTTAGCCTAATATGCCTCCACTCTTTTAGAAATCTTACTTTTAAAGATGAACATTAGAATACTACAAAGACTGACTAAGACTACTTCTAGAACCTCTGAAGGGTCCTGCTACCTGATTAACACTTAAAAATTCAAAGTAAATCTGATGTCGAACGAAAAAATCAGCACCAGCACTTACGTCGGTGTAATTAATTGCATCATACAACTTACTGCACAGTTCAATTAATTGTCTAATGGGCGCAGGACACAATAATTAGAGTTAGAATTGATAATAATTTACGTACTCTTTTTTTGATCTGCTTTACGGGTAATCCCTTCAATTGCTTCAACGGCTAAATTGAAAGATACTGAAGCCCATTCCAATTTACCTTTAATCTGGCGATAAGATGTAATCATTTCTTTTAATTGTTCAAAAACATAGTTGTAATATTCTTTCAACGCTTTTCTTATTTTTATTTCTTCGTCTTTATTTCTTGTTATTTCCTCGATTATCGAATCCAGTTCATCGTCATTATATGCTGTCTTAGAGGGTCGCAATTGGTCAATTATTTTATTTATACGCTTTTGCCCATCGTCAGCTTGAAAAACAAATCGATCAATATCCGTTGAAACAGCATCTAGATAGTCGAAAATATCATCAAAAGTATATTGATATTCCATCATCATTAGCGGAGGTTGGTACATCACTCGTCGAAATTGAAGTTGAGAAATAGGTAGCATTTTTGTATCTGGATATAAAACGTCCTTGGTTTCATTCCATTTTCCCATGATCGCCATACTTGTTTCATGCAAATTGGCATAGGAGTGCCTCACAGATTTTAACGTGCGTAATACTAACTCAAGCTCTTTATTTGCATATTCATGTTCTTTTTGTTTTCTTTCTTCTGTATTCGAGCCTGAAAGAGTTAATTACAATTGATCTTACAAGAAAATGAAACAATAAAAGCTATTATAAACTTACAGATAGCAACAGAAATGATCAGGAGAAAAGTAACCGATGTTGTCATAAATTTTGTTGGAAATATCATTCTGAAAGTTAATTGATTAATCGCCGATAATTTTAAAACATTTTTAGTCTACGAAAGAATGAATTGACGAAAAAATGTCTTGAACGCTTATATCGCCAATAATGCTTTGACCTTTTTCGTTGAGCTCATTTTCATTTAGTTATTAAAAACGACAATAAAAAGTTGAAACCTAATAAAGTTTATCTTTGGAAGTTTTATCGCATTAGGTCTAGTTTAATTTTTTTTTTTTTTTTTTTTTTTTTTTTTTTAAATTAAGATTGTACCTCAAAAATTTACATATTTTCACTCAGGAAAAACGTAATAAAAACAGAAACTATCCCAGCACTAGCACATCTTAGGCGTTGGTTACATTGCTCGAACATTTTTGTTCGAAGAGTTTCAAAAATTTTTTCTCGATGATAGTGTTTATGTTACAGTCCAAACCCGAAGTTAGGCATTACGCGTAATGCCTAACGGCTAGGCATTACCCGAAATAAGAAGCTTAATCTTAAATATTTCGGGTAATGCCTAGCCGTTAGGCACTACGCGTAGTGACTGAAGAATTTATTTTTACAGTTAGGCATTTCCCGCACATATTTACTCATACCACGAACTTATTAATTAGATAGTGAAAATTCTTTTTTTCCACATAGTAAAGGAGTTGTTTGACTTGAATTAAAGTAATGAATGGAAATTTTTACTAGTGAATTAAACTAGGAATAACTTATTTTTATTATTGATTACAATTTTTTTTTTTTTTTTTTTTTCGTTATAAATTTCAGTACTACAACTAAGAATAAATAATTGTGATAACAAATAAAAAAATTTATAATCAATAATAAAAATAAGTTATTCCTAGTTCAATTCACTGGTAAAAATTTCCATTCATTACTTTAATTCAAGTCAAACAACGCCTTTACTATGTGGGAAAAAAAAATTTTCACTATCTAATTACTAAGTTCGTGGTATGAGTAAATATGTGCGGGAAATGCCTAACTGTAAAAATAAATTTTTCAGTCACTACGCGTAGTGCCTAACGGCTAGGCATTACCCGAAATTTTTAAGATTAAGCTTCTTATTTCGGGTAATGCCTAGCCGTTAGGCACTACGCGTAATGCCTAACGAGTTTTAGGCATTACGCGTAATGCCTAACTTCGGGTTTGGACTGTAACATTTACACTGTTCAAACAAAGTTTCGATGATGTTTGATGATGTTCGATGATGTTTGATGATGTTTGACGTTATTTTTGGGGTTGTATTATATTTTTTACGTAATGGGAGATTACATATATCATCGACCGAGTACCCATATTAATTTAAGTCATTTTTTTCCTACACGCGGTAGGAAAAAAAGACTGAAAAAAAGTTGGGGGGGGGGGGGGGAAATCCCGATTAATTTTTATTCAGAATCGGAATCGAAATCGGAATCTGCTGAATTTCGAACGTTATTATATATATATGTACCCTCCCATTACGTAAAAAATATAATACAACCCCAAAAATAACGTCAAACATCATCAAACATCCTCAAACATCATCAAACATCATCGAAACTTATTAAACTTAAAAATCGAAACTGATGTTAAATCTTTATAAAAGGCCTGTTTTTGTTGACAGAAAGCCAGAGGTTGAAAATGTACTAACTTAATAGCTGAAATGACCTAATGAAAAAGAAGTATGAGTAAATGTAAGCTTATTGTATATTCAGCTTTTATTTTTTTACTGTATACTTTTTACTGCAGTTTTCTTAGTCTTTGCTGTAATATAGGCCTAAAAAACAAGTCGAAACACTAATGATTTGTTATAACCTACTAGAATGAAAAAAAAAAAAATTACAAATTATAAGCAAAACAAATTGTCATTTGTACAAAATGAGTGAATAAAATTGGTATGAGAAAACTATTACTATTTCACACTTTAGGCTATTAATTATTCCTTATTTAGGAAATTTTTTCAAACGTCCTGTAGCCCGTCATCCAGGCTACCATCTTTTTCCTTAACTATCTTTTTATTATAGTTGCGTTCTCTAAGGCTGTTTTAACTGCAGTTTTGAAACGACTAAAGGAATCAACATTTCCTTGCGCAATAATATGGACTCGCCCAATTTACTTCACTTAGAAGTTTTCTCCATTTCTCTTTATAGACCACGTAACTAAATTGTGTTTGGGAGGTTTCCGGTTTTAAACCAAGAAAAGTTACTGAAGATGACTTATTCCTAATCTGTTACGTCAAAGGTTTCTTTTTTTACAAAAAATTTTGTTTGTTAAAATGCTTTCTAAAACAATGATCAATTATATAGTATTTTTAGTGATCCGAGTGGGGAAGTCAGTGAGAGATATAAAGTCCTTATCAGCTAAAATATTCAATTAATTTTGACTCAAAGAAGTTAAATTATTTTTTGCATAAATATCAGTATTCCCTCCCAATTCAAATACCAAAAAATACCAAAAAAGACCAAGATCAATCCATGCGGATGATTGTTTTTGGTCGAGCCGAAAAATTTAGTTTTCCGCGCGATCGCTTTTGATCGTAATTGATAATTTTTGATTTCATTGATCGTTTTTGGTCTAAAAGGAGTCACGCTAGATCAAAAACGATCAAAAACAGCGTTGATCGTTTTTGGTATATGAATTGGTAGGGTGACACCACCGATTAACAGATCATTGGTTGGATTTATCAGGGACTGAAATTACTCTTCACAGTAATTGGGAAAATTTTCGCCATGATTACTGTATGTAACCCATAAAGATCCCGCCGCTCGTTCACGTCAGACAAGTTAAACTTGCAGTAAAAATTCCAAGGTATACCAGAGGAGTTCGTTAGATACGCACTCTAGTGTGGATGGTGTGTTGCTTTGAACTTGAATGTGAATCTATCCGGAAAACTCGATTGGAGCAACCCCTTATAATCAATCACTAAAATAGTCTTTATTAATAACTAATTACATCTTTTTTTTTTCTGATTCAGGTTTCGGACGGACTCAGGCATAGATGGAACAAGGTACATGTACATGCTGGTTTCAACTCGGGCGCAAAACTCTGGTGACCTTGTTGGAAACTTTACTAGAAAGTAAGCAGAAATTCTATTTGTCAATTGAAAAAGCAATCTTTTTTTTCAGATTTCTAAGCAATCAATGTTCATTTTTATTGATTTTTTTCAAAGGATCTAATATTGTAATTACGGAAAGGTCAACTCTGGTATTTAAAACTTTTAAACCGTTATGGAAAATGCATTCCCAAACCCAAAGAAAAAATTTTATTGCTAAGAGAAAAAGATACTAATACTAATAAGATAATAAGAGAAGAAGATACTAAAGTTTTTCTTTAAAGATAGCTTAGATGGCAGCACTGAGTTGACATTATGTATTACTATTACTATTACATTTTTTCTTCTTCCTTTTACGAAATATTTGAGATGAGAGTCAAGATATTATTATTGTTATTTTTTTATTATTTATTTATTTATTTTATTTATTAATAAACCTTTCTGATCCGAAAAAATAAGTACTCCTCCCCGGAGACCTTTCTCTTTCTTAAGGACGATGGCCCAAAACTAAGAAAAGTAAATAGTAAGCTCTAACGCAACAAGAAGTATATAGAAAGTCGACTGTAAGAGGGCCTTTTCCGGGGTTTCGATTTTCTGATCTCCATTCCTTCAAATTCTTCATTTCTATCAAAACCCGGAAATCAATCAGATGTTTTCGTCAGCGATAAATAATCTAAAAAACTTCAAAATAGCTCATAAGGGATCAAAAAATGAATTTTTTTTCTTCCAAAAAATAACCCTTTCTTACTGGAAATTTTGTTTAGATTATGAATATAAAGTACTTTTCTTTTACGGTTTTCCTTCTATTGCAAATGCTCAAATGTTATAATGGATTTTACTAAGCTAAAGCTTGCTGTGATAACGGATGAAGTAATATTTACAAGAACAAAACTTGATAACGGTGATACTCTTACATCGAACAGCACGATAGCTAACAACCGAATGCCCCTGTCAGCGACTCGCCCATGACGAATATTGCTGACGCGAGCATCAGGCTGGCGATTGAACTCGATCTTGATTGATTTTTATATACCGATTTTTATATATTGATTTTTGTATACCGACATTTTAATACCCTATCAGCAGTTGGAGAACGGTGAATGATTGAATAAAACCAACTTCATTTTGTAAAGTATGCAAAATTTGCTGTAAGAATCAGTTATTTTTTTTATCTAAAAAAAAGTTTATTTTTTACATCGCCCACATACCCCATAATTTTTAATTTCTCTTTTTTTGACGTATTTTATTCATGTTGATATTAGACGTGGCTGTGGCAACCATCTTTTGACACAAAACTTGGGTCAAAAACACAATAAAATTTTTTAAGACTGTGAAGCTGTTATATGTAGAAGAGCAATGTTTTACAGGATCAAAATAGCACTTTTTATTTAAAGAGTGATCCCCAAATGGGGCATTTTAAAGTGTATCGAATGTTTATTTTATCACAAAGTAATCAGAAAAAAAAATTAATAAGGAACAAGTCTTATTTTAAATAAACCACTCGTTTTTACTGTCTAATTTTTAACAGTTATTACGCGGTTGAAGAGTTAAATATGTCTTTCAGTTATTTGCTAAAGGTACAAAACTGTTTGTATGTATCCAATGTATATAGATATCAACACGTAATGCTATTAATAAGTGTGCAGATTTCTCGCAATCCATTTTGTAACCTGCCATACCGACGACGCCCACTTGTTTCATTGTCTTTCTATCAAAAATAGGCCCTCCTAAACAACCCCAGCAAAGTTTAGAATTTCCTACGAGACAAAATTGTCGGCTTTTGAAGCTAGGATCATTTACATCGCTCAGCTTTGGCTCCCCTAACAGCTCACTGCATTCATCGCTATCATCAAACAGTTCATCTTCTTTTACCACGTAGTGAAGATGTTTATGGATTGCATTGCCAATGATGTCCGTGAATACCACAGGAAACCCAACAACGTAAAACTCCTGCATATCAAATGGCAAATCTGGGACATCTGGTTCTATTTGTAATTTAGCTCTTTTATTCAGATTAGAACTTTCAGCAAAATCGTTTTCAAAACCAATTGAAGATTCATTCATACTATCGTCTAAATTATATTTAAGCTTCTTGTCTTCTGCATTTTCTCGATTATTTCTATCATCTTCATCTTCGTCACCGTCATCTTCTTCCTTTTCCGGTTCCAACAGTTTAACAGGTAGTATTCTGTTTGAAAATCCGACTGCTCTCGTAAGTCTTAATATCATTAAACCCCGTTGATGCTCGAAAACTTTATCTACAGTAATAACTTCGCTTCGTGCTCCCCACCAAGCTTTACGATACCCTAATAATACTTTAATATTTGACGGTTGTACATATTGAAGACATTTACTGGCTGACAAAATATGCTTTTCGTCAATGATAGATCCTAAGCACACTAATCTACCGCTTTCTTTGTTTAAAATTATAGCCGTCCATGGGGTTTCTTCGGTCCGATATTGATCTCTGCAACTTAGCTCTTTCTCATCTAGAAAAAAAGGCTTTCCTCTTGGATTCCTGTAATATTTCAATCAAAATCAGAAAAAAAAAATGTCAACATTCTTTATAACGATAGAGGCCTTTACTGCTAAATTTGATATTTTCAAACAATGATACCTAATGCTTTCGTTGAATAATATAGAATTATTCGTATTTGAAATTCCAAAAGATACGTCTGATAATAAAATAATATGCCAAAGAGAGGAAAAACGTATTAGGTAGCTCATCCTTAAGCTTTGAAAAAGAGGTAGAAATCGAATACGACGAAAATTGGTAAATATTTATCTAATATTTGTCGAACAACAAATATAAGTCTCATTGTAAACAAGCAGAAACTAGAGACCCTAGGTCAGGCAACTCGGGTATCCCTCATACGGACAAAAATGTCCCCCGAAATTGAAGCAGAAGAATAGTTCGCGTATTGCTCGATAGTTGGCTGGAGCTGTAGTTAGGGGATCAGGTGTTCTGGTTGAAAGTGTTGATTGGATGGAGTGCATATCACGTGATTTCCTAACTACAGCTCCAGCCATCCATCGAACTAAACTATTCTTCTGCTTCAAATTCGGGGGACACTTTTTAAGATAGCAGTTGCCTGACCTGCATGTAAGATTGAGGTAAAAAAAACTGGCAAAGAAAAAATTGAAGATTTCTCAGTTTTACCGTTATATGAAATTTAAACCTTTGAACTCAGATTTTTATTCGATTTTCTTTTGTTTGGCCTTCTGGAAATTCCAACCGGCTTTTCGCTTTTTGCTTTACTTGGAAAATGCCGATTATTATGCAGGTCACAAAAATATATTTTAAGTTTTATATCTCATACAATTTTGATACAGAGCAAACTAAGTAAAAGAAAAAAAAAAAAGTTAGCAAATAGCCATATTTTTTTGCAAAATTCTTCATATTTTTGTCCTCTAGCGTACTAATCATTTGTCATAAGTAAATTCTAACTCCATTTCCGTAATCTCCATAAAATTCCGAATAAGAAAGACCATCTATTGCATATAAACGTCAGTTGTCCTCTGTACACTTTCGAAAAACCGACTTCCAGATGAGTTAGAGAGTCGAGTAAAAACACATTTTGAAGCTAATTTCGAGATAGATTTTTTAAAAGTATTTTCGTTTTTCGGAAAGATTTTCCTTCTTCGAAAAATCAGAATATTGTGTCATTTTTTTTTTTTTTAGTAATTTTCTGTCCTCGTCAGGAAACCATCTTCCAATGAGCAAGAAGATCGAGTAAAACAAATTTTGAAGCTAATTATATGCTGAATTTACCAAAAATTCTTTCAATTTTTGGAAATTTTTTTTCGTTCGGAAAATCGGAAAAATCGTATTTTTTTCGTCTAAACCGAAGCTTGAAGCTAAATGCCACAAAATGACAAGCGAATAGTGTTTGTCATGTCTAAAATCGGGCTGAAGACAATAAAAATAAATTCAGGTTTCGGAAAAGCCCCGTTTTTCCGGAAAATCGGAAAATCCATATTTTTTTATTAATTTTCGACCATGCCAAAAGTTAACTTTTGGATGGTTTAAAGAGTCATTGAGCATTTCTCTGCTACTTCTAACATTAGTGGAGGCCTCCGGAAAAACAAAAGAAAATTGAAAAGTTTAGACTTAGGAAAATCAAAAGACACTTCCGCGGGTTCGAGTTCGAAAGTTTGGAGGCGAAGCTTACATAGGATTAATTCAATAAAATTCGAGAAAGATATCAAGATCATACGGTTTGGGGCTTAGAGAAAAAGCTCCCGAAATTCGACTTAGATCCCAGAAAAAATTCAACGTTAAAAGAATTTGGTGACAAAATCACAATATTGGTCGAAACATCTTAATTCAAACGACTAAATTATAAAAATCCTATTGTTTACCGTCGATTTATCGACGGGCGATCACTAGTTTTTACATAAAACTATATAAGTAGACGAGATAATACATACTAAAACATTTTTTTTTAAAACTAGAAATAATTAGAAAATATAAATAGAAAATTATTTTCTTTTTACAGGCAGTAAAAATATAGTTGCACTTTAAATTAAATACTGAGCTGGACACCATACTGATGCGCCTTTTTCTTATAACCACTGGTTTAAAATTCTACGCCTTCTGTTATTGTTATTTTTATTTTTTTTATTCTTCTTTTTTTTTCAAATTGAAATTATAAATACAACAAAATAACAGATTAGATACTAAAAGTTTGTCGTTACGCGATTGTCTTATTAATTAGAAGCAAATAATTTATAACATGAATTTAATAACTGAGAATTAAGTTCCGTATTAATGAAATAATTAAAATGTTTCAGTATTTCTCGGCTTTTTTTTTATTCTTAAGTTTTATTCCATCCATTCCAATTCGTTTAAATAACAGTACGGAAAATACGCCTTCGCAAAGGTACCAGTAGCACTTTATATTGTCCAAAATATAATGAATGTAATAGGTAAATGTAATACCACCCTTAAATACTTTTTTTTTTTCATTAAATTTGTTCAGGGTTTCAAGAGAACAAAAAGGCGAAAAAGACGTTGTACTTTATCCTGCGTGTAATGAACTTGACAAAACGTACCAAAGCCCTTATATTGTTTTCATTTTGGTTGAAAATTCAGGGAGGTTGCAATGTATGGGATCAATATTAGATGAATACCACGTTTTAACTTCGAAAATATGTTTTACCGGGAATGTCACTGTCCCGATTCCTTCTCTGATGGTAGTCGCAGGATATCTAAGTCCGCATTTTGGGCATAATAGCCAAGTGAAATTCGTCGATAAAATATCAGAACATATGACGATGGACTTAGCAATACTAAAAATGTTGAAGCCATTTAGATTTACTCGCACCGTTCAGCCAATTCGTTTGATCGGACCAGAAAAAATGGAAACAGCAATTAATGAAGCTTACTCTGACTTTAAACCGTATTTCATTGCTGGGATGATTCTGCCAAAAATAGGATTTGGAAGAGGTCAGAGAGTACCTAAGGGGCATCCGTATTTTCTGTTTAACGAGGGAGATGACTTGATAACTACATCATATGATTGTCCACATATGTTCCCGAATGCGGGAATGAAGCCCCCTAAAATGGATGAGAATTTTCATTTTTGCACAGAAGGAAAATCTCAATTTTGTTGGACTGCAGTTGGGAGCCCGACAATAGTATACATGGATAAAGCACCCGTTCAAATAGGTATGGTAGTTTTCTCCAATTGTAGACATCTATCGTCAACTGAAAAACCGCCCTCCAAACCTGCGTCTTACCGCATAGACAAGACTCCTGTTGAATATTCGCCAATAGTGCACATTAGATTGGACTGGTTTTATAGTTGGATAAAAGCTAACAGTTTTATTCAGAGATAATCAGATTACAAGTGTTCAGTTTTATGAGAGTTTATATTGGACATGAGCCAATTTTTAATTTTCAATTGTGTCATGCATATGAAAACCGCCTATTTGTACAATGCGGATAGTTTGTTTTACTAAAGCTCAAAAAAGCAAAACACTATCCAAATTGTACAAATGGGCGGTTTTCATTCATGAATTTACAGCACAAATTTTTAAATTATGTTTAAGACCTCCATAGCTTAAATTGTGGAGTTATTAGTTTATTTTTAATATTTCTGAATTGTGTTAGATTAAAGTTAATCGTTGCGTATTTATATTCTTAATTAAAGTCCAATTCATAGGATGATATTTCTCTTAAAACTTCTAGAAATTCTAGATGCAACTCCAGTTTATTTCATCATTTTGATTGCTTCCAAGAGTGGTCGTACACTAAATACTGCGGTCACATAGCATTTGTACGGGAAATATCATCACCAGTCACATGCTTAAAGTTTAAATAAAATTAAAATTCTTTTCGCAGAAAAACTTTTTTAATTTCCCTAATTAATAATAATAATAAAAAAAAAAAAAAAAAAAAAAGACCAATATATGTACATATTAAATATTTGCGCGACTGCAAAATGAATATTGTTAGTGTAGATGAAGGATCGTGAATCTGGTTTTCCGTTTGCAAACATGATGATCATAAGTAACGGCAAAATGCGTTTCAAATAATTTTTCATGTTCCTTTTAAATAAAAAACGGTCTCGATCCATATCGTCCTATAAATCTTCTGGAAACTAATATAAGTAATAAATTTAAATATGCAGCATTGTAGTCTCTTGTAATCTTCAAAAAAAAGCACTGACCTTTTTTTTTTTTTTTTTGTCAATTAAAGGAAATAACTTTGTCCCATATAAAACTTTACACAAAAGGTAGATCTTTTCAAATTGAGCGCTGGGAACTGATTGATTTCAAACACAATTTTGTGCAATAATTTTTTATTCAAAATGCTAATCCAAATCGACAATTCCTTTTCATACGGGTTTAAAATTAACTTTACCAAACAATGACAACTGTTTTATTTCGTAAAAAAAGTTAACTAAAGAATTTTTGAGAATCCACTGTTCGATAATTTTTTTTTCTTTCTAGATTAATGTGTATAGAAAAGAAAAGTGTTTGGAATTTTGTTACTCAATCGGAAAAATAGTTTCATTAGGAGTAAATCCATCAAAAAAATTTTGATACTTTTTACTTTACATTACTTTACTTTTTACATTAAATTTTGATACTACTTTTTTTTTTTTTTTTTTTTTTTTTTACCAGCGGGACGTCTTGCTTTGCGGAAAAACAACTTAAGTCAAAAATTCTTTTAAAGCGTTCAATTAAGTAAATATTTAGCGCATTTTTCCGAAATTGATATTTGTAGCAAAGGTTTAATTATATGTTTTTGAGGACGTAGAACACGAATTTCACCATCTCGATTTTCTCGATTTTCTTGACTTAGGTCCTTTTCCGCAAACCGCGACCTCCAGCTGGTAAAAAAAAATATTTAAAATTTTTTGATGCTTTTACCCCCTGATGAAACTATTTTTTACGGTGAAAAAAAAATTCCAAACGCTTTTTTTTCTTACACTCCCCCTTGAATTACACCCCCCCTGCCTTAAAGCATAGTTTTAGGTTTGTTGGAAAAACCAAAAACTTTTTTTTCTGTTCACTCTATTCTAGGAACCTTAAGGTACAATTTTTTTTTTCTAAAGGTTTTTTTTCTTTTACTTTACTTACTAATTAGTCTCTATCTTTATTGTTACAAGTCCGTTTTAAATTAAAATAATGGAAGTTTTTTTTTTTTCATTGGAAACGTCAGTTGAAAACGCAGCCAGGTATTTGTCTAGAGTATTTTGACAAATCCAATTGTATGTTTTTATTTTTTTAAAGTTATACACCAGTATTAATTTATTTTAAATTATTTGGCTTATTTACTCGAAAGCACACAATCAGAAAAGAAGTCTGAAATGCTAAATGTAACGTGAGCGATCTGCTGTCTTTAATTAAACATGAAAATATCAACCAGAAGCAAAAACCGAGTTAAAATAAGTATAACATGAATAGGAGTTTAAAAGTGAATATTTTAAAAATTTTATCAAATCACCTATGACGCCCCGATGCCACCAAAATTTTGTTTCTCAACTATCTCTCGTTTTGCTTGACTTGCTCGGGGCAAAAATAAACTCAAGATCAGAAATTAAAGTTACATTTATTTGTATATGTTCTTCTCCTATCCTGTTATTACAGAACCCATGTGGAATCGCATGCTGTAAAACACTATGAATATACTTTAATATGAGTGTAATATGGTGTAGTATGCTATCATAACTCCATATTATAGTGTAAATCAATAGAAACGCCAAAATACACTAAGAAACTCTAAATTATGCCATAAAGTTATTCAGTTACAGCATAGTACGCTAAAAGTATGCTATCATAACTCCATATTATAGTGTAAATCAATAGAAACGCCAAAATACACTAAGACACTCTAAATTATGCCATAAAGTTATTCAGTTACAGCATAGTACGCTAAAAATATGCTATAATTATTTATTCAGACATTATAGTACAGTATTGCAAACACTCGGATACTTAATTACATTATAAACAGACTGAATTACACCATACATTGTCAAATAAAATTTATAGAATAAAAACTCGTGCCTTTTTGAGTAGGATGTAAATAAGATCGTATTAAATACGCGATCTATTCTTCGGAGGGAGAGGGGGGTTGGTAGTGTTGTCTAAAATTTTGTCTTCAAGCCAGGACCCTTGCTCACACGAAATTCAGAAGTGGTAGGTGTCGCTCACATTATATTAATCTGTTCCCTTTCATGGTCTCCACAGTTTTCACTTTACGTAAGTTTTATTGTTAACTTTTTTATGGTGTACTTTTTTCATATCGTACTTTTTTAGAAAGTTGTTCGCAAAAGGAAGTGCATTGGACCTTAAAATTAAAACCTGCACTAAGGTTACCTGTACTAAGTGTACCTGTACTAGGTTTTAATTTTAGGGTCCGAAGCGCTTCCTTCGCGAATAACTCTCTAAAGAAGTACGATATAAAAAAAAATACACCAATAAGTATGCCATAAATGATAGTTTTACGCCATTTTACACCATAAGAATCATGTAGCGACCATAGCATACCAATAAGCATGCCATAAATTATTCTTTTACACCATAAGAATTGTGTACATACTAAAGTACACCATTAAATATGGCATATCTATTTTTCTACACCGTAAGAATTTTCAATCAATTCCTTGGATGCCATAAGCTCGCCGTAAAAAACAACAGGATCTTTAATAAGACCATATCGCGATAAACGATATTTCACGGTGTAGCGACAAAAATCCAAAAATAGCGTACACTTTAAATTAAACCTAAAATGGCTTTTATGTAAGCTTTTTTTTTTTTTTTTTTTAAATTAAAAATAAATAAAAATAGAAAGTACTTAAACCGGGAATACAACTAGGTACCGGTATTTGGCTAACCATTAAATATTGCCGGGAATATTGAAAAGTTTGGAGAAAAAGGTTCGTATACCTTAATTAATTCTAAAGCTGATTTTTTTTTGCTCATCACTGCTTTAATTTCGTTTAAAGCAATATTGAACAAAAATTCAGCTTTAAAAAAATTAAGGTCTGCGCACCTTTTTCCGTGAGTAAGGGCTATCGCTTCCGTTTAAATGCGCGACAACCTTTCGTGATTAGAAGATTCAGATTTTTTTCAATTTTGTAATGGCCGAGCAAGTACAAAACGGTGTCTTGTATTTGAAAACAAACACAAATTCGGAAAACAAAAAATTACCTATCAAAAACACCATGCTTTTGAAATATCGCCCCGAAATAGAATCGAATTTTACTAAGCGTGAATTTTATATTTAAATTTAAATTTAAATTTAAATTTAAATATTAACGTGTTTTGATATAAAAATTAGTTTAAAAATACCATGGTTTAGGTTTCTTCAAGCCTTTACAGACTAAAGCTCAAACCCTAGATTAAAACAGATGTCGAATTTGAATTCAGCGAAGTCGAAAACTCTTAAGTACCAAATTTTTTTTCATCGGATAATAAATAAAAAAGATACAAAGTGAAACGGATAAAACGTGAACTTTAAGTATAAGTTTGTTGACTGGATTTCTCAGAAGCTTCTATAGTGTAGTTGGTATAGCGTTGGAATTTCACACGGAAGGACCGCGATCGATCCCAACCGGAGGCAGAATGAGAAGTGTTTTTTCTGACATGAGCATATGGAAGAGTGAGATGTAATGTTAGGCGATATGAGGTCAAAAGTCGATTAGTGGCAGAATTGGGTTACTTTTTTAATTTTTTTGGGCCCCCGTTTTTTTAAAATGCGATTTACGGTGTATTATGGTATAAGGTATTTATGGTGTAATTTGGGTATATTATGGCATCCAAATTATATGGTGTAAATTTTATTACACCATAACACACCCAAAGTATACCATTAAAAAAAGTACACTATACTTTATAATATGGTGTAAAATTTAGTCCAAATTTACTAGTGTACTTGAGTATACGTTTCCACATGGGAACTTAATATTTTTTTTTCTTTTTATCGTTTAAGCTTTTTCCTCAAATTGGGTAGAAGGCGTAGGCCTAAAAAAATTTATTTAAATTAATATTTAATCCTCTTTTAATTTTAATTATTTTATTCATTCAATTATTATTATTATTTTTTTTTTTTTTTTTTTCATTTCTCTTTTTCTCTTGTTTTCTAAAATTGAGTTTAAAAAAAGTTTTCAACCTTGAAGTAGAAAAATGATTATTTTCGCCATGTCAAAAGTTATTAAAAAGGCGGAGTGCGATTCAAGCGTAAATCACTTTACTTTGATTAAAAAAAAAAAAAACGAATAAAAAAAATAAGTTAGGCACTTAAAATTCCTAAGATCTTACCGGTATCGACATTTTATCTTTTATAGGTATGCAAACAAATTCTTACTTTTTTTTTTTTTTTTTTTGGAATCTTCAAACGGCGGCAAAAATGATAGTTATAAAAGTTAACATTTTCGATGAGGTCCCATTGCAAAGCATTTTAAACGAACTTTTATACGATATGCAACAATTGATATATAAAACAATCGGGATGGTGTTGATGGGGAAGGGGGGGGGGGTCTTAAAAGACCTTATCGGTTTTCAAAATGCCCACTTCTTAAACTTTTATTTATTTCTGCATATTTTACACCCCAATCTTCTTTGATGTCTCCTGTTTTTATAGACAAAATTTTACGTATCACCCTTTCGCAATTTTTTTTCTTTTTTTTTTTTTATAATAAGACCAAACTTTACTTTCTCTTATTTTCTCAAATTTTGATATATATGGGGTCATCCATAAATTACATTAGCCTTATTTTTGTTAGATCACAAAGCTAATAGACGCCGATGGATTAACATATGTATTATATTATGCGATTAAGATACAAGCTTTATTATTACAGTCAAAACGTATCGGGAGGCGAACCGGAAGTGATACGAGAGAAACAAAGATCGTGGCAATAGCGTTGCCAACCTAACTTACTTTATTGCAACCTAATAATTTTGCCCATTTTGAACCCCCTCTCCCCCTTTGTTAACAAAGGTTAGCATTCCGAAACCCCCCACTAGGGTGTCCCTTATTTTGCGAATTTTCGAATTTGATGTCGGGCCGGGTGGAATCTCGTTCTTTATGCTGGGGCCCTAATAAACCCTGAATTTTTTCAGAATTTTTACTGAACGGGAAGGCGTGCCGACTTGAGTTTTAAGTACCGAAAATTCCCATAAGAGAAAAAAAGTCAACCATTTTTTTTTCGCGGAAGGACATCGTTTTCTATGAGAGTCTAATTTGATATCTTAAAATTAGCACCATATGCTTTTTTTAAAATGTACTTGTTTGTTTTTATTTGGGATTCAACTGTTGTTAAGAGGAATAAAAAACATTAATAAAGTACGGGTTTTCTGTAGTTTTCGTTACCAATGAAGTGCGAAAAACTTTCAAAACTTTCGCGGGGTTTTATCAGAACTTCGCTGCCGCCACTGGTACGGAATATTTTAATCGATTTCTGCTTACTTTTCATTAATTATGTATTAAGACTTTTAACAGCATCTTTTATTGATGTTTAGGACAAAAAAGTTTGAAAAATTAACATTTTCCCAGTACTAAAATTTCGATTGTTTGCCAAACTCACAGATGTAACTTTAAATTCGACGAGTTCGATTCGAATTTTTTTTTCGTTGAAGTCAGCCATTTTGTATCATCGTAATTTCAAACTCCGACGACGTGGCAGCAGCTTCTCTCGTGATTTCGACAATAATAAGAAGCACTTTTTTTTTTCTAAAGCGGAGATATAATCGTTAAATATGGATTTAGGAATAGCGGCGTTTTTCAGAAGATTGTACAACGACCAAGTTAAATGGCAGCTAATTAAAAGCTTTGGATTTTTCTTATTGTCTATCAAGATAGCAAAAGACTGCGTTGGAATGGAACTCATGGCATAATCAGGAATCATGATAATGGATTGGGAGAAACGTTGTATATTTCATACCAAAGAAGCATTTGGATTTAATTATAATTATTTTTAACATTGGAAGATCGTTATCTTACTGTTACCAATATTGAATGAATTCTGATGTAGTTAATATGTTTACTTCTTTTTTTTTTTCTTTTTATCGTGACCAAGAATAAGGCATGATGCATTTTTTTTCCCTTGTTCAGCATATAGAAGAAGAATGTCTCATCAATGTTCACATGAAAAATCTGGATTAGAAAACAGTGAAGCAATCATGAAGTATTTTTTTGGTCTTGAAAATAAATAAAATAATTATGAGAATGGAATGGTTTTGTTTTTTTTGTGATGTAATATGATCTTTCCATTACTTATTAGAAAATTGGTTTTACACATGGTTATGTTAAAAGCTGCAACTTCATAAAAATCTAAATATCATGAATTCTTAATCTAATTATCCTGTTCTAATTAATCAAGGAGTAAGAAATCGTGGCTACAAAAATTTTCTATTTGCAAAGAAGCATGCAAAGCTTTTTATAAGTTGTTACCATTTAAACAGCCGAAAAAACCTCTTGATCAAATGCTGAGATACCCAAAAGATCATTCAATCTTAACAGAGCTTTACAGACTCATAAGAGACAGAATGTGGAGGATGAATGATCCAATGATCTGTATTATATTTGAAGGGTAGATGTAGCTATTAACTTAGTATTCACACTTTCTGAAAACCCAGCTTTTGCCGAGCAATTGATGACTGAGCTGCATGATAGAATTTGGAAAGGGAAAAAACGAGAGAAAGAACAGATCAAAAGCAGGGAAAGCTTTAATGAGCCTTTTAAACTTTTCTAGCTTTTTTTTTTAAATCTATTTTTTTACTTTTCACATACATTAACATAAGAAGGGGGACTCTTCAATGTACTTTGTGGGGTGTAACCGTCATTTTATAATTCAGTCCTGGCAATGGCAATATAGTTCTACTTTATCGACACTGGCGGCGCTGATGTAAAGCGACCGTTGAGATTGTTGTTTATGAAAATTGTATTTGGACAATTTTTAGTTTTTAATTAAGTTTATGGATTGGATGTGTAATTTAAAACTTGAATTAATTTTAATTAGGTAAAAGAAAGTTTTTAAAATTGAATTTTAGCGATTTTAAGTAAAATAATTTTGAAAGTAGAAGATTGCCATAGCGTCAGTCTTTGTAATATAACCAAAACTGGTCGAATGATTTATTTTTTTTATTTTTTTAGGTAACTATGTACGTTTTAGATTTTGTTATCCCCTTAAATAGGGATGAACTTCGTGAAGCAGCTTCAGCCGGACAGTTTTCAGTTACCGAAACCTATTCTGTCAATGAAATACGAGAAAAGTTGGAAGCCGCTAAAACGGCTCTATCAGAGGAGGGAACTGACTTTATCGTTGATTACTTTGATACTTTTTATTCCCTGTTCGAAAAATTTTCGCAGAGCTCCGTGGTAGTAAAACAGAAAGGATGGGTGACAATCACAAAGGCATTTAATTTGTTATCTACTAACTTGAATGCATTATTTGAGGATGCAACGAATATTGATGCAGACATTCAGAGTAAAATGTGTAACATAACTAAAATGATAACATATGCAATGATCGAGTTCATGAAGTTATATCAGGATAAATATACAGATCAGAGCAATGCTGTTATAGATGGGAAAGGGAAAAAAAAGCAAATTAAACCTGCTGAAGAAGGTTGGGATTGGAATGAAGAAAAGCATCAAGTGCTGATAGCAATTTATAATCTGTTGCAAATGCCTTTAAAGTTACTGTGGGAGCCACCAGTTGTTGATGAAGAGTTTGTAAAGTAAGTGTTGATAAAATTAAAGTTTTAATATTTTATTGTAATTGTTATTTTTTCTTTTTTTTTTTCCAGTTTAATCGCTAACATTTGCTACAAGTTTCTTGAAGATACATCTGTTACTGCAGCAAATTTGAAATATTTAAGGGAAACAATATTTCAAATTTTAGGGTTGCTAATAAAGAATTATTTACATGGTTTAAGTTTCTGCGTTAAAGTTGTTCAGCTCCTGAGAATGCATGAGCATTTAGTGAATCCCCTTGCTCAAGGAATCGTGCAATTAGTTAAAGAATGCAACTGCAATCAAGTCGTGAAGGAAATTGTGAGGGAAATAGCAGATACAGATGGGGATCAACTTGTTGCAGACACAGTCGGAACGAGGAGCTTAAACTTATTCCTTGTTCAACTTGCTGAATCCATGCCAGATATGATTATTCCTGCGATTGACCTTCTTTTACATCATTTAGCAGGGGATTCATATACAATGAGGATTTGCGTGTTGGGAGTTTTAGGCGAAATCGTTCACACGACTTTAACCAAGGAGAATTTGGATGAAAGCCTTAAAAAAATAAGAGATGAGTTTTTGGATTCCCTGGAGGATCACATTCATGATTCAAATGCTCATGTCAGAACAAAGGTGCTTCAGGTTTGGCAAAAGCTTTGTTTAGCTAAAGCCATTCCACTTTCGAGGTTAAATCATCTTTTGGAATTGGCTGTTGGACGGTTGAATGATAAAAGTACTAATGTTAAAAAACAAGCTGTTCATCTGATTAAAGATTTGCTGGAGGGGAATCCTTATTCTGGTCAGGTAAGAGTTTTGGATTAAATAGTTACAAACAATCAGATTAATCATTGGTTTTATTTAATTTTGTAGTTGAATACCGAAGAAATCAAGGCACAGTTGGATGAAGAATTGGAAAAGCTCAAGAGGATTAAAGTAGCTCATAATTTGGAAAATCCGGAACTGGAAAGCGAATGGAAAAAAATCGAACAGAGCGTTAAAAAATTGCTGGAAGAATCGGAAGACGAAGATTCGGAATCAGAAAGCGAAGACGAAAATGAAAATTGCACGATCGAAGAATCGATCAATCAAGTAGGAGACCACCTTCAGAAAGGTCAATTTAAAAAGGCTCTGGGCATCATGTCGCGTTTGAAGAAAGAATTTGTGGCTTCGTTCAATGTAGAAAACGAAAATTTTACGGAAGAAACCTTGATTCCGCTGCTGAAAAAAATATACGAGAAAAAGGTTCTACCGTCAATAACTGACATTCCTCCCGAAGTCCTGGAAAAAATAGAGAAACACGAGAAAACGATCGAATATTTGGAAAATGCACTCCAGTTTGCGAAATTGATCGATCGGGTCCTTCCAATTATTTTGACTTTTTTGGATTCGCCCACTGTTACGGACGTTTTGGAGGCCGTTCATTTTTTCACTGCCGCGTATTTGTTCGGGTTTAATCAAGCTTTAGAGGGGATAAGGAAAATGATGTACTTGGTGTTTTCAAAAGAGGCGAACATCAAATCCGCCGTTTCTGCCGCTTATAAAGAATTGTATTTTAGTACCAATCTTACTGGGAGGTATGAACCATAATTCATATTTGTTTTGTTTGGTTTATGTTTTTTTTTGTGCTAATTAGTTTTTTTTTTTTTTTTTTTTTTTTTTCAGACAACATTCGATTATGGCCGTAAAAAATTTAAGCAATTTGGTTTTGAAATTAAATCCAAGTCAGCTTGATGCTCTGGAGCAAGTGGTTCGGGAATGGGTGAAAGAAGGCGTCATAGATAAGAATTTTATTCAAGTTATGTTTGAAAGGTTTTCGTTAAAAATTCCTGGAACGACTGAAAAGCTGAGTTGGGCCGCATTGGTTTTGATTCGTATGGTTGGAGCGTAAGTATTTTGGTAGTAGTCATAAAAGAGAATGGAAGGAGTTTAAAAATTTCCGATGGAAAAAGACAAGCTTTAAATTGAATTTTGAAATTTCGGCTGGTCTGCCAAAAGACCTATGTAAGTTGCTAGAATTGGCCTATTGAACTCGACATGCAGTATATATTTAATTTTATTAAAATTTTTTTGATTTGAGATTTTTTTTATTTTTTTTTTTTTTAATTTATATTTTTTATTTTAATTTTTTTATTTATTTATTTTTTTTTTTTTTATTTTTTTTTTTTTTACAGGGAAGAAGTCAAAGTCATCAAAGACAACGTCCCTGTTCTAATCAATCAAGGATTAGGAAATCGTGGCTACAAAAATTTTCTGCTCGCCAAAGAAACGTGCAAAGCTTTTCATAGGTTGTTACCGGCCAAACAGCCGGGGAAACCTGTTGATCAAACGCTGAGATACCCGAAAGACCATGAAATCTTAACGGAGCTTTACAGGCTCATAAGAGACGGAATGTGGAGGATGAACGATCCGTATTATATTCCAATGGTAGATGAAGCCATTAACTTGGTATTCACACTTTCTGAAAATCCAGATGCTTTTGCCGAGCAATTGATAACCGAGCTTCATGATAGAATTTTGAAAGGGAAAAAACCGGAGAGAAAGACAAAATCAAAAGTCGGGAAAGCTTTAATGAGCAACAACGATTTAAACGGAGGTACAAATTGATTAAAAAATTTTAGTCATTTCATTTTTAATTTTTCAATTTTTTTTTTAGATTTGTGCGAAAATGAGGATGAAAACTCAGAAGAATTGGAGGAAAACATGGAAACGGAACCCGAAAATTCATCGGAGGTTACATTGAATTTGCTAACGAGATTTATTTCTATTTTGGGGCAAATCGCTGCGAATTATATTTTATATTTGGAGGGTCCGGTTTTAGAGGAGCTGAAACGCAGAAATCAGCTGGATTACGAAAGAAAGTTAAAAAAATTTCAAGAAAGCAAAAGAGTGAATACTTCCATTAGAAGAGGGAAAAAGGATGAGAGCTCTTTGGAGGACACCAGAAACGATAAATTAAATGTAATTTTTTTAAGTTAAGAAGCTGCAACTGAAGTACACTAGGCAGATTTCTAATAGTCCAAGTCAAACTTATTATTATTATTATTATTATTTTTTAATTTTTTTTTTTTTTTTACAGCCGGAAACAGGTGCCGAAGATTTGGAGTTCAATCGCGTCGCTGCGGATGACATGGACGCCGACGAAATGAAGAAAAAAACGGAAATAGAAGTCGTGACCGGGAAAGGATTTTTAGCAAAATTTGCTCCTTTGATTTTAACTATTTGTAGAAATCCTGGGAAATTTAACAACGCTCCTCTTCAAAACGCCGCCCTTTCGACGTTGGCAAAATACATGCAGGTTTCCTCCGTTTTCTGCGAGGAAAATTTGCAGCTTTTGGTTACGATATGTGAGAAAAGTCAATGTCCGGATCGGAGGCGAAACGCTATTATCTCACTGGGCGCTCTCCAATACAGGTTTCCGAACAGTTTGGAACCTTGGACTCCTCATATGTACGCCATGCTGAAAGACTCAACTCCGTCCGTTAGGATGAATTCGATTATGGTGCTGACCGATTTGATCGTTAATGAAATGATTAAAGTCAGGAGTCATATTTCTGATTTGGCGGTTTGCATTGTGGATAATGAAATTAAAATTGCTCGTGAGTTTTATTAGATTTTGATCGTCATGTCAACGAAAAGGGAAGGTACCGGGTTACCAAAAAGTCTGTGCCCCAAATTCGTTTTTTCAAATTTTTGCCAAACAAACCTTGGGCAAGAAATTTTTTAGATTCGCAATTATTAGGTTTTTTATTTAATCTAAAACCGCTGTTAATTGTAGCCTGACCTTTGGCTTTTTCGGATTAGATTGGTCTTATTCTATTGAATTTTACCACGAAAATCAAAACGGAAATTATTCCTCTTTAGAAATATTTAGATTAGAACACAATCATCTAATCTACATCTGTCTTTCCAAAGAATGTTTTGGAGCACGGAGATTATGGTAACTCGATATCAGTGTTTAGAAAATAAACCATTCCAATATTTTCGTCGGCCTGCCCTTCAGTTATTTAAAATTCATAATAATTTTTATTTTATTTTATTTTATTTTAGAAACCGCTCGACATTTCTTCCGAGAATATTCGCAGAAAGGGAATTCGCTGTATAACGTACTTCCAAGTTTGATATCGAATTTAACTCAGCCGAACTCCAATCTCACTGAGGCGGAATTCAAAACGATTATGAAATTCATCCTTGGTCTCGTAACCAAAGACAAACAATCTGAATATTTAGTTGAAAAGCTCTGCCAATATTTCGAATCGGCAACAACAGAGAGACAGTGGAAAGAATTAGCCTACTGCTTGTCCTTATTAAATTACTCGGATAAAGGATTAAAGAAACTTTTGGAAAATTTAAGATATTTCGCTAACAAATTATACCTTGGTGATGTTTACGATTCTTTTTGCACTGTGTTGAACAACGCCGGTAAAAATCCTCAAAAGGACAAAAACATATTAAAAGAACTTCAAGAAGCTATCAAAGAGTGTAGGGATAAAGTTTGCGAGGATAAAAACATACCGATTAATTTCGTTCAGAAGAAATGCCCGCCGTCAACGAGGAAGCGAGTCGTTCGAAGGAAATTGGTGTCGAGTGGAGAGGAAAATGATGACGACGGTGATGACGATGAGAAAGAGACGAAAGTCACAAGAAGGAGCACGAGAATGAAAAAAGGGAATATCGATTTTGACGACGATGACGACGATGATGCTTTTATGTCGGATTCGTCGAAGAAATCCGCTTTTGGCAAAAGCACTAGGAAAAAAGCAAACGTCAGAAAAGAGCCGGATATTTCGGAGGAAAATGATTCGGATAAAAACCCACCGAAAATTGTGAAAAGGACTAAAAGTAAACTAACTGCTAAAAAATCAAAACCTAAATACTCTGATGACAGTTCTGAGGAAGACACGAGATCGAAAAAGCCGTTGCGAAGCACGCGAAAAAGAAAGTAATTTTCTTTTTCTTGGAGTTTTTAAATATGTAAAGCCGTTATTTTTGTACAAAAAAATTTTGTGTAAACTTATTTGAATTTTATCATGCACTTTTACTTTGATAAACCCAGGGAAAATTATCAAGATTCGTTATTCGCGAAGTGCCTGCACAATTTTTGACGGGTTTTTAAAAAAATTAAATATATTAAAATATTAGTCCTGAGTTTTTAAAAAAAAGTTGTATAATCGAAAATTGGGCATCAACTTCCTTCCACTGATGTCTAGGTTTTTATTTCCTTTCTAGAAATTTGCCGTTGATCATTTTTCCCCAAATTTTCAGGTTAAATTTCGATTAATATGTTGCATTTTCTTTCCGTAAATCAAAATAAGGAGCAATCGTTTTTTTTTTTTCTTTAAACGAGGAAAGCAGGCGCCATTTTGAAATTGTTTCTGAGAACAGACGACAGAGAGTCGAACAGTCGTGACGTCACAGGGTCAAGTTTCACTTCACTCCATTTTTCGACCAATTACAGTTGGAGCACCGGTAAAGTAGGCTGAGATTTTGGCTTTCTGAACGTACATGTGACGTCAGACTGTTAGACTACCGATGCGAAGCATGCGAAGTGAATGGTGTGAGATAAAAATTTTTAATAGAAAGTCATCTTGTTCTTTCTTAAGTAGGATATAGTTAAATAGTCAGCAGCAGCTTTCAATCAGAGGGTTTTCCAGAATGTATTTAATATGATTTGGAGGACGTAAGTAAATTAATATCGTGGGTTTTCATAATCATCAATGCCGGTCTAGATTTTTCTCTTATCGAAGCACGAGTAGCCTTACGTCGGCCATATTTTTTTTACTATTGTTATTTTCGAACGATAAATTCTTGGAAACATAAGTAATTATATAAGTGCCAGTTTTATTTTTTCCTGATTTCAAATGGCACCAAAGGGTTTTGAAGAATCAGTTTAAATATTTCGACCAATTCGTTTCATATGGTAGTATTTAATTGTTAGTAAAATGACTTGCACTGCATTCTGATTTCATTTAGTTCGAGCCTTAAAATGGCATCAGAATGATTTATGTTCCAATTGAAACTGCGAATAAAATCCTACAGGTTTTGAAATAAATCTAAATTATTTGTTTGCCATATTATTTAATGTGAGACTATGGATGTTTAAAGGTTTAATGCCAGAGAAATATTTAAGTTATAAGCTGACTTGCTAGGTATCAAATGAAAAAGAATTTAATTTAGAAAAATCAATTTTTTGTCAACATCTCAATGATTATAAATTATATTATAAATAATTAAAAGGATCAGCACTTCAATCACAATTACAAAAGGCTTTAATTGTGATAATACTTGTGGGTATCTGGTACAACTCGTTTTGACTTACTGTTTTGTGTTGAAAGACTTACTGTTTACTGTTTTGTGCTTGAAAGCCCATGTCAACTATTTTTGATGAAAAATGAAGTTTGAGCTGCATTTGATTAGGCAATCCTATTGGATATGCATGCACAGTGTGAATTTTTTTTGACATTCTTTCCTTATTTTGGAAAAAAATTTTAAAGCTGAGAATGCTTTTGGAAAATGAGTGCCTATAGTTCCGCATTACAAAATTTTCCTAAACCTTTAAATAAAATTTGCAGCCTTTTATCAATTATTCGTAAAAAGGTTTAGCAGATTAATTTTACATGGAAAAGAAACATAATTTTTTCTTAAGCATTTTTATGGCAAAATAGGTTGTTTAGAAGATGTTACAAAATAAAATGGCCCCAATTTTTTTTAGAAATAAAGCTATAAATAAACTTGTTATTGAAATGGTTAAAAAAAAATACAATGCAAAATTCTGGTATGTTTAACTTATGAAAGAATGGATTTTATCACCGATGAGTAAGTTATACATAGGCGCTACAAGATAATACTTGCAGTTGAACGATCGCCGTCCTGCTATAGGGTCCATTTAGTAACGAAGGTCAAAGTCGAAAGGCATGGTTCGTGGTTTATTAATTATGTATTAAATTGATTAATATCAAATAAAAAAATTATTATTAATCGTTATGTAGATCAGGTTAGTAAATTTTTCACGAGGAAGAAGAAAATAATTATACGTATTTACCAGCATTTTAATTTCATTATAATATATCACAATGTGAGAAAAAAAAAAATGGCCGCCATCTTTTTTTTAAAATGAAGTACGTACATCAATTTTTGCTTTGATAAATGTAATAGCGTATAAAAATAATTGCTGGAGTGAATTTAATCATTTTAAAACAGCTAAAGAGTAAAGTTATGATGTCTTATGTTTTTGGTTTGGGAAATTTTTGAGTGGAATCGGTCATGCATGGGGGGCCTAGAAATTGATATTGAAGTGATACATGGGTGCTTTTTGTTGAAGAACGTTTTTTGTGATTGTTCGGAAATATTATTTTGCATTTCCAGTTTCGGAATTTAGAAATGAACGAGATTAGGGATCAATATGTACAAACCTAATGCCAAAATAAAATTTGTTGGGTCAAGAAGATTTGATAGGTTTATTGTGTACAATATCTAAAAAATTTTTACTCGTATTTACTACTGGAGGGGGTTTCTTGGAGTTTTTTAACAGTTCAATATTTTAAAGAAAAGAAAGAAGAAAGCAGATGCCCGTGAAAATTTGAAGGGGAAAGCTGTAGAAGTTGGCTTTGTTGACTGATATATTATTGTTTGAGAAAGCTTTTAGCCGTTTTCAAATTTGGGTGAATGGTTGAACAAGAACCTTGAAAATACTAACTGAGAAAATTTCTTATGTATTAAAAGTGTAAAATGCTTTAATAAATTCTAAGATTTTAATATTATTTTTTTCTCTCCACAGGTATGATTGAGCTCGTTTGTGTGATCAATGACATCGTTTGGAAATGGCTGTTGATAAAATTCTACTGATATTATGATCATCAGTCTTCTTGTCCTGACCTGTGGAGCCAAGAAGGTAAATCCTACAATTTTATAGTTTTTTTTTTTTTTTTTTTTTTTCAATAGTAAAAGAATAAGAAGTTTTGGAGCTGGCCACTATTGGGCACCATAAATTTATTTTGATTTTAGCCATTTTTAGACCACACGAAATAGTCTTACATCCAGGGAGAAACATTTATGAAAGCAAGATAAATAAATCGCTTTAATTTTTTGATTGGATTTCATATTTTCATGTTCTTAAAATTTAATTGAAATTGTGATTTACTATAAAGGAAACATTAATTGTTAGGATAACTGATCATGTTCCATAATTTTAGTTAATAAATTTTTCTTTGCTTCTGTTAAGGATTTGAAGATTCAATTTAAAATGTACAAGGGAATTGACAAGAGGAAATGTAACTACAGCTTGATGGAAGAGCCACAGTTGCAGAATTTATCGTCAAAGCTACTACAGCCAAGATCAGAATGACTGCATTATCGTAAGTTGCTTTCTCTTATAAATGATTAGTTTTATTTAAACGTCAAGAATTTTTTAAAGAATTTAATGTATCAAATTTAAAGGTAAAAATACTAGCTAGGATTTTAGTATAGATTTCATAACATTTGTTTAGCTGTTTGAAATCTTATATGTTTTTTTGTATGAAAGTGATATCTCCAGTGCTTGAGTAAATACGAACACATGCTTTGGTCAAATCTGAACTCCGTTTTTGTTCATGATAAACTTGTTAAATTTTTGCAAATTTTTTAAAAAGGTAGCATCTTACCCTTTGTATCATTTTCTTTGCTCTAAAATAATTTAGTTGTACGAAGTTAAGTTAAGTTCTTAAGATTTTTTTCTTTGAAAGAAATGAAGTAGTTTATTAAAATCCAATGAGAATTAAAAAAAAATGTTTAATTTCTCAGATCAGTTGTTAGCATCAAGTCTTAGCAGTCTTAATCGCAATAAAAATAATTTGGCAGTAAAAAAAATCATTTTTGAAAAAATTTTGAAATTAAAATATTAAGTGTATTTTTTTCTATATTTGACAGGCTCCAAGATCAAGAAGATACTCAGCTGATCAAAGCCTTCCTTACTCTTAAATCTTGGCGTTCTTCAAAGCCACCTGGACTGGAGTGTTACGAGGAATATCAAAGATGTGGTCACATTTATCTGAGGAATTACTTAATTTTGCATTGGAGTACCTTTTGGCTTTAGATATTCATTGGGAGCATCTGGGCTTTAGAACTGTAGTGTATTGAGCCTGACAAATGCTTTTTATTATTCATAGTTCAATGTAAGTAGAAATTATTTTGATGTTGATTATGGTGTTCCGATGAATTCAAACTGTTCTAGAATGCAAAGTTGTAATGAATATCAATAATCTTAATATTTTAATTTAATTTCTTTTTGACGAAAATATTTTGGTTTACATTTGGCTAATGCTGAGCACAAATTCTAGCCACATATTTTGGTTCTGAATAATTCCCATAGAAAGTTAAATATTTTCCTTCTTTTTCTTATGTTTAGTTTTTACACAAGATGCTTTTTATTTTTTTCAGATGCCAAGTGAAAGATTTCCAGTAGCCCCCTTTGTGAATGGACGTCACCAAGATTATCTAATATGGGTTGGAATGAAAGCTGAGTCCAATTGCTGTGAAGCGTAGTGCTTTGTTGTTGGTTAGAAGTCCAGAAGCTGGATACTTCTATTCACTTTGAGGTATGTAAATTATTCAAAAAATATAGTGTTGTTGGTGGTGACATCAATTAATGAAGTTTCATAATAGCATAAAATTTTGATTTGGGAACGGAATGAACATTGAATAATAAGATGTTTCATAATTAAGATTGGGCTACATGAAATTTTAAATGTGGGATATTTATTTATTTCATAGTTGTTACCTCATTTTTACAAATGATACTGTGACCTTGAAACAGTAGGAAATTTTTTTTTCAAAAAAATTTGCTAAGCGTTTTATGTTTATGTATGTACGAATGAATTTTTGCTGCCACTTTTGTTAAAATTGAATCCCCAATCAGAAAGTTGTTTTTATTGGCTTAATGATAAAATATTTATGTTGTTTTTGATTAGCTTCTATTCAGTTTAGCCCAAGTCAAGGAAAATGCAATGGCTTTACACTTTTGTTTCTATTGATTTTTTTTTGTTTTTCAGGTGCCAAGTGAAAGATTTCCAGTAGCCCCCTTTGTGAATGGACGTCACCATGATTATCTAATATGGGTTGGAATGAAACTGAGTCCAATTGCTGTGAAGCGTAGTGCTTTGTTGTTGGTTAGAAGTCCAGAAGCTGGATACTTCTATTCACTTTGAGGTATGTAAATTATACAAAAAATATAGTGTTGTTGGTGGTGACATCAATTAATGAAGTTTCATAATAGCATAAAATTTTGATTTGATAACGGAATGAACATTGAATAATAAGATGTTTCATAATTACGATTGGGCTACATGAAATTTTAAATGTGGGATATTTATTTATTTCATAGTTGTTACCTCATTTTTACAAATGATACTGTGACCTTGAAACAGTAGAAATAATTTTTTTTTTTTTTTTTTTTTTTTCAAAAAAATTTTTCAAAGCGTTTTATATTTATGTATGTACGAATGAATTTTTGCTGCCACTTTTGTTAAAATTGAACCCCCAATCAGAAAGTTGTTTTTATTGGCATAATGAAAAAATATTTGTTGTTTTTGATTTGTTTCTATTCAGTTTAGCCCAAGTCAAGGAAAATGCAATGGCTTTACACTTTTGTTTTTATTGATTTTTTTTTTTTTCCAGCTGCCAAGTGAAAGATTTCTAGGAGGATAAGTTGCTTTTATCTGACAATACGTAACATTCATTGGTAGAGCGACCAAAATGAAAACATCAGGAACACCAGGAGAATCTGAAGGAAAGAACGAAATGAGAAAAATTTGGATTAAGTGTGACTTATGTGAAACTACCGACTAAGGGCTAAGGACTTAATTTTGAATGTGCACTCTGAGATATGAGGGAAAAATGATTTTTTTCGGAGGAAAACATGTGGTCATGCCTAAGGGATTGGGCATTTCGTAGAGTGGGCAAGAATGAAGTTCTTGTCGATTGGAAGACTTTTAAAAAGTAGTTACACTGACTGTTTCTTTGCCGAATTTGGACGTTTCAAACGGACGAGTTTTAACTGGATTGAACATAGAGATGCCATTTGTTTTCTTCTATGATCGATGTAAGTAAATTATAATTTTAATCTTAACGATGGTATTCCTATATTTGGTAGCAAGCGAACAGGCTTTGTCATTTGTCACGTTGGGGGGTGGGGAAGGGAAAAGGTCTAAATCCCAATTACAGAAAGCCTTGCTTACCATTACGGAAGAAGAAATTAAAAGTCTCTTAAAAAAAAAAAAAGTAGCTTTTCGATTGTGTCGCCAACCATTTTTTTTGAGGATAAGCTTGATGAGATTGTTGAAGGTATCAGGTAAGAACCGGTACTAGGTGCCTGGAATCTTATTTCAACAAAAATTTAAAAATTGTGTTTCACTATGAGGAAAAAGTAGCAAAAATAAATGGCCAACAGATTTGAAAAAGTTTAATTGACTATTTTTGAATTAATGGGTGTTTGTTTTGACGGTAAATTATTTTTACCCCTACTACAACCTCGTATTATGAAAACACATTTCCTCCAATTAATATTTTGAAATATTGTCCTTTCAGGAAGATAAAAATATGAGCAACAGTAAAATCTGGATGAACGTGTACATGTACAACTTTCCATCTGGCAGGAAATGGAAGACATCCCAGCTTCCGAGAATCAGGATAATTCAGCTGTCTTTCAACTTCAGATATCCACCGCCAACATTGAAATTCGGAGCCAAAGTGGATTTTTTTCATTTCAATGTAAGTATGTAATAGATTTCTACATTTACTGCAATATTCCGATGAATGCAATTTTTTTTTCGGCTCTTAAGCGAGAAATACTGTTAGTTCCAATCAGGGCTGCAATTCCGATTACATTTTATATCGGAATCGGAATCTTAAATTTTTTAAGCTTTACCAAAATCGGAATCTGAATTATTATTTTTCTTAGTTGAATGAGACAGTTAAAAAAAAAAAATTATTTAATTTTTACTGGTATTTTGTGGGATTGTAAAATCATTTTTTCGCTCTGCTTTTATTCCAAAGCTGTTTTTGAATAATGATATTTAGAGCTGTATTATTATTTTTTTTTTTTAATAAGTAGGTCGTTCTAAATATTTTGTTTTCTGGGCCATATTGTTCGAAATAAAAATTAAGGTACTATTTTCTTTATGTCAGCGTTTGTAAGCAAGCTAAAAAGTGACTGCCCCCACTTAAGTGATTGGCTCCACTGTAGTCCAAGAAGGAAATTTTTTTTTTTTAATGTACAATGTTAATTTTAACTTTTTTTTTTTCTTTTTTTTACAGGCTCAAGCTGAATAACTGTTTTTGAGCGTCAACTGAGTCAACTTGAAGAATTCAGGGCTTTGTTAGGAAGGTGATCGGTTCTCGGATCGGATTCGGCCGATTTTCACCGTTTCGAATGGGGGAGTTCAAATTGGAAACGACTGGGAATCTTCCAGGATTGATGTAAGAAAAAAAAAAAATAATAATGGGAGTTACGAGATGGGGGTTCTCTTAAAATTGCGAAAGGATTAGTTAAGATTATTTTGACTGAAAATGGTTGATTAAGTGCAATATTTGAATGGGGCCCTATGGGATTGATGGTAAATTACGTTTAAAGGAGAAGTGTAAATTCTTATAACAGAAAGCCTTTTTTGTTGCTAAGTGTAGGGAAAGTGAGGGGTTAAATGGAGCTAAAAAATGCTTACTTATGTTGAATTAAATGCTGTAAATGAAAAATTCTGTAGTTAAAAACAGCTCTTCGATTGTGCTGCACTGAAGAGACCATTGGTGGCACCGGTGCTGGAGTCTTAGAAGTGATGCAATTTAAAACTTTTAATTGATTAACTCTTTATTTGCTTTTGATTTAAGTTCTTTAAATTTTTAAGTAATGTTAATTTCTTTCTTTTTTTCTTTTTTCAAAGCTTCAAGAGTTCGGCGCTTCAACAGATCTTCGAGGGATATTGGCGCTTCAACAGATCTTCGAGGGATAGGGATGGGTCACATACAACGACAGGCGTTCCGCGGCGGTTTCTTTTTTTTGGTCGTTCTAGACCATTTTTTGCGTATGACGGCCTGTCGTCGCTGGTGAGGCTGTCACTTTTAGGTTTTTTTTTTTTCTTTTTTTTCATGGGGTTAGTGAGGTCGTGATGGGAGGGGGTAGGGAGCGAGGGTCTGCTTGTCGCTGGTGAGGGGACCCGAGCGTCTCGCGTTCGACGTCGTGGTTAAGCCGTCGGGGCGGCCAATATCATCCCTGACGCGAGGGGAGGGATGGAGCTTTAGAGCCAGCTTTTACAGAGCTCCTAGCCCACGTACAGGTGACCTCTGGTATGGAGACTCGATGTGGTGGTCAGTCGTGCGGGGCGTGAATGTGCTGCTGACCGTAGGAGAGGGGAACATTCCTTAACCGGAATGTAGCGAACCGATTCGTGTCATGGGGCCTTTGTCTAATGACGCGGTTGAGACGTGCTTCACGCACTCATACAGACATGTGGCCGGGTAGGCGTAACTAGGGCTTCCTATATCCTGTTAGGTTTTCTTAATTACCGGCGCTGTATGAGGTCCGGACGGGGACTTGTTGATCCGCAAGTGGGATTGGGGAGCTATAATGCTGAGAACCGATCCCGTGGAACGACTCCCGCACATGATGACCACCACCGTGGGGACGACCTAGCGATAGGGACTTTTGAGGTCGTTTTAAATGTTAGGCGAAAAGGGCCGAAGGGGTAAAAGAACGCTGTTGTATGTGCTTGACCGAGAGAGCATGCCGAAAAAATTAAAAGTAATTTATTAGTTTTGTGACACAAAAAAAAATTTTGTTGTCACAAAACTAGAAACTCCTTACCTAGGGAAGATTGCACGTTGAGCCCAGTGGCTTGGGTAGTGACTGGCCGAGATGAAATCGGTGACTTTCTCTATTCATACCCTGGGTTCAACTGTGTAGTTTTTTCGACTTTTCCTTTCTTTCTCCTTTATTTAATTGAAATTACTTGTTATTTCTTTCGGTATGCTCTCTAAGTCTAGGCCATTCATCATCAGGAGCTCGCATCATCGTTTTAATGGCATAGAAGTTGACCCAGCCGACGTCATCATCACGTGGAGGAAAAAATTTTTTTTTTTGTTTTTATAAAAAATAGCACTCTGTAACGAACGAGCAGGAAATAGTCAAATTATTAGTTATGGGCCGTCTAAAGACTTTCTTTTTAAATTTTGCTTTAAGAACTTTGCTGTATTTTAAAAACTGTTAACTGTGGCTCTAGGACTTGTAATGCACTCAGAATTTTTGGTATGAATCCCATGAATCCGATTTTGTATGCAGGTAAAGTAAAGCCGAGAAAAGATTGCACGTTGAGCCTAGTGGCTTGGGTAGAGACTGGCCGAGATGAAATTGGTGACTTTCTCTATTCATACCCTGGGTTCAACTGTGTAGTTTTTTCCTCGACTTTTCCTTTCATTCTCCTTTATTTAAATAAAATTACTTTAATTTTTCAAAATCTTAAACCTTGATTATATCATTAGGATATTTCAGCAGTTTTGAAAGGAAAAAAAGAGATTCCAATTGTTTAAGGAACTAGTAAACGGGTCTGATTTCAATAACATTCCTGCTCGTTCAAAAAAAAAAAAAAGAAAGTTATGTAATTTATAAAATGTACGGGAAGACTGTCGCAAAATATTCCGCTGGACAAAATAGTTTACTGAGAATTTTAGTAACCGAGCCGAAAATTGAATTTCCTCTGCTAGAATTTTTTTGAGTGGTTAGGGTTAAGACTTTCAGCGGAATCTATTGCGGCTGCTTTCCCCAGATTAACTATAATGCTGAACTCTAGAATCTTTTAAGAAGCAGATAAAAAACTAATCTTTTTTTATTTCAAATTATTATCATTATTTTTAATCTCGTAATTTTGTCAATGAGTCGATGAATCATATTCGGAAAAGGAGGAAGCTGACTTCGCTAACTTAGCTTTTTACGATCTTATTTAGTTAAGAGAACTTTTGTTTTTTCATTTGTGAAAACTGGAAAAAAATGTCTTTTACTTATTTTTTTTCAAGGCAATTTAAAAAAAACCGTTTATAGATTTTGATTTAGGGCAAACTTTCTAATCGTTTGTAAGATTTTTCAAGATTTTCTTACTTTGAAATTATTTACGTTACAAATAGTCAGGCCCTTCCAAAAGTTAAACTTTAAAAGATTATATAAATTAACATGTCCCAAATAAAATGTAACACGTAAAGGTTTTTATCTGCTTCTGAACAATGCCACTTTAAATCGCCGAGCAATAGTCATTATTAGGAAGTATTTTTTTTTCTTTTTTTTTTTTTAACCATTTTTAAGTTTGAAAATGTAAATCTAAATTGAAATTTCCGAGGTGGGCTGTCTTAGTTTTTAAATTTGAAAATTGTACATGGTATCAAATCCATAATTTGAGATGTCGGGGTATATAGCTATTATCTTCTATGTAATATTTTAATTATTTTTGGAAATCGTGCCAAAATTCTTTGACATTGTCCATCTTTTAAGCAAATTAAATGTAAAAATAAATCGAGTTAAGGGCAAACTTTTCCAGTTCCTGTCAGTTTTGGCACGTCTCTTAATTTAGTATTTTGTTCTTTTAATCATGAAGTAAAATCCTTTTAGAATTTGGCGGAAAGTTGCTCGGAAGATTTAAGGCGGCTCTTTTTAAGAAATGCTAGTAACATTAATTGCCTTATTAAGGTTGTTTGAAGCACTTGCAATAAGTGAATTTAGAAAAATGTTATGGAGTATCAAAAAATCACTCTTTAAATTACGGTATTTTAAATTTTGGCGAGGCTGTAAATACCGATGTTTTCACAATCTTTTGAAACTGCTACTGCCATCAGCAACGTTTTAGTAATTAGTTTGAAACTTATTAATTTTTTTATAGTTTTTGATCTCCAAATTTGACGAAAATTTTTCCCGAAAAAATCTTAACTCATGTTCGCGGCCTTTTGATTTAATATTAATTAATTCTATGTCCCAATAGATATATTAATTCGGGAAATTTTCAAACTTTTTTTGGCGGGTCTGTAGAGTCAGGGTTAAATTCGAATAAGTTCGGCGATTTGACTATCGCGATTAGAATTTCTTTTTTTTTTTTTTAAGAGATCAAAACATCTAAATATTTTATGGTACTTAATGTAACTTTGACAGATATTTTATTAGTATTGATCATAATTTGTTATGAGCAGCTTATTATATTCATTCTTTTAGATTGATAATATCAAAAACGTTTAAAAATTGCCAGATGTTGCTGATGTCTAGTATCATAATTTTTTTTTAAATAACAGTATATTGTTACTAGCATTTCGGTGATTTGATTTTAGGTTCAGTGTTATGGTATATCTTTGAATATTGTAAAAATTGTAGTGATAGCAATTTTTCACGATTTTTTAATGGTTTTGAAAGGCCATTCAAAATGAACGTTAATTCGATGCGTAATAAGTTTGCAAAAATCTTGTATTGCTAAAATCATATTTTTAATAGGAAAATTTCCCGAATAGTGCTTCTGTCCGTTCGAATTATTATAACTCTGCGTTTCGTGGAGTTAAAATAACACGAACGAGCGGGTAACACTATGATAAAAATGGCTCGAAAGTTTCTTGTTAAAAATAAGACTTTTGCAAAGAAAGATATGCAACCAACATACGCATCGAATTAACAGGATTTTTGAATTGCCATTTAAAACCATTAAAAAGTCGTAAAAAATTTCAATCATTTACTTCCAGAAAAAATAAAACTTGTAATTGTATGATAAAATATATTAGAAATAAAAATACATAAAACGAAATACACAGTATATTTATTAAAACCTATATATGACGTCACAGATCACGTGACCAAAATGATAAAAAAAAGAGCGTGCGGTTCAGTTTAGAGGGTCTTCTTAGAATTTTTTTTTTTTTTTTAACGGGGGTCCAGTGCTGCCATCTCCCCTTCCTACCCCGCAGGACCGTCACTAAGCGCTCCAATCGAGATAACCCATTACTACTCGGCCACCAATACAAGTCGTAGACGTTACCATGTTCTATTAACTTCTTGTACCGACAACCAAGTTTTAATGTAAAGGGTCACCCCGATTGAAACTCTTAGCTCAAGTCCTGCGAAGTAGGAAGGGGAGATGTTAGTATGCCTTATAAGGCATTAAACAAGCATAGCTTGTTAATGTCTTATGTTATAGCATACCAAAGGTGGTTGTCAGCGCACATGTGCTACTCCAACTCGTCAGGTGAGAAATGAAAGTTCAGGACGTTTGGCCACATTACCTCATACTACCCTACTGGGACAGTGGACCGGTTCGCTCCAGCCAGAACTCTAGGATGTGTAATCAAAATGCGAGAGTGCAAAAAGCTACCTGCGATCAGAGAGTAAAAAGTATTTTTTAAGACCGACTTGACAAAATAACTACTAAGAGTTACCCTGCCAAACGGGGAAAAATAGAGCCCTAGGGTGAGTAAGGGGGGGAGATGGCAGCACTGGACGAGAAATTTGACCCACCCGCAAGCTCTATTGAAAACTATCTCTCGAATAACGAATAACCTAATGCTAAGATAATTCCTAAAAATTACCTACACATTGGTTGGAAAATTTAAGTGGAAATAACCAAAATGCCAAGGTAATTATTCAAAATTACTCTAACATTTGGTATGAATTTGGAATAAGAGAGCGTGTGCAACTAAAAATAATAATCAAGATAATAAAAAAGAAAAGAATAGAAAATAAAATGAAATAAATTAAAAAAAAAAAATAAAAATAAAGGTAATAATAATAATAATAAAATAAATACATATAAAAAAAAAACGAAAAAATAAGGTGATAATAATAATAATAATAAATATCCCGTAAAAGGGAGAAAAAAAAAATAATAATAATAATAATAATAGAGATAAAGTACGGTAAAAGCATATAGAAAAAGTAATTAGGTAAAAGTTTCCTAACATTTCCCTAACATTTCGAGATAGGAAAGCAAAAGATCAGCGAAAAAAGAAGTTCTGATCGCAGGTCTCTGCTTGGAAAAGTCAAATAAGAAAAAATCGAGTCAGTGCATTTTGCATTAAAATGCACTGCTGAACTTTTCGGTTTGCTTTTCCATAGCAGAAAAAAAAAAAAAAAGAAAGTCGTCAGACTTAAAACCTAACAGTTGACATCCAATGAGTAGTGCCTATTGGCCACGAACCTAAGGGTTTTAAGCTAGACACAGGTTCTTAAATTGTAAGAAGTCCCTAACCGCGATAATCAGAAAGGGGAAAAAATATTTTTTCCCAAAATATTCAGAGGCCTTTAAACCTCTTCCTAACTTGCAAAAAAGAAACTACCGATATTAAAATGTAAAATCGGTAACTTCTCCTTCGCCACCTTGACATGAACGAAAAAAAAAAAAATCGCCTAACACCTGTGACTTGGCTCAAAACCAAAAAAAGCTCAGGTAGTACTACCTCATGTGGTTACTTACCCATCACGATACAGATCGCCTGACTCGTTTCGGAGAGTAGCCCGCTTCGACCACCTGTGAGAGGAGCTTGTGGGGACTGAAACGGTGTAGAAGGAAAAAAGGGGAATCCAAAAAAGAAGGTGAAATGGGATACAGTAAGACAAACGTCTTACTGGACCAGAGTCCTAATGACATAAGGCGATTTCCTAAGGAAATCATGCTTGTTTTATACCGTCGATGTTTTGAGTATCACTCAAAACATAGGCGATATAAACATAATAAGGAAGGACAGGATGGTTGTGTTTTGACAACATGCAATGTGGGATATTCATATACCACAATTCGACGGGGCAAAAACACAACCACCCTGAACTATCTCTGGTACAGTAAAGTGAAAGCATATATATTTTTAAAAAATAACGATAATACAGAGGTCTTTACAAAAAAAAGTCAGTGCTGGGGCGACTAGTCCAGTGGCTCTCCAGTTGAATCGTGTACTTTGATGGTAATTGATAAGACTGATTTGCTGCTGAGTGCTGAGAAATGAAGTTACTTATAAGTCATTGATGTGAAGTTTCATATTGATATGTGAAGTTGCAAGAAGCCATTGCGATGAAAAAATGGATACAGCGTAATTAATTCCATGAGAGTAGTCGATTGGTAGAGCCACTAGAAAATTTGCCGCCCACAACAGGATCTACATTTTCAAAAAAATAAAAAAAATTATAAGTACAAAAAAAGTTAAACAATATTGCCTCTCAAAAGAGAAAAAAAAAAATTAATCGAAAGAATAAGTTATTTGATACTTTGAAGGTCATATACGAAATGCTCAATATTGCTGACAGCGCATTTAAAATATTTACTATAATGAACTCAAAGGCAAAAAAAAAAAATTGATTTAAAAAATGTATACAACTTGAAATAAATAAACAAAAGTGCTAAGCGGTAGTCGGTAATCGTTATCAAATCATCCATTTGCAGTTAGCTGGCTGCAAAATAGCATCGAATACTTTTCAGATTTTGCTACTTTTCTGAGAAAGATTTTTTTATTGGCCTTTATTGGCCTAGATCTATTACGTTTTATTTACTCGGCAACCTGAAAGTACTGTGAATATACCCCAGGACATAATAGTCTTGGTTAGACAGAGGCTAAGGGCGTCACTCTATCGGCTATTTTTCGCATATCTAACCCTGGGTATCATTGGCCAGAATACCCCTGCCTAGATTTTCTTTCCTGCTCAGGTTGGCTGCCTGACGGGATTGTTTTTCGACCTTGTCTGGTCTAGATCCTGTGTATGGTTTGTTTATTAAATGAAAGTATTGCCTAATGTCAATATTAGACCTAGTTCTGAATCCTTAAAATAATCAAAATACCATATATCCGTGTCAAAACTAGTCCTTTATCGAATCAAACATACCTCCACTAAAAAACAGGTAGTGGTTCTGCACCACGTACAGAGGTCTGGGATTGGGCAGAAGCTTTATTTTACGCTAAACCCAATCCCTGGTTGAAAGGTACAACCTTTAATTATCACATACCATTCTGCGTTAAAAAAAAAAAATTATAAAACTATCTTCGACATACCGCTTAACCTTTGCAATCCCTATGATCTGATTTCTGCCGTTTGTTAAAAAGGAAAAAACTCGAAACAGGGTTCGTCCGCTCGCCGTCATCCGTCCAAAAAAAAAAACATAATATCATAACTTCAAAATAAATTCATCCACATGACGATACGACGACGAAGCGAACGACGATTCTAAAACAAAAAATAAAAATCATTTCATTTTTAAAAAACTAGAAAAAAAATCTGTCATTAGGGCTGATTGAAAACAAACAAGAAAAAAAAAAAGGAACACTTGGTCAGCTTAATAAGAAAAGAAAACGTAAGACAATGGTAATAATCTTCGTACTAAAAAAAAAAATTGCTACACTTAGCATTTCATGTATGACCTATTTAAAAAAAAAAAGACTATGCTTGTAATCATTTAAAAAAAAAATTTCAATTCAACAAAATACTGCTTTCACAAAAAAAAAAAGGAAAAATGTTTGTTCGGGGGAAACTTTTTGGTTTAATAAAAAAGGAATGATAAAAAAAAAAAGGAAGGAATTTTATTCTACACCTCTTCAATCCTACATGACAAGAGTTCGTTTTCCCCAAAAAAAAATTATTTTGGGGCCCATAGCTATCACCAATAATGTGGTGACTGCTTTCCCAAAAATTAAAAATAATTTTGGGGGCCCACCGCGATCACCAATAATGTGGTGACTGCTTTCCCAAAAATTAAAAATAATTTTGGGGGCCCACCGCTATCACCAATAATGTGGGGACTGAAACGGTGTAGAAGGAAAAAAGGGGAATCCAAAAAAGAAGGTGAAATGGGATACAGTAAGACAAACGTCTTACTGGACCAGAGTCCTAATGACATAAGGCGATTTCCTAAGGAAATCATGCTTGTTTTATACCGTCGATGTTTTGAGTATCACTCAAAACATAGGCGATATAAACATAATAAGGAAGGACAGGATGGTTGTGTTTTGACAACATGCAATGTGGGATATTCATATACCACAAGCTTTTACGTTAACATTTATAAAAAAAAAAAGTAATTCAATTTTCTTAGAAAAATTAAATTCTTAGAAAATTGGAAAAAAAAAAAAAAAAAAAAAAAAAAAATGTTAACGCAACAGCACCCCTCGATGGGGACGTTTCATCATTTTAAGTTCTGAAACGTCACCCTCCCAAGTGAAATGTCCATAAGTATGAACATTTACGACTTGGGGCAGGAAATCGCCCACCCTTCCTCGATTTCCTGCGCCCGACCCAAATTAAAAAAATATTTTTTAAAATTTAAAATAAAATAAGCGATAATTTTGGGTGGTCATATCAGAAGGCTTTACATAAATTAAAATAAATTATATTTTTATTCATTTTTTTTTTCTTGCTCGAGCTAGTATAAGCTTTATAGATTCTGTAACCTAATTAAACGAAGTCTCCTAACAAAATCCTGATATGAAAAATTTTCCTGTGCAACAGGAAAACAAAAAAAGCTAGCAAAGTTGGAAAAATTTGAACGAAAACGTTTCCAAAAAATAATAAATTTTTTGATCACAGTTTGATGGTCCAGTTGTTTTTCTCCAAGCCTAGATGGGGTGGTAAGCATGTTGACGACGTTCTTTCAAGTCCGGCATCGTTTTGCTGCTCCTGTCCAGGATCCTTTTCTTCCTCAGCTGTTTCAACTCCTTGAAGCAAAACTGCAGGCTAAAAAAAGAATAAAAAATAAAATTAGAGAAAATCGAAAAATGGCTCCCACGGCTCGGAAAATGCTCGGATCAAAAAACTGACTTCATATTCGGATTCAGCGACCTCGAAAACCCCTTAAAAGCAAAAAAAATCGACACCTAAAATTTTCGCCAAAATCGACAAAAATGCAAAGACTATAGTCTTTCCTTTTTTTTCGACGAAAAAAAAAATTTCGACTTTTCAAGGGTTTCTCAGTGGTTCCGGGGGTTTTCGACCCTCCTGAATTCAATGGTGAAGTCAGTTTTCCGATCGGACCAGTTCCCGAGCGGGAAATCGAGAAAAACCAATTTCGGATGAATCAGAAAATGGCTCCCACGGCTCGGAAAATGCTCGGATCGAAAAACGGACTTCATATTCGGATTCAACACCCTCGAAAACCCCTTATGAGCCAAAAAAATCGACACCTAAAATTTTCGTCAAAATCGAGAAAAATGGCTCCCACGGCTCGGAAAATTCTCGGATCGAAAAACGGACTTCATATTCGGATTCAGCACCCTCGAAAACCCCTTATAAGCCAAAAAAATCGACACCTAAAATTTTCGCCAAAATCGACAAAAATCAAAAGACTATAGTCTTTCCTTTTTTTTCGACGAAAAAAAAAATTTGGACTTTTTCAGGGTTTCTCAGTGGTTCCGGGGGTTTTCGACCCTTCTGAATCCAGTGGTGAAGTCGGTTTCCCGATCGGACCACTTCCTGAGCGGGAAATCGACAAAAACCATTTTTGAGTGAATCGGAAAATGGCTCCCACGGGTCGGAAAATGCTTGGATCAAAAAACTGACCTCATATTCGGATTCAGCGACCTCGAAAACCCCTTATGAGCCAACAAAATCGACACCTAAAATTTTCGCCAAAATCGATAAAAATGCAAAGGTCTTTTCTTCTTTTTTGTCCAAAAAAAAAAATTTCGACTTTTTCAGGGTTTCTAAGTGTTTCTAGGGGTTTTTAACATTGATTGAAATATTGACTAAACTTTATAGTTTGGTTTTGCTAAAAGCCACTTCAAATCATTGAGCAAACTAAATTCATGAAATAAAATAATTTAAAAAATATTTGGGGATATAAAAATATCTTCTAAAATTTGACAAAGGGAGTTGTTTCAAGAAATTAAATGCTTTTAAGAAAAAAATGGTGTAAAAGGAAAAAAATTCTTACATACTGTGTTTTAATCATTTGCTCTCTGATTTGGAGTAACTGTAACGGATGGCAGAGAAATATTGTCTTTTTATTATTTAGTTATCACATTTACAAAAAAGGGAATAAATTAATATGAAATGTTGAAGGTGATATAAAAATTTTTTAAGCCCCGTATGAACTTTAAAAAGAAAAGAGACTTATTTTTTTTTTTTTTTTGAATTGCAAAGATATAACTTTAAAAAAAATTAAGATTTTTTTTTAATACCAAAAAAATTATTTTTGGTAGAATATTAATAACATAAAAAATAAACAATATTTTTCATTACTCATGCGTTAGAAAGTCCCTTTTTAGGTGCTGCTTGGAGGACCAAAAAGTATAACTTTTTGAAACAACGGAAACGTCATTACTTTTTAATCCTAGGACTAGAAAGTTCACTTTTCAGTACCATAGAATAAGAAAATCGCAGAAAAAAAAAAAAAAAAAAAAAAAATTAAACCAACAACAAGGTGCTCTTATCTATATTTGAAACAGCGTTGCCAACCCAAGCCGTTTTTTCCATTAAAAAAAATTACATTTGTTTAATTTCCAATCTTTTTTTTTCTTTCAAGCGGTAAGGTGGAATATCAGCCACTTGTGAATCAAATCAGGTCCTTGGAAAATAAAAATTAAATTCACCCGTTAAGTAAATTTATCTTAGTTAAAAATTAATTTAAGACTTTTCCTTTTTTTTAATAACTAGTATAATTTATTTATTTATATGTACGTTTACAATTTTTCGACATAAGATGCTCAACTGAGCATCCTTTTAAAAACAGTTTTTAGGTTGGTAACAAAACGGAAAATAAGAAAATGGCAAAAAGTTTACAAACAAAGCATCTTATATCGAAAAATTGTAAACGTATATATAAATAAATAAATTATACCAGTTATTAAAAAAAAGGAAAAGTCTTAAATTAATTTTTAAGTAAGATAAATTTACTTAACGGGTGAATTTAATTTTTATTTTCCAAGGATCTGATTTGACTCACAAGTGGCTGATATTCCACCTTAAAACATTTCCCTATTTTCATTCGTAATAAAAAATATGTTTTATACCAAGGACAAGAAGGGGCCCTTATCTGAATTAGAGACAGCGGCCAAGCCTCGCCTTCGGCTCGGCTTGGCAACCCCGCTGTCTCCAGTTCAGAAAAGTGCCCCTTCTTGTCCTTGGTATAAAAAATACTATTCTCTGCTTCTGAATGTCACACAAGTTTGCCTAATTCACTTACATTAAAAAATATGAAATCCTTGTAGCAGCATTTTATACAGCTGGGAAATCCTCCATTTCGGTATGCTGACGCTCCGTATTTCTTCTCTTGCCAGCAAAAAGATCTCTGTTGGAAATTTATGAATGATTGCCTTTTGTTGTGTTTCCTTTTCCATCCTGAAAAAAGATAAAAAGAGGTGATGTCATAATAATATCACTTCAAGAATGGTTAATTTGACGTTTGACTTTGATTTTTTAATTAAATTAGGACTACGTCTTCGAGATACTTTTCAACTTTTCATTTTTTTTTTCTTTAATTTTAATATTAAAAGCATGTTTTACCACGACTAAACAATAACACGAATTCTTGGAAAAGAACATGCTTAAAAAAGTTTCCTTTACGATAATGGAAGCAAAAAGATAACTAAAAAAATATAAAATTGAGCTAAATGTAAAAAGAGCTCAAAATTTAAAAATTCAAACAATGAAACACTTAAAAATTTTTAAGGCATTTCTTTTGCTCGTTTTTTGTCAAAAATTTCAAATTTTTTGATTAAAAAAAATGTCAAAAATTGAAAAAAAATTATTAAAAAATTTTAATTAAAACCTTCAAAATTAAAATTTTAATGTTAAAATATTCCTTTGGCTCGTCTTCTTGGCCCATTTTATAAGTTCTCGTTTTTGTTCTTCTAGTCTAATTTTTTACGTTTTTATAAAAAAAACGGCGAAAATTTAAAAAAAAATTCAATAAAATTTCAAGAACTTTTTAAGACCTAGCTTTAGAAACTTTTGGTTTCTTCCAATAGTTAAGTTTCTTGAAAATTTACAAGAAATTTTTTAAGTTTTCGCTTTCGCTCATGTCGTCTAATTTTAAAATTAAATTTTAACTATAAATTTTTTGTAAATTTTACTTTAAAAAATTTTTAATATAAAAATTGCCCAAAGTGAAAAAAAAATAGTCAAAATATTATTTTAAATTTTCGAAAAAGAGACAGAAAAATGTTGTAAAATGAAATTTAAAATTTAAAATTGATAAAAATCCCCCCTATGTTCGCATGTCGAAACGTAGTAAATATAATAATTATTAATTTAATCACCAGGCCTATTCAGGAACTTCAACTATTTTTAAGATTTAATGTGGGCCGATCTCGGCTGTACTGCAATGCCGAGCCAACCCGTGATAAAGGCGGAGCAAGCCCCATAACCCCTATCCAGTTCCAAAAATCAGTTTAATATTCTGGACCGGACATGCCGGTCGTATCAGATATTAAGCTGATAAGAACAGATACTACACTTTGATCTTAGCCATAAGGCCGAGAAGCGATACCGAACCCAGCAACCATCCCAAACCTCATTCAATCATAAAACAAAGTCGACGCCAGTAATTCAGTGTTTACCTTGTGCAATTGATTAGTTTCGATAATTAGCGTTATCTTCCGTGGAAATCAATAACTAACAACTCCAAACCGCATTCAATTGCATTTGTAATGGTGAAAATAATCACCTACGTCTGTTTAACAGCTACCAATCCCATGTTCTTCTTCTTGTAACTTTTTCAACAGTAAGTATTTAGCGATTTTTCCGTAAAATCGTGACTGGTGATCAGCGACTGGAGAAGCTGAACCTTTTTCCCAAAGTACTTCGGTTTTCCACAGTCATTGAGTTAACCAAGTTTAAAAAAAAAAAAAAAAATTGTGGAAAAATCCTGTAGTTTTTTATGACAGCATCCAAAAGTTCTGCGGACCCTATAAAAAAAATTTAAAAAATTCTTAATACAGCATTATATAATTTTTTTTCTCCAAAGCTATCCCCCAATAAAATTTTACCATATAAGAGATTCGGTAAAAAAAAAAAAGTTTAAGAGTTCTTTATAGGCTTTGTAAAAACATCCAGACACTTACTTATAAAACCATTTCGGAAAGGCACTAGTTTTCCAACTAATGTACCTCCGATGTTGCTCTTATTTTATGAATTGTCTATTACACCACGAAAGCATATCCGGAATGAATCTGCATTAAGGTTCAATGTAGTTTCCCTGAATATGCAGATTCTCGAACAATAATAATGCTGAATTATGTGTTTTTGGTGCTTTTAAATTTAAAATCTTCTCTTTGCTTCTTCAAGACGATTGATGAAAAAATCAGAAAACTCTTTCACTACGAAACTACCAAATGCTGAGAGTTATTCTCCGTTAGGAACTGGCATAATTGGAATTCGATTAATCAATAGTCTGTTTTGCATGAAGTAGACTTTTGAAGTAAATCTGTAAAAAAATAAAAAATTGTAAGTGATGTTTTATGTATTTTGTTGTCAATCGTTCTTAAAACTATTAATTGGCAAACTGTGTAATTTGCTCATGATGTATGATTTACTCATGAAAGTTCTTTTTAAATTATATTATTGACTGTGAAATTAAGCATATTTTTTCCGAAAGCCATTTTAGGTCCTATGTATCTTAATCAAGCAAATTTATGATTTCATTTTTGTGTATTTGTTGCAGAGTCGAAGTAAAAGATTAAACACACTGTCAGTTTGAATGAAATAGAGACACTGTTTTGGCTAATTATTTTTTGACATTTTTGTAGCTTTTCAAAATATATTCTTATGAGGAATTAAAAAATTGCATGTGCATATCTACCATATTGTTAAAACCGAAATAATCTTTTAATTCATTACCTACATTGAGTTGCAACGGTATTTGTTACTATACCTAACCCTTTAATTGAAAGTTAGAGTCCTTTGGGCTATTTGGTCATGTTATTTGATAACAATATCAAAGTTTAAAAATTTAAAAAACCTGTTGCGTAATAAGTAGAAATTTATAAAAAGAGCTGAATGAAAGGCTGAACAAGCTGTTATAACAAATTAAATTTGACAAAAAAAATAAACAAAAGTTTAACTTTCCTTTTTTTTCGACGAAAAAAAAAATTTTGACTTTTCAAGGGTTTCTCAGTGGTTCCGGGGGTTTTCGACCCTCCTGAATCCAGTGGTGAAGTCAGTTTTTCGATCGGATGAGTTGCGGAGCGGGAAATCGAGAAAACCCGCTTTTGGGGAAATCAGAAAATGGCTCCCAAGGCTCAGAAAATGCTCGGATCAAAAAACTGACCTCATATTTAAATTCAGGGAATTCGAAAACTCATCAACAGCCGAAAAAATAGGCACGTAAAATTTAAGACATACTTACATGTTAGAACTCCAGCGATTTCTTTTGAAAAACATATGTCATCAGACACAGAAAGAATGTACAAACCAAGCTACAAAGTTTAATTTCCTGCCTCGCAACTCAAATGCTTATGCCTGAAAATTTAAAAGCAAATTCTAATGACAACATAATAAAGATGTAAAAATTAATTGGAAATCACAGCAAGTCAAAATATTTAAAAAATTTAACTATCATTACACTTCAATAAAATCTTCTAGGACTCGAAGAAAGTCACTTTCTCTCCAAATGATACTACAAATTCACACTTACCACAAATACATTTCTCCAAGGCATATTGAACTTGCTATTTGAATCATCCTACTGTTAGTCTTGTCCACAGGATAGCAGCTCCAAAACAAAGAAAGCAAGAAAAAACAGCTAAATCTCCAAGGACTGCTCCGGACGGGTCCATATGTGAATTTGCTGAAACGATTTTATAAAGTCAATAAGTGGAAATGTAATAGAAAAACTAAACTCTTTCACCAAGTATCTAAATCAACATTTAACTACATAAAATTGCAGTCAGAAACAATTTTGGTATATACACAATATATCTATTCAAGGAAAACAGAAAATACCATAAAGTATTTAAATAAATAATTTTCTGTTTGCTTGTATGCAATTTGTTTTCCTTAACTTGGTTCTTTAACAACTAACATTAAATAGATGAGAAAGAAAGCATCATAAAAACAGAATGCAGCTTCGTCACAACATTATTAGTCAACAGATTGTTCAGTCAATATCAAAAGCTAATTAAGTAGCATACCTTTTTTTTAATGTTCATCCATTCCATATTCTAATGACATTCCATCTACTAATCGCTGAATGGTTGTGCATTCTGATGTGGTGTGCATTCTGACCCTGAACGATTTAAACATTTCTTTTCCAAACTCTCAATTCATTGCAGTATTCACCTTCAAAAAATTGGTGTTTCCACCTGAAACGAAACAATACAATTTTGAAAACGTTTTGCCTATGTGCAAAAAAACCTGAAGACCGTAGAGCTAAAACAGAACTACAATATTTAATTTATGATGACGATGATAAGTAGAATGATCTAATTTGAATTTGATATAATGCCAGAAGCTTTTTAAACACCCTTAATGTACATTTATACCGCAATAATTAGTTTAACCAGAGCTAGACGCAATTCTCCCGTGTAACATATCCCCATACGAAAAAATCAGAGCAAGGTTCAAGTTATGCACAGAAATGCGACAATTAAAAACATAAAAAATCAGTAATTAATTTCTTTTTATACCTCTCCAATCACTTTTGCAATTAAAATCCTTGTTTAATTCCAATAAATACCTAAACTTGCCGAGACATGAATATTCAATTTCGAAACGACAACACCAAGAGGTAAGAGACCATGTGAAAAATTTACAACCATTCCGTGCAAGAATACTTACATTTAATAGCTCGAAGAGTTTGATCTCGCCAAAAAATGAATGATTTTACCGATCACAATGGTTATTAACGTAATTTTAAACGGTTTATTTGAATAAAATGCAATTGATCCAGAAGAAGAAAATGTAAAACGCCATCTTAACTTCCATGCTCTACGTTGTGTTGCCAACCTAAATTTTTTTCACTGCTTAGTCTAGCTCCACGTCAGAACACGTGACTTACTATAGGCACAGCCACGTCATCATTCATTTTACCGCCTTTACCGCTTTTGAAATGGCGCCATCTTTCGTCGTTTGAAAAAAATATAAAGGAAGAAAAAAAAAACAGATTGTTTTATCTGAATTTATCGAAAGAAAATTTAATATTATTAAAATTTAATGGGAAAGTTTCGGGCAAAATGATCAACTAATTTAAGGAAAAGAAATAAAAATCGAAAGTGGAAGGAGGAAATTACCCCTGTATTTTCTTGAGAATTTTAAGTGTGCACCTACTAAATTCGCTTTCAGTGTAAATAAAAAATTCGATTTAAGCCGTTTGGAAAAAAAAAAAAAAAAAAAAAAAAAAAACAGTTACCGTATATTATAATATTTGCAGACGTCTGCAGTATTATTTTTCTGCTGACTTAGATTTCAGTTCAAAACTAGTTCAACCAACCAAAATTGTTCACGTCATTCAATGACTATTCGAGTCCGTTTATTGGTTAAAAATCGTTCAATCTGACTGGGCCTACCTGTAAACAATTAAAATAACTTGCCGGAAAATCCTTCTCCCTTAATTAATAATTCTAATGTGTTTTTTTGTTCATAAGGTAAAAATTTTAATGCGGAACCGCATTAAAAAAACAAGGATACCCGGTTGAAAATTTCCAATCCTGCTGAACCGGTGTTGCGTGCAACTTTGCATGGGAAAACTCTTACAATAAAAACCTAAGAAACCATTCAATTAGTGTCCAGTGCAAATTATAAGTCGATACAGAAGACTTGGAAGTCTTAAATTTTATTATAATTAACCGTATAGTGAAATCATGAGATTTCTAATTTTATTTCTCGGTTAGTACCTTTTTTTTTTCTCTAATTCTGTTGTTCGAAAAATAAATTTTGTTTTCTAAATTTTTATTTTATTTTACAGTATTAGGAGTCATTAGTTTAATAGAATGCATGCCAGAGGGTGCGGCTGACTGTAAAAAAGACTGTTCGGGGGCCGAAAAAAAAGAATTATGTGCTGCTGATACTCTTTCGGAGGAATTTAACCCGGAAAATTTTGAGAGCGAGTGCAAACTTGAAATGCACAACTGCGAACATGGGACAAGTATGTAGCACTAACGAAAATTACAACGATTGACCGAATTTAGCATTTAGCGTATAATAATGAGCTTTTGCACTCTTTCGGGCACTCAGTGGTTTTCGCAAAGGGGCGTAGGGCACAGAGCGCTTCTAATGTAAGGGATAGTAGAAAATTACTAATTTTCTAAAACATTTTGGCTTTTAGGAAAAAATAATGTTTTCGAATTTTTAAGACTAAAGGTGCTAAATACAGATTATTATGGTTGTAAAACATTTAAAAAAAAACGGATAAAATGATTTTTACAAAATTAGAATTTTAAAATGTCTAAAGATAATTTATGATTAGTAAATTTAATCGTCATTGCTTATCTAATGCCAGTTCGAGCTAGAAATGTTTTAATTATTAAATACATGGACTCAGAATTCTCATCAACTCATATCAAGAAAGCTGTTAAAATTCTAAAAATGAAAAAGCTGATGTTAAAGGCAAAAAACTTGCCATTTTTCACGAATGCGAGACTTAAAAAAAAAAATAAAAATAAAAATAAGAGAGACAAAAAAAAATCCAAAAATTATCTTACTTAAAAAGATTACTCTGAGGAGAAGTGTGTCCAGAGCCTTCCTGTGGTTAAAAAAATAAATCTCGTATAAAATCTTAAAAATCTGTGTCAGCATTTTCTGGGCTCATTTCTCCCCAGAAAGGCATGAATGCCTGAACCTTTGTCTGGGGCGTTAAAAAAGTCTTCACTCACCTAATTTTTTCCAGTTTTTTTTTTTTCACTTAATCAAAATAATTTTCTATTTTCTTTTCTTTTTTTTTCAGAATTTAAAAAATTGTTCTGGGGATCCTGCTCCGTCGAACATTACGAAGAGGCTAATCCACCGTCTGCACCAGCATCAGCTTAGATCTCTTAAAATTGATATATTGTAACAGAAAATTTTTGAAATTTCGGTGCTTTGTAAATGTTTCCTTTTTCTCCTCGGAAGAAATTCAATAAAATTAAGAAAATATAAGTCGCTTTAAACTTTTTTTTAAAATTTTTATGACTGACAATTACCATTCTCCTTGAAAAAAGCAAATAAATAAAAAATATGTAAATGAGATATTCAATTATACTCAAAACAAGAAATGAAATGGCGATTCTCACATGATGTTTTCAGGATTAATCTCTGATGCGAATCGCCGTATTAAAATTTTAAATAAGTACAATTATTAATTGTTTATTTTCAAGACCGTCCTTGATAAGTATTTAAATGCAGTAGCCCGGATTTTCCTAGGAAACTGAAAAACATTACGTAGGGTGATCCCTTTCTGATAAAAAAAAATATTGATGACCCAAGGATCAGCTGAGGGACCTCAAAAGTTTATCATTAGCTTTCATTTGTGCAATTTTTTTCTTTAACTTCTTAAAAAATGACGTCAACATAAAAAAGTTAAAGTATCTTTAGAAAACTTGTAGCTACGTCTTTTAGTCAAGTAAATAACAACGCCTTTTAACGAAATGTAATTTATACTCTGGGTCGTCGGATGAGTATAAATATTGTTATTCCTTGTATTTACCTAATCATTTTTAACCGAGTGTCTAAAGAGTAAAGTGACAACAAACATTGGAGGAAGATGAAATTTTTAGTGATAGCTTTTGGCTTGCGTAAGTGGCTTTTGTTAATTGTGCGAATTTATTTTTCTGGGCTAATTCTAATTTTTTTTTTAAATGTTAACTTCATAGTGGTCGTCATCGCTTTAGCGAATAAATACCAGACAGAGGCCTATCCGGCAAAAGATGTAAAATTACAGAATAATAATGACCCATGCATGAGACGTTGTCCTGCGAGTTCCAAACTGTTTTGCGCACACGATCCAAAGGATAAAAATTTTCCAGAACGAACTTTTGGCGATGATTGTCTCCTTCAAAATTACAACTGTCGGCAGCGGCAATTGGGAAACACAAACAGTACGTTGCTAATCTTTTATTTTTACCGTATACACATACAGAACTTTTTTATTAGAGTATATAAGATCTGGCCCATATTCGCTGTGAAGAATAGGACAACATCATTTGTTTGTATTACTTTTGCTTCTTTGAAAAATGCGTTTTAGATATTTTGATTTTCCATTTTTTGTTTAACGAACTAGTTGAAACTTGCGTTCTAAAACTGAGGAATAAACTACTGAAATATGGTAGTTATTAGGGTGCAAAGTTAGGCTATGACATGTTAAACCAACATGTTGGTACAACAGTCGATTCGTTCGTTTGTCAAACATGTTGGTACAACAAGTTCGTCCAACGTTTTTAACAAGTTGGTATAACATGTTGCACACCAACAAAGTGGTACAACATGTTGCTTAAACGAGTTGGTTCAACAAGTTTGTACAACATCATGTTGATTTTGCTTCAAGGGGTCGTACATATATTACGTAAGCACAATTAGGGGGGGGAGGGGGTCCAGATTTGACATCTTACCCATAAGCTAAGCATAGGCGAAATGGGACAAAGCGTGCAAAAAGGGCCTAACCCATGCTTACGTAATTTATGTACGCCCCCCCCAACAAGTTTGTACAACATGTTGGTTCAACAAGTTGGTACAACATGTCGGTCCAACATTCATAGTGAATTTGCACCCTTAATCCGAAGTCTGAATTTCGATTATTATTGCTTCTTGTTGGTTTAAATTCTGAGGGAAAAAAGAAATCCTTCGTGGTATTTAAACCTATGCAAGGCTTATATTTTTCATATCCTCTGAATTTTTTAAAATGATTTATTACTAATTAATTGAGTAATTAAACTATTTTATTTTATTTCATTTTCAGGACAACTTGTGAAAAAGCACGACGGGGAATGTAAAACTAAAACGGGAGGAACTAGTTTTATTGTTTAATTTAATCATTGTGCAATGTAAGAAATAAAATACATGGTATATTTTTTTTTCTTTTGTTCCCTCAATTTAAAAAAAAAAAAAAAAAAATTCCTCTTTTATTTTTAGAAATGCAAACTGATCTATGAAGTCGCCATATTCGTAACTAAGTATAATTGTGGGAGTTTTTACTTAACAATTTTTGGAAATTCTTAAACTATTTACCAGTGAAAAACACAAGTTTTAGTTTGATTATAATAATTAGTAAAAATCACTTTATAACGGCTACCTTTGCCGTTTGCACTATATGACGTCAGGAATATTGAAGTCACAATAAATGTACAGATTGCCACCAGACTGGCACCATTTACCGGGATTTTTCCGGATCTTCACCATATAAAATTAGCAAAAGCAGATTTTTCAAAAGGCTAAGCAATCAACTGTCAAATTGTCCAAAACCTCCAGGGTGACAAAGGGCTTTGCTTCCCCAGAAAAAGGCTACGGATTTTATAGGTCACAGGTGTAGGAACAAAAAAGTTGTACACTAAATTGTAGTACCAACTTCCTGCCATTTTCGCAATCAAATTCTGGAACGAAAAACTGAAAGTGTGCCAATGAAAATCGATTTGATTGATAACGTAAACAAACAATCAAACAATTGCTTTATTTATAAAAAAAACATATTCCCAACATTTTATTTTCTAGTGAATCATATTTATTTTAAAAAAAGGATGAATAATATAGCGTTCTTTTGCCTTTTAACTGTTTTTTTGACCATATATGTAGAAGGTAAATTTTACACTTTATAGTTCTCGTAAAAATAAGTGAAATATTAAGTTTTATATTGAAAAAAAAAATCCGGATATTTTATTCTGGTAATTGTTTTACTTAGTTATGGACAGGGGGCACATGGCTAGGAAGGAGTGTCTCTTAATTGTAACAAAGTCTGTTTTTTTCTAATATGTGCTATAGAGGCTTCTAAAACCACTTCACAGTTTATGGTATCACCGATTGAGGATCTACCCATTCGATTTTAACTTCATAGGGGCTCAGCCCTTTGCTCTACAGTTTGGTACTACACGCCTAGGGACCTGGCCTTAGCCAGAATTAGGGACAGGGAGGGGCTCAAAATGATCTCTTACAACATGGTGCTAGAGAAAATTGCATATATTAAAAAATTTTCCAAACTGTGGAGGGGGGGCTTAAGGCCCGCTTACGGTTTACAGTACGGTGAACAGCAGTTCGGACATTGTTCGGACATGAAGCCGTAACTTCGTTCCTTGGCTTGTAGCTATGATGCCCCTAATCGTCATCGTTCTTTAATTTTTTTTTTTTTTTTATAGTTCTTCCTCGCCTTTATACGGATTTTTTAAATTGAAGGCTTAGAAAATACTAATATTGGTCTGGTGGATTAAAAATAAAAGCCAGCCTGAAACTTTAGAATTTAGATAAAAAGCAAAGAGTTTAGAAAATCGACGTGTAATTTAATTTTGGTTTTAAGTTTAATTAATACGGGTATTCCCATATGATAATTTTAATTAAAATAACAATTTCTTTCAAATTTTGTTAATTTCAGTTGTGAGTGGATTAACATGTTACCACTGCGACGAGAGAGAGAAAAAAATAGGAGCAGAATTGTGCAAGGAAAATATAACTGAAAGCGAAACGATTGATTCTAACACTGCGGGTAAACCAGATGCTTGCTATACAATTTATATAAATCATAGTAAGTTTTTTCATTTTTATTCTAACCTTGAATGTCATATAGATTTCCAGTCATTTTAATTCGCAAATAAGAACGACCTTTATTACTCGAGCCTGAAGTACTTTTGCTAACATTAATTTATTTTTTGACAGCCGCAACGAACGCCACAATTATTCAAAGGAGAGCACATGAAGCTGGTTTTTGTCCTACGTATAAAAGTATACTCGAAGACCCCAAATTATTTGAAAATCATGGTGAGGTCTTAATAGTTATTAACTGTACAGAATGCTATGAAACCCTATGCAACAAAGAAAGGTCTCATCATCCCGTTGAGAAAGCTGAGGAAACTTCTTGTAAAACAAGCGCGGCAACAAAAATTGAACTTCAATACTTTCACATCATTTATATTACAACGCTCTGCGGGCTTTACAATTATATCCATACCTAAAAAATTCATAGTAATCAAGAAGAAATTTTAAATTTTTTGGTTTATTAATTATATCATTTTGTATGGTTTTAAATAAATAAAATCTCCATTTTTATATTTACGTACAAACCCTTAATAATACCACGTTTTTTTTTTATCTTTACTTGTATCCAAAATTCATTGTACTTAAAATTTGTGCATTCAGATACTGAATAAGCATGATTTTAGCCATTTTCGACTATTACCGTTAAACTTCCTTTAGTCAGCAAAATTGAGGATTTTTAACATTCCCACTTAACTATGTACCCCTCTCGATAATTTGGTTCTTCCTTAGCGTTTTACAAATCCTTTCCCTCTTCTCCCGTTGGCAGCAAAAATGACCATTTCGACCCCCCAAAATTTCAGCCAAAAAATATTTTCAAATGTTTGAAAGTTTTTTTCGTCTTCGATAAAAATTAGAAACCTATAACCTAGTTTAAGCCCAGCTTTTATCGGCTTGCTTTCCAATTAAATCAGGAAACATAAAATTAAAATTAAAGGAAATTTTCTCAAAAAAAAAAAAAAAAAAAAAAAAAAAATGATTAAGAAATTTTTTCTGTTTGTAATGTTTTTTGCCTTTATATGAACTTTTCTAAAAACTCCAAGGTGGTTGCGCGACCTCAAGATGACATTCAAAAAATCAGAAAAAAATTTGGGTAAATTGTGTTATTGCCAAAAGGCACACCGAGAAAAATGTGCATTCGATTTTAAGTCATGGACTTTGCTTGAGCCCAAGCGTCAAAGATGTAAAAATTTAACTCAAATATTGCTTAAAATCTTATTTTAATAATTTAAAAATAAATTTAAAAATATTGCTTAATAATTTAAAAGTCTATGCTTTAAAATTTTAATTGAGTTAAATCTTAACATCTTTGACGTTTGGGCTCTAGCAAAGTCAATATGACTTAAAATCAAAAGCACATTTTTCTCGGTGCACCCATTCCACTATCAGGCGATTTCAAATTCCCATACTTGTGAATTTCGGCCCATCCTATTATTAATTTCACAATATTTTACGGACTTCTCTAAAACAATTCATTTCTGAGGAGTCCGTATTAAGCAAAAAAATTTTTTTTTTTTTTGTGGAATCGAGATAGTGCATAAGAAGATAAAAGTTGAGTTGTTTCAAATATAATTATTTATTATAAAAAAAAGGCGTAAAAACACAAATTTAAGTTCGTAAATTCACACCTTTAAGGTACCTAAAAATAGTTCATAATTACTTTTGAAATAATAAAATACTACAGAAATATAAATAAATTAATATACATTTACAAAATATTCTTTTCATTTCTGATTGGTTTTTATTTAAAAAATGTACTGTATACATAAGATGGGGACGGAAATAATATCTAAATATATTTAAAGGATACAAAACAGCACTTATTTCATTAATTCAGTCGATCCAAGTATAAAATAAAGAAATTAAAAAAAAAAATACTGATTTTTTACCGACTTAACACTTATTGCACTTACAAAAAATATCATAAAATCTGATGGGGGGCCTAGAGTAAAGGCGACGTATCTTCACCAAGCAAAATGTTATTTTCCGAGGCAATTTACCAAATTTTCGACGCCAAAGCTTATGACTTTCAGTTTTTGTGATTTTAACGTCCTACTGATGTTACTTCCGACGTCGAAATTCAAATTTTATGCTCGTAACAAGTGAACAGATGTCACACAATGTCGAATTATTATATTGGCCATAAACTTTTACGTCGAAAATCTCGTAAAATTTTAAAAAATGGCCATGACTGTGCAGCTTCTTCTAATAAATTTCTGCACTGCCCACAGCATTTCAAAGACATAATTAAACGGACCTAAGCCCTCAAGAAACCACGAGGCGCAATGCCCCTTCGTCCACAGACTTCCCATTTGTAAAACAAGGATTTTAAATAAAAAAATTATTTTTCTTTATAAATTTCAAAGTCCTGTGAACCGGTCTACTTGAGGACTTAGAACCGTCTTTAAGATCATGTCAATAGGGTAATTTAGTTTTTTGTTTTTTAATGAAATCCCTAGCGACTTTATCTCCTTGACGATGCTCCAAAGCTTTCCAAGCATCCGAATCGAATTTCGTGGGCCGATTTAATTTTAAATGAATTTGAGGCATAGAATCGATGCTAACCGACGGATCCGTTTTGGGAATGCTTTTAAAATCATAATATGACTCTCCTAAAAATTCGTTCCCCAACATGTTTTGATCTTTGATAACGAACTGTATTAAGCCGTCCGGTGTATCTTGCTGCTCTTGGGTTAATTCTCTGAAAATTGAGAAATGTAGGTAAGTACAGTAAAACAAGAGAAGAAAAGATTTGTAAAAAAAAATTGGACTCACAATGTAAAAACTTCGTCGAATAGTGGAAAAGACGTTTTTTTATGAGTTTTAGTCTTCGGTTTCGGAACCAGTGCGAATTTTTCTTCGGGTAGTAAATGAACTTTGACGTAAGGATCACATTTACCTTAAAAAAAAAAAAATAGAAGTAAGAATATTACGATAAATATAAAAAAATGAATACACGGTAAAAAATTTTATGTCAAAAGTAACAACTGAATTTTCTATTAAAAAAAAAAACTACTTAGAATTTATGTTAATTTTTATGTTAAATTAACATGAAAATATGTCGATTTAACACAATTATATGTTAAAAATTAACATAAAAAATTAACCACGGTTCCGAAGCAGGAGCTGACGCCGGCGCCGACGCCGACCGCGGCCGGTAAAAAACTCTGCCGGCGCTGGCGCCAGATGATTAATTATCAGTGCGGGCGCCAGCACCGTCCAGTCAGCGCCCACAGTCCAGTGTGATGCCATCGCCGGCGATTCAAAATTTTTTTTTTAAATAATTTTTAGAATTTCATTAACTTTTTTAAAATAACCTCTTTCCGTTCTAGTTTTTTTCTTTTTGTCTTTTTTTTACTTTTAGATTAATTACACAGTCAAAAATTTTGTTTAGGATAGGGAATTAGTTCAATACTCGGTATTCATTGATTCACAATTTTTGATTTTTTAAATGTTATCTCAATTCTTTTCTTTATCAAATCAAAGTCTTTTCTTTGCTCTCAGCTTTTGCTCTTAAAAAATAAATAAAATTTTTTAAAGTACAAAACGCGATTTTTTTTAACCGACCTAACGTCTTCTTGCTTTTTTGGCGAAATAAAATAAATTTAAAATTTCCCCGGCGCCGGCATCGACGCCAGCGCTGAAGCCGAGGCCGGCGCTGGCGCAAATTTTTTTACAATGGTGGCTCTGCCACCGGCGCTGGCGCCAGCGCCTTCTAATTTTTACCGGCTTTGGACCTCTGAAATTAACACGAAGACATGAATGGAAGGACGTTCTTTGGCCCGTCAAAAAAAAAAAAAAAAAAAAAAAATATTCGAGATCAACGTTTGAATTTGGACGCCATTTTGTTTCCAAGAGCAAAATTAAATAGCCTAAACAAAACGAGACCCTTTTTTGTTTTGTCTGAATTGTTTTAGCGTCGTCTGAACAAAGTTTTTCTTGAATTCACGTTTTCACATAAATTATATGTAGACTTTTTTTTTTTACATAAAATTTTTCACAGTATAAATAAAATTAAATAAATTAAATACAGTAAATAAATAAATTAAATATTTAAATTTATAAAATTGTGTACGTGCATATGAAAACCTCCCACTTATACAATTCGGATAGTATATTTTGTTTTTTAAACTGTTTGTAAACAAGTAAGTTTCGAATCAAAACAAACTATCCGGATTGTACAAGTGGGAGGTTTTCATATTCACGTACACAATTATGTACCGACGGTTTGAAAGCTGCTTCTTTAAAAATTAAATCCAGGATAGGCCCTTGGGGGGTCATTCAAGTATTAACAAGCAGACGGTTAAAAATTTTATGTAAAAAAAGGTCTACATAGAAATTATGTCAATTTTTAACATAAATCGTGTTAAATCGACATATTTCTACTTAAATTTGACATAAAAATTAACATAGATTCCATTTAACCATTTTTTTTTACTAGTGAATTATGCTACACTTTACATAAAATTGTTTACCGTGTGGGGGACGAATCTGGAAAATTCATATTTTTCCTCACAAGATGAAGAAGGGAGAAATCGATTTTTTTGTGGGTTCGGGACTAAAACCTTACGTAACGAAGGGAGAGGGGTTTTCCAAAAAATATCGCTAGAAGGGGAGTGGGGTCAAAAATTGAAAAATCATGATCGCTTAATACTAAAGGGCCGCTTTAGTGCCCAACAATAGAATTAGTTACAATTTCATAATTCATTTTCCAATTCCACAAGCAAACGTTCAAGTATTACGTAAGACTTTTTATCAGGTTTTTGGACCCCCTCTCCTTCGTAAGAATTAGTAAGATTTCTTTGACTCTTCCCTATTATATTACGTAAGATTTTCGCGGATCCCCCCCCCCTTTTTAAATTGGAGTAATATTTTTCTTAAATCTGGATTTATAGTTCATACTTCTATCCCTTAAGATGGCTACAATTGGCACAAAATCTCATAAAAAAATTAATTTTTATTTCTTAAAATTTTTTGAAAAAAATTTTTAATTTTTCTACTTTAGACATTCGAAAAAAAATTAAAACAACTCAATTTTTTGAAATTAAAAAAAAAATCTCAACATTCAGTTATAATGGAAATTCTTGCATAAGATTTTCCAAATTCCCCCCCTCCCTTAAGTAAGAAATCACAAGAATTTCGAGTACCCCCTTCCCTCTTTCAGTCTTACGTAATACTTGAGCGCTCTCAATTATTTTTATACGGAACTTTTTTATGAACCGTACACAGTACATATTACGTTAACGGAAAAATTACCATTAGAATCCTTTGTCTTTAAATTCCTGGCATTCATAATCTCCATTCTCAAATACTTTTCAATAAACTGAACTTTCACCGTCAGCAGCCCTAAATCAGCATTTTCCATTTCTTCTTGTTCCTTTAATCTCTCAAGATTAAACTGATGGATCAATTCCCAAGTTTCCAGCCCGTGAAGCTTCAACAAATGTTCTATATGATCTAAATCGGAAGACGATTTTTTATCCGTGCAATTTTCCTCTCCCTTTTTGAAAAAGTTCCGAAGGATGTGAAGAGTCGTGTGTAAATTGTCAAAATAATTCGGTGGTCTTCGTTTCTATTTTGAGAAAAAAAATCAATCAATGTTCATGAATAAAAAAAAAAAAAAAAAAAAAAAATTCTAGATTTGGATTTACCTCCAGACTACTTTCAACCAAATCGGTCAATAATTTAGCGACGCGATCCCATATAATATTTAAAAATCCTTGAAAGTTATCTTCATTCAAATGTTCGTTTAAAGTTATTAAATTTTCATCGAGATACTGCATTAACCTGTCGACGCTATTGCTTTCTTGATTTAAAAGTTCGGCGCCTTCCATTAAAAACCGATTTATGGAGGGGGTCATCTTAAAATTTAAAAAAAAAAAGAAAAAGAAATTTTAAAATTAAAACAAACAAAATTATATCAAACGACTTTTTTTTTTTAATTTTTAATCCTACTTTTTGAACGACCGTATCTTGAAGATCCAAAATTTTATTCCCGACAGTTTCGATAGCATTATCTACAATGTTGAGAAGGGTTTTTTTACAGTGTTGAGCTGCAGACGGGTTTTGAACATCTGACAAAGCTTTGATGATGTCATCAACTCCCAATTCATTGACAAAAGTAGGAATGGAATTCCTTACGTAGTCGATGTTATTTATAGCAAGGCACCATTCAGGAGTGACTTGAAATTTCGTTTCGAACACCGAATTTCTAGTTTCTCCTAATCCTTCGACTTTCCTGGTCATTTGATCTGCATAAAACACGCAACACCTACAGATATCCTACAAGAAAAAAAATAATAAATAAAGAACGTTTTTTAAGGAGGTTTATATGGTATTTATAGGGGCTAGTCCTTAGCCATTGGAAAGTTAAGTAAAATTCTGCGTTTCTGGCTGTGATTTTTGCGTCCTTTCCTTTCCTTTCCTTCCTCTACCACTAATGACCGACCACGACCTTTAGAACCAAAAAGTTTCAAATCGATCACTTAAAAAGATCAAATTATAACGGCTCCAATGAAACTGGTACAATGGAAACTGGTTTAAAAAAAATTAGGCCAGGTTCCTTAGACCAGTTTCCCGAAATGATTTTTAGAACCAGTTTCCCAGAAATGGAAGAAACTCGTCTAAAACTAATTTAAAAAAAACCAATAAATAAAAATAAAAAAATTTAACGTTAGCGTTATAATGGTAACCTGAAAACTGGTACAATGGAAACTGGTCTAAAAAAAATTAGACCAGTTTCCTTAGACCAGTTTCCAGAAATAATTTTTAGTACCAGTTAAAAAAAAAAAAAAGACATATTTTAAGAGAGAATGAAACGAAACGATAATCGATTGGATTAAAATTGTTTAGCTCGATGGTCATCGTCAAAATTATGATTAACTTATGAGAAGTCAAAATCAGGTATAACCATATGTTTCATGAGCTAAACATAATTTTAACCAAGCCGTGTATTTTCCTGCATAAATTTCCTGAACATAATTTTTTTTGCAGCATTTAAAAGATTTACCGGTGTAAGCAAAATCTTTTATTTTCATCAAAAAAAATTTGAAAAATTGGAACTCTCTCTTTGCCCATCTTTCACTGAAACCGACGTGATGTCAAAACCAGTACTAAACACTTTCCTTTAAATTATTAACATTTACCCGAAATTTGTGCAGGAAAATTCATGACTTTGTTTAAAATTATGTTTAGCTCACGAAACATATGGTTATACCTGATTTTGACTTCTCATAAGTTAATCATAATTTTGACGATGACCATCGAGCTAAACAATTTTAATCCAATCGATTATCGTTTCATTCTCTCTTAAATGTGTCATTCAATTTTTTTTTTTTTTATTGGTTTTTAAGAATTATGTTTTAAACGAGTTTCTTCCATTTTCGGGAAACTGGTCTAATTTTTTTAGACCAGTTTCCTGGTTACCATTATAACGCTAACGTAAAATTTTTCGATGTCAATAGAAGGGGGAAGGAAAAAAAATCCCGCAAAAATCGTGTCTTATTTAATGGGCAGCCCGTAACACACATATGGTTAATGTTACAAGACGTTGTACGTGAAGTTAGATATTTTTCTATCCTCTTCCTTCTCTGTTGGAGAGATGGGAACCAAAAACTTACATCGATAATTTTTGCTACGAATGTATACGATCCTTCGACATCCGGCCAGGAGAGCTGCTGCCAAAATATTTTGATCTGCATCAAAAAAAAAAAAAAAAAATTATTGGTCTCTACGCAAAGTAGATATATACCAATCGGCATATGTATTTTATACACATTGCATTTTAAGAATTTAAAGCTTATTTATTGTAATTTAAGAGATAAAAAGATTTAAATAGTTTTAGCCTATAAAGTTTTTTTGACATAATTATTAAGGGGAAAGTTTTTCTTATCTTGCTTTTCGTTGTTTTTTAATTTCTTTCCGAAAGGCGCGAAGTTATACTATCCGCAATCCGCCGCCATCTTGTTGCTTTGCGGAATAAAAATAATAATTTATTATTTTTTATTAATAAATTCCTTTTATTTATCTGTGTCATATCCACCAAGGAATTATTGCATTATCGTCTCATAGTATTAAATGAATACTATTAATTAAAAAATAAGTCAAACTTTAGAAAATAACAAACCAAACAAATACCGTACATATAATTAATTTAATTTAATTATACTGTATTAGTTCACTTAACTTCCGAGGTTTTATCAAAGACATGATTAATACAAAAATTAGCCAAGTACTTTTGTGAGTAAACTGCACATGCATTTTTTTTTTTTAACTGTCTCACCGAGGTAACGGAAATTCATTTATTGTTTAGAAAATAACCCCAACAATACGTATATATATCAAAAATAAAAGTACGTAACATTCCTAATCTAATGTTGCTATCTAGGCGATAATTTCCGCCAAATAGTTTTTTTATCATAGAGAATTTTATTCCATTTTTTAATTACTAAGCTGCAGAGAAAAAAAAAGAAGCGATTTTTATGTTCAAAAAGCTACAACGACTCTTGTAGCCCCCCCCCCCCCCCCCCCATTTTCTTTCGTCAAAATTCCTTCACGATCTACAGAAATTATATACTTGAAGTTTTGGCTTAAGCTAGAATATTTGAGCAAAAGCTGCCAGAAATCACCTGATTCTGGAATTAATTGTTGTAATAAAATAAGATTAAAAATTAATTGAATCCAAAACTTAAATAAATAACCTTAGGTATGATGCCAACTTTTTTAAGACCTCTTTAGTCTTTATACTGTAAATAATAAATAGGCTTTCTCATAACAACAAATTCTGCAGTCAATTTGGATTTGGTTGATTGAAGTTATCGTCGAGATTATGAATTGCAATAAAAAAAAGCTATCAGCATTTTGAATGAAAAATTATTGCACTGAATTATTTGAAATCAGTTGCCAGCGCTTAATTTCGAAAGATCTACCTTCCGTATAAAGTTTTAAATGGGACAAAATCATTTTCTTTAATTATCAAAAACAAAAAAGGTTAGTGGTTGCTTTTGAAGTTTATAAATAACTACAATGCTGTATATTTAAATTTATTACTTATTTTAGTTTCCAGAAGATTTTTAAAACATGGCTAAAGGCTACATTTTAGTTAAAAGGAACATGGCAAATTATTTGAAAAGCATTTTGCCGTTATTTGTGATCATCATGTTTGCAAACGGAAAATCAGATTCACGATCCATCACCGCTGATAATGTTACTTTTGCAGTTGTGGCAAATATTAATCTTGACCATTACGATGACAGAAGCATTACTTTAGTTAAAAAGATTAATTCTACTAAAGATCTTGATTTCGTTATAATCAATGGTGATATAAACCATAATGACGGAATGTATAGCAATTGGAGATATGGAGTGGGAAATCGTATTGGAACGATTTCTTTGAAATATATAATAAACTGAACAAAACTTTATTTATGGTCTTGGTGACAAAGATTATGAGCTTTCGGTAAATCGCTGTTGGCAAAGTAATAAATCAGAATATGTCGGACTTGATGGTTGTGCGATGGAATCTATATCTGTCATAGAAAACATGATTAAAAAAATGAAAGGTTTTCTTACACGTTGGCAGTCATCCTTTGAAGCTGACTATATCAGCCCTGAATACCGGCAAGAAGAGATACTTAAAGGAAGCCTTGCTTATTCTTGGGACGACTATGCTTGGATGTTGCCACGTCAATATAAATATCTCCACTTTGTCCAGCTTCACAATTATCCGACCTATTCTGTCCAACTGAAGAACGGGAGCAGAATATTTTACGATATTACGAGATCACTATCATGGCTAGCAAACGACCTGAATATGGCTCGAAAGAATGGAACTAAGGATATCATCATAAATTTTCATAATTATGAGGGCTTTGCTAAACAATCTTCACACAACGATCGCCTTCTTTTTAGAGCCCTCATGGAAACCTATAAACCTCGCGCTGTTTTCGTGGCTAAATTAGTTTACGACATATATTCAGATGATGACAACAATTTTACCACACTTCATGACGAAAGCTTGTTTGGTAATATTACAATTTATGTAACTGGAGCCGCTTTCCAACGTTACTTTCACTTAGTACATTTCAACGTAACCGGCCATTTGGTTATACAGGAAATGAAAGTTATTTATGAATTTGTGCCCAGTCCATACGGTGGCAAGTACGAATCAAAATTAGTACAGCTTGGAGAGTATAAACAAGAACCGCAAGTTTACACTCCTACATGCCGTGAATATTTTGGCAGTAGTTCTTTAAAAGTTGAAGCAGGATCAATTTTTGCGACACGGCTCAACCTAGACGAACGACAATGTAGACTTTATAATAGTCATTCAAAAAAATATCTTGCTACCGACGGATATGGACACATTTTTATGTCGGATGGTGATGCTAAACATGTGATTTTTCGATGGAAATCTTTAACTTTGAATAAAAAATACTATCCCGAGTTCTGGTCAGATTTTGTGCTTTATGATCCCATTTCAAGACGCTTTTTGGCATCTGATAATTACGGAAACCTATATATGAAAAGATCCTTTCCAACGTGGGATGATTATGATAGTGGTGATTGGAAAGTTAAAAAAACTCAAGATTATGAAATAATGATTATTAGTTTGAAAACAAAGCGCTCACTTTCTGTAACTCCAAACAACAAAGTCCATGCAAATTCTGGAATCGATGTTGACAACCCAAATCAATCATGGCAAATTATAGACGCTGAAAAGCCAGAAGCGATCGGGAATGTACGCTATTTCAAGGCTCTTGTAGATAACGCAACCCAATGGCCGCTACCAGATGGTAGTAAGAGTAATGAGCAATGGGAGTTTTTGGGATACCACAACATCCGATCACCGGCACCTTGTGTAGGTTGGATGTAATAAGAATCGTGGAAATTGAATAAATTCCATTGCTGTCTAAATTTTCGGCTTTATTTTTTTTGTCGTCACCTAATCCGATTTATTCATTATTACGTATTTCCTTTTCGTTAGATACCACAGGGTCTGGGCAGTAAAAATGTTTTGTGCCAAGACTCGTGAGTGCTCTTGTCACCAAGCATAATGTCGTCAAGTCTAGTAAATATGCTTTGCGGCAAAGCACATTTGCTTTGTCGCTAAGCAATATCGCTTGTATTGCGAACGAGGCATATTCCTTTTTTTTTGGGTGTGCTATTGATTTAATTGGAATTTTCCGAAATACTCGTTCTTAGAGTACTGCTACCAGTTTACATCCCTAATCTAGTGTTGCTATCTAGCCGATAATAATTTCCGTCAAATAATTTTTTTATCTCAAAGAATTTTATTCCACTTTTTAATTACTTAACTGCAGAGAAGAAAAAAAAAAAAGCGATTTTTATGTTCAAAAATCTATAATTACTCTTCTTTTTATTTTTCTCATTTAAAAATTAATGTGATCCAAAACTTAAATCCTGGGCAAGAGCTGAAAACAATTTTTTTATTTTCATAATCCATTTATAACTTTCCTTTATACTGTAAATAATTAGGCTTTCTCATAACCACAAGCTCTGCAATCATTTCGGATTTGGTTGATTGAAGTTATCGTCGAGATAGTGAGTGGCAATAAAAAAGCTATTAGCATTTTGAATGAAAAATTATCGCGCAGAATTATTTGAAATCAATCAGTTACCATCGCTTAATGTAGAAAGATCTACCTTCCGTGTAAAAAGTTTTCAATAAACAAAAATATTTTCTTTAATTAAGAAAAACAAAAAAAGGTCAGTGCTTTCTTTTGAAGTTTACAGGTGACTAAAATGCTGCATACTTAAATTTATTACTTATTTCAGTTTCCAGAAGATTTATAGGACGATATGGCTGGAGACAGCATTTTATTTACAAGGAATATGGCAAATTATTTGAAATGCATTTGGCCGTTCCTTATAATCATTACGTTTGCCAACGGAAAACCAGATTCACGATCCACAATCAGTAATGTCAGTGATATCACCATCTGTAATGTTACTACTATCACCAACAGTAGTGGTATTGGTGTTGCCACCATCAGTAATGTGACTATTGCCGTGTCCAATTTGAATAATTTATCCGGTTATAGAAATCTTTTATTTGCAGTTGCGGCAAATATTTATGTTGATGATGTATTCGAAAGTCACAGAGATGTAGTTCGCGTGCTTAGTTCTATAAGAACTGCTCTACATTTTGTTATAATCAATGGTGATATAAGTGATAATTACTCCACAGAGAAAGATTTATATAATCGAACAGCGGGTTGGGACAAATTCCTTGAAATATATAATAGCATGAAGATACCTATATTTATTGGTCTTGGTGACAAAGATTATGAACTTAATGTAAATAACTGTCGGCTAGAACATAAACCAGAATATCTCGGTCTTGATGGATGTGCAATGGAATCTATATCTGTCATAGAAGACATGATTGAAAAAGATAGCAAACTTTTTCTTCCAAATATCTTAAACGCTGATATCAGCCCTAAAAACCGGCATGAAGAGACACCTAGAGGAAGCCTTGCTTATTCTTGGAAGAACAAAGCTGAAAAACTGGATTGGCCTACAACTGAAACTAAATATCTCCACTTCATTCAGCTTCACAATTATCCAACCTACACTGTCCAACTGAAGAACGGGAGTCAAATATATTATGATATTACGGGATCACTATTATGGCTAGCAGACAATCTGAATATGGCCTGGAAGAGCGATGCTAGGGATTTCATCATAAATTTTCATTCTTACAATGGTCTTGCTAAACGATCTTCACACAACGATCGCCTTTTCTTTAAAGCCCTCATGGAAACCTATAAACCTCTCGCTGTTTTCGTGGCCAATGATTTCAATTTTACCACATTTCGTGACGAAAGTTTTTTTGGCAATACCAAAATTTATGGAACTGGAGCCGCTTTCCAAAAAATGATCCATTTAGTACATTTCACTTATACCGGCCACTTGATTGTACAGGAAATGACTGTTAAACGAGAAAGTGTGATCACAGAAGACGGTATAAAGTACGAATTAAAATTAGTAAAGCAAGGACAGTATGAAGAATCACAGCAAGTTTACACTCCTACATGCCTTGTATATCCTGGCAAAGGTTTGGAAAAAGTTTCAGCAGGATTAATTTTTGTGTCTCCGCTAAACCTACTCAATCGACAATTCAGACTTTATAATAGTCATTCAAGAAAATATCTTGCTACCGACGAATTTCGACACGTTTTTATGTCGGATGGTGATGCTAAAAATGCGAGTTTTAAATGGTACTTTGTAGAAGTAAAAGACCCCGATTCGAAAGAAGACAATCCCGAGTTCTGGAGAAATTATAGGATTCACGACTCCATTTCAAGACGTTTTTTGACATCTGATAGTTACGGAAACTTGTATATGAACAGATACTGCTGCCCTGCTCGCTTTAACAGTGTTTGGAGAATTAAAAAAACTCAAAACTATGAAATGATGATTATTAATAAGAAAATAAAGCGTTCACTTTCTGTAACTCAAAACAGCAAAGTATATACTAATTCTGCAATCAATGTTGACAACCCAAATCAATCATGGCAAATTATAGACCCTGAAAAGTCAGAAGCCCTCGGGAATATACGCTATTTCAAGGCCCTTGTAGATAACGCAACCCAATGGCCGCTACCGGACGGTAAAAAGAGTAATGAGCAATGGGAGTTTTTGGGATACCACAACATCCGATCACCGGCACCTTGTGTAGGTTGGATGTAATAAGAATCGTGGAAATTGAATAAATTCCATTGCTGTCTAAATTTTCGGCTTTATTTTTTTTGTCGTCACCTAATCCGATTTATTCATTATTACGTATTTCCTTTTCGTTAGATACCACAGGGTCTGGGCAGTAAAAATGTTTTGTGCCAAGACTCGTGAGTGCTCTTGTCACCAAGCATAATGTCGTCAAGTCTAGTAAATATGCTTTGCGGCAAAGCACATTTGCTTTGTCGCTAAGCAATATCGCTTGTATTGCGAACGAGGCATATTCCTTTTTTTTTGGGTGTGCTATTGATTTAATTGGAATTTTCCGAAATACTCGTTCTTAGAGTACTGCTACCAGTTTACATCCCTAATCTAGTGTTGCTATCTAGCCGATAATAATTTCCGTCAAATAATTTTTTTATCTCAAAGAATTTTATTCCACTTTTTAATTACTTAACTGCAGAGAAGAAAAAAAAAAAAAAGCGATTTTTATGTTCAAAAATCTATAATTACTCTTCTTTTTATTTTTCTCATTTAAAAATTAATGTGATCCAAAACTTAAATCCTGGGCAAGAGCTGAAAACAATTTTTTTATTTTCATAATCCATTTATAACTTTCCTTTATACTGTAAATAATTAGGCTTTCTCATAACCACAAGCTCTGCAATCATTTCGGATTTGGTTGATTGAAGTTATCGTCGAGATAGTGAGTGGCAATAAAAAAGCTATTAGCATTTTGAATGAAAAATTATCGCGCAGAATTATTTGAAATCAATCAGTTACCATCGCTTAATGTAGAAAGATCTACCTTCCGTGTAAAAAGTTTTCAATAAACAAAAATATTTTCTTTAATTAAGAAAAACAAAAAAAGGTCAGTGCTTTCTTTTGAAGTTTACAGGTGACTAAAATGCTGCATACTTAAATTTATTACTTATTTCAGTTTCCAGAAGATTTATAGGACGATATGGCTGGAGACAGCATTTTATTTACAAGGAATATGGCAATTATTTGAAATGCATTTGGCCGTTCCTTATAATCATTACGTTTGCCAACGGAAAACCAGATTCACGATCCACAATCAGTAATGTCAGTGATATCACCATCTGTAATGTTACTACTATCACCAACAGTAGTGGTATTGGTGTTGCCACCATCAGTAATGTGACTATTGCCGTGTCCAATTTGAATAATTTATCCGGTTATAGAAATCTTTTATTTGCAGTTGCGGCAAATATTTATGTTGATGATGTATTCGAAAGTCACAGAGATGTAGTTCGCGTGCTTAGTTCTATAAGAACTGCTCTACATTTTGTTATAATCAATGGTGATATAAGTGATAATTACTCCACAGAGAAAGATTTATATAATCGAACAGCGGGTTGGGACAAATTCCTTGAAATATATAATAGCATGAAGATACCTATATTTATTGGTCTTGGTGACAAAGATTATGAACTTAATGTAAATAACTGTCGGCTAGAACATAAACCAGAATATCTCGGTCTTGATGGATGTGCAATGGAATCTATATCTGTCATAGAAGACATGATTGAAAAAGATAGCAAACTTTTTCTTCCAAATATCTTAAACGCTGATATCAGCCCTAAAAACCGGCATGAAGAGACACCTAGAGGAAGCCTTGCTTATTCTTGGAAGAACAAAGCTGAAAAACTGGATTGGCCTACAACTGAAACTAAATATCTCCACTTCATTCAGCTTCACAATTATCCAACCTACACTGTCCAACTGAAGAACGGGAGTCAAATATATTATGATATTACGGGATCACTATTATGGCTAGCAGACAATCTGAATATGGCCTGGAAGAGCGATGCTAGGGATTTCATCATAAATTTTCATTCTTACATGGTCTTGCTAAACGATCTTCACACAACGATCGCCTTTTCTTTAAAGCCCTCATGGAAACCTATAAACCTCTCGCTGTTTTCGTGGCCAATGATTTCAATTTTACCACATTTCGTGACGAAAGTTTTTTTGGCAATACCAAAATTTATGGAACTGGAGCCGCTTTCCAAAAAATGATCCATTTAGTACATTTCACTTATACCGGCCACTTGATTGTACAGGAAATGACTGTTAAACGAGAAAGTGTGATCACAGAAGACGGTATAAAGTACGAATTAAAATTAGTAAAGCAAGGACAGTATGAAGAATCACAGCAAGTTTACACTCCTACATGCCTTGTATATCCTGGCAAAGGTTTGGAAAAAGTTTCAGCAGGATTAATTTTTGTGTCTCCGCTAAACCTACTCAATCGACAATTCAGACTTTATAATAGTCATTCAAGAAAATATCTTGCTACCGACGAATTTCGACACGTTTTTATGTCGGATGGTGATGCTAAAAATGCGAGTTTTAATGGTACTTTGTAGAAGTAAAAGACCCCGATTCGAAAGAAGACAATCCCGAGTTCTGGAGAAATTATAGGATTCACGACTCCATTTCAAGACGTTTTTTGACATCTGATAGTTACGGAAACTTGTATATGAACAGATACTGCTGCCCTGCTCGCTTTAACAGTGTTTGGAGAATTAAAAAAACTCAAAACTATGAAATGATGATTATTAATAAGAAAATAAAGCGTTCACTTTCTGTAACTCAAAACAGCAAAGTATATACTAATTCTGCAATCAATGTTGACAACCCAAATCAATCATGGCAAATTATAGACCCTGAAAAGTCAGAAGCCCTCGGGAATATACGCTATTTCAAGGCCTTGTAGATAACGCAACCCAAGGCCGCTACCGGACGGTAAAAAGAGTAATGAGCAATGGGAGTTTTTGGGATACCACAACATCCGATCACCGGCACCTTGTGTAGGTTGGCTGTAATAAGAATAGTGGAGATTAAATAAATTCCATTGCTGTCTAAATTTTCGGTCTTGTTTTTTTTGTCCTCACCTAAGCCAATTTATTCATAATTACTGATTCCCAAAAAAAAAAAAAAAAAATAAATAAATAAATAATAAATAAATAAAATAAAAAAAAAAAAAAATGCAGTTTCTCCTTAGATACCACAAAATGTAGTGGCGACAGTGAGGTCAATCGACGAACTTGAAGCCAAATTCAATGCTAATTATTTTAAAAAAGTTATAGTTTAGTACGTACAATATTACAATTTTAAACCGAAGTTTCGTTGCCCAAAACGGTATAAAAATCGTTTAAATTGTCTCAGTTTCAAACTGAAGTGAACCTGATCCAGATCGGACTAGCTCTAAATCGGCGGAATTTTTTTTAACAAAGCTTTCGTAGGATATTTTCAAATAGTTACATTTTTGAAAAATGTGGGTGTGAAAATAAAGCAATTTTTTCAAGTTCATGTACTGTACATGAATTTAAAAAAATTATTTCGGTAATAAAAAAATTTTTTTTCCTGTATGAAATGGGTTTATTAAAGTTCGATGTAAAAATTTTAAATCGAAATGGTCCGGAAAGCTCGGACGCATTGTGACGTCATAAGTTAATATCCCTCCGTCCGAAAAATGTCAGTAAAAAAAAAGTACATGAATTTAAAAAAATGATTTGGGCAATAAAAAAATATTAAAAAAATTTTTTTTCCTGTATGCAATAGGCAATTTTTAAGAGTTAATGGTCGGAAAGCTCGGACGGATTGTGACGTCATAAGTTAATATCGTTCCGTCCGAAAAATTTTTCCAACTATGGGGTAGTTTAATTTATAAACGTCGTAGGCTTTCAGTATAATCAGACATCATATAGTAAAATGCATAGGCATATAGTAAAAGCCTGGGCAAATAGTAAAATGGTTTTAAAATGTAATCATTTTATTAAATGCCTAGTCATTTCTTAAAACGCCCGACACTTTTTTTTTTTCATTTTATAAAATGACTGGTCTGATTACGAAAAATCAGGCAAGAAGTGAAATGATGCAATGGAAAAAGAAAAGTAAAAAAGCAATATTAATTAATTGTTAATAATTTAATCTTCTAAAACTTCCAAAAAAATTAATTTTTTTTAAGGAACCTCAACCTACTTTTGGAACCTAGAACACCATATTAAAAGCCAAAAAGCCGTCCAGAGCTAAAAAGAGCAGCAGAAAAAATTATCCAAGTTTCTGCTAAAAACGTTAAGAATTATGTCAGTGGTTATAGGTATATTGGTCCGAAAATAGATTCAGGTCGCTTAAAAAAATTAATTAAATGTTTAAAAGTTTTAAAAGACTAAATTATTGACAAATATTGGTTTTTTCGAGTTTTTTACTCTTCTTTTCCCATTGTGTCACTTCACTATTTGCCTGATTTTTTAATAACCAGACCAGTGATTTTATAAAAGCGAAAAAAAAAAAAAAATGTCGGGCGTTTTATTAAATGACCGGCGTTAGGGAATGACTAGGCATTTTATAAAATAATATTTTTAAACCATTTTACTATTTGCCAAGGCTTTTCTATATGCCTAGGCATTTTACTAAATTTTTATTAGACAAAAAATTTTTTAAATCCATTTACTTTGTTTTTACACAAACATTCTTCAAAAAAAAAAAAAAAAAAAAAAAAAAAAAATGCGAAAAAAATTCGGTATTCCGTATTGGGCTAGTTTAGGCTTAATTTAAAGTTTCCAAAAAAAAAAAAAAAAAAAATGATTTGGGAGATATTCACGGCCAACATCAAAGAGATTCAACCCTCTTTTCTGATCATATGCAGGGTAGGATTTGTGAATTTGTATTATAAATCATAAACATGTAGATGATTTAAAAAGAATTTTCCGAAAAATTCGTTGTTAGAGTACTGCTAACAGTTAAATTTATCTTGAAAGCTCTTATCTCAATTTTTAATGACCGCTTTCACATCGTTTTAAAAAAACGGTCTCTCTGATTAATCTCAGGCTCTCTAACGCTAGAATTTTTTTCAAGGTTAACATGCTGAAAAATTTTCTTTCTTTTTTTTATGAATTAAAAACATTTTTAAATCCAAAAGTAGAGCACGTCCAGGGACGAGAATATTCTCTAATTTTGGGTTGTTCTTCTAAAATTTTTTAAATCTCTTATTTCGGCAAACTTCAAAAAAAAAAAAAAAAAAAAGTCAGACTATGAAAATGTGATAGAAAAATGAATGAGAGTTCCCACGCTCATTCATTTTTTCTGAATTTCGCTAACCTGATAAAAAATAGCCAACGTATCAACGGCAGAAGAGCTGTACCGCACGCTAGAATCCACCGGTTTTAAAATATCCAGTTCCGCCGCTTTTTCTATCCTTTGCATCGCTTTATACAAAGCAATATCCAACCACTGGGCTACGCCTCGATGAAACCATAAATGAAATTTATTTATTTGGAATGAGCTCGTTCCTCCAGGGCACAGCCCAGCTCCCAGCCTTAACAAAAAAAAAAAAAAAAAAAAAAAAATTTCATTAAAAAACCATAATTGCTTTTTTTTTTCTTCCAGAGGAATAAATTAAATAAGAAATAAAACGTACAATGCAAATTTTTGAAGGCAAAGATACAATTCGAATAGAGTAGTGCCCATTGATAACATTTCGTTTTGTGACTGCTCATCACCGGGACCGTCTTCATAACGGATAGGTTTCAATAGCTTACACGCATCGGAGACTTCGTTTTCGGTTAACTCCGAAATTTTGACTTCGTAAATTCCGTAAAGCGATTGCGCGTAGGAAAAATGTAAAGTTCTGAAATTAAATCAAAGACTTAGAATTATTTCGGAATTTAAAAAAAAAAAATCATCGAAGTGGCTATCCTTACTCTTGAAAAATTTTATCGTAAAATTCTATGGCTTTCTGAAAATCAGATCTGACTAGCTGAATGACTTTTATTAAATGCCGTAATCTTCCCTCCGTCGAAGAATCCTCGTTGTTATTGTTTTCGATGATGTGGGTGTACCTAGAAACAAAAGAGACGATTAATCGAAAAAGAAAAAAGAAAAAAAAAAGTAAAAGAAACGGTTTAATTATTTTAGGAACATTGTCTTACCAGTCGTGGGCTCCTTGAGTTATAGCGTCCCTCACGACGCCCTTAATGTTGTAATTTCCATTTTCGTTAGATTTATTCAACCATCTGAAAACGGATGCCGGGAACAATTCTATATTATCTGGCGGTTTCAAAGATTCCAATTGCGAACAAATACTACAAAAGATGAAAACAACAAAATTAATCGTTTAATCCTATTAAGGGCAAGGTGAAGCTCCAGTAATCACTGTTTTTGAACACTCGGTATTACAAATGATTTAAATACCAATTTTTTTTCTTGGGGTCAAGTATTAAAGTAATGCCAGGATATTAAAACCCCTTTCTCCCCCTTCTAGAACTAAAGCAAAAACTGTATAAAACTTTCGCAAAATAAATGCAAAAAAGTTTTTATAAACAATGTATTATTTTTTGTCATTTATACAAAAATTTGGACAATAATTTTTGGTAAAATTTATGCATTTTTTTTAAACATCAAAATTTAAATACGTATTAATTTTTACAAAATTTATGCATAGTTCCTTTAACCTTTTGCTGTCGGAAGCCTATTTTTTCTTTAGAAGCGTTAGGGGCGTAGATTCTGTTTGCTCTTTTTCGGCAATATTTTGATATAGTATGATCCATAGAGGCAGTTAGCAAAGCTAAAAAAATATTTGGCCGCCTATGTTTAGCTTATGGAAAATTTTTTTTTAAAATTAAATCTTACAAAAATCGTTCAAAACTAATAGCTGAAGTATAAAATGCAGTAAAATCAAGATAACAAGTCTCAGAATCTATATTGATACCAAAATTTGTAGCTTATGAAATTTTTTTGTCATATTTCGCTTTTAAAAGTTTAATTTTATCTTAGCTCCATAAGCTAAGTATAGGAGGAATAAATTCGTCATATGATAAACATGTCAGCTCACAATTTTTAATTTTGGCCATATTGCAGTAGTTTGTAACATATTTATTAGCATTATTATCAAAAATATAATTTTAATGTCATTAATTCTGTACCTCAGTGCAGAACAACACCAAGTCCATTCAAGGATTGCAACTTTTTATTTCAGACCCGACTTTACAAAAGGAATACAGGCTCAACGGTTGGCAGAATTGATTCTATTCCTTCTGCTACCAAGTTTATTTCGTTAACAAAGAAAAAATGTCAACTCGCAGAAGACATTAAATTGAGTTGGCAACGCTTGTATGCTTTGTAGAGTCAGGTTTGAAATAAGAAGTTGTAATCCTCCAATGGACTTGGTGTTGTTCTGCACTGAGTTACAGAATTAATATTCTAATTAAGTAATAATACTCCCATAAGCTAAATATAGGAACTTAATTTTTACTAAAATTTCAAGATTTGATTGTTTTGACCTCATACCAACAGAAATAAGTCAATACAGCATCGTTTTTAAACCGGTCTGCCAATACGGTCCTGCCAACTTCACGGGGGTATTTACGGAGCTTCACCTTATCATACAAAAATATTTAGCAGGGTGGCAGTTCACAAAATATTCTGAAAATCGTGTTTGCTGCATAACTTTTCTTTTTCTTTTGGCTTGAAAATAGGGCTAAAATTTTTCCGGTTAGTATTTTATTTAGTATTTGGTCAGAATTGAATCAATCAAATGGTCAGTATTTTTTTCGTTTTTGGTCAGTATAAAAATTAAATGAACAGTATTACATTATGTTTTGGCCAGTATTTAGTTTTAACACGAGAGCTTTTTATTCGCATGCCCGTAGCCAGCCTGAGAAGCAAAGGGGGGCTCCAAATGGCTTTTTATAACATGGAAGATAGGGAAAATACATGGGCCAAGTAAATTTACAGGGGGGGCTCAAGCTTTTTCAAAGGGGGCTGAGCCACCCTTTGCTGCCCTGGCTACGAGCCTGTTTATTCGCTGACCCCCCCCCCTTTTTTTTTTTCTTTTTGTGGCGCCAATTTTAAATTTGGAGTAATGTTTGCAGTGCAGTGCAGTGTTAATTTAAGCTTGAAGGAACCAATAGGGGACCTTCAGCAGCTCTATTTGACTCATTTCCCGAAAGATGGCTACAATCGGTACAAAATCTCATAAAAAATCTATCTTTATTTTTCAAAAATGTAGTGTCCAGAAAAAAAATTAAAATTAATTTTTTAAAATTAAATTTAAAAAATTTCAGAACAATAAATTATAATAAAAATTTTTACGTTTACATGGGGAGGGGGTCCCCATGTAAGAAATCGTAAGAATTTCGAGTACTAACTTTCCCCTTCCGGTCTTACGTAATACTTGAACGTTCCCTTAAAATACCTTGCTATTTTTTTTTTTGACTTTATTGTAACCGAATATACTGACAATCGAATATTTTTACATAAGAGTTTTCATTAAAATACTGACAAATGATTTTTTTTACTCTCCGATTGTTTACCACCCGCCGAAATACTGACCATTTAATTTTTTAACTGACAAGGAAATAAATATACTTGCAATTTAATTAAAATACTGACCAAAACTGAATAAAATACTGACCAGAAAAATACCAGTCAAAAATAGCGGAAAAATTTTCTTTTCAAGACCTAAATTTCGATCAAATCGGAAATTTTAACTATTTTGAGATTTTTGAATTCTGGACTCAATTCCAAAAACTTTCGTGTTCGGTTGGTCATCATTCTTAAAATGATTTTTTTTGAATTTTTAATACAGAATTTTAAAAAAAAAATGAGGCATTAGGCGTTTAAGGAGTTGAAGCCAGTAAAAAAAAAAAAAACGATTAAAAAAGGGTGTCCCGGGTTTTCGACCAGAAAGAAATCGACATCTTTAAAACGAATCGATTTTCATAACATTTTTTAAACCAAGCCACTCTTTATCTTCAGCTTTAACAACCAAATTAATTTTTTTTTTTTTACCTAAGTACGGCAGTGATTTGATTCAAAGTGCTTTTATCATTTGTCGTCAACTTCCTCAATTTCCTAACGCTGTTGATGCAGGAAGGTAAAAGTTTTTTCGTTGCCTCCCAAAACAATTTCATTTCGTCGTCGGACAATGTCCCGTTCTGAATGGATCTCGTTAATTTTTCCAACAGCTTATTAAACAATAGAAAACTTAAAGGATGATCGACGTGTACGCTCGAAAATTCGATCCACTGTGCCAAAGCGTCAGCAGTCGAACTCAACCCACTTTGTGCGACATGTTGAGTTAAAATGTCTTTCGCCAAAGACGAAAAATTCCCGTTCCATTGATACGCTTCCACCTACGAAAAAGACACACGGAATTTATTTTTGAAATAAAAATCCATCATCAAATTTAAAAAAGAACAACATCAGATCACTAACCTTTGAACTTTCTAATTCATGAAGAAGCAATAACCTTAATAAATGTCTATATTCCTGAGATGAAACTTGAGAATTTTTCTCGGAGCTAAATGATAATTTGACTTTGACGTTCCCTTGTTTTTTGGTTTTGGTTTTTTTCTCTAACGGGCACCAAACCGTTTGCCCGGATGCCGGGATGATTTTCAAAGGGATCGTAGTGCTCCCGACTAATTCGTTATCGTGTTTCCCGGTAGATGCGGTGACAGCTATTTCTTTCATTAATTTCCGGAGTCCTTTGACACCTTTTACTTCCCCGATTTTGGTCATTTTTTCTCGGACTGTTTCTGCTGGGTCGAAATCCCAGACTTCGACAGATAAGACATCTTCGGCTGGATTTTGCACCGGTCTAAAAAAAAAAAGTTGTCATTAAAAAAGGCGGTGGAGAAATTTCAACGATAAAAAAATATGTAAACAAAAATTTTTTAAATTTAGTATTTTATACATGAAAACGGGTTCTAACCGCACCGAAACCGTGTCAAACACGTTTTGTCATGTTCAGAGGTACAAATCCATGATTTTAATTGCAGGAACAAGACTGAATTGTTCTTATATTTCCATCATTTTTAACTGTTTTCGCAATAAACAAAACGAGTACAGCGCTACGAGTGTAAATCGCAGTAAACTACGGAAGCCCCGGAGGGTCATGCAACTTGCTTCCTGCTTACTGCGACCTTTGATCATCGCATTGTGACCATGAAAGATCTCACTGCGATGATCAAAGATCGCATTGCGATGATCAAACGACGCAGAATTGCAATGCGACCTTGCATCATCGCAATGCGACCTTGCATCGCCGCAGTGAGACCTTTGATCGTCGCACTGAGACTTTTGATCGTCGTAAAAATGCGACCTTTAATCGTTACAAAAATGCAACCTTTCATCGTCGCAAGAATGCGACCTTTCATCGTCGCATTGCGACGTTCAATGGTCGCAATGCGACGATGAAAGGTCGCATTTTTGCGACGATGAAAGGTCGCATTCTTGCGACGATTAAAGGTCGCATTTTTACGACGATCAAAGGTTTCAGTGCGACGATACAAGGTCTCACTGCGACGATGCAAGGTCGCATTGCGATGATGCAAGGTCGAATTGCGATGATGCAAGGTCGCATTGCGATGATGCAAGGTCGCAATGCAATTCTGCGTAGTTTGATCATCGCAGTGAGACCTTTGATGGTCACAATGCGATGATCAAAGGTCGCAGTAAGCAGGAAGCAAGTTGCATGACCCTCCGGGGCTTCCGTAGTAAACGATCTTTCCGAGTACAGCGCTCTAGCGGTGAAATCAGGAACTATTTTCAACAACAAAAAATAAACAATGGCGTTTTATTTTTATATCGCGAAAACATTAAAAATGATCAAATTTAGGAACCATAAAGCCTTTTTTATACATTTTAAATATTGAATCTTCGCCTCTGAAACATAATAAAACTTTTTGGCAAGGTCCGATCACATTTTCATTTGTAAAAAACCGAATTTTCGAAAACAAAATTAATTCTTTTTTTATCGAAAAATTTTTCACCGTCCGGCTAACCGGCTAATGGTGTAAACGAACTAATACCTTAAAGCTTTTCGAAATTCGGAATTTAAAAAATAAAATAAACTTACAATGAAAAATGTTCCTCCCATATGGGGCTTAACGTTTCGGATTTAACAGACGTGTTGTATCTATGAGTAGGTGCGGAATTTAAATATAGCGTGCAAAACGGATCGCTCAAACCTATAAAAACAAAAAATAAACAAATTAAATGAATTATCTGGTGAAAGACTTGATCAAAATAATTATTTTCAAAAATAGATGAAGACATGGGTGGATCGAGGAGGTCATTCAGGTTCCAGCGAAAAACTTCAGTCAATTTATGAAAATCAAAAAGGGTTTCGTTTTAATTTTTATTAATTTTTTGCTTATTTTAAAATGCATCTATTTCAAACTCAAAAATCAAAATTTGGTCTTCTTTTCATCGCTTTTCCGTTTTTAAAACTATGTATGAATCTCTGTTATAATGATTTTTTACGATTTGTTTTGTTTTTGATTTACTACTGGAACCAAAATGGCGTCCAAAACGTGCCTGACATTATTTTTTTAAGGCGTCCAACGATATCCTTTATCCAATCATGTCTTAAGATACATGTCTATGTTTTAGAAGCGTCAGTTCACTAATTTGGCTGAAGATGGCGTTGCTGCTTTTTTTTTGGGGGGGGGAACGATCTTACATGCAGGTCAGGCAACTGCTATCTTAAAAAGTGTTCCACGATTTTGAAGCAGAAGAATAGTTCCGAATTTGCTCGATAGATGGCTGGAGCTGTAGTTAGGGAATCACATGATATGTCCTCCATCCAATCAACACTTTTTTTTATGATGGCTGCCAGAACACGTGATTCCCTAACTACAGCTCCAGCCATCTATCGAGCAAATTTGGAACTATTCTTCTGCTTTAAACTCGGGGGACGCTTTTGTTCATACTCGAGTTGCCTGACCTGTATGTAAGATCGTGTTTTGGGCAAAGAACGGCGTCTATTTTAAAATTTGAGCTTTTCGTTGTATTATGTCCGGGAAGTTAACAGTACACATTTGATAATGGTAATAACTTTTTTGTTTTAAAAGCTCAAAATCCTGGTATAGTTTTATAATTGTACCGCTGACTTCACGTACCCATAACAAGCGATTAAATAAATAAAACATAACATACCCATAACAAGCTTAAATAAATAAATAAAAAATAAATAAATAAATAAAATAAAATTAGTTTTAGGTACATTCAGACTTATCAACTTGAGATGGTCATGGCGAATTTCTATGAATATCTAAGATTTTACTGGAGCCAACGCATTCCTAAAGCAAATTAAAAAACATACTACATACCTAAGCCGCTAAAATAAGCACATTGGAGAGTTAGTTACTGGAAAATACACTACCTATTGATTGAGATTTTCATAAAAGGAAACCTAATGTTGCTAATTACAGGAAAAGGGATTGAAATAAAAAAATAACTCAAAATTGTGCTTACCCTCGCAAGATTGCCCTAGTAGTGCAGACATGCAATTAATAGACGTAATGAACGTGCGCCCTACGTATAACAGTATAGAATACAATAAGTTTAATTCACGGGTATTTGGAGTTATTCAACACCCTTTGGGACTTGTGTTCAGAGTACGTCCCCGATTTCTTGTACCTTTTTTCCGTCCCAAAACAAAGTCGAACCTGAACCTGTGTAACTTTCTTAATGTTTAGGTTAAGAGTTATCAGGGAACTAAGTGTTAGCGAACTCCTAGACGTTCGACTCTAAATCCGTTCGTCAGAGGTCAACTGGCGTATCTCCATCGTAAATATTATTGGAGGTGTCTGTTTCGACTGCACTGAAAAATCCCTTCGGTTGACCCAACCAAAATGTTAATAAAGCAAATATAACCCCAAAAATTTTGGATAGACAACCAATTTTTTGGTTCAGTCAATCAAATTTGGTCAGCTGAACCAAAAAATTGATTGTCCTAACCAAAATTTTTGGGGTAATAATTGCTGGTACTAACATTTTATTTGGGTCAGTAAATCGTTTTTCAGTGTGTTTGTGAAAAGCTAAGGGTCCCAAGTCGGTAAAAATCGGTTGGAGCCGACGCCGGCATCGGCGCCGACACAGCACCGGCGCTGGCACCAAGTTTAAAATAAATCATCTAGCCCTGGCACCGGCTTCGGCACCGACCTGAGTTTTTAGCCGGGCGCGACTGGCATTGGCAATGGCGCCGGAACCGGCACCCAAGAAAAAGTGTATTATAAAATTGAGTTGTAAAAAACTTGAACTTCGTTATAAAATTTTACAACCCGCCAAAAAAGACATCTATTTATAATTCGTTATAAAATTTTATAACAAAAATTATTTTCAGTTTTTTTCCAAGTTTTTTATTTTCTTCTAAAGCTTCCCGAATTTTTCTATTTCTGTTTTTCTTTATTTTTGAGCCTTTGTCAAATTAAAAATACAAGAAATAAACCAAAAATTCGGAAAAATCTGGAAAATATTATAAGTCAAAATAATTGGCAACTTAAGAATCATACTGCCGCTTTTAAAAACCACTTGTAAAGTGGTATAGTGGATAAAGGCGGCTGGTAAGTCGAAAACTAAAAATTGAATTTATTTTTCCTTTTTCTTCTCATGAAAAATGTTTAAAAAATAGCCTATAAAGTCCCCATATCGGGCCCGTAGCCAGAACGAAGAGCCAGGGGGTGCAGTTGGGTTTGTTAAGGGGGGCAATAGGCCTTCATTCCCAATACCTGTCAAGTTTAGTGAATTTACTCCAGGGGGGGCACGGAGTCAGCCCAGGGGGGACAACGCCCCCCTCACCTCCTTTGGCTACGGGCCCGCCCCATATGCTACATATAGTGCAATTCAAGCATAAAATGAATATACTGCTTAGTTAAAATTTTTTTAATTATAAAAATTTATAAATAGTTATAAAATCTTATAGTCGGCCGAAAGAGAATCTTATGGAGTTATAAGATTTATTTATTTTAAATAAAATCTCATAGAGTTATAAAATTTTATAACGCACTTTTTCTTGGCCATCGGCTTCGGACCCCTGTGAAAAATGTGTCCACAGATTGACACGTTCATTCCGGCTTAAACTTGTGGTTCCATGACACTTTCACAAACAGACAGTATCTCCAATCATATATTTACGATGGAGATACGTCAGCTTCAGGCTAATCAATCGGAAAGAAAAACTTAAGTTAAATAACACTCTGATGAAAAAAAAAATTGTACTAATTAGAAACTGGAATGAGTACGACTGCGGCTCTAAGGTATTCGTCAACATGGAAAGTGTTTTATGCAGTGCTGTATATATCTTTTTTATTTTTTTTAAACAACCTCCTTCCTCTACTACGAAACTTACATGAAAAAAAAATTACAAATTTCAAATCCGAATCGTAGTCGAAAACATTAAAAAAAAATGTAAAGACCTAAGGGTGTAGGACACCATTTGCTAAAACAGTACGTTTTTCCCACCAGTTTATATGCTTCAAAAAAAAAAATTCTCAATCCATTTCGAATGTCCGTCATTTCCGACTGCTTTATTTTAATTTTACGTTTATTTATTTATTTTTTGAATAATTTTACCAAATATTTTTGAAAAATAACATTAGGACATTTTTTTTATAAACTTTTCATTTATTAGACATATTTTACATTGGGCTTAAATAATTTTTGGATTTGTTTTTTATGAACTTTTTATTTTTTGGACATATTTTTTTTTGGGTTTATTATTTTGGTCAAATTATTTTAGGTCAAATAATGTATGGACGTACTAAACTTGACAATTTTTGTTGGACAAAAAATGGACTAATTATCCTGGAAGCGCAAAAAAGACTATTCGGGAAAACATTCCCGGTCAACGATAGTTAAAGCAGTAAAATATTTAGAAAAATCTTTGGAAAAATTATTCACAAAATAAGTAAATAAAATTGAAATTAAATAGTCGGAAAAATTGTTAATAAAACAGTCGGAAAAATTTCCGAAATGTATTGGGAATTTTTTTTTAAGCATATAAACTGCACGACCCCAACCCATAGTCCTCCCAAATAACAGAAAAGGCCAAATTCTGTTGTGCAACCGCTACTGTCAAGTCTTGCTACAAACAACTGAAGTGAACTTTCAAGGTCTTCGTAATATTTTTTTCCTTTCAATTTGAAATATAGGTCGACAATGAAATAAAACAAACCCCCTAAGGATGTCATCATACATAAATAAAAACATGCATGATTTTCCTTAATTTAAAAGATGAAAAGTCTGGTTTATGCTTAAAAAAAATAAATCCAAAAAAGAAAAACAGTAGGTAGAGATTCAAGAATATAATTTTAGACTTTCCATACCGTTTGCATCTTTCGGTCGCAGATCTTTGGCTTCAATCACTTCCACGTTTAATAATATATTCGGTGCCTCCTTCGCCCTGACAGCTTCCAATATAACGTTGTGCTTTTCATCTTCCAAATGAAACGCTTGCTGCAAGTATTTGATAATCTGGGATTGCTCTTCTTGAGATTCAACATCACAGCCGACGTTATGAATGATTTTGAACAATATTTCGGAGTAAAGCTCCTCTATCTGTGAAAACGAGAAAAAAAAAAGAATAAATTTATCAGGTAAAAATTATACAATCGCAGCAATGCACTTTTTTCCCCATTGACACGATGACCATTAATTAATTTTGGCACGGTTTTCTGGCCTTCATTATTTTCCTCTTTTTTTTTATTTTTGATCGACCCGATTTAAATATTTTCAACGTGCAATATTATCATCACCTCTGACGAAAAAAAAAAAAAAAACACAATTAGCAACCAATTAAAAACATAAATTGGATGATTTTTACAGGGGTTTCGGGTATTATTTTATTATTATTATTACTTTTTTTATTCGATATTTAAAATACGATAACGTCGATTCAAAACCGCGAAATTTTGGCACAAATTCAATGGGTCTACTATCCTAAATATTAAGCGCCGCCGGCATTTTCAAAAAAAGAAATTCAAGGAATCACTCTCATTCTTTTTTTTTTTTTTTTTTTAAATCAAACTTACAGTCATCGTTTGAATGTACAAATGAGTTTGTTTTTCAATTTCGTCTTTTTTAAGCCCACGGAATCCTTTATTAGTTTTCGTCATCGTTAACATTTTAAACTTATCACAGCACTGAGCAGATACAGTTTTTATAAAAAATAATTATTACTTTATTTTTCTTTGGTTTTAGGAAGAGTAATTACTATTTTTAAAAAAGGGGCCAGATGGTGGGGGGGGGATACGTGCCCCGTAAAGATTTTCACATGCTACCCCGAAACGTACAACTGAAGTCATCAAATTATTTTGTCAAGAAACAACTTGTACGTTGTCGCAATGCATTTATGCCTCGATAGGAAACGTGGCTGTTTTGTTACAAGATAAAACTTGCTCAAAAAAATTCGTTTTTCCGAGAATGGCAACAAAATTTACTTGAGGGACTCCAAATGTTTTTTTAGCACAAAATCCAGCCAAACCCTCAGAAAAAGGTAATGGTATTGACAAGTTCTGTCTTGCAACAAAACTAAAATGTATCGTAGCAAAGCAAAAATTCTACGCGACAACGGACATGTTGCATCTCGACCAGTATTTTGGTTGTTTTCGCAGGTACCCAGTAACAGATCCATGCCATATTAGGGCGACTAGGGAGACTTAAACTCCTTCATTCAGAAAAAAAAAAATGGCTTATGCAAATGCAAAAAATGCTTTGTGGCAAAACATTTGCCACAAAAATTTTGCGAAAACAATAAGAATATCTTGTCAAGAAGCAACGTGTCCGTTGTCGCGAAGAATTTTTGCTTTGCTAAGTATTACTGCAAGTTAGAACTTGTCCAAACCAGTATCTTTTTCGGTGTGTTCTCAGGTTCTGCACACAATATTTTTGATTTTTTTGGAGACTGGAGACACAATATTTTTGTGGGGTTTCCCTTTTAGGAAACCCCACAAAAATATATAACCCCACCCATATAACCCCATATAACCCCACATATTTTACACCCTTCATAACGGGCACCTTAATTAACATTGAAATCGGCATTTTGCAAATTTGTCCCCTTTTCTGGGATCCTCACATAATATTTGAACAACCGCTTTAAGTCAGCAGTCTCTTCCCAAAGTTTTAAGGGCACTCAGGAAAAAACGACCAATGCAAATCTTGTGGCAAAAAAAAAAAATCTTCTTAAAAATCATGCGAGAGCAATAAAATTATTTTGTCAAAAGACAAGTTGTACGTTGTCGCAATGCATTTATGCCTCCATACGAAATGTGGCTTTTTTTGTTTTTCAAGATAAAACTTTCTCAAAAAAATCGTTTTTTCGAGTGTGGCGGCAAAATAAACTCCAAGCTGGAAAAAAATGACTTACGCAAAAGCAAAAAATGCTTTGTGGCAAAACATTTTCTTAAAAATTTTGCGAAAACAATAAAAAATATCTTGTCGAGAAACAACGTGTCCGTTGTCGCGAAGAATTTTTGCTTTGCTACGATATATCCCGGTTTTACTGCAAGATAGAACTTGTTCAAACCAGTATCTTTTTCGGGGTGTTCACTGTTCAGCTGAGTGCTCGCTGTTCAGTTTTTTTTAGCTAGGGGTCCAAATTCCAGCTGAACAGTGAACACTCCGAAAAAAGTACTGGTTTGAACAAGTTCTATCTTGCAACCAAAACTGGAATGTATCGTAGCAAAGCAAAAGTTCTTTACAAAAATCGGAGATCTTGTTTCCTGACAAGATGTTTTTATTGTTTTCGCATAATTTTTTAAGAAAATGTTTTGCCACAAGGCATTTTTTTTCAGCTTGGAGTTTATTTTGTTGCCACACTCGAAAAAAAGATTTTTTTTTGAGCAAGTTTTATCTTGAAAAAAAAAAAAAAAAAAAGCCACATTTCGTATGGAGGCACTTAAATGCATTGCTACAATGTACAACTTGTCTTTTGACATCAAAATAATTTTATTGCTCTCGCATGATTTTTAGGAAGATTTTTTTTTTTTGCCACAAGATTTATTTGCAGTGGTCGTTTTTTTTCCTGAGTGCCCTTAAAAGTTTGGGAAGAGACTGCGGACTTGGATAAAAAAATATTGTGTCAACAGCACAAAAAATTTTTTTACTCTATTTTCACAGGCCAGGGAAGAATCACACTTTATTATAAATTTAGAATGAGGAAAATTCACTATTTTCTTTCTAGTGATGAAAAAAATTGTTTAAAAACAATAATCCAGTCCATAAATGAAGACGTTTGGCTTAGTCCCCGGAGAATTATTGGAAAAAAGATTTTTCTTTGTAATTCTTATTTCTGATTAAAAGGGCGACGAGTGCGATAGTGCCAACCTCTTAATTTTCGAAATTTCAAAAAGGGGTTTTAATTAAAATTAATATTGCCGAAACCTTTCAATGCATATTTTTTTTGCATCTATCAAAATTATTTTCGGAAATAAAAGTTAAATTTTCCAAGTTTCATAGGCCTATTTCTTTGTGAAAAAAGAAAAAAAAATATTCCCAGCACAAAATAAATTAAGACGGTAGTTACAAAGCTTGTAACATGTAAGCGAGGCCAAAGACCTATAGCGGGAAATTTTTTCTTTCCACGAGAAAATGAACTTTGATTGATTTTGGCACTTTTGCTATTAGTTTAGCTATGTTTGCTACCCAAAATAAAGGGTTTAAAGGTTAACAAACAGCCTGATTTTTCATTTCGTATATTTGGAATCATTTTATAACCTCTTTCCCCCTGCAAAAAAAAATTGACTAAAATTGGACTTCATTTCATTTTTTTAAAAAATTAATTCATAAAATCTCTTCCTAAATACCAAAATCGATTCTCTGTTTCATCGTCTTAAAAGAACAACATCATTTATCATAATGAGTAAAATGACACGATCCGAACGTTGCTTTTTAAAAAAATTATAACCCTTCACCGCGAACTAAGGTGTTAAAGATAATAAAAAAAAAAAAAAAAAAAAAAAAGAAAACCCGAACTCTCAAAAATTAAATTCGCGGGACTGATAGAAGACGAGACTGTTATACATAACATACAACAGATCATGCGTCTTAGTAATATGGTACATTTTAAGTGGGATTTTGAAAATCATCCAAAAATGTGATTTCGACAATTTCGAATTCAGTGACGTAGGTTTTCTTTATTTCTTACTTTATTTTAAACTAATTTTAAACAATATTTTTTTTAAATTGAATTCGCTCAAATTCCCTATGATATAAACTTTTTTTTACGATCTACAAATCGAAGAGGGATAAGTTTTTTCCAGACAAATGTACCACTAAAAACAAAAATGGTATTATCTGAAAGCAGACTATTTTTCAATATTTTTATGATTTAAGAGGAAGCTTCAGTGAATACCGGAAGGAATGGTCGTTTTGTCTGATATTCGATATATAGGGGAAAAAAATCCTAAGTGTCTAACGAACTGCTTTGACTTTCTACCATGGAAAAAAATTGGCCAGTTTTTTGACCACTTTAACCCACTGGGAAAAACGGGCAAAATTACATGCCAGGACCAATTTTCCGGACCACTTTTACGTGGTAGTGACGAAATTTTGGCACAGCAAAAGTTTAGCGGCAAAAAAATTTGTTTTAGAGTTTGGCCAGTTTTCGGCCACTTTCCGGCCACTTATTACCATGGGGCCAAATGAAGAAAAATACGTGCCAGGACCAATTTTCGGAGTAGTTTTACTAGATAGTAACGAAATTCTGAACCAGTTTTCGTTTAGCGCCAAAAAATGTTTTATAAGATTTTGGTCAGTTTTTTGGCCACGTTTTCCCATGGGAAAAATGGGCAAAACCACGTGTCAGGACCAATTTTCGGACCACTTTTACGTGGTAGTGACGAAATTTTGGCGCAGCAAAAGTTTAGCGGCAAAAAAAATTTGTTTTAGAGTTCGGTCAGTTTTTTTGGCCACTTTCTACCATGGGGGCCAAATAAAAAAAAAAATGTGCCAAAACCAATTTTCGGATTATTTTTACTTGATAGTAACGAAGTTCTGAGCCAGTTTTTGTTTAGCGCCGAAAAATGTTTTTTAAGACTTCGGTCAGTTTTTTGGCCATGTTTTGCCATGGAAGAAAATGGGAAAAGCGCGTGTCAGGTCCAATTTTTGAACCACTTTTACGTGGTAGTAACGAAATTTTGGTCGAGCAAAAGCTTAGCGGCGAAAAAAATTTGTTTCAGATTTTGGCCAGTTTTTTGGCCACGATTTGCCATGCGAAAAAATGGGAAAAGTACCTGTCAGGGTCAATTTTCGGCGTACTTTTACGTGGTAGTAGTGAAAATTTTGGTCCAGCAATGGCGAAAAATTTTTTTTTAGATTTTGGCCAGTTTTGGCCACTTTCTACCACGAAGCGCGGGCGAAATGGTGAAAAATACGTGCCAGGACCAATTTTCGGAGTAGTTTTACTAGATAGTAACGAAATTCTGAACCAGTTTTCGTTTAGCGCCAAAAAATGTTTTATAAGATTTTGGTCAGTTTTTTGGCCACGTTTTCCCATGGGAAAAATGGGCAAAACCACGTGTCAGGACCAATTTTCGGACCACTTTTACGTGGTAGTGACGAAATTTTGGCGCAGCAAAAGTTTAGCGGCAAAAAAAATTTGTTTTAGAGTTTGGCCAGTTTTTTCGGCCACTTTCTACCATGCGGGCCAAATAAAAAAAAAATAGTGCCAAAACCAATTTTCGGATTATTTTTACTTGATAGTAGCGAAATTCTGAGCCAGTTTTTGTTTAGCGCCGAAAAATGCTTTTTAAGACTTCGGTCAGTTTTTTGACCATGTTTTGCCATGGGAAAAAATGGGAAAAGTGCGTGTCAGGACCAATTTTTGGAGCACTTTTACGTGGTAGCAACGAATTTTGGTCGAGAAAAAGCTTAGCGGCGAAAAAAAGTTGTTTTAGATTTTGGCCAGTTTTTTGGCCACGATTTGCCATGCGAAAAAATGGGAAAAGTACCTGTCAGGGTCAATTTTCGGCGTACTTTTACGTGGTAGTAGTGAAAATTTTGGTCCAGCAATGGCGAAAAATTTTTTTTAGATTTTGGCCAGTTTTGGCCACTTTCTACCACGAAGCGCGGGCGAAATGGTGAAAAATACGTGCCAGGACCAAATTTCCGGAGTACTTTCACGTGGTTGTAACGAAATTCTGAACCAGTGTTTGCTTAGCGTCCAAAAAAAGTGTTTAAAGATTTTAGCCAGTTTTTTGGCCACTTTCGCCGACTGGGAAAAATGGAGAAAGTTACGTGTCAGGACCAATTTGGTGACACGTGGCAGTCGCGAAATTTTGGTCCGGCAATGACTTAGTGGCGAAAAATTTTTTTTTTTTTAATTTTGGCCAGTTTTTTGGCCACTTTCTTGGCGAAAGGAAAAACCAGAGACACATGTACATAGACCAATTTTTGACGTACTTCCACGGGGTGGTAACGAAATTTTGGTCCGGCAACGGTATAGTGGGGGAAAAAAATTCTTTTTCTAAAATGGTCGATTTTGGCCACCTGGCCAATTTTTAAAAAATAGACAATAAAGTCATATTGTAGCCCTAATTGAGAGCTTTTTTTTAGTTTTTTTGTTTGTTTCAATCGGAATCGGACAACCCGTTCTGGAGCAAAAAAATAAAAACCTAATTTTCAAAATCATGTCAGACCACTAAAACGGACAAGATTTTGACCCAAATATTTGGGCTACTTTAGCCTTTCATTAGTATCTATCGGTGGGGCCAAAAATGAAAAAAAATCCATTTTTGGGGCACGACCCAAAAATGGATTTGGGTCCTGGAAGAAATCTGGCCTTTGGAAGAAATCTGAAGAAACCAGTAAGTAAAAAATTGAATCACGGAATCCATTTTATTATAAATAAAAATAAATTTAATTTTGTTATTTATTATGCAAGGAAATTAATTAAAAAGAGGAGAGAAAACTCTCGTTCCCCCCCCCCCCCAAAAAAAAAAAATAATCTCTTAACAGAAAAAACTGAAAAATCGAATTTTATATCCTTTTTACGTACAACAAAGGGAATCCCGTTTATGAATTTATTTAGACACTTGTTGAAATCTCATAGATGTCATTCAATGACGTCATAAGTGATCTGTTAATGTTAATTAATTGTTACTCATCGCATTGATTTAGCTGCCTCATCAAATCAGACCATTTAGCATTAATTTTTTTTTCGTTATTAAAATAAGAAGACATTAATCCTGATATTTATTTCTAATTCTTTTAGGGTAGAGAGGCCACAAGTTATTGTGGTCTCTCTACCAAAAATTGCATTTTCGACAGTCTAAAGATTTTAATAAAAATTTCTGTAGAGCAATCGTCATGAAAACGAAAGGTCGGTGGTTCGATTTCATCTTTCGCCACTTCGATGTAACTTTTCAACTAATTTCCTCTGTTATAAAAAAAACTAACACCCGAAAAATATAATTGCGGCATTCTTAAAAAATATGACCTTATATCCGATATTAATAAAAAATTTTTATTTAACTTACGTTCCATCCCATAGCATCAGTAATAAGGTCGGCTTTATCGGATTCCTCCTGTTCGGAATCGATGTCACCAATAGAGACGTTCGGCGTAACATCATCCCCAACCCCGCTGTCTCCATCTTGGGGCTGTGCTGACTCGGTTTTAGTTGCTTGTTGCTTCAAAAGAGTGCCGAATTTTTCAAAGAATCCATTATCTAATTCCTGGATTCTGAAATCATAAAAAAACAAAAAATTAATTACTAAAAAAAAGAAGCGTAATGGAAAGACATGAAACTACCAATTTTCAGACCGTCATATCAAAAACACAAGATATAAAATCTCATTTAAAAAAAGCTATTATTTCGCAGAAAAATTCTCATAATCTTTCGATTAGATCACAAAAAAATTTAAAAAAATTAGGCAGCGGCCTTGCTTCTGACTCCTTGACCTTTAATTACACGTGAAGCGAAAACCGTCTTCCTTAGGCGCGATCATTCGTACCCTAAAATCGAAGATTTAAAAATTTTCAATTACATAACCAGAAATAAATGAATCGATGACTGGAATGGTATAGTAAACTTGACAGTGAAAACGATAAAGAAACGACCTTGTTGGTAGGTAGCCTATATCAAATTTAACATGACGTCGTTAAATGACATCACAACCATAAACACTTTTAACACACACCTATGCCCGCTTTGTGTATTCGGTTCGATGTGCGAATATTCCTGATATTAAAATATTTTTAGAAATGGATTTTTTAACATCTTGCGGGTGGATGTATCCAGTGCGGACACAGTAACTGCTTTGTGGGCGGGTGTATCCACTACGGATACGGCACCAACTTTAAGCAAAATAGCTGACTTGCTAAGCACTTTATTGTCATAAGTTCGGTTCATTACATTCCCTGCCATTTTTCCTAATCCATTTTTCCAAAAAAAAAATAAATTCCTAATCCATTTTTCCAAAAAAATAAATTCCTAATCCATTTTTCCTAAAAAAAAAAAAATTCCTAATCCGTTTTTACAAAAAAAGAAAAATAAATAAATAAATAAATAAATAAATAAATTCATAATCCGTTTTTTCTAAAAAAATAAGTGGTGGCCCGTAGCCTAGTTCATAGCGCGCTCGACTCTCAATCATGAGATGCGACGCGTCGTGCTTCTATTCTAGTTCACAGCTAGGAATTTTTCTCAGGTCAAAACTAGTGCGCTAGTCAGAAAATCAACGGTCACCACCCCTCGGAAGGCAATGGCAAACCACCGAGCGGTAACTGCCAAGTAAAATCTCTCAAAAATAGCCGTTCGGAACCGGCGTTAAACTGTAGGTCCCATATGCCTGTGAGCGCACGCACAGGTGTATGTGAGAGATCACCACGCCCGTAATCGAGTAAAGGACTAAAAAGAACTTCTTCTTCTTTAACTCTACGAAACCGTCTTTGATCTCATGATGGAAATCCGCTAAAAAATGATCCCAAATACTTTTTTTTTTTTTTTAAATTTTTTTTTTTTTTTTTTTTTTTTTTTGTTTTTTTTTTACTATATTCGATTAACTGCTTACGCAGGTCTTTTTTTCTATTCTACTAACTGCTTTCGCAGGCCTATTTGTTTTCTATTAACTGCTTGAGCAGGTCAGCGACTTTTTCTTTTTTTTTTCTTTTCTGGCATGTGACAACGAACTCGTACAGTGAGGTTAAGATGACTGCATTTGTAAGTTCCCGCCATTCCCGCCAGAGGGGAAGAGTGTCGGTGCGGTCACCCATCCAGAAGCTGGCCCGCATCAATGCTGCTTAACTTCATTGAACAGCCAAACCGCTACACGGACAAGTCACCACTCCGACCCCCTTGGGTCATCAAAAATTAAATTTAATAAGTTTAAGTTGCTCGTTAATAAACACATCAAAATTCTAATTTTTAATTTTCCTAAAATGTTTTAAATCCTAATATAAAATTTCTTAAAATCCCTAAAATTATATTTCCTAAGATCCCTTTAGGGATTTAAAAAATTATGAAAAATATTCATTTTAGAAAATTTTATTTTAGGAATCAAAAAATTTTGGAAAAATTGAAAATTAGGAAAAAAATGGTTAGAAAAAAAATTTTAGGGATCAAAATTTTAGCGAAAATTTGATTAGGGTCAAGTGGGGGAAAAAACGGCCATTGAAAATTTGAGGTAAAAAAAAGCCACTTGAATATTGGATTAATGACAGATCTTTAAAGTTCCGAAAAATTCATGATAATAGTTTGAAGCTTATATTTCGCTATGTCGTTAAGAAATTTTCATTTCCTCCTATATTTCCAGGTGAAAAAAATTACTTCTTAAACATTCGGCTTTGTTTTCAAAAAGCAATTGTTGACACTTGTTTCAAAATTACGTTTTATTCGAAAAAAAAGCAAAACAGGTGAAAATATTACGGAACGTAAATAAACAATAATGACTGAGGAATCATTATGTGGTTCGAAATTTACAAATAACTGATTTTAGCACGAGTTATATAGCTTTAAAGTCGTGGGGTAAAAACGAGACACCATCACGGGTAAAAAAAAGCCATTCGATATATGGCAATTTGCATGTTCGGAAAAAATCGACGCCATATTGAGTGCAATGTTTTGGTTTTGTGAAAATTGTGAAAGATGACGAAAAAAGTGCTTTTGGGAAAGGTAAACGCTTTATTACGGCAAAATATCACTTCATAATAATATTACCTTGCCTTGTACCGCGAAAAAATTTTTCTAAAACTCGATGTGGTGTTAATTTCGCGGGTGTCCCGCTATTACCTCATGTTTGGCTCGTTTTTGCCCCACTTTGCGGGTAAAAAAAAGCCAGCATTTTTCGGAGATTTTGACTATATTCGGTTAAACAGACGCATATTTGCTTTTGAAACATAAGATAGATATAAAATTAAAACTTCGTACCGGAAAATTTTTTTTTTAAAAACCGTAATTGCTACGTTATTCATAATTTTCAAAAATTGGCTTTTTTTTCCCCCACTTGACCCTAGGAATTCATTTTTTTTTAGGAAGAACGGATGATTTTTTTGAGGGGAAAAATAGATCAGGAAAAAATTTTAGGAATTTATTTTTTTTTTTACAAAAAACGCATTAGGAATTTATTATTTTAGAAAAATAACCGGATCAGAAATTTATTTTATTTAGGAACAACGGATTAGGATTTTTTTACGGGGGAGGGGGAAATTTTTAGGATCAGGAAAAAAATTTTTAGGAATTTATTAATTTTTTTTTCATAAAAAATGCATTAGGAATTTATTTTTTTTTTTTTTTTTTTTTTTAGAAAAAACGGATCAGAAATTTCTTTGGCTAGGAAGAATGGATTAGGATTTTTTTTTTTGGGGGGTGGGGGGGGGGGACGGATTAGGAAAAAATTTTAGTGTTAATTTTTTTTTACAAAAAATGCATTAGGAATTTATTCATTTTTTTTTCATAAAAAATCCATTAGGAACTTATTTTTTTTTTTTTTTAGGAAAAACGGAATAGGAATTTATTTTTTTTAGGAAAAACGGATTAGGTAAAATGGCCAAGGACGCAGCTTGCCAGTCTCCCCTTTAAGCATTTGAAGGCATCAGCGGAAGAAGGAGGCCGTTCAGGTTCCAACAAAAAACTGTAGTCAATAAATGGAAATCGAAAGAGGATCTAACATTTTCTACTGCTTGCTCACAAATAGCAAATAAATAAAATTAACTTTAATGATTAAAAATTCTTTCGGAATCAAAATTGAGTCCAAAATAAACGGCAGAAAATAGCTCGTTGTCTGAATTTTTTTTCGAGAAGTCCAATGGCCTTTTTCTTCCATCACTGATGTCTTCATTTGTGTCACTTAAAATATAAAAATTTGTTCTGTAACAATTCAGAACCAGGTTACAGCAAAGGAAAAAAAAAAAAAAAAAGCTTAGGGTTATTCAGCGCAGTATATGAGGAAAGAATATGCAAATTTATTCTAATTAAATGAATTAAAATGATAAACTCATTTTCATTTGCGATAATATTTAATACGTATTTAACTTTTCTGTATAGCTAATATTTAATATGTGCTTAAATTTTAGATATAAATACACATACACATCGATCTGATTATTCGATAATTGACTGACTGAATTCATTTATATTTCAGCTGTTTGTACTCTTTTTGTTTTTTACGATTAAAAAAAAAATATTGTAAATTTTAAATGTGTAAAAAAACTGATTTATCAACAAAAAAAACAAAAAAAAAAAAAAAAAAAAAAACTGAGAACAATTAATTTTAAAAAAAAATCATACCGAGCTGCAATGATCACATTATTCAATAAATAAGGCCTGTAAGCTTTAAATTTTTTTTTATCCATCACTTTCAACTAAAAATCACAGCAAAGAACTGCGAAGTCGAAAAAAAAAATAAAAATATAAATTCTTCGTAAATCCACGCCTTCCTTAAAATTCGTAAAAAAAAAATCCACATCTGGCTTCATTTTTCTCACACACAAAGAACTTACTTTATTAGCGATTTCACCATGTTTCCTTAATAAAATAAACGGAAAATCAAAAACTAAAAACACCCGAGAAAATTATTCCGAACTCTCGACTTTTTGTTTACATTTAAAATTTTAAGCTAAAACCCTCGGAAAACCTTTCCGTGTCCCAAATGTAAATACAGATTATTTCTCATGATCTGACCTGTAGCGATTATTATAAAATTAACAAAACCTTCATGCATCGCCGGTTTAGTTAGTTAGCTTGTTTCGGAAATTTTCCGAAAAAAAAAAAAAAAAATTATGACGGAAGCCTACCTAACTTCGTGTTCCGTTTCGATTCTTTCGGTCCCATGCTCGGCCACGATTTTTTCGAATAAAGTCTTCCACATTAAATCCTCATCCATTTTTAATTAACAAATTAACCACGCAGTTGATGATGAGATGAAAACAATTTATTTTATTTTATTTTTTTTTATTTGTTCACTGGAAATGAAACAGATTATTTCGCGATTTGACATAAGAAACTAAAAGCGTGTGATGCACGGCGGCGACGTGGAAATTTGCCAAAAACCACCGTCTCGCCTACATTTTATGCAATTTTATTTTTGAAAAAAATATATCATTCACAAAATAATAAAAAAATTACACTTAAAAACTCGGCCACGAATGGATTCTCTATAACAGACACTACTCAACGGAGGTCACGTGACGGTCAATAATTATTAATAATTATGACAAATCTCATTCATCATTTTTCTTTCTTCAACCGACTTGATTTATTTCGATTCTTATCACCAAATTTTTTTTTATTTTATTAAATTAAAAACGAAATCATGCGAATTAAACGAAACTTATCAAGCCTAACTTTTCGCTTTAGACGAAGGATTTACACTCACTAAGTTTTCTGAAGGTTAAACATTGAAAACCTGATCATCAATTCCTGAGAGGCAAAATCGCCAAAAGATTACGTCACTGGAAGAAATAAAACTCGTGAACAATTTCTGATTTCTCCCTTCCTCTTTAAAAAAAAAACTTCGCGTAACCGACGCCAAACGGTTCAACGATGACTAAAAATAAAGGTAAATGAATTGCAAAGGAAAATATGATCTAATCACCTTGAAAAAAGTACCAATTCGACTATTACAAAGTATGTAATGTTCGAAGTCGGGAATCGTAAAAAGAATCAAGTGATCCGTGAGAAAAAGTGAACTCACGGATTTTTTTTTCCGTTCGTAAAAATTATAAAAACAATGTATTTCTTACATATGAGTCTTTCTAACAATTTATCCCGCATGGAAGTATTACGAAATCACGAGTGATTACATGCCCGATTTCGAGAAAAATGTAAGTGCCAATGATGTGTAATTTTTTTTCTTTCTTTTTTTTTTTTCATCCGTTTTTAACAGGATTTTATGCGTGAGTGATAAAATTGAGAATAAAATTAAGCCTGAAAGCATGGACCACGTAAAAACGTAAACAAAAGGAACATTGGCATGTGTGTTGCATTGTAATTATCACGCATATGCTTCCCTGTTTGTTTTCTTTATTACGGATTATTTTTATTTTTATTTATTTCAGCTAATAAAGTTCTTATCGATTTTAATTAGCGCAAAAGAATTATTTTTCGACGAGCCCTTCTCGCCAAAAAAAGGTTTTAACTTTCTTTAAATTTTTTTTAAAACCTGTTCAAAAGTGCGATACATAGGCTAAACTGTATAAAAATCACGTATTTAATTATACAAAAAATTGGACATGCATAAAAAATGCATAGACTATGTTTAAACAACTTCAATTTATTTTACAGAAAAACATTTTTTTTTTCATTCTCCAATATAATCATGCATAAATTTTGCAAGTATGCATAAAATGGAAAAAATTTGAACAAGCATAAAATTTGAAAATTTTCCTGTTTTATAATTTAAAAAAAATGATATGCATAAATTGTGCAAAAATGATGCATATTCTAATTTTCATGCTTAAAAAAATTATGCATAGATTTTGTATAGCTTATGCATGTCCGGTGCATAAAAAATTATGCATCGGTTTTGTAAAAATTATGCATGTCCGCTGCTTAAAAAAATATGCATAAATTTTGCAGAATTATGCATGTCTAAATTTTTATGCTTAAAAAAATGATTAAGTATTTTAACTTTTTTTTACGATTTCCAAATTCGTAACTTCTTTTAACCGCGATAGGGAATTTTGGCCGGGAAAAAAATGATGCACACATTTTGTAAAAATTATGCATGTCCAAATTTTTATGCATAAAAACATTATGCAAAAGTTTTGGAAAAATTACATACTTAAAACGATATGCATAAACTTAGCAAAAATTATACAGATCCAAATTTTTATGCTTAAAAAAATTATGCATAAATTTTGAAAAAATTATGCATAAATTTTGTAAAAATTATGCATGTGCAAATTTGGTGCTTAAAGAATATGCATAAACATGGCAAAAATTGTGTATGCCCAAATTTTCAGGCTTAAAAAAGCGTATGCATGGATTTTGTAAAAATTATGCATGTCCGGTGCTTAAAATAAAGTCGTGTCTCCATTAGCAATTTATCCGATGATCGGATTATCCGACCACCGGAAGTACTGTACTTTCGAACACTAGAAAAAACTCGAACTTTAAAAATAAAAATGGCGTATTCGTTGTTTTGTTTTCATTTTTTGCGTGCGAGATATTAAAGAAAGAGATTTATTGTTCCAAATCCGAAGATTCTACGCAAAAAATATCTCGCACGCAAAAAACATTAAAAAAATACCGAATACGCCATTGTTATTTTCAAGTTCGAGTTTTTTCCTAGTGTTCGAAAGTACAGTACTTCCGGTGGTCGGATAATCCGATCATCGGATAAATCGCTAATGGAGACACGACTTAATATGCATAAACATTGCAAAAATTATGCACGTCCAAAATCATATGCTTAAAACATTATGCATATACTAGCCGCTTCGGGGCCGCTTCGCGGCCCCTTCGTGTCTAGCCTAAAGTAATGTAGAAAAACGCAAAAACGTTAAATACTTCATTTTTTTTCCGCCCAAAAAAAAACCTTTAATTTTTTTAAAACTTTTACCGTCGGTTTTTTAGATTCCGCCTTTTTATTTCTTTTGAAAAGAGACTTTTTCGGCCCTTTTCTATTTCGATCGCTTTTCCCGTCGGCCCTTTGTAATATTTTTTTTTGCAATTTTACCACCTCTTTTTTCGCAATTTCACCAATTATTTTTTTCAAATATTACCAAAAATTTTTGTAATTTCACCACTTTTTTTTTGGAATTTTAACCCTTTAACGACCCAATTTTGGAAAATTTTCCCGGAAAATAGAAGATTTTAGTTTTTTTCAGAATTTTGACTTCAGATTCGGAATCAGCGGTTTTTTCGTAAAATTTGTTAAAATTAGCTTGTCTGCGGACAAACGCGGACAAACGCGGACAAACGCGGACAAACGCGGACAAACGGAGGGGTTTTATTATATAGGTAGATTTTGAAAAAATTATGCGTATCAAAATTTTTATGCATAACAAAACTGCCCCTGTAAGCAAAATCACCGTAACTGCATTTTTTAAAATTTCGAGATAATGACAATAAAAACAATCGTAAAAAGTAAACAAATATTTTGTTTCTTTGTATTTTTAATGGAGATCGTCTTTTTTTCTTCTTTATTTACTTTTTATTTTATAAAAATAAGCTTTTTCCTGCTTCATATCTCACACTTTAGGTATAAAATGTAATTCGTGACATTATAAGGATTCGATCGGTACCAAAATCGCCATTGTTTACAAAAATGAAGTTACGGTGATTTCGCTTACAGCGGCAGAAAAGTTATCCATACATTTTGTAAAAATTATGCATATTCAAATTTTGGTGCTTAAAAAAGTATGCATAAACTTCGCCAAAATTATATCCAAATTTTCATGCTTAAAAAAATTGTGCATACATTTTGTAAAAATTATGCATGTCCAAATTTTCATGCTTAAAAAAATTAGGCATAGATTTTGTAAAAATTATGCATGTCCGGTGCTTAAAAAAATATGCATAAACTTTGCATAATTTTTTATCCATGTCCAAATTTTTGTATAAAGGATATACAAAAAATAATACACTTTTTATATACATTTTTTGCATTCACTTGGCAAAAATTTCCCGTACTTTTTGCATCCCTTTTTTGTACAAAAATTCAAAATGAGACAAAAAAAAAAAAAGTAGCTTAAGATGAATTTTAGGTACATAAGCTAAACATTACGGAGGGCCGAAAAAAAAAACGAATTTTCGAATTTTTAAATGTCTGATACCGGAATCGGAATCTGTGTCTTTTGGTGTTTTCCGTATTTTTTCAGATCTTTAACCGACGTCTTGAGCTCATTGACCTTAAAAATTTTGAAAAGCTCATTTGATGACCAAAAAAATTTTTTTGTACAATGAGAAAAATGATCGTATGCTAGGGTCCGTGAAGTCAGCAACTCAATCAAAAGCTCAAGTTATAAAATCTGTACCAGAATTTTGAGCTTTTTTGAGCTTTCAAAACACCGAATTTCAGAATTCGAGCTTTTAAAACAAAAAAGTTATTAGCATTATCAACTTTGTACTGCTAACTTCCCAGGCAGTACAACGAAAAGCTCAAATTTTAAAAAAGTCGCCGTTCTATGCCCCTAAATTCGAGCTTTCAAAAAATCATCTTCCCAAATTTGCAGCTATAAAACAAACAAAGTTGGCATTACAATACTAGTACCAAAGTTACATATATGACACCACAAAAATTGAGCACTGCCAGGTTCATACCTGTTATTCTTTAACCCTTTCCTGTCTAGGCCTATTTTTAAGATTGG